>OW121770.1:6377500-7072500 GCA_933228765.1 Miltochrista miniata
CGGGCTTCTTCGTTTACATTACTTTAGTGGCGCGCAGCCAGCCAGCTGTCAGTCAGTAGACGGCACGTGGTGGTCATTACTTGTGTGGAGCGAGTAGACTCGAGTTATAATCGAGTAACCCTGAAGCAGTGGTGATGGAGTGGTGCTGTTGTGGCGATCAAGTCCCTAGGTCCGAAGATGGTACGTCAATTTTTGTTGTTTCCAAGTCGCTAGTGTATCGTAGATGTAGCTGCTGTATATTTAAGGCTTAAAGGCATTTTACGTGAGAAAATCTCTCGTGGATCATAAGCCTGAGCCCTCCCCGACGACTCTTTCACGAGCATGACCTGCTCGCAGAAAGACGCGGCGTCGTCCCACTTAATCCCGCTAGAGACCATGGCTCGTGCCGAGGTCCACAGCGAGAGAATGTCGACGTCCAAACCCGCCACGAGGTCTTGGCGCTATGGCGCCACCCAGGGTTGGAAAAAATCATGATTTTTTGAAAAAATCGAATAAAGCATGATTTTTTGAAAAAATCCTAATTAATCACGATTTTTTTGATTTTTTCATTTTATTATTTAATTAAACTATTTTTCTGCGCAAAACGGAAAGCACCCTCAAGGGATTGCGCGGACACAGCGCGAGGAATTCCCTTTTTTCCGACATGACATGTGTGTGTGAATGTCAAGCAAAAAGGAAATCCCCGCGCAGTTGTTTATGCGCCTTACTTTCGTTCTAACCACGTAATAATAAAAACAAGTGGAAGTGTGATAGGACGAATTTAGTCACTTTTTGGCATTTTTATTAGACCCAACCCAAACAGAAGTCACACTGACAGATGAAGAAGAAGAAAGTGCGTTGGAGGAAGCACGAAATCACTATGATGGTTCAGTTTTGCTACCATTGATAGTAAAACTTAAGTCAAAATCAAAACCATTCAAAAGCATGATGTTCGCAGAAGAAATAATAAAAAATGTGACACCACTAGAGTGGTGGATGTCACAGAAAAATATATTTAGTGAAGAGGAACAGGCAAAAATTTTTCCAGTGGTGAAGCAATTGTTTGGGGCGATAGCTTCTTCAGCTGCTGTGGAAAGAGTGTTTTCCACCTTCGGAATTGTTCAGAGTAAATTAAGAAACCGACTGGGAATTGAAAAGGCTGGAAAACTAGTTTTTTTATTCAAATATTATAATAATGATATTGATTTTTCAGACTTAAACGACCCTAGTCTTTAGCCTTAATTATAATTTGTTTTTTTATGTTGATTTCTGTGAAGGAAAGTGAAATTAAACATTTTTGATTAAATCATTGATTTTTATTGAAAAAATCATTTGATTTAAATCGCGATTTAAATCATGATTTAAATCAAAATGATTTAATCGTGCCAACCCTGGCGCCACCACCATCGTGTAGTGTGGATTTGCAGTGTTTGCACCCGGCCGTGATTTCCCGGCCAGTCCTGGTGCATTCGCCACAGATACTCCGACAAGCACCCATGCCCAAGGCTAAAGGCTTTAAATCGGTTTCTCAGAGGATCTGTTTGAAATCATGCCTTTGCTACTGCCTATTAATGCATCTCATACCTCACTAAGTTGTCATGCTAACACTGCGCCCCCGGAGTGTGTGGAAGACCGCGCTTGTAAAGATGTTGGAAGAGGAAGGGAAAGACTCATCACTCTTCAAATTGCGCGCGCCATCGTTCTACCCTCAGTTGATGAGAGTGAGGACGTGTTTGAAACTGCCGGATTCCCAGTATACCCACTAATCTCCCCATAGTCCTATTACGGCAAAGGAGGAGAGCGTCTGGCACGAATTAAGAGATTCCGGAGTTCTCTTAGCCATACCCCATAACTGGAGAATATACTGAAGTGATGGGCATCACATGGTGAATAGCAACCCTGCCTCATACCATCAAGTACAGCATGCGGAAGGATTGTAACCGCACACACGAACATACACCGTACACGCACAGACACACATACAGAACACACTCACACTGCACACATACACGAGCCGTGGGTGATGACACCACACCTCAACGTGAGTATAGATAATACTTACAATCTTAGACCATACAACACGGGACTAGCCTTTGCGAACCACCGCATACAAAAATATTCTGCCAGTTTTCATACAAGTGAAGGGGGAAACACAAAGACATATAAAATTTCATTCCATTTAAAAATGTATTAATCGACAAACGCGTAATGGCTGTTGTGTGTCAATTGTTATTGTACAGTCAACTACAATGTAATGTACTAGTTTAATCATATAAAATGATGTACTGATGTACAAGCTTTTCATAAAGCCAAAAGACCAAATGGTCATGTGCAATGGCAGAAAACAATGCTTAACCCTTAGCCACCTACCATAACTTTTTGTCACACAACCACCTACCATACGTCTATGAGACCCCTGAGTAAAATGGTTCTTTAAAGTAATATCTTGTTTATTGAAGTATATTTTTTAGTAAAAAATCAACTTAGGAAAGTATTAAACTCTTTAGTAAAGGTACAAGGGAATCATTTTTATATGCATTTTGTCTTAATTACTATTAATCAACAATATCTGCTTAAAAACTAAGTCATTTGCTAAATGAGATCTATAAAAAATAATCACATGGATATGAACTTCTTTTATAATTTTTTACTGATTCAATAATCAACCATTGCAAAAAAAAGAAAATGGTGAAAATTAAATTAAATAGAAAAAAATTACAAGCCCTAAACTTATAGTTTTTCACGACAATTATTGCACAGCTTATTAGAAAATTCTCGGCAAATTGGTGATTTGCATTCGAAACTGATGTATTGTGGTTTGCACGGCACTGAGGGACACGGGGAAAAGGTACAGGAACGGACGAGTTCGCAAACGACTCGGTCGCCGATATATTTACGTTTTAAATATCTGCTGCGTCTGTGAGACGTATGGTAGGTGGTTAAGGGTTAAGTAAGGCGCATCCTGTGGTTAGATGATCTAAGCTTACAATAGAAAGTTTTATGTATTTAATCGGAGTGATTTTACGCATACCCACTCATTAATATTAATATTTAGGACATCAGTTTTCCTCTCCGTTGAAGACGTCAATGTAGATCAATATTCATTAAAACAGCCTATTTATAGAAACTTTGATCACTCCCTTCGGGTAAATGTTAATTTCTTCCCCCTATTGTAATTACTAGTGTCCGACCGAAACTGGTTTTCCAGCCGAAACCGAACTTTCGGCCACAGGGTCAGTTTCGGCCGAAACCGAAACCGAAACCGAAACTCACGTGTTCATATTGAAAAAAAAAAAAACCAGCCAAGTGCGAGTCGGATTCCCGCACAGAGGGTTCCGTTACAAAAATTGGGTACAAAAATTACGTTTGTTGTGTTGATGCTTGTTTCTGATTTTAGTAGGTACCTATATTTTGTTATAGTGGCAACAGAACAAGGTGAGGTGGTGGTGGCAGTGTCTCTTGACATCGCCGACGCTTTGACCTTGCCCTGGAGCTGCGTTTGGGAGGCGCTTATTTACCATGGAATGCCTCCATACCTCTGTCGAATTGTCGGGGTCTATCTTTCCGAGAGGGCTATAACTTACCCGAGCTGGCTAGGGCTGGGTCGGCGAGATGTGTCGTTCGGTATTCCATAGGGATCGATCTTAGGACCGGTTCTGTGGAACATCCGTTACGATTGGGTGCAGCGTGGTCCGTTGCTCAAAGGTGTCGGCGTAAAGTGTTACGACGACACCCTCATTACAGCGCGAGGAGCAACGCATCGAGACGCAGTCCTAAAGGCCCCCTGCGGGATCCAGCTTACTACCCGTTCGAGCTAAGTTTGCCGCTGGCGCATAGGATGCAAAGACTTCTATATAAACTGAGGTAGACGCGCCGTACGCTAACAAACGAGATTACAAAAGCAATCCTCAAATACACACATTACTAAGATGCATTTATTAATATTTTTTACGTAATTGTCACCACACCCAATAGCAATATACGAATAGAAAAAGAGTAAAAGAGAAGGCGTATGGACTCCGATTGCAAGTCGAGCACCTACTCTCGAAGTTTTGACTCACAACAGTGCGAGCAACGCTGCTAATTAGCGCAGTTTATAGGTTTCAAAAATCGGTGCGTAGGGCATGTCTACCTCAGTTTATATAGAAGTCTTTGATAGGATGGTGTAGAGGCGTAGTATGGGAGACGGCCGGCAAACTTAGAGCAAACGACATATAGGGGGCGTCAGCATCGGCATCGAGCTCACGATGACGTATCTGGGGCTCGTACTCGATAGCCGGTGGAACTTCGGATACCATTTCCGAAGATTGGTTCCATAGCTGAGGGAGAGGGGCATCAGCCGCGGTCTCGCGGTTGTTGCCCAATATGAGAAGATCCAACGCTCCCTGCAGGAGACAGTACCTTGGGATCGTGTTGAGCAGATGACCAGCAATGCGGCAAGATTGCTTAGCCTGCAGAAGGCGAGCGACGGCTGTCAGAGTGACAAGGGGATACCGCACGATCCCAGTTCAGGCGGCATGTCTTCTAGCCGGGACCCCTCTATGGGACCTGAAAGCTCTTCCTTTGAGCAGGTTATGCTCGTGAAAGAGACTGCGGGGAGGAAGCGGGAGAGAACTCTCCTATTCGAGTTCTTCAGTCTGCCCATACTATCAGCTTCCATGACCGGGGGCCTGAGGACGATGACGGGGCTGCTCACCGTCCTTACAGAAGCAGGCCTTAGACGATAGCGTGACGTGAGAGACTCATGCACGCCCCCTCAAGAAGCGGGATAGTAACTGAACAACCCCACAAAGACGCGGCCGCAGTATGCATCATTCCGAGGGCATAAGCGTGGTTTTTAGTCGATAGGACTACTGTACAGTGAATGACCAATAGACAGACAGAAGGCTAGGCCTCATGTTTCGTTTATAGGGTCCCGCTTTAACCCCTCCGTGTGAGGGTACGACGTGCACTTGGCCGGTTATTTTTTCAACATATGCAGCGAGTTCCACCAAGTGCCATCAATCAACGGTATAAATCTTCTCAAGTGTTCATTTTAGAAATATCTCCACCTAAAGATGAGTTTCTTTATTTTACATGTGGAATTACTCATAGATGCTATTGCGAACTCCTACCAACTAAAACCACACGGTGCTCTGCTACTAGCTTTTGGCTGGTTTTGGTTATATTCTAGAAGTACATACAACTAAAACTGGACAACAGTGAGCCGGACTAGCGCACGTAGGGTTCCGTACAAGAAAAGCGGCAAAAAATCACGTATGTTGTATGATTTAATATTATTTAGGTATTTGTCTATTTTTTATTAATTTTTGCTATAGCGGCAACAGAAATACATCATTTGTAAAAATTTAAACTGTCTAACTATCACGGTGCATGAGTTACAGCCTGCTGACAGACAGACGACCAACGAAGTCAACGAAACCGACAACAAAGGGATAGGGTTACGTAATGCCGTAGATCACCTTTTTAGGATTCTATAAAAATTGTATTCTTATAACTATTAAATAAATAAATAAATATTCACGGACATTTCACACAACGCTATCTGATCCCAAAGTAAGCTAGGAATAACCTGCTTGTGTTATGGGTATCAGACCACGGATATTAATACTTATATACTTTTTTAAATACATACATATTATACATAGAAACACCCAGACTCTTGAGACAAACAATTATGGGTCACACAAATATTTGTCTCCAGCGGGAATCGAACCCACGACCTGCGCCGCAGGCGGTATCTCTACCGACTGCGCCACAGTCACTATTGATTGGAAGTCCTTTGTAAATCTTCAGCTAGTAACATTTTAACTGACCCCAACTACGTCACAAGCAGAGCCAGGCACTCAAAATTGATGAACACGTGAGTTTCGGCCCGGCCGGCCCATTTTGGCCGAAACCGAAACTGCGGCCGAAACTCGATTTTTTGGGCGAAACTGGCCGAAACCGAAACCGAAACCGAAACTTCGGTCGGTCACTAGTAATTACATACTCATATCGTCACGCCTTCTTCCGAAGAGGTAGACAGAGACACATTATCCAACTGTATTTTGTTCATAGATGATGCACCTATTGCGGTGTAACAAAAAATAGTTTTGGTAACCATTAGATTTGAAAGTGCGAGGGCACACTTTTCCTTTAATAACATTAATTAGTATTTCTAAACTCTACAAAAACTATGGAAATCGAGTTTTACTTCTCTACGCAGTGGATCGTTTTGCTAAAGTGTTCCCTTATTAGTCAAAAGCAGATTGTCATGAGCGAGTTTACAAGCAGCTCGCGAACTTCTTCGCCGAGGACTACCGGCCTCCATGACCGGGGGTCTGAAGACGGTGAGAGGGTCGCTCACCGTCCTTACAGAAGCAGGCCCATGACGGCAGCGTGACGTGAGAAACTCACGCACGCCCCCCCCCCCCCCCCCCCCTTAGAAGCGGGATCACACCCGAAACCCCCCCCCAAAGACGCGGTTAGCACCCAAACATCCCCTTGGCTTGGGCGAGGCCGCAGAGGCGGCCGTAGGTCTGTTGGGAGTTCTGGGACATCCTTCCGAGGGCTTACCCGGGGCTCACAACCATAATAGGCTGTTGGGCGTTACGTGAGGTTTTTAGTCGGTAGGAGTCCGGCATAACATCCATGAGAATTTTCCCTCACGTAAAAAAAAAAGCAGCTTGCGAACTGGATTGTAACTTTTAAACTCGCTTCTTGTCATCGAGATCTCAGGGTAGTCGGGAGGTCCTGGGATATCCTTCTGAGGGCTTACCCGGGGCTCCCAACCGTAGGCTGTTAGGTAGGATACGTGTGGTTTTTAGTCAGCAGGAGTCCGACATAGCATCCATGTAGTCCTCATGTAAAAAATGTACCTAAACATTTCACGAAACTCACTTGACACCACGTGGTGATGGTGAGCCTATTGCAGTGTTTAAATAATCGGACTGTGACAGGTCTTTAGTACTTACTTGCTGATGGAATAGATACGATAGCTTGAAGACTAGATACCACTTTAGTTGTGGGTTCTTCTGATGCACGGAAACGCTCTTAAATATAATGGAAATGCTACGAATGGTAATAGCAGTCAAAGTCATGTAATGTAACATTACCGTGTCGCAGTAATTGTTTACAGAACACCGAGTTCAGTGCTACAAGCACCACGTATTGAATATTTTAATGACTGTCTACTTACTTGAATTACCTATTTATTCTAATTTTATAATGTCAGTGTCCATACCTTTACAATATAGTATTACAGCTTAAAACTTAGTTTCTTTTTATTTTTATTTATATTTTTTACTGTTTTTTTTGGGTTGTTTAACTTGTTGTTGATGTGTGGATCACAGTTTTGACAATCAGCTGCTTAGCTGTCAATGTCCACTATTTTATGCGGCCAGTGTTATTTTTGAATGTTGTCACTGAAAAGGTCTATTACCTATTCATACTATGATTTTTTTTAACGTGAGGTAAAATCCATTAAGAATGCTATGACGCACTCCTACCGACTAAAAAACCTCACGTAACGCCCAACAGCCTATGGTTGGAAGCCCCGGGTAAGCCCTCGGATGGATGTCCCAGAATTCATACTATGATTATGAAAGGAATAAATATAAACTATTTTAACAATGCATCCATTTTAGGGTTCCGTAGCCAATGGGTAAATACGGGCCCCTTTGACTAAGAATTCGCATTAAATAGCAGAAACGGTACTATAGGAAAGTATCCAAAAAAAAATGAGAGATGTAAGATAATGACTTTGTAAACTCACCATTTGTACTGCTTAGTTGTTCATTAACTTTAAGTGGCTGTGTGTAAATTTTTCTATTAAATGATAAAGAATAGAGATTTTAAGTCATTTCTTAATAGTTTTTAATGAATATCATTTTCTTATAAAGCAAATAGGGTGGATGCACCAGTGGCAAAGCGATTAAGCGAGAATTTGACATATTTTTACATGATGTGTCTTTGTTATTGCGACAATTATTGCTAAAAGCAAGGAACATACTCTTTATTTACCATAGAATCATGTAGCATATTTTATTTTACTTAGCAGCTATAAAGTTTTTTTTTATTAAAAAAACAATGCGGGATCTCCTAATGTGCCTAAGTTCGACCAGACGGCACCAGTAACAAACCAGGCATTGTGCCAATAGCGGCAATAGCAAACCAGTAAATATAACAAATGTTTTTAAGGCATAATTACTTTTTAAAGTTTATTAAGCTTTCGTACTTAGTAATTAACACATTTTAATCAGTCTACAAGTTACGTATAGGGTATATGTAAATGTTTATTTAATTTAATCACTACCTAATTAATTAGTTAGAGATCCATGTGACTGGTGTTATTGTTTGTTATAATAAAATACTCATAAAATTTCAATTACTTAAAAAATAAAATGTTAAGGTTCTAAACCAATAACTAGGCAATGCATGTTAAATTTTTGGCTAAACTTATCAATTTTAGGAAGTAAGTAGGCATTTCATTACTCCCTAGCCTATTATTAAGATTAATATCTCTGACACAGCTGTTATTATACTTATTTTAACTTCTTTGAATAAAATAGAATAAAAATGAATTATCATCAGTTAAAATATTAAAGTTCTAAATCAACTTTTGATTAGGTTTAAAATATATATATTCCTGACACAACTGCCAGTAGGTAACTGCTACTATCAGTTAAAATCCTACATCTACATTTTAGTATTTTTGTGTAAATGTTTATAATAAATAAACATAAAAAGGTCCGCGCCGATTTAAAAAATTATTTCACCTTTAGAAAGCGATATTCACCCTGAGTAACATCGGCTATATTTTATTCCCATATTCCCATGGGAACGGGAGCTGCGTGGGTTAAACCGCGTGACGTCCGCTAGTATATTATAAATGTGAAAGTCTGTGAAGATGTTTGAATGTTTGTTACTCAATCACGCTCTGGCTCGACCGGCCTTAAATTTGGCACAGGGATAGATTAGTGTTGATTAACAAATAAGCTACCTTTTATGCCGGGAACATGTTCCCCTGGAAGCGGGAACGGGAACTAAATTACAAACGGGCGAAGTCGCGAGCATCAGCTAAATCAATTTTCAATTATTAAGATTAGGGTCCCTATCACAACTAGCTTTATTTTATTTACTAGCTGTTGCCCGCGACTTCGTACGCGTGAAAATTATGTTATGATGACAATTTGATTGCTCTCTGCTTAGCCCCTAGGATATGTAGCGTGATAATATATAGCCTATTTGACGACCCTACCCCTAGTTAATATTTGTGCAAAATTTGAACCAAATCCATTGAGTACTTTCCGAGATCCTTCCGGACAAAGCAAAGCAAACAGACAACCAGACAAACCAACAGAGAATTTTTTCTAACTACATTTTCGACTTCGGTATCTTATTTAGAGCACTCGGCGAGTATTTTTTTAAATATATCCAATGTACAGTTTTGACTTTTCTATCATTTTAATATATGTATAGATGACGGCCGTATTATATTCTAAATGTGTCTCTAATTTCTGCACCTTTGCGTATATCGTCTATAACTTTTAAGACATCTTCCTCCTTATACTTACTTGAATAATATTCTTTTCGGTGGCTAATAATCTAATTAATTGTATAAATTTTATTAGTATAAACCAGTGGTCTGCAACTGGAAATGTATCAAAAAGTTTAATTACCAGTTGCAGACCAACTGGTATGCAACTGGAAAATTGTTCATTTTGTGTTCCAGTAGTTAACCATTGAATATTAAAGCTGTATTTTAGCATTTTTTGATAAAATAAAACGAAATATTATTGCTATGTGTATCAAACAGTAAGGCAAATTCGGAAATAAATTACAATAATTGATTAAAACAAAGACACAGAAAGATGTTAAAACTTGCCGCAGTACGCGTTGCTTACTATTATGGCCGCCGGCAGCGAAATTAACGATTGTCGTTTTAGATTATCTGTTTTCACTGAAGTAGGTGGCGTGTGTATAGCTTTTAACGGTGATTATATGATTGGTAGGAATAAGACAAGCCTACCAATCGCAAAAAAAATGGCGGGATATTTAACAGGAGCTTAACATTTCTATTTAAAGTTTGAAATGGTGTGCCACTGGTTCCCGGTGTGGCACTGGTGCACCCACCCTAATTGATTTTCGTAAATTTCTAGTTTATATACATCCATGTCGAGCTTGATATTGTTAGTTAAAAACGAAACTAATCAAAATAAAATTTTAATTTTTTCAAAGATTTTTTAAAAAAAAGCGCATGTTTGTCCTTGGCATGGAGTATGTCAAAAAGTCCAAAATAATTGATATATTAATAACCTAAGAGGATATTAGGCGCAATTGTGCGATAACGGATTTATCATAATTTATTATGTTAACTCCATACAAAATTTTCGAAAAAAAATTCTGAGTGAGCTGTTTACGATTTTAAACCTCAAAGTAAATTATATAAAGCATAAAATAGGTATTGTTAATCGTTTCCAAGCAAAAAAAGCGGCACCTGCATAAAAAATTTTGAATGTCTATGAAACGCGAATTTCAGCCCACTGTGCGGCGGTCTGCTTAAATGCTATTCTCCGCGGGCGCTTTTCTTGACTCCCTACAAATCTTTTCCATCCCCAGCTCGATTCTCCCCCATCGGGGCTGGCTTTGTACCATAATATCCCCCCCTTCTGGGGCTAACGAACAATACACAGTACCGCGCGTCCTGCTGAACTGGTTTCTTCGAAAATATCATCAATCTTCGTAAACGCGCCGAATGTTGTGCCAAGAATGTGCAAACTTACGAAATTCTGTGAATGCTTCTCCGCTGCGCACAAGATCCCGATGAAACACGGGACAATCCTTGAGGAGTTCGATTTGTGATTCCTCCGTTACGTTTACCTAGTTATAGTTACCCTTGACCGATGTTCTCTGACGAAAACCACTTCTATACGACTTTTTTTAAAAATATTCAGCTCGCCAAATTGACGTCGCCACCAGCCTGATGGAAAGCCGCATCTAGCGATTGGGGGCCACTTCTGACAGTGGCCCTCAAGTTGGCGGCCCTGTGATGTGGCTCTTCACGCTCCTCTTAAAGAACCCGGGATTGTAGGATGAGGGAAACACGTGTGTGGGCAGGTCGTTCCAAGTTTTTATAGCTCGACAGAGGAACAATCTTTTGAAACGCTCAGTACTCCGCGGCAGTAGTTCCGTGACGGAACTAGTGAGGCTTTTTGTCCCAATAGTTCCGCGTCCGAACTAGCGAGACTTTTTGTGTTATGGAATATTTTACGAACAGGACAATTTGCGAATGGGACTTTTACGAAAACCTCATTCATGATTTTAGCAGCGGGCCGTTTTAAGAACGTGATATTACCAGACGAATCAAATTTTTCCGATCTCACTGTAAATTCAGTGTAGAATTTTTAATGTCGTAAATGTCGTAACAGAAAATTGCATAGCTAGTCTCGAATCTCGTTAGCAAGTGTTAAATAATTCTACCTTGGTATCGCTCTTTTTTTGTTGAAATATAACCCTGACCTACCGAAGAATCGAACTTAGGTTTCTAATTTCTATTGACCGCAGGTAATCCTAGTTCTTCTCTAGATCGTATTAATCCTACTAATATTATAAATGTGTAAGTTTGGGAAGATGTTTGGATGTTTGTTACTCAATCACGCTCTAACGACTGAATGAATTGAACTGAAATTTGGGGTATCCCTGTATACACTCCTCCATCAAATGGTCTTCCAGTTTTTTTGGGTATTAAGACCGAGTCATGGGAGCTACGCGTACCTATATATTTTTCTTTTGTTTTGGATTATGTGTATTACAAAAATTTGGTGTTAAACATCTGCCAGGCGTCCAGTGATTACTCACAATTTTTTAATTTATTTTTTATGAATATTGGTATTCTCATTCTCACACAATTTTCGGGTTCCGTACCCAAAGGGTAAAAAACGGGACCATATTAACAAGACTTCGCCGTCCGTCTGTCTGTCCGTTACGAAGCTGTATCTCAGGAACCGTGATAGATAGCTAGAGAGCTGAAATTTTCACAGTTGATGTATTTCTGTTGCCGCTATGACAGCAAATTCTAAAACTAGAAAAAAGGGGGTTTTAAGGGGGCCTCCCCTCCGTGCGGGAGTCCGACTCGCACTTGTTTCCTTTTTGTAGGGAAGCTTAGGGTTTATAAACTTGCAAAGTATTGTCTGAAAATTTGACAAGAAGTTGATGTTCAAGTGTACCTACTTAGCGAAAAATTCTAAATCTATGAGTGTACCAGACCAAAGGTTTGAGCGAAATACCTAAATTGCACGATCACACTATTGCGACTTTTAAAGAAGCTGTTTTGTACCGTAATCAAGTAGGTATTGCCGTACCTACCCTATTGAGTAATCCGAGATTTTTGTACGCCAGCTTGGCCTTATCCTTATAACCTGTAATCGGCTAGTTTATTTAATAAAATTAGTATCCACAATGGCGGTCACGATGACCGATAAAAAATAACTTAACATTTACTCCAACCACTTTTTGCTTTTGATTTTGCTTAATGATTATACCTAGTTCTTTTATAATAAGTTTTTTCGTCAGGTAGGCCTTTAAATAAATTCCGTCAGGAGACCCACGGCTCTAGAATGTTTTGAAAAATAACAATTCGCCAACATTGTTTAACAAAGGTGTTGAGACTAAAAGCTAAAACTTATTTTACTTGTTTTTAGGTAGATGAAGTGTCTGTAGAGACAGGGTGTGCTATTTAAAATGTTTTTATCTACAGACAGGTGTGCTATTTGAAAACATTTTTTTTGTATTGTTAGTTGTAGGTAGGTACTCATTGTTTGGGGCAAAGGGCTTCATAAAAATATTTAAACAATTAAAGATGTTTAAGTTGGTCAAAAGAATATAATGAAATTGTAGCTACAAAAAATGCTTATCGTGTAGATGTCGTAAAAGAAAAAGGATAAAAAAGAATCATTACTCCTTTGATATAACCCTACTCTTTGTTTAAAGTACCGTTGCATAAAAAATTCGACATTTTAAAATAATCGGTAAACAAAAAAACCGGCCAAGTGCGAGTCTGACACGCATACAGAGAGTACCAAAAAATGGCAAAAAATCTGTTTTTTTTGTTAATACCCCCCTTTTTTGTCATAGCGGCAACAGAAATAGGTAGGTACATCAATTGTGAAAATTTCAGCTCTCTAGCTATTACAGTTCCTGAGATACGGCCTCATGACGGACAGATAGACGTAGAGATAGATAGAGTCCCGTTTTTACCCTAAAAATGAGTCTCGGACCTGCAGCTGCAGCTCGGAGGGCTAAAGCCTGTGGGGTCTCACGTAGTCATCAGGTAGTTTCCACTGGACATTGTTCGAATTAAAATTCTTCAATTCGCATATCATAACGGATAATATACTGGGTGTAACAAAATAACCTCTCCAAATTTCATGAGATGACTTGGCATCGGAAATCAAATACAAATATTTAATAAAAAAGGGGGGCTCTTTTTTTTATTTTTTTAGAAATTTTTTGTAGCACATTAAATTTCGTTTTTTACCACGGCAATTCGAGGTTAAAGTATTCATGTGATTTTTTTTTCTTCATTTTTGTGTTGTGTTCTGTCACGTGACGAAATTTGGAGAGTCAATTTTGTTACACCCAATATGTAGGCAGGTAGAGTAGCCCTGGATTATCAGTCCGTAGGCTGATGGAGGAGTTACCGTGTAGTTTTACCCAGTAGATATCCGGCATAGCACCATTGAGGATTTCAACATCTACCTATACTTGTAATAAAATGATAGAAAAGTTAAAACTGTACATTGGAAATATAAAAAAAAAATACTCGCTTGGTGTTCAACATAAGATACCGAAGCCGAAAATATAGGTAGTTAGAAAATTTTTGTCTGTTTGCTTTGCTTTGTTCGTAAGCATCTCGAAAAGTACTTGATAGATTTGATTCAAATTTTGCACAAATATTAACTAGGGGTAGAGTCTTCAAATAGGCTATATATTATCACGCTACATATCCTAGGGGCTAAGCAGAGAGCAATCAAATTGGCATTATAACACAATTTTCACGCGTACGAAGTCGCGGGCAACGGCTAGTACTTATAATAAAATATAGAAAATTTAAAACTGTACATTGCAAATATTAAAAAAAAAATACTCGCTAGGTGTTCTACGTAAGATGTCCGGACCCGAAAATATAGTTAGATTTTTTTTTGTCTGATTGTCTGTTTGTCTGTTTGCTTTGCTTTGTCCGGAAGGATCTCGAAAAGTACTCGATAGACTTGATTCAAATTTTGCACAAATATTAACTAGGGGTCTAAATGGTCTTCAAATAGGCTATATATTATCACGCTACATATCCTAGGGGCTAAGCAGAGAGCAATCAAATTATAACATAATTTTCACGCGTACGAAGTCGCGGGCAACGGCTAGTATGTACTTATAATAAAATGATAGAAAATTTAAAACTGTACATTGCAAATATTAAAAAAAAAATACTCGCTAGGTGTTCTACGTAAGATACCGGACCCGAAAATATAGTTAGATTTTTTTTTGTCTGATTGTCTGTTTGTCTGTTTGCTTTGCTTTGTCCGGAAGGATCTCGAAAAGTACTCGATAGATTTGATTCAAATTTTGCACAAATATTAACTAGGGGTAGGGTCTTCAAATAGGCTATATATTATCACGCTACATATCCTAGGGGCTAAGCAGAGACCAATCAAATTGGCATTATAACATAATTTTCACGCGTACGAAGTCGCAGACAACAGCTAGTGTTAAATATAAACTATAACTTAAAGGTACCTAGAAGGGTCTCGCCTCGTCCTATCGTTTTCTTGCAGTGGGTGTCGAGACACATATCCAAGGGGTCCCAAAGCCAAAGATAAAAAAAAACGCCTAGTGGAGTCTAGTATTGACTCAAGGACTGGCAGTTTGCTCTCTCAGCGAATAGGTATCTATTGCTATTCAAAGGGGGAATGCTGCTGGTCTTTTGGGGCACAATGCCACGGAGGCCTTATTTAGATTGGTTTAGTCTAGGAATGACCGATTCGCGGAATGACTATAATTATGGTCTATAAATTGATCAATTCTTAGAACATACAATTCTATAAATGACTGATTCTATACTGTATTTCAATAGCTTTGCGCAAAAATGTAAACAAACACATTTGATCCTATATATCCATAGTTACTTGCAATTGAATATTTAACCTGATTATATTTCAGTATCCAGGAGTTATACGGGTGAATATACGCTATTTGAATTTCAGTGGCCCATAGAGAAATTTTATGTTAACCCCATTATACTAAAGTTTCCGTATGCTTAAACAATAAAGAAAATGTTATTTTATTTGGACCACATAGTTTATTTATAATAATTTGTTTTATTTTAGCATTAATAGTCTAAAATAGTCATAAATGTATACTCCTCTGGCTTTACCGCTTACCAGTTTATGGTAAATAAATGGTCAGATACTTTAAATCTGTATGCCATTATGATCTTTTTTAAGATGATCAAATGCTTTAATAAATTTCGAAACATATTTTAATAAAATACACTGTAAAAACATTTATTAATATTAAAAAAATAACTTATCTTTTTTGGCCCCTTACAAAAATGTCACCTTCATCTGGCGAAACCCAAAGAACTAAAATTTTACTTAAATGCGCAAAGATATGTTTTTGACTTTAATGTATGCGCGGGTCACATTGTAAAGTAAGAAGTACGCTAAAATCCTTGAGAAAAGCTTCAATAATTTTGCGTCAGTTTGCGATTGACTGCAGGAAAGCGGGTTTGTGCCAGTCGTTGGAATATTTCCTCTGGTAAGTATATATTTTTCTATTTTAAAGTTACGAAATTGTATATTTGAGCAATGCAATGTTTATTGTGTGTAGATGTCATGTATTAAGTTAAAGCGTAGTCAGAAATGCGAGTGATGCTATTTTTATAGATAATGTGAGATTTTGTCACTTCTCTGGCGTCATTACTCTGGCATATTTCATGCCAGAGCAAAACATACGCGCCAGGAAAGTGAGAAAAATTAAATAATGTAGTAACTTTCGTTAATACTTAATGTATTAAGAGGTCGATTCATTTGTTCTAGCTACTCCAGCATAATCAGACATCATGGCAAGCGATAATGACCACAGAGCCCCATTAACTGGCCACTACACGGAAGACATACTGGATATAGACCAGGGCGAGATTAGGGTGGTTCTCGAGCGACTTAAACATAACAAATCCCCGTAAAAGACGGAATTATACTGAGCTCCTTAAAGCAGGCGGAACTCCAGTCCTTAGAGAATTAACGAGCATCTTTAATTCCACTCTCCAGCAGAGCCAGACATCCAAAGCGTGATGAGGAAGTGCGGTGGCTCTGTTTTTTAAAAGAAGGTGACTAGATCTTACTTAAAAACTAATAGTGACGGCCCCATCTGACTCCTAATTCATATTTACAAGTTGTCCTCTAGATTGTCACAAATAGCTTCACCGGAAAACTTGACGAGTTTCAGCCAATTGAGCAAGCCGGATTTCAAAAGGGCTTTAGTACCATGGAACACATCCATACTGTTCGGTGGATTGTACAGCAGACAGAGGAGTACAATCAGCCACTGCGTAAGTATGGCTTTCGTGGACTACGAGAAAGCCTTCGACTCTATCCAAACCTGGACAGCCCTGGACGCTTTGTAGCGATGTCGTATTGATTGATGATGTATTAAGGTGTTGAGATGCTTAACATACCACTACCATGACTATCCAGTTGGAGGATTAAAAGTAAAATCCTATAGCACGGCGCAGAGGTGTGTATAGGGAGATGTAATATCCCCTAAACTCTTCACCAATGCGCCTGAGGACTTCTGTTAGTCACAGGTCTGAGATGGGGCGAGAATACAAACGGTGAAACGATTTGCCGATGACATGGAGAAACCGAATTTCGAGATGCGTCGTGCTATTATGACGAGGTATCGTCATGGTAGAGGAAATGCTGGAACAGTTGAGGAGTGTGCTGTAAAGTCTTAATGGAAAGGCTCGACGTGTTGGCTTCAGCATTAACTTGGATGAAACCAAGGTAATTTCAGTGAGCGTGTCATGCCGATACCAATCTACGTCAAAGGATCGAGCGAGACTTGAGGTTGTCCAGGAATATACCTACCTTGGTCAGGTAATCATACTAAGAAAGAATAATCTGGATTAGGAAATAGTCAGAAGGATCCGCTTGGGCTGGGCATCATTCAGCAAACTGCGTCGTGTTTTCTATTTGCATATACCGCAATGCCTGAAGCCGAAAGTCTATCACCACTGTGTTCTACCAATTATGACCTACAGTGCCGAGACCTGGACACTCACAGTGGGTCTAGTCCTTAAAGTGGCACAGTGAGCAATGGAATGAGCTATGCTTGGGGTGTATACAAAGGGAAAAATCTGAAACAATTAGATCACATTTATCAGTGAATCATAGTGGTCGTCATAGCCCGCAGAGTATCGGTTTTGAAGTGGCAGTGGGCTGACGACATCAGTAGAAGAACCGATGGCCGATGGAGTAAATGAGTTTTGGAACTTTAACTTGGTAAAGGTGGGGTAGGACAACTCACCGCCAGATGGAGCGACGACCTAAAAACGTCACAGGGATTGACTGGATGCGGAAGGCGCAGGACCATGTACATATTATCTCCGAAGGGGTGGGCAGAGTGTATTCTGGCATAATTTGGAAGAGGCCTACGTCCAGCAGTAGACTATCATAGGCTGATTTCATGATTGATTGATGAAACGAAACATAAGCATTAACAAACCATAAATATTAAAAATAATTATGCGTTTAGAAACTGTGAAGACTGAATTTCTCTCATATACAAAAAATATTCCAAACCTATACTGTATATTAAATGTTTTATTTAATATTTCTCCCTTTTCTTAGCTAATAATCAAAGACATGTCACTACTCTGCTTTAATTTGTCACTATTGTGCCATAGTGTCACTCCTCTGATAACATATTTTCCTCTGGCGCTTATAAAATTCAAAAAATTGGAAAAATCTTCTGGCCATCATTATTAGGACTTTGCAAATATTGTAAAATATACAAATTATCGATATTGAATGGAACAGATAACATTTTCTTATGGGACACAAAAAAATCAAATACCGTATATTCACCCATACAGTGTTTTTATAATCATTTCGACACCAAATAACTTCTTTATGACAGTTTATTTTCATTTAAAATACCTACTCAGGATAGTAAAAAATTCAATGATTGTCATACTATATTTTTCCACTAATCTGTCTTAGGCAACGATTGTCAAAACATGACATGTTTACATTATCGCCAGATCGGGCAGGATTGGACTATACAATAGAGTAGATTAGATACTTAGTTAAAATGTAAAAAATACATGTGTAAATTATGTTTACCTAATTATTTTTATAAGGTGTGCCCTGCGCAAGGGTTTTATTAAATTTGAACCTGACTAAAACGATTATTCTTTCAATGTAATTTTTTTATTTCTAGTTCATCCCAATGACATCGGCCGCCTGATGGAAAGCTATCTATGAATGTAAACAACACCAACTATGTCCTTGAAGTTGAAAACACGAAGATATGCTTTTACATGTTCAGCTTAAACCACCGGAGGTTGTAAGAGAAGAGAATCGTGCTGGGCAAGAGTTCTGATGGTGCCGCAGCATATTATGGGTTTGTGTTTTATTTAACTTGAGAAAAATCTTACCTGGATGTGGTGCTATGCCGGCCTCTTACCGACTAAAAAACCTCCCGTATCCTACCTAGACGGCTAAAAATGTATCTATAGAAATCGTAAAATTTTATGTGATATGCTGCGTTTCTTAAATTGAAATACATATAATCAGCTTTCAGTAATATTTTCTTTAAATAATTAGTTTGCCATTCTGCGGGCAAAATAAGAACCTTTACTAACAAATTATAAACCTAATTTCTCATTTTGATTTTCGATTGTATGTTTATCAAACTCAATTTACCTTCTCGAACCCTCTGGAACGCAGTCTTCCATTTACTGATTGGACGAGATCTGAGGTTTTTTCCCGAGCCAGGCATTTCGAGAACAAGCGAAGACTAATTTATATTTCCTTTTTCAGACATGGAGTCCCACGTATTAAAATCGTCGTACCACCAGCCTCGCTTCCGGTCCATCGGCCATGATATTCATCATATAAAGACTGACTCACTATCATCTGAGAGTGGTAGCAATGCAAACAGCCCAGAATACACTCACAGCAGTCTAGAACAAACACAGCCCTCACAATACGGCAATGTGAGTTGGACGGTCCAGAGTCAATCAGTGCGTATACTATCTTATGTATATTTACTTAATATAAATTTTTGGTGATATTGATTTTTGGAGCTATCTTCCTGCTATCCCACTAGGAACCAGTTAGTGTGCCAACTGAACGAATTTTCTTCCTAGCCCCTCAACATATTGTATGTGTTATGCTGAAAAAGGATACGTGATTCGTATGAACAAATTGTCAGCTCAAAAGCTTTAGCACAACACCAATTGATTTGTAGAACGAATTTGCAACATGCCGTACATTTGATTGAACTCTTTTCATCACGGCAAAATACTTTTATCCCAAACTGGTATAATATGGGCATGAATTATACTTATCAATCTGATGAATATGCTGTAATGTGTAAATATATTAATTTTTAATTATATTTGCAGATAAACTCAACTCAAGAACCATGGTCTGATGATGATACATCTGGGGCAGAGGACTTCACAGATGCGTCCACATTTAATAGAGTACAGAATCACAGAGATGATTGTAATAATGAACTGATAGACGACGAGAGTGTCAATGAAGATGTCGATGCCGTGCGCTCTTTAGAAGAAATGCAGCTTAATGAGGAAGAGGGTATCGATGACCTTGCTTTAGTAGAAGGACATGATTATGAAATCATTACAGTTTATACTGTTAACCCAGATTTAATCGATTCTTCCTCCGAGGATGAGTCTGAAGATCTCACTGTAAATGAAAACGATGCGTTAGTGCATGACGCTATAGATAATATTACCAACTGTCAAGAGCAGGATAATGCGTTTTGCCAAAATGAACTCGATATTAACTTAGACGGTCAAATTGGGTCTAATGATGACGAGTACTATATTAATGACGATAAAAAAGATGTTAACATACTTGATGACACTGAACCAGTCGTTAAGGATATAGACGAATATTTTATTAAGAATACCGAAAATACAGGTCCACCAGATGTTGATGAGTACTTCAATAAACCCAAATTACCTGAAGAAGAAAACACTCAACATCAATTATCGCCTACTGATAAAGTAAATGAATTGTTAGACGCTCCAAAGGAACCTGACCCAGATGCTAACGTAGCCGATGTTTCTTTAAACGAATCCCTTTTAGAATGTATGCCGAACATAGATGATTTAAAGCAGTTCATATTAGACGATATGCCGTATTCAAAATTAAAGCATAAGTCTATCTCTGTACCACATTCACCGCTGCATAGCCTTTGCCTTGATATAGATGCTAAAACCTGTCTTAGTTTTGAAGACTTGAACCTAGACTTGTCTGATTTGTGTACCTTCGACAGTGACAAAGAAAAGTCTGGAAATAACATACCGAGGGAATTAACTGAAGACGATGTCAATAGTTTTCTTATAACCAATCCAACCGCGGTTAAAGAAGAAGTAAAACAAGAAGAAGATGATTTAAGTCATCAAGATATGGAGATCGAAACGAATATGTGTTCGGGCACTGTAATGATAGAAATGCCTTCAAGAGATATGACATCAACTCCCATTCCAAAAGTATTGGATATTCCAAAAGTATTGGATATTCCAAAAGTATTGGATATTCCAAAAGTATTGGATATTCCAAAAGTATTGGATATTCCAAAAGTATTGGATATTCCAAAAGTATTGGATATTCCAAAAGTACTAGATTATTGTATAGAAAAATCGACCTTAAAGATTCCAAAGGCCGAAGTGGAAGATTTTGTCGATGTAGAGTCTTGCAACGACGGAATAGTTCCGGTCATAGAGGCAAATAATGTAAATGCTTTATTAGAACAATTTGAAGCCTCGGAAAAAATAAATACCAAGGAGCGACCACCTGCCGTAGTAGCGAACGGTATGCGGTTGCAAGACGCCGCCGTACAACTGAAAAAGACTAAAATGCGGCACATATTAGTAAGTATTGTCATTTCAATATGTAGTAGGCTGAGATTAATTTAGACGTTCGTAGCTTTTAGAAAGGCCTTTTCCCTGCAGTAGGACTCAAATGCTGACGATGATAATTTTGTATATTTAATACGCTATTACAGATGCCGACTGCAATAAACTCCACAATTAAGAGGTCTACAAGTCCATTACAAACAGATCACGACTATTGCTCTCCCAAGAAAAGCAAGTGTGTACCCATTCTTAAAGGAGGACAGAGCCTTCTTAAACCAGAAGTGTTGTCTAATAATCATAGGATACTAAACTCTAGACATAGAAAGTGTAAGACCAAAAAAGTCGTTTACCACCTTAGCAGTGACGAAGAAACGGAAGATCATAAATCTAAAAAGAAAAAAGGAAATAAATGCAAAGATGAAGATTTCAAGCTTCAACCAAACGTTAAGCAGTTAAACTGCCCTAAAAATGTCCCTGATAATATCTGCTCGGAACCCGATAATCTTAAAGATAAAACTAACAGTGCTGTGATTATTAAAAGTGCTTCAAAAGCCAGTGATAATAGTAAAGTTTCAAATGGTAGTATAAAAATGACTATTAAAAATAAATCTGAAGTTATATTAAAATGTGAAAACTCATATAAAAACGAAGAGATAGAGCAGTGTAAAAAAAGTGTTAGTGACAAAACGAACATTGTAGACAAAACAAACATTGTAGACAAAACGAACATTGTAGACAAAACAAACATTGTAGATAAAACGAACATTGTAGACAAAAAAGACAGTCGCGTTAAAGATTTAGATAGACATAAAAATAAATGTAATAATAATAATGATACAGTTAGTGTTAAAAATGAATCCGTTCCGAAAGATGAAAATTTTTATACAACACTATTTAATAATAAACAAGATGTTCAGATCCCTCCAGCTTTAGAACCTAAAACTGAAAAAGAGCCCTTTGAGGATCCTCTTGCTAAAAGTATAGAAGCATCAATAAAGAAAGAAGAACAGCCGCAAAAGAAAAGGAAACTAAATTTACGTGAATATAAGATGAGAAGAGGGATCAGTTCTGCACAAGTAAGCCCGGAAGCAATTTTTCCTGATTTACCAAATTCTAACCCTAAACTTGACACTGTTATTAAGGATTCCAAGATGCCAATTGCATCTCATAAGTTAGTGATTGATAAGGAATCTAACAAATCTATTGATAAGGAATATGTATTTGATCCAATCAAAGAAGCTTCTAGAAAAATACTTCAAAATTCTCAGAAACAAAAAGCTGCAGCAATGAGGAAGCGAGATGAAGACTTCGTAATGAGTAAAATTCCAAAAATTGAAAAGTTACAGTTGCAACCTCTAATCAGTGACGCAGAAATGATGAAAATAGTAGCAATGTCGCAACCTGAAATATTGCCAACTTCTGTAGCATGCGGAAAACCCCAATTACCAGCTGACGTTGACGAAATTATTTTAGTCAGTATTGGTGTTAGCACTGATAATAGCATACAAACGCCTTTGATTCGCGATAAAATAAAATCGAAATCGCCACCAGCAGAAGCAAAATCTGTAATCAATTTTAAAATCAAAAAATCTGATCACGTATTAAAGCAAAACGTGTTTGATAGTGTCAAAAAAGACAAGAGGAGTCCTGTTGATGAGAAAAAGCACCTGAAAATAGACAAAGAGAGATATAAAGGTATTACGGCAGCGTTAAAAATTGCTAAAAAGCAAGTCGATACTAAGATATCTAGCAATTCTCTTTTTGCAAGTATTCAAGATGTGGTATTGAAAAAAGCACCTGAAGATATTGTCCAACACAAAGACAAACATACGAATCCTAGTGGGGACAAAAATAAATTCAAAGTTAGCAATACCCCAATAATAAGGGATTACGACCCTAAAGCCGAACATGGTGAGGATAAAATAATCATCCACCTTAGTAAGCAAAGAAGCAAACCATCTTATACATCTGTTTCTGTACAAACAGATCCTTTACCAGAATTTGCTAAGCAACCAGATATTATCGTGACGCAAGGAAAGAGAAAACGAAACGATAGTGATATGTCACTCTCGAGTGATACAAGTCCTGTAAGAAACAAATCCTCAGAAACATCACAACAGAGAAAATCAAATGAAGTTGTGAAGCCTAAAGAAGTTCGGCAAGAAAGGATTGAAAGAGATAATAAAGAAAAGCGTGCTCATTCCAAAGACAAACATGGATCTAAATACAGACGTAGTTCAAGATCTGTTTCCCGTGGTCGCAGAAGAAGAAGTCGATCGAGGTCACGAGGGCGTTATCGTAGATATAGAAGATCAGACTCCCCATATAAAAGGAAAAGAATATCACCAACATACCGCAAAAGACGATCTCCATCAATGAGACGCAGCAGATGTAAGAATTCTCGTTCAAGGTCGCCTCTGCGTCAATCAAGACCAGAGACAAGGTCTAAGACTCCTATTAGGAAATCTAAAACTAATACAAGCAGTGTTGAGAAGAATGCACCGAAGTTACTCACACCGCCTTTGAGGAAACCTACGATCTCTGAAAGCTCTTCTTCATCGTCGAGGTAAGCATGTATGATGAATATAATATGAATGTATGAAACATTTAGTCTGTAGATGAAGTCTGTGCGTAGTTCTCTGGGTAGAAATAGGTACAACTCTATCTGCCTATGTGGGGAAATACATACTGAATATGTGTGTGTGTGTATATATGTTGTCGCCATCGACCATATAAGTAAATAGATACCGTTTATCAAGTGAAAAGCTTACATAAATATCGTACAGCATCTGAGAGACTGTTTTAATACAACCAGGGATTATTGCATTGCTTGGGCCTCTACGTTTCATCTGATCTTCAACTTGGGTAGTTTATAAGCCGAGACTCATATATTGTAAAGGCATGTACATACGGTTGTAGTTTAAGTGTAGCTATAGGACAAATAAACAGAGACCCTGCTCAATCACTTAACAGAACATTGTTGATCACCACTTTCAGTTCATCATCATCCTCGAGCTCATCATCCTCAAGCTCATCTTCTAGTCAGTCGGAGAAGTCACAGAACTCCTGCAGCTCTTACAAGAGAGGAGACATGTACGAAAAGGAGACGTATAGGAGTAGTTACCGCTCGGAGGACAGGTATGTTTAATTTTTATTTGAATCCATATTAAAAAGCTGAAGAGTTTGTTTATGCTAGGATCTCAGAAACAACTGGTTGCATTTAAAAATTATTTTACAGTTTCATAGTTCATTTATTGAGTATGGCTAAAGGTTATTATAACATCACGCTAAGACGAATAGCAGCCATGAATAATGTTTCGAGAACTAGTTTTGAGAGCTTCCGTTGCATACTGGTTAAAGTTACGTAAAAATTCAAAATTATTCTTAAAAAGTTTTAAGGTTCGCTTACAATAACCTTCTTAATAACTTAAAAAATATTAGCGAATACAACGCTACACGACAGAGTAAACGTGACGAGAATAAATGCGACGGGAAACATTATATCACTTTAAATTACCACACACCTCTTTCTAGCTCTCACATGACGCAAACGAAGTCGCGCGGGTCAGCGAGTACTATAATTATTGTAACAAGCATGTATTAAATATTTTCCTATATTGTTTTAGGGAAACTACTGCTCCGGTTGAAGAAAGGCGGATAGTATTCGTAGGGCGATTAGAAAAGGACATCACAAAAGCTCATCTCAGGAACCTTTTCTCAAAGTTTGGTTCCGTAATAGAAGTCCGGCTTCACAGTAAGGAGGATGGGTAAGTGATACACTGTTTTCAGAGCATTTTTTTGCTGTAGCGGTATTATTCAAAGTGGATTTGGAGCTCCAGAGAATGCAAAGCATGGTCTATTTGTATGTAATGCTATTAGAAATTTGTTGCTTTGGTCAAATATTTCAAATAGCCTTACATACAAAAAGACTATAATGTCGCTTTGGTCAAATAATATGGCTTAAAGGTCTTGTAACCAAGCCAAAACTATACAGTGCCAAAACTATTATACATAAAAAAAATTGGTCAAATATTTCTTCTAACCCCAGAACTTAGTGGAGTGCATGCTGCAATGTGAGAATGATAGCGTATTTTCTGACTAACGTACGTACAAGGCCATAATAAAGAGTAGAAATACTTAAAAGGAACCCTGTACAGCCTGTACAGAGTTGTACCCTGTCTGACCAGTATTGTCCAATAGGGCCAGACACCCTCCCAAAATGTGATTGGGAGGCTTACGTCCAGTAGTGGCCTATAATAGGCTGTTTAGAATGTTACAAGTAGGGAGTGACTCAACACTTCAGGCCTCCAGGACCCGGGAAGGTGATGGGGCCTGCCTGGGAGCAAGAGTCCAAGAGATTTGACTAAATTTCACTGGTCCTTCTCATCAGAAATTGGATATACCTACTGTTACTTCGATAATATTTCCACGACAAGGTGACCTGGAACTGCCTGATGAATCAAGTAACCCGCGAAATAGCCAACTTCTCAGAAAATTACAAGATAAATACCATGTTTGGGCATATATAGAACAGTCTCAAAATCTAAAATGTGATTTGTCAAATTCCAGGTCTCGATATGGGTTCGTGACGTACAAGCGTCCCCGCGACGCTTGGTCAGCGGTCGAGGCAGCTAGCAGCTTCCCTCAATATGACGTCGGTTTTGGTGGGCGCAGAGCTTTCTGCCGGCAGAGCTATGCCGATCTTGGTAAGAATTTATCGCTTAAATAGATGCCTGTTTGTCACTCAGTCTTTGGATAAGATCATTCTGTGTTCTCAATGATGATCAAGATCTTTTATTTTCATCCCAGGGTTGCTTGGTAGAAATTGATTTTTAGCGATAAGGCCGCCCTTTGTACAATATCTTGCAAATATTTTTATGTAAACTAGAACTTGGTGTACCAATAAAGTTTTATTCTATTCTCTGAACTAAGCGGCAGTTCATCTTATCAGAAAAATATACTCGCAAACTCAATATCCTTTCTGAAATATACATCATTTTATTTATGTATGTTTTCCCCCTAGATGGCCTGGAAGCCAATTACACAGAAAGCGCGTTCCATGGAGCCCCCGCGCCACAACTGCGAAGAAACGAGGACATGATGTCATTTGAGCAAATGCTACTTGACGTTAAAAATAAGATCCACCAACGTAAAAACGATAAAACACGCGAAGACTGACATTTACTTACTACTTTTACACCCCACGGCGCACATAGTTGTGATAATAGCCGTGAAGTGGGCAGCTGATGAAGTGTTAACTGTCAAAGTGACAGTTGCCAAAGTGACATTTCTGATTGTTTTGTGTAAGGTTTGATGCAGATTCAGCCTGAAATTGTATAGTGATAATTAAATGGCGTGTAAGTGAACAAATATCTATCTGAAATTATGACTGCAATATAGATTTTGTGTATGCGTCGAAAATTTTTTGTTAGGACTTCCGGTAACTGTGTATTTGTTCAAGTACGTACATAAATTATGACATATTAAAAATGATAGATATCTAAAATTGTTGTTTTGTAGTTGATTGATAAGGCTATGCCACTCAATTATGTGAGACTCCTTGGTTTGACACTGAGCTTTTTTTCTTTACTGTGAAGTATGGGTGTGTGCAATGACAGCTTCAAAAATTTGACAGCTGTCAAAGGAACAGTTACCTAGTTGTGCAATCCAAAAGACAGTGTTATGTTTAAGTGAAAAACGTGATAATTGCTCAGTCGTTGTGGCATCTTTATTAGCCATTTCTAATCACTATTTTTATCAATGCTTGCAATAACAATAAGGCCTCTTTTTTAATGGAAAATTTTAGACTTATGTCTTTGTTGTTCTGAGTGTGTGGACTTTCTGTATAATTGTGTCTCAAATCACAGTCTATATGATTTATTATTAAAGAAAAACAATGCAAATAAATTTACATTAATGACAGGTTTATGCGTATTTTTTGAGTATTGATAAAACAAGTTGTGAATAAATAAAATAGGTGTCACAACTGAATCGTTTATGTTTTGTTCCAATTATTGTTTAGTTTAGGTTCAATTACCTCAAGATGTAAATATTTTCTTTGAGTTTTGTAAATAGTATCATTAGATTGTTTTTTTTTCTTATTAAAACACCTTAGTACTTAGGTACGTAATATATATTATATAACTTTTAAGTATCTATGTATTGATGTATGTCTATTTTTTTTCAAGTGGTTCAAACTGTATTGAAGTTGATTTTTTTTAGATTTTTGCAACAAATAATTGCAAACTGAAGTTTAACTACTTATGTCCGCACCGCAAACGATTAAAACGATTTGTCAATTAATTTAAGATTTGATGGTTTTATGAAATCACAATTAGTAGTTTTCATGTCAATGGAGTGAAAAATTATACTAATAATGCAAAAAAAATCTGTTATTTTAGAATATTTAGACAGCAGACCGAATATTTAAAACATAATTCTAAGATCCATTTGGAACTTTACCAACGCGAATATTATAAATTGTGATCATTCTCTCAGTTTATTTTGTTTCCTGTTTTACTTGTGTCAGTCTTCCACAAACTGTTACTTCATGTTGTAAATAAAAAAAACGACACTAGTTTTGATAATGCACCTACTTGAATATTACAATATTGCAAATATATACATTTGTAATAGTTTTGCCTTAATCTTATACGTATTGTTGCTGATATATATAGATTACGAGAGAAAAAGAGAATAGGTAAACATGTACACTACATGTACATTTTGCATGATTTTTTAAAAATTACCTACCGTATTTGTATAATCTGTTATGGTTTTCTGAACTTCTCGGTTTATCTGGTTTGCCTAACAAAGTTTGAGTTATTAGACGTAGTATGACTAAGTGGATAAACCCGTAGTTATGAGTAGACCTAGGTCTCAGGGTTGGCACGATTAAATATATTTTTCTGTGACATCCACCACTCTAGTGGTGTCACATTTTTTATTATTTCTTCTGCGAACATCATGCTTTTGAATGGTTTTGATGTTCCGTTTTGCGCAGAAAAATAGTTTAATTAAATAATAAAATGAAAAAATCAAAAAAATCGTGATTAATTAGGATTTTTTCAAAAAATCATGCTTTATCAGGCTGCCAGAGACTGTGATCTCGGCACAAAATATCAATCAGTTTAAAAATAAATTAGATCGGTATCTATTAAGCTGCAAAGAGACAACCAGTGGGCACTAGCAGGATATAGGCACTATCAGTTGTTACAACTGCCTGCCTGATAAGATAATATAATATAATATAATAATATTATTCGATTTTTTCAAAAAATCATGATTTTTTCCAACCCTGCTAGGTCTGCTTTAAACTGATACCTGATATACCTGAAAACTATTACGCATTATAAACAATAATAAAATATATCAGTACCTTTTCCTCTATTCAAGACTGCAAAGTTCATTTTCAGTTTCTAAGTGGAACAAAGACACATCTACAAAATTGATAATAATATTTGACTTTCTTACAATACATTTTAAACAGGACTTCAAAAGTTGTAACTAAATTTGGAATTGAGTCTTTGTTGTTCTGAATGTTTTTAAACGATTTTGTATACCTACAAATGTAATGTATTACATGTGTTTATTAAATTATATCTTCCGATGAGATTTCCAGTGCCAAAATAACACTATTCTTACAAACTAAATGTATTTCATTGGACATCGAATTAATAGATTATCTTCCTAGATTGCTAAGACTGGGAAAGTGTAGGAATTTATCCCCAAACAATAGACATAGGTCATTTAAGATGGGCAGGACACTGTATTCTTCTTTCGATTGTATACTAAGTTTCTTGGCCACATATAGCCGTAGAGGAACTCTATATAGCTTGCAACGTAAGTTTGCAATTATCTACATGAATTTTATATTATTATGTAGGTAACTCCTACTGATTCATACAAAAAAGCACTTATCGATATTAGTGCGTAGTGACAAAAGAAAAGTCGATGTGGAAGATTGCACACTTGCACTGCATGCGATATGAAAAAAAAAAACATTTGGACGCTTCTTCGTGGATCACACGTCCTATAGCCAGTTCAAGTTCGATTTCCTTCCGCCCAAACCTATTTGTAGCTTTTTATCGATATCATTTCATACGGTTTTCTTCGAATACAGCGAAATGAATGTATACGAAAGTACGTAATGATGCCTTATTGTATAGCTCCCTTGTACCTACTTATCACGAAGTTACGTACTTAAACAGTAAAATATAAAAGAGTGGTACTAAAGTGTACTCTTTTTAATAGGTAACATTTGACAGTTCATCAAAATTCAACATCGCAACCTTGTAACGGCGGGCATAAAATAATATATATTTTCGTTTTATGAAAACTGCACAATTGCTTATCTTTTTTCAATTACGATTACATATTTTATTGTATAAGCCCCGCACGTTGATATTGCGCTTGGCGGCCATCTTGGTGACCACTTGGTGACGTATGTCCGTCGAGCAGTCAGTAGTAAAAAAAATACCGTACGCAACTTCGCGAGGCCAGCGCGCGCTCGCGCTACGTCACGATGACGTCACTTAGCTGTCATTATGACAAGGTTCCAGCGCATTACCAACTTGCGGGGCTTATAATAATGACAGACGTCAAATGTTACCTATTATAATAACGCTCCATCTATTCCACTCCATCGATTACGGTTATATTTCCTTATGACGTAATCACGTAAAATTATCGTCCGTAAAACCGACTTTACAGACAAACCCCTTTTTTAAATCTAGTCAAAGTAACTAGATATGATGATTTTGTTTGTAGTGATAATTTATTTAAAACTTAAGATAAGCTTATTATGTAATGATTTTAAGTTTAAAGATTTTATTTCTTCCTGCCGAACTTGTGAGGCGAACATTTTTTTTTTGTTGTAGACTAAAAATACTGATAAATAAATATTTTTTGGAACATTTTTAAATAGCGCAGTCCAGTCCGAATTCAGCTGATATAAGCTTGTGCTATAGAATCTAGAGAAAGTTGTAGAAAAGACTCAAACCTGAAAACAAACATTTGTGGTTCACACAAGTATTTAAGAATAATCTGTGGTTCTAATTTGTAACATAGACAATTGACGCCAAATCTGACAGCTATCAAAACCTACACAGATAACCTACTTATTGTAGATTTTTTTTTCTAGAAGCAAGCAAAAGTTTATTATTAAGTTTAGAATGAAAAGACTTTAGATATATAGGTTTGTGCTTAACTGTGACAGATAAAGTTTTAGTAAGGTGGAGCGTAGACGGCAGACTTTTATGCGATTGAGTTTGCGGCACACAAAGAGACCGCTTGGCGCTCATTGGCTATTGCAGATGTTTCATAGACTATGCGCTAAGGAGAGTCTACCGTCTACGTTGCACCTGAAGCTAATATGATTTAGTTATAATGAGCAGAATCAATACTCCTTTTGCTAAGATCATGTCTTTCTAGCAGTTTGAACTATGAAGTTTTTATTGTTAATTATACTCTATTTGAAATTCCTTGTTTGTACTGCATTGTACCTACTTAATTGTGATTTTTTTTGTGGCTAACATGGATTATGAACGCACACTCATACCATTAGCTAAAATAGTAGCATTTTAATATAAAAAAATAAAACCAAAAATACATGTTAGGTACCTATATGGCATCATTTTGATGTGTGGGACCATAGTTCCTATAATAATTCCGATAAGATATCTACGATAATTATCCAAAATTGTAAAAATCGAGTAGTATGAGGGTACATCCGTATTTAAATTTCAAAATGCATTAAAGAACGAATGAGCTAAGTATACATTTGATATATTATTTGTTAATAATATTTGAGATTGACTCTTTATTTAGTCAATATTCAAGTTTTTAATTAAGTATAAACTTCTATTTTATCGATTCCATTATAAGAAAATTAGTAAGAAAAACGCCGATGAAGTCTATATTTATCATTTTGTATGTATATTAGTATTTAGGTAACATATTAAAAGGAAAACCCCACAGGAGATCCATCAGAAAACAATATTTTCTGAACTTAAGCCACAGTCAAGAAGTAAAAGTCCTGTTTAAATACGGATGTACCGTCAATGCACAAACATACGAAATCTATTCAGTATAGTTTGGCAAAAAAGATGAAACTAATTTTTTTTGTGTGTTGGCTATACACACTGTCAAAAAGCAGGCTGTCAATAACGTCACATATGTCAGTCAATCAATGACGTAATACGATTTGATTGGTAGTTTTTATTGACGATTATTGGCAACTGGATACTGATTTGCACAGTGGCAACCTCATTATTTTCTACTCTTTTTTGCCCAGCTATACCACCTATGAGCGACGGAGTTTATAGTACATACAAAGTCCAACATAGTAAAATAGTACATAGTGAGAATGTTTTATACATAAAGCTGTTGATAAATAAAGTATTTTGGACATAATTTTGGTTTTTTATTATTCATTTTCCCCCTGGTACATAAATGCCCGCTTTCCACTGCGAGCGAGTCGGACCCATTACGGACTCCGCTATACTCGTAATGATGATTTTTGATACATGTCATGTCCGCTTTGGTGGAAGGACATGTATGAAAATCGTCGTTACGAGTATAGCGGAGTCTGTAATGGGTCCGACTCGCTCGCAGTGGAAGGCGGGCATAAGCGTTTTTGACTGCCTCTGTGCCGCGGTCGGTAGTGATACCGCCTGCGGCGCTGGAGGTCGTGGGTTCGATTCCCACCGGAGACAAATGTTTGATACCCATAACACAAGCAGGTTATTCCTAGCTTACTTTGGGATCAGATAGCGTTGTGTCAAATGTCCGTGAATATTTATTTATTATATTTATTATTTATACTACTAAGTGCAGATAAGCCCACGGCGCACCTGAAGCGCCTGTGGACTGGTTTGCAACTCCAGAGGCGCTACACACACGCGCTGCCCAGGCGCAGGTTTTTTCAAACCTTCCATAAGATAAGATCTTCAACTTGGCTTAATACTGTAACTAGACCACAAAGACATTATAATCACTAGTTAGTGATTATATATATTCTATTATAATAGTATTACATACGGATAGGCAACTCCCTACCCCCCACTGAGCCAGCTTCCCCTGTCCCGCCACAGCTGTCATTACAGTTGGAGAGTGTGTTGACGGAACATTTGCGTAGCCTTAGTGGTCATACACACATACACATTCAAGCTCTGTACAAACAAAGAGTTTTTCATCTCTTCTAAAGGGTGTTTTTTTTCGAGGTATAGAACTTTGAAATGGAATAAAACGAAGGTGATTGTTTTTATTGATATGGAAATGACTTTATTCGAAAGGAAATCTTCTGGCATTATAATTTAAATATGATTTCTGGCATATAACCGCCAGGGCTGGCTCGGACGTAGTCTAATCTAGAGGTCCAATTTTCGATGACTTTCCCAACATTTGTGGCCGTATAGCGACAATATCGCTCCGAATGTTATCCTCCAAGTGGTCAATCGTTTCGGGCTTATCGGCGTAGACGAGCGACTTCACATATCTCCACAGAAAATAGTCAAGTGGCGTAAAATCGCACGACTCTGGAGGCCAATCCACGTGTCCAAAACGTGAAACTATGCGGTTACCAAACGTTTCCTTCAATAAATCAATTGTGGCACGAGCAATGTGACATGTTGCGCCGTCTTGTTGAAACCACTACTCCTGCACAACATGGTTGTTCAATTGATGAACGAAAAAGTCAGTAATCTTCGCTCTACCTATAGCAGTCACGATTGACTGTAACATTCTGGTCAGCATCGTTTCTAAAGAAGTACGGACCAATTATTCCACCAGCCTATAAAGCACACCACACAGTCAGTTTTACTGGATGTAACGGTGTCTCAACATACACTTGAGGATCATCATCACCCCAAATATGGCAGTTTTGTTTATTGATGTATCCATTCAACCAAAAGTGAGCTGCACCGCTAAAGAAAATTCGCTTATGAAAATCACGATACGCATTTCCGAAAGAACCATGATTTTCAAAATAAATTTGCACAATTTGGAAGCATTGTTCAGGCTTCAGTCTATTTATGTTAAAATGCCAAACCATACTAAACATAAATCACTTTACAGCTGACAAAAATACCGCCGGTTAAAACAGCTAGGCCAACTTAAAGTTCTATACCTCTAAAAAAAACACCCTTTATTTGAAAAGTGTCACTTTGCACCGCCATAACGGTGCGCAAAATAGCTCTTTTCTGTTATGAGCTTTTTAGCGGGCGGGGATGAAAAGTAGAGTATTTACCTATATTACTCGGGAGCAAATTATTATTCCCTCGGGCGCTGTACTTTGAATCCCTCACTGCGCTTACAATTCTACGTTCGAATCTCTCGTTATGTTCGGGATTCTATTCTAGAATCTTTTGCTTCGTACGTGATTTAAAGTAGCGCCCTCGCCGCAAAAATACTTTTCATTTCTCATGCTCGGAAAGTAGTGTTTTCTTGATCTGATTATTGTGTGGAAAATGCTGTTTCCCTCCCTAGAGAGGGAAAAACTCATACAAATTACTTTCCACCTAAGGGCCGGAATGAACTTTAAAAATAGAACTGCTGTCAGGGGTTAAAATATATATTAGGGCGAGGCCGCACTTGCGGTTATCGCGGCGGTTTCTAACCTCTAAATGTCAAAACATTGACTTGATTTCATTGATTTTGACAGTGTGATGACATTTTGATGTTAGAAACCGCCGCGGAAAAACGCAAATGCGGCCTCGCACTTAGATATGTAAAAAAAAACTAATTAAAAAAAATCTGCGGCCATGCGACTTTCTAAACAGCCAGTGTACTTAGCGCAAATTTCTTTGAGCGGAATAAGCTGCAACAATTACGTGGTGAGTACATCTTCTGTTAAGCCGCAATGTTCCCCGCGTGTATCACACTATTACCTATTTAGGTACTATTTATCCCAACTCAAAACTCAAACTCAAACTCAAAAAAACATTTATTTCGCATAATCCTAATACATAGGCACTTCCAAAGTGATTTGAATTTGGAACTTGAAAATTTCATAGAAATCGAACGCAAATTGTATCTATGAATATATCTAATACTGGCTGGTAAGTGTTGGCGCGGTGTCCTGAGCTAACCTAAAAAAAAAAACTAAAGAGCGCCATTTATCTGTTCTTATTCGTCATTATTCTTACGTAGTATTGTATTCTCTTTGGTCATTATATTATGTTCTTGTAATCAGTAAACATATTTTTATTATTGTTTTCTGCAAAAAATAACGGGTGTTTTTTTTAGAGGTATAGAACTTTAAGTTGGCCTAGCTGTTTTAACCGGCGGTATTTTTGTCAGCTGTAAAGTGATTTATGTTTAGTATGGTTTGGCATTTTAACATAAATAGACTGAAGCCTGAACAATGCTTCCAAATTGTGCAAATTTATTCTGAAAATCATGGTTCTGTCCGAAATGCGTATCGTGATTTTCATAAGCGAATTTTCTTTAGCGGTGCAGCTCACTTTTGGTTGAATGGATACATCAATAAACAAAACTGCCATATTTGGGGTGATGATGATCCTCAAGTGTATGTTGAGACACCGTTACATCCAGTAAAACTGACTGTGTGGTGTGCTTTATAGGCTGGTGGAATAATTGGTCCGTACTTCTTTAGAAACGATGCTGACCAGAATGTTACAGTCAATCGTGACTGCTATAGAGCGAAGATTACTGACTTTTTCGTTCATCAATTGAACAACCATGATGTGCAGGAGTAGTGGTTTCAACAAGACGGCGCAACATGTTACATAGCTCGTGCCACAATTGATTTATTGAAGGAAACGTTTGGTTACCGCATAGTTTCACGTTTTGGCCTCCAGAGTCGTGCGATTTTACGCCACTTGACTATTTTCTGTGGAGATATATTATGTGAAGTCGCTCGTCTACGCCGATAAGCCCGAAACGATTGACCACTTGGAGGATAACATTCGGCGCGATATTGTCGCTATACGGCCACAAATGTTGGGAAAGTCATCGAAAATTGGACCTCTAGATTAGACTACGTCCGAGCCAGCCATGGCGGTTATATGTCAGAAATCATATTTAAATTATAATGCCAGAAGATTTCCTTTCGAATAAAGTCATTTCCATATCAATAAAAACAATCACTTTCGTTTTATTCCATTTCAAAGTTCTATACCTCGAAAAAAAACACCCTTTATAATAAGTTCTACGTCAAGTTATGAAAGTGACAATCCATGAACTCCTAAAACAATAGGTAACTATAGAAGGTACCTAACTACGTCGTACAAAACTTATATTTTCTCCATAGATATATTATAAAGTCCTCATAGAAAGGGAATGAAAAGTAGAGTAGATGTATATTACCTAACCTACTCGAGAGCAAATTATTTTTCCCTCGGGCGGTGTACTTTGAATCCCTCACTGCGCTCAGGATTCTACGTTAGAATCCCTCGCTATGCTCAGGATTCTATTCTAGAATCCTTCGCTTCATCGTGATTTAAGAGTCCATATGACGCCAAATAGACTATTACTTTGATCTAGATCTCAGGACTCGTGAGGTCTAATGAATTAAAATTTGAACACAACAACTTTAGTTCATGAACTAAAAACGCTCTAGGCTCGAAACACGATTACTGATAAAATCCTCAATAGATTTTTGTGTTGAAAATACCTCGATTTCGTGAAATTTTAAGATAGATCTCGTATGTTAAAAGTTGTTTTTATAATATAAAATATTTATAAGAAAGACAATAGTCAAATCTTCATTTGCACTAGAGCATTTTTTTCATATTGGTTATAGTTTTTTTATAATTAATTTATTTCGTTAAAAGCGCACAAAAACCGATCGCATCTCTCTCTTTCTTGCACGCTAAAATGTATATCTTCTATCTTCTTTTAACAATTTGGCGTCAGGTAGGCTCTTAAAGTAGCGCCCTCGCCTCGCCGTATAAATACTATTTTGCTCCCCTTGTTATACAATCTCCCCATTCCTACCCCTACCCTCTCTTCAGAGCATTGCGGTTCCACTAAAGGACAACCTGGAGATCCTCGGTATAGACGTCCGGCGTGAACTCAATCACAAAAACTACATAGAGAGTTGTATTGGGCTGGCCTCGCGGAAACTAGGAGTCTTAAATAAGGTGAGACGGTATTTCACGCCACATCAGAGATGTTTACTGTACAAGACGCAAATTCGTCACTGCGTCGAATACTGTTCTCACCTTTGGGATGACTCCGCAAGATATTAACTAGACGCGCTTGACGCTATGCAGAGACGGGCTATCCGAATAATTGGTTGTCCTGAGGTGACGGGAGGCCTCGAACCGTTGGCGCAGCGAAGAACCATAGCGTCCTTGGCTGCCTTCTATAGAATGTATCACGGCGAATGTTCTGAAGAGCTCTTCAACCTGATTTCACCCTCTCCTTTCCGATCCCGAACAACACGTGCCGGGCAAAGATGCCACTCACACACAGTGGAGAGAATCTTCGCCAGAACTGAGCGTTTCAAAAGATCGTTCCTCTGTCGAACTATAAAAACATGGAACGACCTGCCCGCACACGTGTTTCCCTCATCTTACAATCCCGGATTCTTCAAGAGGAGCGTGAAGAGGCACATCGCAGGGCCGCCAACTTGAGGACCACTGTCAGAAGTGGCCCCCAATCGCTAGATGCGCCACGGCTTTCCATCAGGCTGGTGGCGACGTCAATTTGGCGAGCTAAATATAAAAAATAATAATAATAATCTGCTAAATAAGCTCCTTTGACTGCCTCTATGGCGTAGTCGGTAGTGACACCGCCTGCAGCGCTGCAGGTCCTGGGTTCGATTCCTGGGGTTCGATTTCTGGGTCGGTCCAAATATTTGTGTGATCCACAAATGTTTGTGTCGGAGTTTGGGTGTTTTCTATGTAAATATAATATGTATTTAGAAATTATACATTTATCTACAAGTATGTAGGTACCTACCTATATCAGTCGTCTAGATCCCATAGCACAAGCTTATATTAGCTTAATTTGGGCTAGATTATATTGTGTGTGAATGTCCACAAATATTTATTTATACAATCTACTATTTGGTGTAAGTAGGTGACATAATTGAAAACGAATCATTTGTAGGTATGGAATTTCCGCCCTGTGTGCTAGTACTACGTCTCGTACTCTCGTAGAACGTAGGTAGGTGGTGATTATTGACACAATATTATTGTCCTTGGGCAAGGACACGGTCATAAAGCTATAGTACCTACAGGTCAGTAGCGAAAAATCCTAAATCTATGATACCTACAGGTAGTGGTATTTGTTTAAGGAATATACCTCGTGAATTTAATCAGGTAGTTGTTAGTAGGAGCGTTAGGATTTACATACATACATACATAACATCACGCCTGTTATGTGTTCCCAACGGGGTAGGCAGAGACTATGACTTTCCACTTGCTACGATCCTGGCAAACAACTTTCGCTTCTTCAACTTTCATAAGTGTCTTCATACATGCTCTTCGGTTAAGGGTACTCTTGACCTGGCCTTTTCTCAGAAGATTATCGATTTTATCGACTTGAGTATGCCGAGGTCGACCCCTACCAGTTTGCCCATTCACTCTCGCCTCATAAATCTGTTTCATCAGCCTATTTCCATCCATTCTCTCCACATGTCCAAACCATCTGAGCATCCCTTTCTCTATCTTAGTCACTACATCTTCTGTTATGCCGCAATGTTCCCTTATCACACTATTATTTACTTTATCCCAAACTCAAAACTCAAACTCATAAAAACATTTATTTCGCATAATCCTAATACCGCTTGCAAGGCACTTGCGACACGTCAATGAATACAAAACTAAGTCACTACCACCAGTTCGGAACGCGGCCCGCTTGAGAAGAACTGGCAAGAAACTCGGCGGGCTTTTCTTTTTGTGCTCTTGAAAAGCTGATGGCTTTCAGGAAAAGGAAGAGAGAAATAAAATGTAAGATTAAAATGTAAAGATGGCAATTTATTAGAAGTTAAACTCGGGGTCGTGGGTTGTGGTCAAGTAGCAAGGGGTTTTGCGATTCCCGATGGACTTCGCAGGGTTCCGACTTATCTTGGGGTTTGGCCTTCTTGATGGGTGATGCAGTCCGCGACGTCTCCGTGCCGTCCACTCGTCGAACTGCACGGCGTCGCCAATTGTAGGAAGGATTGCTCGTCTTTCCTCAACCCAGAGGGTGAATGTTCTCAATTGGTGAATTCTCGTAACCCGGAGGGTGAACGATGCTTCTTGTAACCCGTAGGGTGAACCCTGGAATGTTCCAGACTAGGCGTTAGTTTGAACCCCTTTTTCCCTGCATATTCCCAAAGACCAGCCGGTTCCCGTCTGCTATGAACAGCTGCGGGAATCGCGAGGTCTTAAAATATCTGCTTACAGAACTAATTTTACAAAGTGTCTTTTCACACCCCTTTAACTACCCCCTTATAACAGGGTGGGCCAACAACCGTTAATTTTCACAGTTTAAAAATTAGATTACGTTATACACAATTTAACTCACCCAAGGATGGGGTACTCGTCGTTTGCAGCTAGACAATTATTCACCTAGGGAGAATTTCGCTCCCTATACACTGATGATTTTATTTTTATATTTACTGATACTTTCGCGATTGTACTTTATTTTTAAATTTGTGATGTGTTCGCCGAAACTGCGCGTGCACTCCTATTTATAGAATTGAACAGCGCCTCTGGCGGCGAAGATCGTCCCTACGTCCTACGTCATTTACCTACTTGGCGAGTTAACCCGCGCTACTCTTAATGTGACGATTTGTCGGCAGATGGCGCTTTCAACAACATCCCTAGTAAACTAGTTTTTAAGATACATGAACTAATTGAAATAATAATACGAATTAATAGATTTTTCATTCGTTGCTTAACAACGTTACACTCTATTTACAAAAAAATTAACTAAAAATCACAAACTATTGCTTGAGAATGCAGAAGAGCAAGCAGATCATTTCCAGGCTTCCTTGTCCAGCAAATAATCGTCAATTGTATAGTAGCCTTTGCAGTAGATACAATTTACTTTTTATACACTTTTTAAACTTATTTAAGGGCATACTTTTTATTCTGACGTCGGCGGTCCATTTCAACACGGCGATGGGCTCACCACCTGTTACGTGGGACCGAATTGTACACGGTGAAATGTGGGCCGGTATAGGCCTCTGCCTACCCCTTCGGGGATAAAGGCGTGAATATATGTATGTATGTATGTATACTTTTTATTTCATTTGGAAGCCTGTTGTAAAAGCGTATACAGTTACCAGGAAGGAATTACTGACTTTTTTCAGTCTACACTGATGACCAGCAAGGTTATCTTTCCTATGTCTGGTATTTACACTGTGTATATCGCTTAACTTAACGAAACTAGATAGATTTTTTGCACGTACATAAGATTTTTGGTACGGATCCCTGTGTGCGAGTCCGACTCGAATTTCTTCCATACTTAAGTGGCTTTCATTTTCAAGTTCATTAATTTCCGAGACATGAGTCTCCCTTTGCATATCCTCTTTTTCAAATAAACTTTCAAAATATTTCTTCCACCTTTTTAAGACACATTCCTCTCCTATCACAAAACTGCCATCACGGTTTCTGATTTGTTTAAATTGTGAGGTAGACTGTTCAGTCCTCATTGTTCTTATGGACTTCCAAAAGAATTTTATATTCTGTTGGAAGTCATCAGATAACCTGTTATGAAAGTTATCCTCATCATTCTCTCTCTTACTTTTCGCAACACGCTTATTCATACCTTTTATACTCATCCTTTGCCATTTTTACATCCTCATCCGTTGCCTTCTGCATTCATTGATTGGCCATTGTAGCCAGCCAGTTCAACCATGCTTGCTTCTTATCAGACAAAACTTTTAAAACTTCCGCACACATACTCTTTACCTGACATCCATGTCGCCTTTTGCTTATCCCACATACTTCCACTGCAACTTTTACGAGACCTTCCTTAATCATCTTCCATAATTCTTCAATCTCACATATTTCCTTTGAATTTTCAAATTTCTCGCTCAATTTACTCACAAATTCCTCTCTCACGCTTATATCTTTCAAATTTTCGACGTTAATGCGCTCCAGTACACTAATGGGCTTATGCCTTAGACCATATATCACAGGACTAGCCTTTGCGAACCACCGCATACAAAAATATTCTGCTAGTTTTCATAGCGGGTGAAGGGGGAAACACAAAGACATATAAAATTTCATTATATTTATAAATGTATTAATCGACAAACGCGTAATGGCTGTTGTGTGTTAATTTTTATTGTACAGTCAACTACAATGAAATGTACTAGTTTAATCATATAAAATGATGTACTGATGTACAGTGCTTTTTATAAAGCCAAAAGACCAAATGGTCTATTGGCTTGGCAGACATCAATGCTTAAGTAAGACGCAGCCTGTGGTTAGATGATCTAAGGCTTATGCGCACGATGCCGCCACCGCTGAAACAGACCTCTTACTCGGCTAATTACCAAGAAGTGATGGTAGTCCGTTAATCCACCCATGAAAATCCACCCCTTGGGTGGATTTCCGGAATTATATATTATTAATAGAAAGAAAGAAAGAAAGAAAAAATATTTATTGTGAACCACAACGCACATACATATTATGACATTATATATTATAGGTATAAAGTACATACTTAACATTAATAAATATAATCTGTCACATAGTGTGATCTGCTCAGGCAGCGGTCAAAGTTTATTCTAGGCGTTAAAGAGAGAGAAAAAAAAAAGAAACAATGGAACGTGGAACATCTATGTCCGCCGTCCGAGCAGCATGACAGTCATGACAAGTGACAATTGCACGCGTCATCGTCATTATGACTACACAATGTTGGTTACGTGTCTTACTACTACGTGGCTACACGTGCTTTTTCATTTAGTGTACTTTTTACAACTTTTTTCTACTAACTTTATTATGTACGCTGTGCCCGCAATTAGGGATAGACACTCAGCATACACTGAGATGGGTATCAGCCATCCCAGTACTGATTTTCAGTGCCACCCTTTTATAGTGTCACCTGACGCCTTCCGGCAATATCGTTCCATTAATCAATACAGTGAAACATACCCACTCAATTATAAACTAGAAACTTATACCTAAAAGAGAAGGAGAATACTTCAAACGCCAAAAGGTAAGTAGAGAAAAAAAAACACACATCCATTAGGTAAGCCATGGTTTTGACCTTATTACTACTTAGAACTTTGCTAACTCACTCCTCCCATCACAGGGCCAACAAAGTGTAGCACCTCCAGAAGACCAATATCACCTCTCTAATACCTATTGTTGACAATAATAATAATCACAATAGTCCGATAATCCACCCACGAAAATCCACCCAAAGGGTGGATTTCCGGAATTATATATTGTTAATCCAATTAGTCCGTTAATCCACTTTCGAAGATGGACAAAACACATGGAGATCAACAAAACAAATGAATCGAAAAAAATAAATGAAGATAGTCAAAACAAATGACGGTTGGATAAACAAATGACGATCGAAAAAACAAATGAAGATCGGCAAAACAAAACAAATGACGGTCGAATAAACAAATGACGACCGAAAAAACAAATGAAGATCGACAAAACAAATGACGGTCGGATAAACAAATGATCGAAAAAACAAATAAAGATCATCAAAATAAATGAAGATCGATAAACAAATGAATACTGATAAAAAATGTGCAACTTAATAAAACAAAAGGCCTAAGTATAAATAAATAAATATTGTTGGACATTCTCACACAACATCATCTAGCCGAAACTAAGCTATAAACTTGTGCTATGGGATCTAGACAACAGTTACAAATACAACCCACGATAGATGGCGCTTACTCCAACATAACATGGTCAACTCAACATCATTATTTAGTTGTATAATTATTTACACGCCCAAGTCAACCTCACGTGCAAGCTCGTGCACCTGCTGAACAACGGACGAGGCTCTGACGGCGGCGGTCCATTTCAACACGGCGATGGGCTCACCACCTGTCACGTGGGACCAAATTGTACACGGTGAAATGTGGGCCGGTATAGGCCTCTGCCTACCCCTTCGGGGATAAAGGCGTGAGTATATGTATGTATGTATGTATGTAATTATTTACACGATAACTGTGTTTTATGTTGTATCGAGTACTAAAAATATTAATTATAATTATCCATAATTGCTAAGTTAGTTTTGTATAATATTGTGTAATTAAATGGTATTGTCTAATTAGCAGCTTCTGGGGGTAAATGTATAAACTGGCGGGTAATCATATTGGGAGCTCTCTTCATTCTGAACGCTTAGATAGGCGGTAACGCTGCTCAAATAAATGTAAATGTAAAGTTGTGATTTCAAGTTTTATTTTATTCCTGAAGGTGTACCTATTTAACACAACTGATAGACATCAATCAATACATATAATAAAATCGTAACGGGTCGCTGTCTGTACATGGAAGATAAATAAGAAAAATTATTATAGGGGGGCTTTATGAACGCAATAGAACCCAAAACAATGATTTTTAGAATTTTTGTCTGTTTGTCTGTATGTCTGTATGTCTGTATATCTGTATATCTGTTTGTCTGTACGGTTGTGCACGCTAATCTCAGTAACCGCTCAACCGATTGCAATGCGGTTTTTTTTATTGTGTTGAGGTTTGCTCCAGTTAACATTTAGCGTTTGTTTTATGTAAATCGGTTTAGAAATTATAGAGTTATAACACTTTTAAGAATCAGATATTTTGAAAATTTTAATTGTAGGGGTTTCTTTGTATGTGAGTGAACCTAAACTGGCGTGTTGGCTTAATCATAAAAGAGCTTAATGATTAAGACTATTTTTAAACAATTCTGACTGAATTGTTACTTATATATTTCTAAATACATACATACATATTATACACTAGCTGAGCCCGCAACTTCGTTTACGTCACATAAGGTGTATAAAAGTAAAGGTATTTCTTCATCAGAGTCATCAAGCAGCGTCTGAAACTGTCCTGTTTGCTTAATCATAAAAGAGCTTAATGATTAAGTCTATTTTAAAACAATCCAGTCCGCGCCGAAGGGTTTTAAAAATAGTCTTAATCATTAAGCTCTTTTATGATTAAGCCAACACGCCAGTTTAGGTTCACTCACATTCAAAGAAACCCCTACAATTAAAATTTTCAAAATATCTGATTCTTAAAAGTGTTATAACTCTTTTATTTCTAAACCGATTTACATAAAACAAACGCTAAATGTTAACTGGAGCAAACCTCAACACAATAAAAAAAACCGCATTGCAATCGGTTGAGCGGTTACTGAGATTAGCGTGCACAACCGTACAGACAAACAGATATACAGACATACAGACATACAGACAAACAGACAAAAATTCTAAAAATCATTGTTTTGGGTTCTATTGCGTTCATAAAGCCCCCCTATAATATTTTTTCTTATTTATCTTCCATGTGCAGACAGCGACCCGTTACGATTTTATTATATGTATTGATAGAAAACACCCAAACTCCGAAACAAACATTTGTGGATCACACAATAGTTTGGACCGACCCGGGAATCGAACCCAGGACCTCCAGCGCCGCAGGCGGTATCACTACCGACTACGCCACAGAGGCAGTCTGAGGCAGTATGAGCTTTGAGTTTTGGGTTTTGAGTTCTGAGTTCTGACTTTTGAGCTTTCAGTCTTGTGGCGTTGATTGAGGGTCAAAAATTACTTGCAGCCATATTTTGTAATCTAGATGCGTGTGCCATTCAAAAAATAGATGCAAGCAAATCTCGACCTTAATGACACTTCTATAAAAATGTTCTTTTAGGCGTTAAAAGACATCACTGATCATGACTATGTAAAAAATAAATAAATATTATGCATGTTCATTAGATCGAGAATTGCTGGCACCCATTTTTTTCAATGGCAAACGCAGCTAGATTATTTGAAGATCTTTATTTGTTTTTCGATCGTCATTTGTTTATTCGACCGTCATTTGTTTTGACGATCTTCATTTTTTTTGCCGATCTTCATTTGTTTCTTCGATAGTCATTTTTTTATCCAACCGTCATTTTTTTTTTACGATCTTCATTTATTTTGCAGATCTTCATTGTTTTTTCGATTGTCATTTGTTTATACTACCGTCATTTGTTTATCCGACCGTCATTTGTTATGACGATTTTCATTTGTTCTGCCGATCTTCATTTGTTTTTTCGACCGTCATTTGTTAAGACGATCTTCATTCGTTTTTCTTCGATCTTTTTTATTTATCATGAATAGATCCGGAAATCCACCCCTTGGGTGGAATTCCGGACATACCATAACATGTAATTCTGATTATCCACCCCATTGGGTGGATTTTTTGGGGTGGATTAACGGACTAATCATTCTTGCGTCTACTATCACAAAATCAATCATGCTTCTCTTGCTTTCTTGTTTCCTTGTATACAAGTGGATATCTTTGTGGTAAATATGGTGTTGGTTACCACAAGATTCCTCTCCAAACATACTTCTAGCAAACTTTCGCCATTTTCATTCACTCGCTCATCCCCAAACTTTCCCAATACACTTTCATATCCATCACGCTTCACTCCAACCCATCCATTAAAATCACCTAACATTACAATCCTTTCGTTTCGTTTGCATTTACCCAGAATATCATTCACACTCTCCCAGAATGCCTGCCTCTCACTTTGGTCTTTTGAGGACCGGCGCCACCGCACATCCTGTGGAGCCTTAGACCATATAACACGGGACTAGCCTTTGCGAACCACCGCATACAAAAATATTCTGCCAGTTTTCATACAAGTGAAGGGGGAAACACAAAAACATATAAAATTTCATTGCATTTAAAAATGTATTAATCGACAAACGCGTAATGGCTGTTGTGTGTTAATTGTTTTTGTACAGTCAACTACAATGTAATGTACTAGTTTAATCATATAAAATGATGTACTGATGTACAGGCTTTTCATAAAGCCAAAAGACCAAATGGTCATGTGCAATGGCAGAAAACAATGCTTAAGTAAGGCGCATCCTGTGGTTAGATGATCTAAGTGTGGAGCATACACTCCTAACACAAAGATGCGGGTGAGTCCAACCTTTAGCTTCAACCAAACGAGTCTTGGGCTCATACATTCATAATCTGTCACACATTCATTCATTCTCGCGGAAAGTACTACACCGACACTAGGCCGTATAGGCTCCATGTGTCGTGGTGTCGCATCCCTTCCGCTTTGTCTCATTCACACACAAAATATCCAATCGCCTCTCTCGCATCATCTTGCATACCTCCTGAATTTTATCATTCATACCTCCTCTTACATTCAACGTAGCAAAGCGGCTATCCACAGTCCACTTTTCGCCCCGATGGGAGACGTGCAGGGCCTGATTTACCCATAAGCTAACTAAGCTGAAGCTTAGGGCGCCAGGATCAAGGGGGCGCCTGGCGTTGGGCTTGGCGCAGGGCTGTGACTTACGGTGCTCCCAAAAAGAAGCACACAAAACATCTAGCAATTTTTAACAGATTGTAACAACTCCTAACAACATGTTTAAAATTGTTAGTTAACATTTTGTTACAGCAAAGTGCATAATAATATTTGGTAATTTAGTGAAAATACAAATACGTGCGTCAAAATTAAATTCCTGCGCCCATCTCTCTGGCAGCGCGGTAGTAAATACGACAGCTCCAACCGTGTCGCGTTCAAGGTACCCAGGAACCAAAGTGAATGGGTGTCCAGCTTTTTGACCGGTAGAAGCATAGGTTCTGAATGCATGGCCATAAACGCTGGAGTACCACAAGGCTCAGTGTTGTCCCCCACTCTGTTTCGGCTGCATATCAATGAGATGTTGTCTATTGACGGCATTCATTGTTATACGGACGACAGTACGGGCGACACTTGTTACACGGGCCGCACCGGTATCTCTCGGGCTGCAGTGGAAGAAAGCTGTGAACAACTTGTGTTTGAAATCAAGACAACTCGCAAGAGAGTGTCCGATTGGGAAAAACAAAATCTTGAACAATTCAACCCTACTAAGACACAAGTTTGTGTATTCATACATACATACATACATATACTCACGCCTTTATCCCCGAAGGGGTAGGCAGAGGCCTATACCGGCCCACATTTCACCGTGTACAATTCGGTCCCACGTAACAGGTGGTGAGCCCATCGCCGTGTTGAAATGGACCGCCGACGTCAGAGCCTCGTCCGTTGTTCAGCAGGTGCACGAGCTTGCACGTGAGGTTGACTTGGGCCCGGAGGTGTTGGTAGGGCCCCATTCACCGTAAATAAAACCCAATTAACTATAGCCCCATAATTTCAGGGCACAACTCTCTCCTACTCTGACAGTATAGGTATCCCTGGTGTTGACATCTCCAGTGACGTTCAGTTCCGAAGTGATTTGGAGAATAAGGCCAAGCTGGCGTCCAAGCCGCTCGGTGGGCTCAACAGGGTGCGGCGGTACTTACTGAGGCGCAAACACTGCTGTTTAAGTCGCAAGTGCGGCCGCACATGGAGTACAGCTGCCACTGCTGGGTGGGGGCACCAGAATATCAGAATGAATTGACTGAATTCTTCCGTTCGACTCGGTGCAGAGGCGAGCCATGAAGTGGTCAACAATCCCATGCTTGCAGGTGGTGTGGAACCTCTTCGCGAAAGGAGAGACTTTGTCTCCTTGTGCGTGACCACCGGTACATCCGGTGGGCCGTATGCTTGTATGCCACTGTGGTGGTATAAAAAAAGTGTGAGACGGTGCTGTTGAGACGGTGAAACTGGTCATGGAGGTGTGGCTGGAAAGGCACCATCGCACCAATATAACTGACGATTTAATTAACCCCGCCGAAAAACGAGAAGTGTTTTAAGTTTGACCTGTATGTCTGTGTGTATGTGTGTGTCTGTCTGTGGCATCGTAGCAGCCCAACAGATGAGCCAATTTTGCGGTTTTCTATGCTCGAAAGTCAATGTGCCGGGGCCATCCCCAGCACATCGGCTTTCGACCGTTCTTAGCTAGGTATAAATTTTGCATTCATCAGCTCACTTCCTGAGTTATGAAGAGATTTCACTAAGATTCACTGGTTCGATTTATCGGAAACTGGATGTACCGAGGTACTTTTAGGTACTTTGATGGTATTTTTATCTCGCTTTTTACTGGCTGATGCATCAAGTCATAACTTCATAAGAAGTCTCAGAATCGGGTTTTAGTTTATTTTCAAATTAACAAAGAATAACGATTAGGAACTTAGTATCAGCTTACGTAGTCTTTTTTGTAGGTAGGACTTAAATTAGTTGCAGCTAGGGGCGCATATTCATAGCTAGCCTAGGGCGCGCGGAACCCTAAATCAGGCCCTGGAGACGTGACGTGACGGGTTGCGAACCACATCGCCGTCATTCTGGGTGTTTAAATTTATCAATTCCATTGCGTTCCCACGAGTAGCAAGGGAAAAACATGTCCACCTGAACAGAGCCCCGCTTGTCCAAGTAAGGCTAACCTTATTCTGGGTTCGCCCGGTCCCAGGGTAATAAGCACGCTAATGCTAGGCTCGCCCCTAGTCACGCAGCACATAGGCACGGCAACCTTGGCTTGGCGGAGAGAGGATGGGATCGGGATGATGAAATCAGAAAGGGATTTCAGGATAGGAAAAGGTTGTGATAGGAGAGGGACTGGGATAAGGAAAACTTTTCATAACCTTCTGCCTTTCAAAACCAATAGCCAACAGCCAGGACAGTTGTTACTTTCACAATATTCTCTGCAGTCCGAACACCTCTTAGTCATTACAAAAACTAAAAACCCGCAAGGGGATAAAGTAAAGTGCCTTATAGATTTTGTATAAAAACCTTATTAAAGGTAAATTGCTATGAACTCACGATCACTGCTGACTCACAAACTATAGGTGTTTTAATTTCTCCACGAGAGTGCTGATTCACACCTCCACGTGTGACGAAGAAATTACGCCAAATTACCATACGGCGGTACTGACTAAACACGCGGGCGTGTTTGTATGTATTTGTGAATACGTCTGTACTGATGTACACATATGTGTTGATATTCTTTTTATAGAAAATAGTTTTAATGTATTAACTGCTTGGCACCACTGGTGTCATCAGTTAGTCGAGTGACGTCTCTATCTCATCTCATAATATATAAATGTACTCAGGGTAATACTACCATCTTTTCTCCTTTCTTGGGATAAGTTGTTAATATTTAAGCGGGAAATATATGAAAACTATACATTTGCTACAAAATCATGATAAATATAGTTTTGAATATGTTCCTAACACTGACTACTAATATCTAGACGATAGGTGAACTTCGCTATGAACAAGTTTTCATCAAACATTGGCGGGGTGCGGGGCGAGGTTGACTCATCCTATTGGCTCCTTCAAGGTCAGCCACGCCCTAACTGTCACATTCGGTAGTCGGTAGTGTTGGCGTGTTTCCCACAGTCATATCGATGTATCGATAAACTTGCTTACTATGCAATAGGTATAAGAAAATAATAGCCATAGAATTTACTAAACAATGTTTTATTAAATATGAATATAATATACCATATTATAATCAACAAATGATAATGTTATAATAATAATACTTAATCCTAAGGCAATAGAGTAATGTAAATAAATTTACGTAGGCACCTAAGTACTTTTTTATTTATTTTAATGTCTAAACAATATAACAATAACATAAGTACACCCATAAATCCCGCAAGGGTTTATCTTGGGTGTGAGTGTATAATGTTATTTATCAGAAATTCAGAATTACAATACAAAGGTTATACTCGTATAACTAATAAATAAATAAATATTCACGAACATCTCACACAACGCTATCTGATCCCAAAGAAAGCATTTGTGTAGGTATTGCAGATTGAAATAAATAGCGCCGATTTCCGCGTACTGGGCGAAAACAGTCCTCAGTAAAATGACAAGAGCAAATTACACTATTTTTGCTAGGACGCCAATTCTCATCTCGCTTAGTAGCGACAATCCACTCTTGTTTTACTACAAGGCATTTTGGAAACCTTAAAAACGAAATAAGATAAATATACTTATGTACAAAGAAGATTACCGTACCTATTCAATTTTCGAATAATATAGGAAATAAAACTTACCAGTTTAATGTAATGCCATCTTTACTAAGACTAGAAGTTGTACTAGATTTTCCCCACCATTTTATCATGCAATACGGCATTTTGAAATAAAATAATTTTATTTTTATACTTCGGTACACAATTGCTTTTTTTCACTCAACAGCGGCGCTCCGAACTTTTTTTTGAATAAGTGACACAAAGCTGCTCAAGCGTAATTAAAAAAAAAATTATGGGCTAGCGACACGGTCACACTGCAATATTGTCATGCCTCGTCAATATCATGTTTACATACACTTCGATGCACACACACGTGCTAAGGAAACACGCACATTGAAATAACTTCCATTCATATAATATTAGTCTTGACTCAATACATTGACCCGTGTCGGGAACCCACCCGGTATAAAAAAGGCCCCATACACGTACAATAATATTGATCAACATAGATGATTTTCCAATGCTTTGACCGTGTATAGGTATTATTGAGGTTTGAACAAACAAAATACTTGGACGGAAATAAATATTGATACAATGTTATTGAGTCAATATTATTGTAGGTGTATAGGCCTATTAAGTTGTTTGTATAAGTTGTAGTTTCGTTGTCGTACAGGATTTATCGTATTTCAATATGTATGGTGTGTCACATCACTAGATAACAAGTAACAATGGCAGAGCGAGATAAAGATATGTGAATTTAGCTAGGAAAGAACGAGAGGGACATAATGATAGAATGGGGCGGATCAGCCGTATTGGCACGGCTCGTGCTAATGGTTTTGCGGATGCGTAGCCCCGTTAATGCGTCGTCCAGATATTAGTAGTGAGTGGTTCCTAACTACAATTCTAATCGGAACCCTCGGTAGGAGAGTCCGTCTTGCACCTGTCCGGATTTTCTCTCTATAGACAGATAAGCGGGCCGTGCGACGTGTGCCTGAATGTTTACTTAACTTCTGTAAAAAATTTTGTTTATGTAATTTTTTTCAAAAAGTACTAAACATGTTTTGATAAAATGTTTTTTAGACTACGTTAGGAGTACACTCATTCAAACAAAAACAAAATTGTTTAGTTCGGTTCACAAAAGGCGGAAGAAATCGATGAATATCCTGGGATATTATATTACTTGCAAAATCTCCATTTCTGTACTTGCTTTTGTGGTATTTTTCCAAAAGTAGATACTTATCCAATGACGATATTTTTTTATGGGACCATCTCCAGCGTATATTCTATTAAACAAAAAAAATAGTTTCAAAGCTATGAAAAATAATGAAAATAGCTTATTGTGAAAATAGCTTGGGCCGCGTTGTGTTATTTATCTATCTATTTGATTAATCAAACCCCCCACACTCTTTTTCCACAATAATACTCTTACATTATTTTAATCCTTCATGTAGAATATAATTATTTTTAATTTTTTGGTTCCATTTTTCAATTAGAGGTGTATGACTTAAAAATGAAAATGTAGGTCCTTAATTAATTCTCATTTTCAATTAAATTGGTTCGGTGGAAGTGGTTGACATACAAACATAAACATAAACATAAACATAAACATAAACATAAACTACGTTTCCGCTATTCAAAATTCAAATAGTAAAAATTAAAAATAATAAACATTCAAAATTCGAATGAATGATATTAATATAACATTTGAATGACTTCAATCGCGCGTAAAGGTTACACGCACAAACTTTTTTTTAGGCACACACGGTGTATGGGGTCCCAGCACTACAGTTTCGCACAGGTTTAACACACATAAGTGTGTGCCGCAGCCTCCGCGTCAGTTCTATTTTACAGAAACATGCGTTTCTGCTGAAAACACACCCAGTGTGAGTGGCTCAGCATAGTAATTGCTTGGTCGAAATGTTCGGCAGCAGCCATCGTATCAGAGCCTCGTGATTAAATAAAATATGCAGGCATTTAAATCGATATCTGTTTATTCCCTTTTTCCTAACAAAATATTACAAAGTAAAACCAAAAATACTGACTTGCATACTAAATAAATGAAATTCTACATAGGTACTGTTTAATAGTATTTGCAAAAAAGTTTTACTGAACGGATCACTGTTATCAAAATAGTACCTAAATCTAATAATTCCTTAGCTCACCAAACAAATTAAAACATTTTTAAGGAAAACCATCGTCTAATTTACCTTTTGGAAAATCGTTTATTCTGATTAATAACCCAATTTAATCAGTCGTCTTAACAAAATTTAATTTTATTAATCAAAAAAATAAAAACCTAACCTAACCTAACCTATCTGTTATAAGATTGAGTGCAAGTTAGTATTTTTGTTTAGTAAATTATATATCCGGTGTGCGACGTACCTACATGTTTGGTGTGAATTCAAAAAAAAGGTCATCTCGTTTTGGGTAGGTAAAATTTTTTGGGGTTTGTTTAGGGGTAGGTACGTATCATAATGCATAAGTTTGAAAACTATTAGTTTACATTGTCGGTATAAGATCAAAATATATAAAATCGAAAAGTATAATAGTCAGAAGAAATAATCATCAATATGCATAATTTACGTTCTATGTATATTAATATCATAAAACCTACATAAGTTTAAAATCTATAAGTTTACAATGTATCTTATTTTTTTTTTATATTTAGCTCGCCAAATTGACGTCGCCACCAGCCTGATGGAAAGCCGTGGCGCATCTAGCGATTGGGGGCCACTTCTGACAGTGGTCCTCAAGTTGGCGGCCCTGTGATGTGCCTCTTCACGCTCCTCTTGAAGAACCCGGGATTGTAAGATGAGGGAAACACGTGTGCGAGCAGGTCGTTCCATGTTTTTATAGTTCGACAGAGGAACGATCTTTTGAAACGCTCAGTTCTGGCGAAGATTCTCTCCACTTGTGAGTGGCATCTTTGCCCGGCACGTGTGGTTCGGGATCGGAAAGGAGAGGGTGGGATCAGGTTGAAGAGCTCTTCAGAACATTCGCCGTGATACATCGATAGAAGGCAGCCAAGGACGCTATGGTTCTTCGCTGCGCCAACGGTTCGAGGCCTCCCGTCACCTCAGGACAACCAATTATTCGGATAGCACGTCTCTGCATAGCGTCAAGCGCGTCTAGTAAATACCTTGCGGAGTCATCCCAAAGGTGAGAACAGTATTCGACGCAGGGACGAATTTGCGTCTTGTACAGTAGAATGTGGCGTGAAATACCGTCTCACCTTATTTAAGACTCCTAGTTTCCGCGAGGCCAGCCCAATACAACTCTCTATGTAGTTTTTGTGGTTGAGTTCACGCCGGACGTCTATACCTACCGAGGATCTCCAGGTTGTCCTTTATGGAACCGTATTGCTCTGAAGAGAGGGTAGGGACTGATAGAATGGGGATTTCTTAGCTGTAAACGCACACGCCTGTGTTTTTCTGGCATTGAACTCGACCAGGTTGTCTGAACCCCATTGGGCAATGTGACCCAGGTCCCGGTCGAGATCCGCCACGAGTTGCCTTCTCTTCTCCTCCACGTCGCCTCGCCCCTCCGCTGGACGGCCAGAATAGCTCCCATGTAGAGTACTATCATCTGCATAACAATGAATGCACCCAAGGGACAGCATGTCATTGATATGCAGAAAGAGAGTTGGGGACAATACTGATCCCTGTGGTACTCCGGCATTAACCTGCAAAAAGCAGGAAGCCTGACCATCACAGAGAACCCGTATACGTCGCCCGTGCAGGAAGCTGGCCAACCAGCGGCACAAATGAGGCGTTAGACCGTATGCCGACAGCTTGGAAAGAAGCGACGCATGCCATACCCTATCAAAGGCTTTAGCGATATCTAGGCCAATAGCCAGAGATTCGCCGTGCCTCTCCATAGCCTAACCCCAGGTGTGTGTTATGTACGCCAGGAGGTCACCCGCTGATCGTGTGTGTATTATATATATCTAATATATCAATAAGTTCAAAATATATGTAGGATTGAGTGGTGTCAGGTGGCACGTTGCTACATTCCGATGTAACCATCACTTTGTAGGTAGTTCGGCGAGGAAACCAGGAATCGTGGTATAAAGAAATAATGCGTGGTTTAGTTAACACTCATTTAGTCAATCGTATAACTAACACTAAACACAAAGAACCTCCTAGGACTAACTAAATCTACACTGTTATAACATTCCACCAGAGCACGTGGGCGCGTGCGCACCGGTCGATCGTTGCACCAATAATGACCGGGACTCGACTGACGACGTCCTGATATGTCGTGCGTGGCCGCCCCTCCAGCGCTCGGTGTTATGTCACCTGTCAATGTCACTTGTCATTAGGATCACATTTGAAGTGTGCCGTCACGGCCAACCCTGACTATCGCACGTCCTCGGGCGAAACACCTGTAGAAATTTAAGAATGCGTTAATGATCGCTCGTCCATTCCTGACAGAAATTGTGAACTTAACTTCCTTTCCCAATAAGCCGGGCGTACTAAGCCCTTTAAACCAAATAGTACTTGAAACGGGTTGAGGCATCCGAGGCCTCTTAAACTAGCTAGCGCAACACACAGACATGGCTCAGGCATACGAGGTCTTCCCAACCAGTCCAACCTTCAACATAGACGTGGCCCAAGCGTACGTACCTCTTTTAACCAGTCTAAGTAGACGTGGCCTGGGTATACGCAGCCTCTTCAACCAGCCCTACCAACACGGTTGAAGGGGCCGCGTACGCTTGAAATGTGTACGTGCGCCCGGCACGTACACATTTCAAGCGTACGCGGCCCCTTCAACCAGTCCGACCAACACAGACGTAGCCCGGGCGCACGTACACATTTCAGGCGTACGTGGCCCCTTCAACCAGTCCGACCAACACAGACGTGGCCCGGGCGAACGTACACATTTCAAGCGTACGTGGCCCCTTCAACCAGTCCGACCAACACAGACGTGGCCCGGGCGCACGTACACATTTCAAGCGTACGCGGCCCCTTCAACCAGTCCGACCAACACAGACGTGGCCCGGGCGCACGTACACATTTCAAGCGTACGTGGCCCCTTCAACCAGTCCGACCAACACAGACGTGGCCCGGGCGCACGTACACATTTCAAGCGTACGTGGCCCCTTCAACCAGTCCGACCAACACAGACGTGGCCCGGGCGCACGTACACATTTCAAGCGTACGCGGCCCCTTCAACCAGTCCGACCAACACAGACGTGGCCCGGGCGCACGTACACATTTCAAGCGTACGCGGCCCCTTCAACCAGTCCAACCAACACAGACGTGGCCCAGGCGCACGTAACCTTTTCAACCAGTCCAACCAGACGTGGTCTAGGCTTACGCGGCCTCTCCAACCAGTCTGACCAACAAAGACGTGTCCCAGGCGCACGTATCCTTTTGAACCAGCCTAAACAGACGTGGCTCAGGCATACGTGACCTCTTTGTTTAGGCTGTCACACGAAATGTTCATATTTTATAACTAGAGGGCGTTAGTAGATTCTGAATCGCGATAACGTTTTTGTTGTATGTATCGTGTATAGACTTTGCATGTTTGTCTGAATCGCGATAACGTTATTGTTGTGTGTATTGTACATAGTCTTTACATGTTTTTGGTATAATATACAACCTTACTACTGTACTATTGTTGTTTCATTAGTGAACTAAGAGTACCTCAGTAGTTATTTTGGGACATTTGTTCATGGTCCTTCAGCCGAATAAAGGCCAGAAGTGGACTGTAGACTAGTGTCTGTAGTCACGCTAGGCAAGGGTAGTGGATCGGTACTCAGCCAGCGTTTCCGCCTGTCATTAAGAGACAGGCTCGGAAGTTTTACCAAAGCGAAGGTCAAGGAGGACCTTCCGCTGGTGAATCAAGAAGACCATTGCACGGGTAAGCTTCGGAGTGAGGAGTGAAGTTCCTCGAATCCAGCAGACTTCGTGAGGGCAACAGCTACCACATCGTGTCAGACATCGATTGACAGCTCCTGTCAAACAACGACATCCATAGCAGCGAAAGCAGGGGTGACATCTGTCAACATCATCGTGGAAGACGTCTTCTGTCAAAGAGACAGATGAGATCTGACAGCTGCTATCAACGGTAAACGTCAAGTGTGACAGTGAGTGAACAAAAATTGTAAGTACATTTTCGACCTTATTTGTTAGAGAAAATTAACTTTGAAAAAATTTTGTGAAGTTTAAAGATAGTGCATGAACAGTGTTTAGATCTCGGAAATAATTAAAGTGTAGCATCAACTTAGAATAGTTTAGCCAAAAACGTTCCTACGGGGAACCTATGCCCGATTTTTTGGCAGTGCTACAAAGCTCAAACACTTAAAGAAATTTTGTAAATTTGAAACTGGACTTAGAAAATAAAACGTTGTTTACATAAACTTAGAAAAACTGCAGCTACGTTGGTGATATTGATTTATGGACTTTTAATATTTCTAGTGTGTATAAACTTGTTGTTACCTTATATGATTGCTTCTTGTACTGAAATTTGTGACTTCATATCCTTTATATTTTATTTGTTTTGTGTCTTTTTATATTGTGTGTGATAAAATGAACCTAAAATCGCAACAAGATCTTGCTGAGAAGATCTCTAGAGGTCTAAGTAATTTTAAAAAGTCGCCAAAGGATCGTGTGACTGTATCTTATGTCGAAACAAGGTTAGAGAATTTAGAAGCGCAATGGAATCTTTTTGTAAATACACATCATAAACTTGTAGGTGAAATGGAACGATCCGAGTTACAGAGGTCGGAATATTATGTTAATAACACTTACGATAAAACTGAAGAGGACTTTATGGTCTATAAGTCTGTCTTAAAAGAAACTTTGTTAAAATTTAAACCACATTCGGTTAGTGTTAGCAATGAACCTAAAAGGAATTGTTTTGTAAAATTACCTGAAATAGTTTTGCCAAAGTTCTCAGGCAAGTACTCCGAATGGGCTCATTACAAGGACTTGTTCTTATCACTTATCCATGGCAATGGGGTTCTTGATGACGTGCAAAAGTTTCATTATTTGAAAAGTTCTCTTATTGGAGAGGCGGAAACTCTCGTTAAATCTATAGCGGTAACAGCAAATAATTATAAAATCTGCTGGGATAGGCTTGTGGCAAGGTATGATAATAAGAGATCTTTGGCGAATTCTATCATTAGACGGCTAATGAATCAGAGGCCCGTGACCCAAGAATCTGCAACAGCTATTCGCCATTTGTTGGACACAACTAGTGAGTGCCTACAATCCCTGGGGAATATAGGGGTTGATGTTGGCTCATGGGATTTGATTCTCATTTACGTCATCAGTCAGAAATTGGACCCTGAATCCCGAGCCAAGTGGGAAGCCAAAATGTGCGAGTCTCGCGAAGATCTACCTAAGTACAAACAGTTAGAGAGTTTCTTGGAAATCAGGTTTAGGTCCTTGGAGTATAAAATAACCGAGAAGCTTCAACCAGTTACACCCGGCACATCGAAATCATCACACGGAGCGATGACAGCGGCAAGCACCTGTTTATTCTGCTCCGAAGCACATAAGTTACATAGCTGTAAAAAGTTTTCAAATGAAGGAGTTGATGCAAGGCGACAGTTTGCACAGACTCATCGTCTGTGCTTCAACTGCTTGAGTCCGGAACACTGTGTGTACTCGTGTCATGTGTCAACGAAATGCCGCATCTGCAAAAAACGCCACCACACGTCTTCCCCATAACAAAAGCGTGACTTTGTATAGCGGCAGAGGTTCATACATAAATCGACTCACGAATCTGTAGAACGTGAAAGAGGCACACAAAGGTCGCAAATCCTGGCGATTCGCTTCAGAAAGAAAAGGAACAGTCTCACCGGATGACGTCAGCAGTGCACCTCCAGCTGTGATGTTAGTTCTGCGACACGGCCATCACGATGACTCACACGTCCTCGTGTGAAGCATCGCAAACATTTACAGCATCTGAAACAACAGTTTATCCAAAGTACAGAATCTTTTGCTCGACCTTCCTGACCGAAGAGTCGGGCATCAGCTAAATAAACTCGACATATTAAGTCTGCATTATTTTATTCTAAACAGTTCGCAACGCTTATTAAATCTGATCACAATACATACATACAAACACATACACACAGTCACGCTCCCATAGGCAGAGGCACAGTATACGCCCACATTTCACCTTATGGTTTTATGTCCCACGCAATAGGTGGTGAGCCTATTGCTGTGTTTCTGCTATTTTTTTACTCTTGATTATTTTGATCTCTTGAGTATTGCTGATCACAATAGGTACTCAATTAAATCGAAATCGGCTAGTTCAGTATGCAATACTCTTAACTCAACCTAAAGCCTCCATCCGGCCAGGTAGTGGGACTTCCATCCTGTACCCACTTCAGATAATGGTATGAATTGAACCAGAAAATGCCTACCTTCGGCACTTTTTTTTTATACCGCTAAGGTGGCAGACAAGGACTGGTGGTCACCGTAGCATATGAACGCTTGCAACACCAGAGGCGCCACCACTCCCGTGCTGCCGACCCTGTAAAAACCTTCAAAGACCCCTTTCAAAGAACCCTATGCTGTAGGCTTTTCCTTACGGCTTGACGACGTAGGTCACTATAAAGACCCATGGCTAGCATGAATCTGCGCGCGGCCAGAGTAATTCGCATACTACACTCACTCACTCACGTGAAGGTCTTACTCCTTCATCATCATTTGTCAGGTAAGTCTTTAAAGAATCTACTCACATGAAGGTCTAACCCCTTCGTCATCTCAACGACCTACTTAATGGAAAAAGAAAAGGACTACGTGACCTAAAATTTGCAAGGTCCATCCTCGTAGCACGTCCATCTTCATAACTACCCAGCAGCTCGATGAGGATACGCCTCCCGTAGCTCCGGCACAACATAATCTGCTAGTGACCGCGCCGCCCGTGCCGCACGCTGTTAGTTTTCACACCAGTGCTCGCGCAAGCCGCTGTCGACCCGCGCTCTGCTTCTCCGCTGCGCTGGCGATGGAGCACCCACAGCGGCCACAGCGCAACCGTTCACGAAGAAGTTACATGAAAATTAACAAAATTTAGAGTTAAAGTACACCGGTAACAAGTTACTGTACATGTCTTCCGCCAAAACGTTATGAGGGATGACATAGGTAATATTGGTTCCATTCCCTGAATAGATTATTTTTTGCCCATTATATAAGTGGCGGTTGCTCATACCTACATTTCATTATTTATAACCAATATTTTGAGGAAAGATTATGTCACATTGGAATAATCAAACCATTCGAACTTGTATCACTCCTGGTCAACAAAACACTCATTGGGCAACCATTAAACCATCTTGTAGCCGGTACCGTCAGTAACAACTAAAATCGCTGGTCTGATAATTACACTAAGAAATTACGATCAGATAACACAGGAGTCATAACTTGTAAGCCAATTTTATTCACAGCTTGTAATCTATCAAAAATTTAAACCTTACAATCTTACCTATTAAAAGTTCTAAGGGACTAGCCTGCGTGACCTAATTCATGGTGCAATTGAGAGAGAGCTGTACGTTTGAACAGAGCATCCCGTCACGAGCGACTACTTAGTTCCATATATGTTCATACATGGAGTTCATCTTCAGTATCTCGGATTCTCTCTTCCTGGTTGTAGGCTTTCGAATTACATGTTGCTATTAAATAAAGCTTGATAATAACGGACTCACAAAATTCCTTGAAGTCTCTGCTGGCGGAGTACCGTCCTTGATCGCCAATCATGTAGATAAGTATGCCGAATAACGAACACTATAATTCAGTGTCTTATACTGCTGCTTATATCGATGCTAAGTGTAGGATGAAATGATGCGTACTTAGTACCTGGTATAATGACAGCCATTTCATCGACAACCGGGACCTTACCGCTAACCTCCGAAGCCCGAAAGTGCTTGTACATGAAAGAGTCACAAAGTGGTTACCCATCCAAGGACTGCCACAGTAAAAGCTGCTTACGACAAAATGAATTTACAGAACACCAAGACCGCAGGACTTAAAGCGCTTCTATTGAACTGATAACTTCCTTTTGGTTGTTCATACACTAAGTTTTCTGGTCGCATCAATGTGTGTGGTGTGTCAGGGTAGTGCCACCCTGGTATTAGTGTTCGTTTTAACCTGTACTTTACCTGATAAATGATATTGCGCGGCTGTCTGTAAATTTATTTAAATTTTCTTATAACCCTCGGCATGTTCTTGAAGCAATAAAGTTCATAAGCGTAAACGCAGTAACCTCTCGTGGACATCGTTGATGACAGAACATCAGAACGATCTAAGGACCATTTGCAAACAAAGAGTTTTACCAAATCGCTAGATTTCCGGTGTAGCACATCTGATCCTGGCCCTTTGGGTCCTGAGTGATCCCCGAGGAAGCTTTCCATTATTCAGGTAGGATACGAGTTTTAAGAGCTCTCCATCCTTCTGCTGTTCCGCAATCAGCTATTGGTCAGCAAATTCCGCTGATTGATCAATACACTCTCTTTGCAGTACTGTAGGGGATTATTTTCTGAAAAGAAGTGTGCATGTAATATTTCCTAGCCAATGCCTTCCTAACCAATTCGACATCACCATATGAAATTCAAATGAGACAAGCGGCACTATGTCCGCTTTCGCCCATGTGGACTGCATGAATGCAGTCTTTGACCACACCAAACTTGCTGTTATGCAAATGATGATAACATAATTTCCAACTGCATGAGTGAGAGCTTCGAACCTTTTCTGACGCTAAATCTAAGATCGTAGAGAGATCGACCTCCATGTAACCTTACTAATTGTTCCGAGAAGCAACAAAAAAAATATAACGGTTTAGGACTGTGTGTCCTCAATCGCAGTAGTCTACACACATCCTGTCCGTACAGTCTTGTTTCATTTTAAACTACAGAATGGAACTTGCAAATAATGATCAACTACAGCGAATTATATTGGCTCTTAAGTATGTACGAGAACCGACTGGTGTGCTCCTCCAGGGTCAAACTGCAAGGGTATCACCGATAATAAACGTGTGATTGAAGAATTCAAGTTTCTGATTTCAGTTTCCTTATAGGAGGGATGTTATTGTCTCACGTACTGGTCAATCTAATTTCTATTTTTTTTATGAAGGGCGCCATGTGATACGGTTGGACGTAAAATTACGTCAAATCATGATCGTTTCTAGCCAGCCTAGTGGCCTAGTAAAACAAAGAAAAAGGGATTTCAAAAGTTACGCCATCAGTATCAGTGGTCAGAATTTCTACAGGCGATCTCACGAAAGTTAATCCAGTATCTGTTGCAGTCACACTATAACAAAGTCTTTAATTCTTAAATTTACAGAAGATAGATTCTTCCACTGCCGAATATTCGGTATCAGAATAGAAATAAACATGAAACTGCTCACCAAAGTAATCCTGAAGGTGCGTGCGTACTTTCTGTGACAGAAATTACCGCGTTACTGCTGCTTCAACAGAAAATGCCATATTTCCGTTTCTGTATCGCCATAAAAATGCATACTCTATCGCCACGTGGGCGACTGAGTTTCATCCCACTTCTGATGTAGGATTGAGTGGTGTCAGGTGGCACGTTGCTACATTCCGATGTAACCATCACTTTGTAGGTAGTTCGGCGAGGAAACCAGGAATCGTGGTATAAAGAAATAATGCGTGGTTTAGTTAACACTCATTTAGTCAATCGTATAACTAACACTAAACACAAAGAACCTCCTAGGACTAACTAAATCTACACTGTTATAACATTCCACCAGAGCACGTGGGCGCGTGCGCACCGGTCGATCGTTGCACCAATAATGACCGGGACTCGACTGACGACGTCCTGATATGTCGTGCGTGGCCGCCCCTCCAGCGCTCGGTGTTATGTCACCTGTCAATGTCACTTGTCATTAGGATCACATTTGAAGTGTGCCGTCATATATAAAATCAAAAAGTATACCTAATAGTTTGAAGAAAAAATAATCACCAATTTGCATAATTTAGGTACGTTTTATACAAATGTCATATGTATAGGTACCAACATTTAATATCAATTAGGTCAAAATACCTAAAAATTATTCAATCCGATTTGGATAGGTTAGGTTAGAAGGCTAAGGCTTTAGCCTTCGTGGTTTTTTTTTATTAATATAAATAAGAATCCCGTACTTAGTTAACGCATTGCCCTGGATAAGGCAAAGGTTGCGGGGTCAAGTTCGGTCTGGGCCAAGTTGTCTTTTTCCACTTTATAATAAAACTAGATGATGCCCGCAGCTTCGCCGGCGTAAAATTTGTTCCAGTTCCCGCTTCCCGTGGGAACTTATTCCCGGGATAAAAAGTAGCCTATGTGTTATTCCAGACCATGAAGTATCCCTGTACCTATCAAATTTCAGCCAGATCCCTTCAGCCGTTCGAGCCTGAAAGAGTAACAAACATCCACACTCACAAACTTTCACATTTATAATATTAGTAACATAAAAGTAGCCTAAGTTAGGTACTCCTTATTACATAAGCTATTTGCCAGTGATGGTCCCGTCCAAATCGGCCCAGCCGTTCCAAAGATTAGCCGGAACAAACAGACAGACAGACAGACAAAAAATTTAAAAATATATATTTTGTTATGTGTACCGTAGGTATAGGTATACATTCATAATTATGCATGTAGTAGAAAGCGGTTATTTTAATATTACAAACAGACACACCAATTTTATTTATTTGTACCTATATAGATCTATATATATAAAAATCAATGCCACTTTTTGTTGTAATTTTATAACTCGAGATCGGGCTCACATATCCATACCAAATATTTAGGCTTTGTTCGAACTATTTAGTAGATGGTTTATGTGAAGTTTGCACAAAATCGGTCGAGCGGTTCTTGATTTATCACGCAAACGAAGTTGCGCGGGTCAGCTAGTATCTAATAAAATATTATGTATTGTGAATCTAAAAGCTATGCATTTTAACAGTTTTTTGAGGATCCAGCAGGACAGGCCACCAGGCTTACTTATCCATCAAATAATCACCAACAGTAGGTTTTTTTTTTCTCCTACCGACTCCTACCGACTAAAAAACCTCACGTAGCGCCCAACAGCCTATGGTTAGGAGCCCCGGGTAAGCCCTCGTAAGGATGTCCCAGGACTACTGTAGGTAAGTATAGCCCTTGCAATAAGTATAATTTACCATTAATAAACTTTTTGAATTTATTAAGGGACATTACTTTTAATGTCGTATAGTATGGTAACCTGTTGTTAAAGCGCAGGTATACAGTTACCCCTGAAAGAATTACCTACTGATTTTATGCAATCTGCTTTGATAAACAGCCAGGTAATTTTAATTTCTAGTGTTGACATTGTGTCTATCACTTAACTTAGCGACACTATGTAGGTACCTAAACTTTGTACCTTCATAGGTGAATAGGTAAATGTATTGTGATGCTACTGTAAGAATATTAACCGCTTTGAGCGCTGGCGTAGAGGCGTATACCCGAATTGTTAATTAGACGAAGTAAATGGACAGTAGCTAATGTCACTTCGTCATAGAAAATCAACGACGTATTATATATAGACACGTCATGTACGAACATCACGGCTTTCAAAAATGGCAAATATTTTTTATATTCAAAAAAATAATTTCTATGAAATTATCTATGGTAGCATGTATGAAAATTAAGGCAATTGCCTGACTTTTTTGTTGCCATTTTTAAGTGTTGGTAACGTATCTATAGTTTTTTATATATCATTGTAGAAAATACGCAACATTGTATAAAGAAGTGACATTAGTTGCTGTCAATTTACTTCGTCTAATTAAAAATTCGACTTTAGTATGGAGCCGAGCGGCAAAGTTAGAGCGAACGAGCAGTACCTACTGTGAAAGTAACTGAAATAAACTATTCTAACCGTATCTACATCAGTCAAGTGCCTTATCTTTTGTACAGCAAATGCTGCTGAACTTAATCTACTAGCTAGTTTTACAATAGGTAAGACCCCATTGTAAACCAGCATCAACCGTTAACCCTAGAAACATCTTTGATTCCACAAGTTCCAACTTTCGACCATTAAATTGAACATTGGTGTCTGACCGTGTTCATATTGTTACTTATCTTGTCAGTGTCACATCACAAGTTATCAACATAATAGACTTTCATTCATCATTCAAAACATTTAGAGAAAATTGTAGAGTTAAGTAAGTACATAAGTTTTAAATCTTACCACGTACCTACCTAAATACTATCTATTACTAGAACAATAATAGGTGTAAATACAGTGTCATACTTTACAACAATACAAATCGATGCCACTGCAAGTACTGCAACTGGTGAAAGTAGGTCGTTTCTCAGCATACCTAATGCTGTGATGCAGAGATTTTCCACACCAAGCGCTGATTTTCGTCAAGTTATCGTGTACCTACCTATTATCTTTGTGCATGTGAGTCTAAGCAGTCTCCGCCTTACGCAAGCACTTGCCACAAAATGGCGGCGCGCGTCGCCACCGCCCACAGCGGTGACGCAGCACAGGACAGCAGACAATTGTAGCTCTAACTGCTATTGAAATAGGTTTCAATATGTTAATCAACGCTCACCTTTTAGATCGTTCAATAAACGAATACCTACTTCTCTTTAATAGAAATTCCCCTCACGTATCATCTTTGAGAGTGTGAGTCTACACATGCTCCGCCTTACGAACGCCACAAAATGGCGGCGCATGTAGCCACCGCCGACCGCCGGTGACGTTTCACTGGACAGCAGACAATGTAGCTCTATCAGTATTGAAATACGTTTCATGCGGTGCCCGATATTATGAAACGTAGGTAGGTATATTTTTTCCGCGGTGATTAACATATTGAAACCTATTTCAATAGCAGTTAGAGCTACAATTGTCTGCTGTCCTGTGCTGCGTCACCGCTGTGGGAGGTGGATGCGCGCGTGCACGCGGCGTGTACTGTGCATGCTTGTGTGCGTGCTTGTCAATGTTATGAGTGTGTGTGCGTGCGCAGAAAAAGTGGAATGGAGGCGTGCCGTGCCGTACATGAAGCTTTCATGGTGCCGTAGCGACATGCTTACCTATAGGTCCAGGAGGCAGTCTAATCAATAATTGTCGTTTGGGGGATATAAAGAAATAAAACACCAAGTTAATTTTTCACAATTCTATTTATAACTATTTTATTAAATATTTTCTCAGTTAGGTAGGTACATTGGCTATTTATTATAAGGACTCAATAATAACAATAATAATAATGCATTTATTTAGCAACTAAGACTCATTCAGGTAAGTACATAAATTCTTAATAATATTATAGCCGCAATTTACACAAGATTAAATACAATCGAGAAGTAGGTAGGGGAGACCGGAGCTGGTTGGCTATAGGGGTAGGTAGACTAACTATCAATAACTATATTTGGTTGTTTCTATTATTAGTGAATCTTGCTTGCTTATAGCGGTTTATATACATCGATCGCTTCGTCTAATCGAGCTCTACACGATAGTATAGGTGTTTTGAGAATTTCTAGTTCAAATTTTGGTTTTTTAACCGCTTTTTCGTAGATTTTTCGTTTTTAAGGGTCTCGCAGTCAGTCGGTTGTTATTTCTCAGCCATACTTTAAAAATCTGCGTATATTTTCATCTGCAATTGTGAGAGTGGTCTTCCTGCGTCGTACGGTACCGCATTTGTGGTTCTGAAACAAAATTTCATTATAAAACAGACAGTCATACAGTTAAAAATAGTAATTTTCAGCTAAAAATACATATAAATTCAAGTCTTTTTCAAAATTTTCTATCAGAAGTAATAGCTTATCATATATCAAGGCGTGCGCCGTCGCTATACGCAGCTGGCGGAGTCGATTTGGTACTGATAAAACCCAAATCCATATCACCAGACCCCTATTAGTGCAGTAAAAATCATCCAAATTTGCTTTTCCCTCAAAATTTTTGTGTTTCCTAAATAGAACTACAGCATTTTCTTGGCCACGCTTGTGCGCCGTCGCGCCACCTATCCATTGATACATAAATCGCCTATCTGGGGCAAGTGGTTCTCGACTTATTAGCGTTTTTGTCATTTTCGGGCCCTATAAGTACATACAGAAAGTCTACCTACCAATAGGGAGCGTTTCTCCATACATTCATATTTGGTTGTTTTTATTATTAGTGAATCTTGCTTGCCTATAGCGGTTTATATACATCGATCGCTTCGTCTAATCGGCTGTTGGGCGTGACGTGAGGTTTTTTAGTCGGTAGGAGTCCGGCATAACATCCATGAGGATTTGCCCTCACGTTAAACAAAAAAAAATACAAGTATTAGCTATAAAACAACGTACGTAGGTACCATGTTTTATTACCCAAACAAAAAAAATCAAAGTAAGTATATTTTTCACAAATCTATTAAAAAAACTCTGACAGCTGTCTACATCTAAGTATAACAATAATCGAGTCCGTTGAAAACATTAATAATTGATAGGATCTATGTGAACTGATAGTGCACTCATTTGGTACATAGGTACAGTAGATACCTACCTATTATTACAGTCGTACATACAGTGAAGTATTAGCATTAATGCATTCGTTTTCACTGGTCAAAGTATTGCTAAATAAGATCAAATAAATGATTAGGTAGGTACTAAACAATTCAGTCCACGCCTTCGGCGCGGACTGAATTGTTTAAAAATAGTCTTAATCATTAAGCTCTTTTATGATTAAGCAAACAGGGCAGTTTCACACGCTGCTTGATGACTCTGATGAAGAAAAACCTCTCCTTTCATACACCTTATGTGACGTAAACGAAGTTGCGGGCTCAGCTAGTGAATAATAAAATAGTGCCGTCCCCGTATAAATCCCGTTTTGTATAAAAATATGTGTTCAACGCGTGTTAGTTTAAAACAAATATTAATTGAATATTTTATATTTATATAATAGCAAAATTCATCATTAATCTATTTATAACTACCTACCTACCTAATATCTTTACCTATATTATATAATATACCTTATTATAAAGACTTAAGCTAAGTTAAGACAACATTGCATGGAAACATCCGTGGTACCCACCTACTTCAATAAACATTTTCAATAGGTAGGTATACCGGCTGCTCCCTTCTAAAACGTCGTCTAATGCAAAAAGAAGCCACTCGAAAATGAAATAGCCTCTAATATACTTATTCGTCCTCTTTACAACGTCATCTAAACGTTCCATTATAAGCATCAAATAACGATCTACAATTATTTTAACTTGTCCTGCGTAATAATATATTAACGCCAAATTTACTAATACAGCCACAAATTTTACGTGTAATCACCATTTTTTATTTTACAGCTTCAAAACAAGAGCCTCAAAAAATGATTATTAAAGCCTCGACAGACAACATCAGTTTTTATAACTTGGCTTGTAAAATAAATATATCATATTCGTTTTTCATGAAAATAGCCACTGCGCGCCAAGCCGCGAGTGCACAGGATGACAGCCACCGGCCATTTGCATCAATCAGAGACCACTATACTATTTGATATCACTTTATAACTAAAGATATATTACGCTTACCGAACAAGAAAGTGAGGTCAAGAAAGCAAAAACTAAACTGAAAAGTGTGTACTCGTACACTTTTGAGTTTAGTATATTTAAAGTGTCCCAAAACTACCTGTCCCGTGATGTGGCATCAGTCAAAAATAAATACTAAAATGTGAGAAAAAAAATCCCATGAATTCTTTGACTGTAAATCCGTTTCAAAGGTCCTGTAAATTTTATTATCATCCTTTCTATCGCTAGTGAGCGGCAGCAGAGAGCGACAACGACAGCCAGGCGGGTGCTCCGTGGTTTGTTTTGCCGCGCCGACCATATTACCTCGTATTGCCGCGAAAACAAACGAACAAATAATTAATAAACGAAAAAACAATATTTTTTTATAAAAAAAATTAACCTTCCTTTTTTACTAAATATTTGTATTTGATTTCCGATGCCAAGTCATCCTATGAAATTTGGCCAGTCAATTTTGGGACACCCAATATACAATAAGTGAATTTGTGGATAATGTCGTCATAAATATTCACGATTAATGAGACATTAATCGTTACGTGTAAACAGTGTTTAGCACTGCCACTTTCTTGGTCTTACTTTTTTGTTTGGTAAGCGCTATCTGTCTTTAGTTCTATAATCTGTATTAAATCTACATAATGTCAACGACTTCTATAGAATAAGTACCTGAAACTTGCAGGCAAGGCAATGTATGAAATATACCAGAGTATGGAAGGTTCGTTCGCTGCTTGCGAAGGTTAGGTTAGGTTGGAACAGTGACCACTAACGCGCGAAGGCGAGCGAGTGAAGCGAGCATGCCGCGGTAGCGGCCGACGAGCGCCAGATGTCATATAAATTTAATATTTTGAATTATGTTAAAATTTTATAATTTCTCGTTAGTTTATAATTTTGCGGTATTTACAATTTTATGGTGACCCAAGACATATTTATTTTACACATTGTCGGTGGACCAGCAGGTATTCTATGAAATCCTATAAAATGCCTAGACTTTATAAAATACCTAAACAAAGTATCCATTAGACAATCATACACTTCTTCAAAACATTTCATATATTGTTTGAACGGGGCATCTGGAGTCTGGGACAGATATTCCTTAGAATGCAGGTATTGTATAGAATATCTGAATTAAAAAGACTGCAGGTAACACATAATATAAAAAATAAAAGTATACATGCCGGAGGGCTGTCCCACGCTCCCGTGTTGAAACGGACTCGTTTGTCCGTTTCCACCAGATTGTGATACCCCACACAGTCAGCTTAATGTGCCGTGCAAAGCAAGGAAACGCTCGCAAATCAATTGTTACAAAGTGGTCACCCATCCGAGCACCAGCAATAGCGGTAGTTGCTTACTGCAGTGATCGTTTACAAAAGGCTGAGTTAGTGGCTACAAGTGATTCTACCTATTTAAGTAATATTAGTGGATATAATTTGCTTTTTGATGGCAATTTTACTTAACTTTGATGATCCATTAATGTTGGACGAGTTACATTTTAAACCTGCTGAATTAGGAAATTAGAAGCTACAAAATTAATAAATAATGTCTATTTTGGTGGCATTTTTTAGTATTTTAGAAGTTTACTGTTTGAATGCATGTTACAAAATTTGATGCTAAAAAATAATCACGATGCTGAATTATATTAACAGTGGCTAATAAAGAAGTTAACTGTTGGCTATAATCTATAAATTCTGACGTTCATTAATTGGGGCTGACATATTAATTTGGGGGGAAAAGTATTTTTTTGGAGGCCAATAATGCTATCAAAAAGAAGGTCGTTTAATTAGCACCCATAAAATTATAATTAGGTACCTACCTACCTACCTAATAACCTAAGTATTTACAAACTTAAGGCTGCTTTAAACTACAGCAAAGCCTAAGGGCTTTGCTGTAGTTTCCCCTCTGTTTTATTGGTAACAGTTTATTATTAACTAGACGATGCTCGCGGCTTCGCCAGCGTGAAATTCTGTACCTGTTCCCCCTTCCCATGGGAACATTTTAAACCTATCCAAGTCGGGGCGGGGCGCACAGTATTCGACTTGAAACCGTTACGAGGAGTTACACCATTGAAATTGGTAATTAAATAGAAGCCTTAAATAAATGATTATTTTCTTTTTACATAATATTGCATTATTATAATTCCAAAAAAGTTGCGGAGAAAATTAGAGATACAGGGCCGCATTGCCAAGATTGATTGTTTTAGAAAAAAGTTACCTAACATATTTATAATTATGAGGATACCTACTGGATGCCTACTACACATACCTACTTATTTAATAACCGGATCAAAGTTCTTAAAATACTTCTTTTCGATTTTTCAAAATAGGTCTATACTTGCAGGGCTGACCTGTATACTATCCTCTGCAGCTGATGTACTCGCGTAAGTACAATGATTCCAAAACAAAAGTGAGATTACTTCTTAATTAAAACTATTTAAATTTAAAACCTTAGAACTAATAATCGAACTAAACTAAATAATGTCGTAAAATAAAATGTCTGTAATCGAATATAACCACTACTATTATATAATACACACCAATACAGTATCTAATATATTATCTGATTCTAATAAACAAATTGATCAGATAATAAAAATCTTACCTACCTTACTATATACAAAAAACAATTAAAGCCATTATACCTAGAAACTAAACTATATTTAACATATACGTACCTAATCTAAAAATATGAAAAACTAAATACATAATATAAAATAATTTACATATCAGGTTGTAAAGGGTCACATAAGCATTAAATGCCAACAAAATGGTGCCGCTCAATAAATCGTCACGTGCATCGGTAAGTCAGAATTTCTAAGTTAATCCGTTCGTTTCTCCTGGATATAGGCTGCCCGAAATTATTATATTTTTCTATTTCCTAGAACAAAAATGACGCTAAAACTTTGAAATATGCATAAATCTTAGATTAATCATTATTATGTTAATAAATTTGTTATCACAACAAAATACATCCATCTACAGCTGTAAGAATAATATTCAAAACCATAAATAAGTTGTTATGATGCATTTGTTACGTCAGTATTGAGTATTGTTATTATTAATTCAATGATACCGTTGCTCTAACTTTCTTTGTGTGGGTGGCTTCGTGTTTTAGCATATGGTCTTTTCTAGCAAAACCTTTTTGGCAGTAACTGCAAGAAAATCGCTTGTTTTCAAAGTGTAGACATATGTGCCGACGCAGGTCTGAACTGTAATTATAACTTTTGTGACACAGTGTGCATTTGAAACGTTTATTTTCTTTATGTCTCACGATGTGACGCTCGAATGTAGAAGGATCGGGAAAACGTTTACCGCAAATAGTGCACTTATACAACAGTTCGACACACGAGTGATGAGCTTTGTTGTGCTGCGTTAGATAGCAACCTTTGGTAAATGTCTTGTCGCACTGTAAGCATTTATGCACACATAACGTAGACGTAGGGCACCATTCCGTTTTGGAAATTCGCTGTAAAACTCGGTTGAACATTTTGACTCAAATATAAAGGAGAGTACGTGTGGTCCGTAACCGAAGCACAGTATAAATATATACAGTGACCGAAGGCTCCAAGGGTTCTGTAAATCTCGAGCTGGTTGGGTTGTCACCCATATGACTGAGCACAGTATGCGCTGTAACAAGTGTTATAGCATTGTGACTTTGAGAAGCTGAGGGGCCTGCTTCCCAGTTTAAGGGATTGTCCGAGTTTGATAAAGTTTGAAGTGATTGATGATTACTATAATTCTCATAAGGTGACTGTACTGTTGTATCAAAGCCTTCATTAGAAGAAGAAGACTGCTGCTGTGTTGATTGTTCGCTGAGATTCACTCACTGATTCTATCATGTCTAGATAAAGGTCTAAAATTTTATGTTCATCTATATCACTATTATAATATTGTTGTTTGTTTGTCCACGGTGCGCAATCCTGCGCTTGCTGAGAAGTGATCTCCGGCCACCAAACCACGTCCCCTGTTCTTGACATGTTGTCGCGCGTTCTGCACGTCAACTAACACCAACTTATTAGAACTCTGCACGAAACGCACTATCAATAGTTAAGAGCAGCGCGCGTCCTCCCGGAGCGAGTGTTAACTGGATACTAGACAGTGTCCTTCGACTTTCCTGCCTTCCTTCGGTCTGGACTGGTCCATGGTCCATAGGCCCCCGCAGGAATGTGCGAGCGAGACCGGCGCGCCGTCTCAAGCGTCCTCTACACGTCGGCGGATGCATCCGCAGACGTCACCTGCAGATGCGTCCGAACGACGTGTAGAGGGGTGATTTTAGCGATGGACGGGTCGGGCTAAAAATCTCGAATTACCCGGGCTCAGCTTCCAACCCGTCGACTCGGGTTCATTTTTGCTTGATTCGGGCTGACTCGGTTGACCACTACACTCGGCACGCTCGCCACCCGCCACGCTGTTCAACTCGCTTTGTCTCGCTCGTTCACGGTCATCTCGCTCAGCCCTTCTCGTTGACTCGGCTTGTTTCGGTTTGGGTCGGGCTCGCTCGCTAACTAAGCATGCGCTGGCCTCACACACATTCACACCACACGCAGCATTAAGGAATATCGAACTAAGATTGAAGTAATAAAAGCTATTCTACGTTCGATGAATAGAAAACTGGTCAGGTCGTTATGGAACCCGAGCTGTTTTTTAAATTTATTTTGTTATATCTTAATTAGGGTATACCGTCATAATACCAGAAATCATAATGCCTTTACTTAAAATGCCTGAGCCCAAAATACCCGAAATCGAAATATCAATATTCAAAAGGCAAATATTTATAATATAAATAATTTAAAATGCCTTACGGTCGAATAACCGAAACCCAAAAAATAAATTTATCAAATACCTTATCCTAAAATGTTCAAACACAAAATACCTTTTTTTTAACATGATTTAAATTCTACATGGATGCTATATATCTGTAAATGGTTAACACCCCGACTCGGATAGGTTAGGTTAGAAGACTAAGGCGGGAGCGAAGCGAAGCGGAGCTCCCGCCTTAGCCTTCGTGGTTATTTTTTTTTTATTTTTCGTTAGCCCACTGTAGTACTTTTGTAACTATGAATCAAAGTGTTTTAACATGAGGTAAATCCTACATGGATACTATGCCGGACTCCTACCGACTAAAAACCACACGTATCCTACATAACAGCCTACAGTTGGGAGCCCCGGGTAAGCCCTCAGAAGGATACCCAAGGACCAACAGACCTACGGCTACAACTGCGGCTTCACGTGTGAGTGGCAATAAATCTTTATTTCTGAAATCATTCATTTATTAACTATGCGCTATATAATGAACTGGTTTAGCATAATATAATATACCTAATAATACCCAGTAGGTTATAGCGATAAACTGGGTAGGTTATGGTTTTTTTTTAATATTCATATTGTATTCTATTTTCGGTATTTTAAATTAAGGATATTTGAAAATTTGTATTTTGAATTCTGATATAATAATTATTTGTATTTTAAGTTTAGACATTTTAAGGTAAGGTGAACTGAAATAAGGTATTTTGAATGTTAAGGTATTTTGAATTCGGGTATTTTGGTCTAAGGCATTTTAAGTAAAGGCATTTTGATTTCTGGTATTTTAATATATAACCCTTAATTAGAGGTTATAGGCCAACGGTGCAACATTCATTTGATTGATGACGCTATTTCACTTAACAGTAAAAATAAAAGTAAAATTGATAAGTATACATAATTTAATAACATGAATCGAAATAAAAAGAGTGTAGTGTGGGAGTTTTATACAAAAAATTACGACTACACATCCAAACTCGCCCGTTGTTTGCACAAATTACCTAGTAAGTACATGAAATTATGTAAAATAATATTAATTTAATTACTAGACAGTTATTATACGATGGGCGGGTCGGGTTAAAAACGTGGAGTTACTCGACACACTGCGGTGCGACGGCTCGGGCGGCGGGGTGGCCGTCCAGACTCAACCCGGGTTAACCCGAGTTACAACCCGGGTTACGTAATATATCAATTCGAGTTGCCCGAGTTGAAAAATCTGTGACCCGTCCCATCACTAGGTGATTTGTGCGTCTGTGATAGGTATTTAACGTCTGCAGACGCGTCCGCCTCGAATCCGTTTGTTGTCGGTTTTTGTGGCACGTATCAAAGGGTTTCGGCGCGAACGTCCGGCGTCTGTCCACACGTCTGCCGATGCATCAGTTTGATCGGAGTCGCGATTGTGAATGCACGCACTCGAAATGAAGAACAATATGAGCACCGAGGAAACTTTTAGGTTTATTGAGCTACCTATATCAAGCTAAAAACTGCAAATAAAATCCTAAAAATAAATATCACAGAAACAAATATGTTGTTATTCTATTGAGGCTAATGGATACCTACGTCATGTAGGTAAGTTAGATATCCATTATGATGATAATTATACTTATCATTTTAGTACAAAAATTATATATGAAAAATCATCGTTACCAACTAAAAAAAAATATCATTTCAGATTTATACATACATACATATACTCACGCCTTTGTCCCCGAAGGGGTAGGCAGAGGCCTATACCGGCCCACATTTCACCGTGTACAATTCGGTCCCACGTGACAGGTGGTGAGCCCATCGCCGTGTTGAAATGGACCGCCGCCGTCAGAGCCTCGTCCGTTGTTCAGCAGGTGCACGAGCTTGCACGTGAGGTTGACTTGGGCCCGATGGTGTTGGTAGGGCCCCACTACACTCAGATTTATGAATCATGGAATAATATAGCTGACACGATGGGCGTGCCATTACACGAACTAAAAAAACAAAAAAATAATCTACTAGCTACATTAAGGCTAAATCTAAAAAAAAAAATGTTAATGTGTGAGTGCGTGTGGCGTGTGGCGTCTGTCCAGGGTGAACATAGACTGATCTATCTACAGACGTGTGGACAGCTCATGGAAATTCATCTGCGGACGCAGCTGCCACAGTCCGCGGACGCATCCGTCTACGTGTAGTGGAGGCTTTAGAATATGGGCGGACGCTGCAACGACATTTTCTAAATTGAAACTCTTTTCATTTTTGCTTGCTATATCTAAACCTACTTCTATACCTACTTTTAATATTATAAAGAGGAACCATTTGATTGTTTGTTTGTTTGCATCGAATAGCCTCCGAAACTACTAAACCGATTTGAAAATTTTTTCACTGTTGGGAAGGTACACTCTTTGCGGTGAACATAGGCTATATTTTATTCCCGTACCCCCACGGGAACGGGAATTATGCGGGTGAAACCGCGTGACGTCCGCTAGTTTAGTAATAAATAAAATAATCGCTGTCAAAAGTAAACTAAATGGTTGGACAGACTACCAATAGAAGTCAATAACCGAAAGAATTTTAATTACTTACCCCTGGTTAAAGGAAAAAGTTCGTGGACTCTACTTTCCTGTTGATGTTTGGAACAAAAGGCAGCACAACATAGATACTAGGTACTCTCCCACACTGGCGTTACGATGAAATTTAGTTTGCACGTGGTATCTACCTGATTTCGTAGGCTATTAAAACGGCGACTATTTTCGAGATCAAAGGAGTGAAACGTCAGTACTTAGTAGTTACAATTACCTATTCTGCGGTTTTACTTTTATTTTTCATAATTTGCTGCGCGGCTGTGCCTTTACTAGCAGCGTTATTATAAAACTACTGTTTTGAAAATTTTGTGTAGGTAAAGTTACCATCATTAGTTTTTAGTTAAGTATTAACAGTAAGAGCTTTTTGGCACTACCACAGACTTTGTCGTTTGGATTCCGAGATGGATGTATAATGTACTTTTATACCCACATTATTTATCCATCTCGGAATTCATACAGCCGATTATTTTAATTTTCTAACTGGAAAGCACATATTTATTGAAAGCATCATTATCATCGTCACAATTAGATGGTCATTAATTGTCAAGCTTTGCAAGCATTTTTTAAACTTTGTTTCATTTTATTTGCAACATTTACGCCTAATACCCACAGGTTTTCTATAGGGCAAGACAGTTCAACAATCTCACATCTACTGCCATCAATATTATCATTAGAAGTGCTGGCGCATGATTGATTTAATAAAATACCTACCTACGACTGCACTATTCAGACAAATTGAGAAAATATAGTTTTTCACATTGTACATTTACCTACTAGGTACCTACATATCGTCTGCTTACTGGTAAAACATAATAAATGCATTTTTTATCTAAAATGACTTATGTATGCATATACATGTAATTTTCGATGCTCTATCTACTGGCAAAACAAAATAACTGCTAGGACCGTTTAATACAAAGATACCTTAGTTAACAATATGATAAACAACAATGAAATAGTAATAATCATTCAGATAAACAGAGGTAAATCACCTTAACATCGAATTAAAACTAAACAGCACAAGTAAATGACAATATATCACTGTATGATTTTTTCGATGTAGAAAGATGTAGTATTTACGTTCCCATGAACTTTAAGCTAAAATAAGTTAAATGCATTTATTTACGATCATAGTTACATAATGTATTTAAATTCCTACAAGTAAAATGAGATAAATGCAGAGTTTTACCCAAATTACTGAGCATTTATGGTAAATAAAGGTATCTATTATATCAGATTTTTTCAATTACAGGTAAAACCAGTTAAGTGCATGACCTAGGACTATAATAACTGATTTATTGCCTGATTTTCTGAAGAAACTGTTGCTGTAATTTAAATGAGATACAGTTGAATATTTTATTTATCATTTGGCATTAAAGAATTAAAAAAATATATATTTTAATGATAGTTTTAAAGCGATGAAACTTTCAAAGCTTATTATATCAGTTCAAGGAAATGTGCAGTTAACATATTTTACCAGTAAGCAGACGATATAATAAAACAGGTGTCACCTGTTCTGTGGAAATATTTAGTATTTTTTAGTAGGTACCTAACTATTTTTATATTTTACATTATAAAAGGAGCTTACGGCTATACCTAATACAAATGGTAGATATGAATACACTTGCCAATTACAAGCTTCTACAGATAACAACGAATACTGAAAGGGCATTTTTATCAGAGAGAAACTCTAAGAATAAATCCTATTTCAACTATTTTCATTTATTCGTTTTCATGGCCTTAGTCTCAATTAGAACAAGGCGCCAGCCGAAGCCTCTCACAGGCGGCGCGTACCTACAGAGTTCACTTTGATATGAAAAGTGTTTCTCAACATTCTTGTTATCTACCTACACTTTACAGACTACTTTTAACTTAAGTACCTGTACATATTTTAAACAAAAATACTTGGTTTTCTTGAGTCTGACCTGAAAGACAATTTGTAAAGATTTGCTCTGACCCATTACGGACTCCGCTATACTCATAACGACGATTTTCATACATGTCTTTCCACCAAAGCGGACATGTCATGCATGTATGGAAAATCATCGTTACGAGTATAGCGGAATCCGTAATGGGTCCGATCCCCTCGCCTCGCAGTGGAAGGCGGGCATTAGCCTTCTAACCTAACCTATCCGAGTCGAGGTGTTAACCATAATAAGTGAATGGTTAACACCCCGACTCAGAGTACCCCGTAGCCCCGTATACCTACGGCCATCATCATCTTAAGGGCTAGTTTGACGTTTATTGTTCTTGCGTCGGCTTCGACATAACAATACAAAAGTACACCTACAGGTAAAAGTAAAATAAAATAAATAAGTCACGGTTTTCAATCAGGCCGGAAAGTGAGAAATGTTATATGGGAATAACGGTAACCTAATTAGGTAATAATACCTAGGACTTGGCGGACACCTTTGTAGTGCGTGATAATGTATTGTTGTTAGGTACAGCGGCTGTCCGTCTCAGATCCCTGGCATCACAATCGGATGACATTCAACAGCCAATCAGGCGCCGCCACGCACCTGTCTATACAGCGCAGCGCTTCGGCGCCGTGCGGTGTATAGGTAGAGAGGTGCGCCCCTGGGCCGCGCTGCCCTGGGTGTGCGGGACTAGCCATTACGATACTACACGCATTCGGCTTAGGACCTCAAGCAATTTATTTTCATTGAATCTAATCCATACAAGAAAAACCAGCCAAGTGCGAGTTGGACTTGCCCATGAAAGTTTCGTAGCAGCAAGTATCATGATATAAAAATTCTTGTAGTTAGCTGTAACTTTGATTGATGTTTTAACGCGTTTGCAGTGATAGTGATTTTTCTAGGCGAAAATTGTGGTTTATGACGTATTAAAAAAAAACCATCAACTCCATCTCGTTCAAACCAATTTTCGTTGGTAGTTTTTATGGCAATGTACATCAAATATTGTTTTCAGATTTATCATTCTCTTAGTTTAGAAGTTGGAGGGGGGGGGGGGGACATTTTTCCTCTTTGGAGGTGTTTTGGAATAGCATTTTTGAAGACCTATCTATAGTTTTCCCACGCGTATGGGTTTGATGAAAAAAGAATTTTTGAGTTTCAGTTCTGAGTATGGGTCTCCCAAAATTTACTGCTTTTTTTAGTTTTATATGAAAATCTTAATGCGGTCCACATAATACATCTACTTACCTACCAAGTTTCAATAGCATAGGCCTTATAGTTTCGGAGAAAAGTGGCTGTGACATACGGACGGACAGACAGACAGACATGACGAATCTATAAGGGTTCCGTTTTTGCCATTTGGCTACGGAACCCTAAAAAGTAGTATTTCCTAGTTATGACTTTTCTAAAATAAGAAGGTATTGTAAAACGCAATAAACGTAAAGAGATTTTAAATTATCGTTTGATTTCAAAGAGGCGGTAATAGAAACACATTACCTGCCTACCTGTGAAAATTGCAGCTCTCCAGCTATCACCCATGACCAGCGATGAGCAGTCGCGCTATCTATAGGTACTACTACCTACTATTAAGAAATAAAACACCAAATTATGGTTTTCAATTAAATTCTTAATTATTTGTAAATATTTATTTACCTATGTATTATCAAAATAGTAAGTAGGTAACAATTCCTTAGTTCGACAAACATATTAAAACTTTTTCAAGGAAAACCATCGCCTAATTATTGTTTAGGAACCTAGGTAGGTATCTATACTTTTTATTTTTAATCACCTCTCGTAATGGAATTGTACAGAAATATCGTGCAAAATATGCCAAGTAGGTACCTACATATTATTTACATTGATTTAGTACCGTAAAGTAAAGTGGGGCTACTTGCACACAGCACGTATCTACATGACTGATGGTGCATGTAGGTTAACTGATGAAATACATGGCAACTATAGTAACATGGAGATTAACCTGCTTGTGTTATGGGATCATACCACGGATATTAATAATACTTTTTATTGTAAATACCAATAAGCCTGCTCGTAACACATAGAAACATCTAAACACTCGAGGCGAGACAAGAGAGAGACGAGTAGATACAATATCTATGGAGCACACAAATGATTGTTCCGTGGTGGGAATAGAACCTATGACCGGCGTTCAGCAGTCGCGCAATACTCTATCGCAATAATCTAACCACTACCACCACCATTTAGGTATTTCGAACAGTAACATTCACAATAATAATTTTTTCCCGATTGCTTGCAGTTATTTAATTTCTGAATAATCTTGATCTGAATTCTTCTTACAACTATTTATTATAATGATGTTTGATATAACGTTTATTTACCTAATCGAAAAAAAATTGGTCTGACATTTAATAATTATAAAATAGGTAGGTACGTCATTATAGTTAACACCCCGACTCAGAGTACCACGACTTGGATAGGTTAGGTTAGAAGGCTAAGGCGGGAGCGAAGCGGAGCGGAGCTCCCGCCTTAGCCTTCGTGGTTATTTTTTTTAAACCACCCAGAAATAGTAGATTAGCTTAAAAAAATTTACGTTATAATTAGTTACTAAAAAGGTAAAAAAATTATAATTAGGTACCTACCTATCTACCTAATAACCTGAGTATTTACAAACTTAAGGCTGCTTTAAACTACAGCAAAGCCCTTACCATCCCCTCTATTTTCTTGGTAATAGTTTATTATTAACTAGACGATGCTAGCGGCTTCGCCAGCGTGAAATTCTGTACCTGTTCCCCCTTCCCGTGGGAACATTTTTAACCTATCCAAGTCGGGGCGCACAGTATTCGACTTGAAACCGTTACGAGGAGTTACACCATTGAAATCGGTAATTAAATAGAAGCCTTAAATAAATGATTATTTTCTTTTTACTTAATATTGCACTATTATAATTCCGGATCGAAGTTCTTAAAATATTTCTTTTCGATTTTTCAAAATAAGTCTATACTTGCAGGGCTGCCCTGTATACTATCCTCTGCTGCAGATGTACTTGCGTAGGTACAATGATTCCAAAACAAAAGTGAGATTACTTCTTAATTAAAACTATTTAAATTTAAAACCTTAGAACTAATAATGGAACTAAACTAAATAAGGTCGTAAAATAAAATGTCTATAATCAAATATAAGCACTACTATTATATAATACACACCAATACAGTATCTAATATATTATCTGGTTCTAATAAACAGTTTGATCAGATAATAAAAATCTTACCTACCTTACTATTAACAAAAAACAATTAAAGCCATTATACCTAGAAACTAAACTATATTTAACATATACGTACCTAATTTAAAAATATGAAAAACTAAATACATAATAATTATAAAATAATTTACATATCAGGTTGTAAAGGGTCACATAAGCATTAAATGCCAACAAAATGGTGCCGCTCAATAAATCGTCACATGCATCGGTAAGTCAGAATTTCTAAGTTAATCCGTTCGTGTCTCCTGGATATAGGCTGCCCGAAATTATTATATTTTTCTATTTCCTAGAACAAAAATGACGCTAAAACTTTGAAATATGCATAAAACTTAGATTAATCATTATTATGTTAATAAATTGTTATCACAACAAAATACATCCATCTACAGCTGTAAGAATAATATTCAAAACCATAAATAAGTTGTTATGATGCATTTGTTACGTCAGTATTGAGTATTGTTATTATTAATTAAATGATACCGTAGCTCTAACTTTCTTTGTGTGGGTGGCTTCGTGTTTTAGCATATGGTCTTTTCTAGCAAAATCTTTTTGGCAGTAACTGCAAGAAAATCGCTTGTTTTCAGAGTGTAGACACATGTGCCGACGCAGGTCTGAACTGTAATTATAACTTTTGTGACACAGTGTGCATTTGAAACGTTTATTTTCTTTGTGTCTCACGATGTGACGCTCGAATGTAGAAGGATCGGGAAAACGTTTACCGCAAATAGTGCACTTATACAACAGTTCGACACACGAGTGATGAGCTTTGTTGTGCTGCGTTAGATAGCAACCTTTGGTAAATGTCTTGTCGCACTGTAAGCATTTATGCACTGCTGCTGTGGTTACTGCTGCTAAAGTTCGTTCGTTATTTATTGCCCTACACATAACGTAGGGCGCCATTCCGTTTTGGAAATTCGCTGTAAAACTCGGTTGAACATTTTGACTCAAATATAAAGGAGAGTACGTGTGGTCCGTAACCGAAGGCTCCAAGGGTTCTGTAAATCTCGAGCTGGTTGGGTTGTCACACATATGACTGAGCACAGTATGCGCTGTAACAGGTGTTATAGCATTGTGACTTTGAGAAGCTGAGGGGCCTGCTTCCCAGTTTAAGGGATTGTCCGAGTTTGATAAAGTTTGAAGTGATTGATGATTACTATAATTCTCATAAGGTGACTGTACTGTTGTATCATAGCCTTCATTAGAAGAAGAAGACTGCTGCTGTGTTGATTGTTCGCTGAGATTCACTCCTTCTATCATGTCTAGATAAAGGTCTAAAATTTTATGTTCATCTATATCACAATTATAATATTGTTGTTTGTTTGTCCACGGTGCGCAATCCTGCGCTTGCTGAGAAGTGATCTCCGGCCACCAAACCACGTCCCCTGTTCTTGACATGTTGTCGCGCGTTCTGCACGTCAACTAACACCAACTTATTAGAACTCTGCACGAAAGGCACTATCAATAGTTAAGAGCAGCGCGCGTCCTCCCGGAGCGAGTGTTAACTGGATACTAGACAGTGTCCTTCGACCTTCCTACCTTCCTGTGGTCTGGACTGGTCCATAGGCCCCCGCAGGAATGTGCGAGCGAGACCGGCGCGCCGTCATAAGGTGATCGCTCCTTCGTCCTTTAGTTTGTCTGTAGTGCGAGCGAGACGAACGCGCCGGGGGGGTGCAGCAGGGACGCGCGGGGCCAGCGCTGGTAACACCCACCCTTAGAATAAGGGCGGACGCTGCAACGACATTTTCTAAATTGGAACTCTTTTTATTTTTGCTTGCTATATTTAAACCTACTTCTATACCTACTTTTAATATTATAAAGAGGAACCGTTTGATTGTTTGTTTGTTTGCATCGAATAGCCTCCGAAACTACTAAACCGATTTGAAAAATTTTTTCACTGTTTGGAAGGTAGGTACACTCTTTGCGGTGAACATAGGCTATATTTTATTCCCGTACCCCCACGGGAACGGGAATTATGCGGGTGAAACCGCGTGACGTCCGCTAGTTTAGTAATAAATAAAATAATCGCTGTCAAAAGTAAACTAAATGGTTGGACAGACTACCTATAGAAGTCAATAACCGAAAGAATTTTAATTACTTACCCCTGGTTAAAGAAAAAAGTTCGTGGACTCTACATTCTTGTTGATGTTTGGAACAAAAGGCAGCACAACATAGATACTAGGTACTCTCCCACACTGGCGTTACGATGAAATTTAGTTTGCACGCGGTATCTACCTGATTTCGTAGGCTATTAAAACGGCGACTATCTTCGAGATCAAAGGAGTGAAACGTCAGTACTTAGTAGGTACAATTACCTATTCTGCGGTTTTACTTTTATTTTTCATAATTTGCTGCGCGGCTGTGCCTTTACTAGCAGCGTTATTATAAAACTACTGTTTTGAAAATTTTGTGTATGTAAAGCTTGTTACCATCATTAGTTTTTAGTTAAGTATTAACAGTAAGAGCTTTTTGGCACTACCACAGACTTTGTCGTTTGGATTCCGAGATGGATGTATAATGTACTTTTATACCCACATTATTTATCCATCTCGGAATTCATACAGCCGATTATTTTAATTTTCTAACTGGAAAGCACATATTTATTGAAAGCATCATTATCATCGTCACAATTAGATGGTCATTAATTGTCAAGCTTTGCAAGCATTTTTAAAACTTTGTTTCAATTTCTTGCAACATTTACGCCTAATACCCACAGGTTTTCTATAGGGCAAGACAGCTCAACAATCTCACATCTACTGCCATCAATATTATCATTAGAAGTGCTGGCGCATGATTGATTTAATAAAATACCTACCTACGACTGCACTATTCAGACAAATTGAGAAAATATAGTTTTTCACATTGTACATTTAACTACTAGGTACCTATAATAAAACAGGTGACACCTGTTCTGTGGAAATATTTAATATTTTTAGTAGGTACCTAACTATTTTTTTATTTTACATTATAAGAGGAGGCTTACGGCTATACCTAATACAAATGGTAGATATGAATACACTTGCCAATTACAAGCTTCTACAGATAACAACGAATACTGAAAGGGCATTTTTATCAGCGAGAAACTCTAAGAATAAATCCAATTTCAACTATTTTCATTTATTCGTTTTCATGGCCTTAGTCTCAATTAGAACAAGGCGCCAGGCGAAGCCTCTCACAGGCGGCGCGTACCTACAGAGTTCACTTTGATATGAAAAGTGTTTCTCAACAATCTTGTTATCTACCTACACTTTACAGACTACTTTTAACTTAAGTACCTATACATATTTTAAACAAAAAGACTTGGTTTTCTTGAGTCTGACCTGAAAGACAATTTGTAAAGATTTGCTCTGAGGCAATTAGATTTATCCGGATAGCTGGCACAAGGATAACTATGGGAACTCGCTTTGCAAAGGAAGTTGCATCACACAGGTACCTACCTAAATCTAGTACTTACATACCTATACGTACGTCTTTAATCGTTATGGGCTAGGTTTGATGTTTATTGTTCTTGCGTCTTCTTATAGGTATCTGTTCTTCTTATCTGGGAATAACGGTAAGTACCTAACTTAAATAGGACTACTTAGGACTAGGCAGGCAGTTTTGCAGTGCGTAATAATGTATTGTTATAGCGGCTGTCCGTCTCAGATCCCTGACACCACGCCACAATCGTATGACATTCAACAGCCAAACCCTCAGGCGGGGTTAGTGTCATTTCCACCCGATCCCGTTTCCACCCGAAAACTTATCATTAAAAATGACGATAATTTATGTTCCCGATTCCACCCGTTTTTTTAATAAAGTAAGTAGGTACAGTCAAGTCTAACTACCGAAAATATTATTTCAGTGTGTATTAGTAGTGGAATGCAAACGACAATACAAAAAAAATAGCAAGAAGGCTAATGCCCCGCCTTCCACTGCGAGCGAGTCGGACCCATTACGAACTCCGCTATACTCATAACGACGATTTTCATACATGTCTTTCCACCAAAGCGGACATGTCATGCATGTATGGAAAATCATCGTTACGAGTATAGCGGAATCCGTAATGGGTCCGATCCCCTCGCAGTGGAAGGCGGGCATTAGCCTTCTAACCTAACCTATCCGAGTCGAGGTGTTAACCATAATAAGTGAGAATGGTTAACACCCCGACTCAGAGTGGGATGGCATCTTAAGGGCTAGTTTGACGTTTATTGTTCTTGCGTCGGCTTCGACATAACAATACAAAAGTAGACCTACAGGTAAAAGTAAAATAAAATAAATAAGTCACGGTTTTCATTCAGGACGGAAAGTGAGAAATGTTATATGGGAATAACGGTAACCTAATTAGGTAATAATACCTAGGACTTGGCGGACACCTTTGTAGTGCGTGATAATGTATTGTTGTTAGGTACAGCGGCTGTCCGTCTCAGATCCCTGGCATCACAATCGGATGACATTCAACAGCCAATTAGGCGCCGCCACGCACCTGTCTATAGGTACAGCGCAGCGCTTCGGCGCCGTGCGGTGTATAGGTAGAGAGGTGCGCCCCTGGGCCGCGCTGCCCTGTGTGAGGCTGTGTGTGCGGGACTAGCCATTACGATACTACACGCATTCGGCTTAGGACCTCAAGCTATTTATTTTCATTGAATCTAATCCATACAAGAAAAACCGGCCAAGTGCGAGTTGGACTTGCCCATGAAAGGTTCCGTAGCAGCAAGTGTCATGATATAAAAGATCTAGTAGTTAGCTGTAACTTTGATTGATGTTTTAACACGTTCGCAGTGGTAGTGATTTTTCTAGGCGAAAATTGCGGTTTATGACGTATTAAAAAAAAACTATCAACTCCATCTCGTTCAAACCAATTTTCGTTGGTAGTTTTTATGGCAATGCACATCAAATATTGTTTTCAGATTTATCATTCGCTTAGTTTAGAAGTTGGAGGGGGGGGGGGGGGATTTTTCCACTTTGGAAGTGTCTCTTGCGCAAACTATTCACTTTAGAAAAAAATATGTTATAAACCTCAATAGCATTTTTGAAGACCTATCTATAGCTTTCCCACGCGTATGGGTTTGATGAAAAAATAATTTTTGAGTTTCAGTTCTGAGTATGGGTCTCCCAAAATTTACTGCTTTTTTTAGTTTTATATGAAAATCTTAATGCGGTCCACATAATACATCTACTCACCTACCAAGTTTCAATAGCATAGGCCTTATAGTTTCGGAGAAAAGTGGCTGTGACATACGGACAGACAGACAGACAGACATGACGAATCTATAAGGGTTCCGTTTTTGCCATTTGGCTACGGAACCCTAAAAAGTAGTATTTCCTAGTTATAGCTTTTCTAAAATAAGAAGGTATTGTAAAACGCAATAAACGTAAAGAGATTTTAAATTATCGTTTGATTTCAAAGAGGCGGTAACAGAAACACATTACCTGCCTACCTGTGAAAATTGCAGCTCTCCAGCTATCACCCATGACCAGCGATGAGCAGTCGCGCTATAGGTACTACTACCTACTATTAAGAAATAAAACACCAAATTATGGTTTTCAATTAAATTCTTAATTATTTGTAAACTAGCTGTTACCCGCGACTTCGTCCGCGTGGAAATTATGTTATAAGCAAAGTTTGAACCGTATTCTATTTGAGCCTCTAGGATAAGTCGTAACCAAAATGTGGGAACAAATTTAGGACATCCTCCAACTTACCCGGGGAGTTATGCGCTAGATGGATTTTTTTAATGTGAGGAAAATCCCACATGAATGTACTGTGACTCCCACTGACTAAAAACCACACGTATCCTACCTAACAGCCTACGATTGGGAGCCCCGGGTAAGCCCTCTAAAGGATACTCTAGGACTGCGCTAGATGGATAGGAAGAGACCTCATGGTTTTAGTGGGTCCAAGGCCGGTATGACGTACGTGTTTATTAATTAGCCCCTTTAATAATTATAAGAGTAAGTAGTATGGTGAAGCGCGAATACGAAACGTTTGTTAGATTAGGGCCACAGACTGAAAACTTTACGCATAATCGGAAGAGTTGAGACGATAACACTAACGCTAACGGTAGCCAGTAAATGGCAGTCGTTAAACCAAGTTGAAGACCTTATAGATTTAATAATTTTCAAAAGTAGGCAGTACTAACGCCTGTCCATTTCAACACGGCAATGCGGCTCACCACCTATTACGTTACGTGGGACAAATTAAAAAAAGGTAAACATATAATATGCCTCGATACCCCTTTGGGAATAAAGGCGTGACCGTATGCATGTACTTATTATGTTTAAGGTGATTTAATTTATGTACCCATGTCACTGTAGCCAAAGCTCAACATTTTCAGTAAAGTTGTTTTAAGAATGTTCATTATAAACAACGTTTGTGTGGCGTGTTGGCTTAATCATAAAAGAGCTGCTTAATGGTTATGGCTATTGTAAAATAATTCAGTCCGCGCCGAAGGCGTGGACTGAATTGCTTTAGAATAGACTTAATCTTTAAGCTCTTTTTTGATTAAGCAAACAGGGCAGTTTCACACGCTGCTTGATGAGTCTGATGAAGAAATACCTCCACGCCTTCGGCGCGGACTGAATTGCTTTAGAATAGACTTAATCTTTAAGCTCTTTTTTGATTAAGCAAACAGGGCAGTTTCACACGCTGCCTGAAGAGTCTGATGAAGAAATACCTCTCCTTTCATAGATCTTATGTGACGTAAACGAAGTTGCGAGGGTTAGCTAGTCTATACATATAGTAAAACTGTTGAGGGTCGAGAGTCTACTGAAGCCGAAAATGAAATTACATTTTTCATGTGTGTCTGTCTGTCTGTATTCCGAATAAGTATCACGCCGAAGTTACTGAATGGATTTGAATGAAACTTAGTACAATCAGAGCTTATAATCCGAGGAAGATTCTAGGATACTTTTGATCTCGATATTTTGCGCGGTTCTTTTGGGAGAAGGGATGTTAGTTCTTACTTCTCAATGCGTTTTCGGATTCCAAAATTTTTTTTTTAGTGTTATAAAGGGAATACTGTAAGGAATGTTTCACACAAGTTTCCATGTTAAAGGTTTTCTAGTTCAGGAATTAGAGACATCCCAACTTTCGCAAAACCTAGAATTCAAGGATCCCTTTGAATGTGAGGGTAAATCTAATCTGGCGTGTTGGCTTAATTATAAAAGAGCTTAATGATTAAGGCTATTGTAAATTGTAAAGATCCTACCTCTAGATTGCTATTCAAATAAAAGATTAATTAAAATTATTCAGTAATTTCTGTATTTTGCAAAAATATACAAACAGATTTTCATTGTTCTCTGCCGAGCTCCTAAAAAATTTAGCGTAATAATATGTTGTCTGAGTGTAAAACCTATCTCCTACTAATATTCCTGCTACGTTTTAGTTAAATCAATCCAACGGTTTAAACATTTCATTGCTCTCTGCCTAGCCCCTAGGATATGTGGCGTGATAATATATAGCCTATTTTAAGACTACACCCCTAAGTAATATTTCTGCAAATTTTGAATCAAATCTGTTCAGTACTTTTCGAGATCCTTCCGGACAAAGCAAAGCAAACAGACAAACAGACAAAAAAAAATCTAACTATATTTTCAGCTTCGGTATCTTATGTAGAACACCCAGCGAGTATTTTTTTGTTAATATTTCCAATGTACAGTTTTGGCTTTTCTATCATTTTATTATATGTATAGATAGATAGATTTTTGAAATATATAAGTACCTATGTTTTTTTTTTTTTTTTATTTATTAATCATATAAACAATTAACTTATCAAAAAGGTACTTAAGCATTATAAAAACCTATGCGGTTTGTATCTAATGCTACTAATAATCTACATTGATGGTGTATAACTTTACAATAGTGCTAACATGAAATGATTTTTTAATGATTTTTTAAAATTAGGCACAACATTGTTTGCATCCACATCCCGCAATTTTTGCGGTAATGCGTTAATGAGTCTAGGAACCAGGTAAGCAGTCGTTCGCTCGCCATACGTATTGTTTGCGCCACTCGTACACAACTGGTTTCGAGCGACCGCGCGAGTATATACAGAGTGTTTTATTTTGGTTCGAAAATTTTGATTATAAAAATTTTCTGTGAGTAACATATACTTGACTTGATCCTGAACTGGCAAGATTTTGCAGAAGTTAAATAGGCCATTATCGTCATTTTCAAATTGTTGCTTTATTTTTGTGGAGACGATGTTACGAAGAATTCTTCGCTGTAGATTAAATATACTTTGTAGGTATGTGTTATAAGTGCGACCGTAGCTACTCAATCCATATTAAATATAAGACTCAGCTAGAGAGTTATATAACATCAATTTGATTTTGTACGGAATGCGATTTCTAAGTATAACTATATTTGCAAGAAACTGTCTTAGTTTATTGCAAACATTTTCAATATGGTGTCCCCAATTTAATTTGTTATCAATGATCACGCCCAGATACCGTTGGCTATCAACATTTTTTATTAGCGGACAGTTACATTGACGTGGTGGTGATCCATGTAGGCAGATGTGGTTGTGTACAATCAGGTCGTCATATGGTGAGTGTTTGAGGTGTGGGGATTTGATCTGCATTAGTTGCGTCTTGTCTGCATTAAGTACTAACCCAGAGTCGTGACACCATCTCAAAAGGACATTAAAATCTGATTGCAAGCGTTCTGCTGCTTTTTGTGGGTCTTTATCGGCACTGACTAAACATGTATCGTCCGCAAACTGATAACATGTACATGATTTTAAACATTTAGCCATGTTATTGACGTAACAAAGAAAATGAAGTGGCCCGAGCATCGATCCCTGTGCTGTTCCCTCATTAGCATCCTTGAGGTCACTATATGTGCTTTCTATGCGAACAGTGAATTTTCGGTTTTGTAGGTAGTTTTCGCACCACCGAAGCAATGGTCCTCGCACTCCAGTGGCTTTCAACCTTCTAACTAATGTATATCAGTGGTCTGGATATCATAGCAAACACAGGATTTATTTTTTCTCTATAGGGCCTCCAAGATATTTAGCTTGATAATGTAGCCGGTGTGTAAAACCGATCTCTTACTAATATTCCTGCAACGTTTTAGTTTAATCAATTCACATACTTACATATGGCACTACCCTCTGCCTAGTTCCTAGGATATGTAGCGTCATAATATATAGCCTATTTAAAGATGCTACCTCTAGATTGCTCTTCAAGTAAAAGATTAATTAAAATTATTCAGTCGTTTCTCTATTTTGCAAAAATATACGAAAAGATTTTCATTGTTCTCTGCCGAGCTCCTAAAACATTTAGCGTAATAATATGTTGTCTGAGTGTAAAACCTAACTCTTACTAATATTCCTGCTACGTTTTAGTTAAATCAATCCATCGGTTAACACATTTCATTGCTCTCTGCTTAGCCCCTAAGATATGTAGCGTGATAATATATAGCCTATTTTAAGACCCCACCCCTAAGTGATATTTGTGCAAAATTTGAACCAAATCTGTTCAGTACTTTTTGAGATCCTTCCGGACAAAGCAAAGCAAACAGACAAACAGACAAACAGATAAACAGACAAACAGACAAACAGACAAAAATTTTTCTGACCATATTTTTGGGTTCGGTATCTTACTTAGAACACCTAGCGAGTATTTTTTTCTTAATATTTCCAATGTACAGTTTTGGCTTTTCTATCATTTTATTATATGTATAGATATTTATTTACCTATGTATTATCAAAATAGTAAGTAGGTAACAATTCCTTAGTTCAACAAACATATTAAAACTTTTTCAAGGAAAACCATCGCCTAATTAATTTTTAGGAACCTAGGTAGGTATCTATACTTTTTATTTTTAATCACCTCTCGTAATGGAACCATACAGAAATATCGTGCAAAATATGCCAAGTAGGTACCTACATATTATTTACATTGATTTAGTACCGTAAAGTAAAGTGGGGCTACTTGCACACAGCACGTATCTACATGACTGATGGTGCATGTAGGTTAACTGATGAAATACATGGCAACTATAGTAACATGGAGATTAACCTGCTTGTGTTATGGGATCACACCACGGATATTAATAATACTTTTTTTTTGTAAATACCAATAAGCCTGCTCGTAACACATAGAAACATCTAAACACTCGAGGCGAGACAAGAGAGACACGAGTAGATACAATATCTATGGAGCACACAAATGAATGTTCCGTGGTGGGAATAGAACCTATGACCGGCGTTCAGCAGTCGCGCAATACTCTATCGCAATAATCTAACCACTACCATTTAGTTATTTCGAACAGTAACATTCTACGATGCTACGATGGTTCGGGCATGTGGAACGAATGGGAGATGAAAGAATGACAAAACAGATATACAACACGAAAGTGGATGGACGTAGGAGTCGGGGAAGGCCACGACACACCTACCACGACCAAATTAATCGTGTGTTAGTTGAAGGTGATGTCAAGAGCCGTAGGAACCGACGTGCATGCATGAAAAGAAAAATGAAAGTTGAAGAAGCAAGTGAGGTGTGTATGGACCGTGCCGTGTGGCGCTCGGTTCTTTCTGCCTACCCCGCAAGGGATTTGGCGTGAAGATAGATAGAGATAGATAGATAGATAGTAACATTCACAATAATAATTTTTTCCCGATTGCTTGCAGTTATTCAATTTCTGAATAATCTTAATCTGAATTCTTCTTACAACTATTTATTGTAATGATGTTTGATATAACGTTTATTTACCTAATCGAAAAAAAAATGGTCTAACATTTAATAATTATAAAATAGGTAGGTACGTCATTATAGTTAACACCCCGACTCAGAGTACCACGACTTGGACTTTTTTTTTTAAACCACCCAGAAATAGTAGATTAGCTTAAAAAAAATACATTATAATTAGGTACTAAAAAGGTAATAAAATTATAATTAGGTAACTACCTATCTACCTAATAACCTAAGTATTTACAAACTTAAGGCTGCTTTAAACTACAGCAAAGCCCTTACCATCCCCTCTATTTTCTTGGTAATAGTTTATTATTAACTAGACGATGCTAGCGGCTTCGCCAGCGTGAAATTCTGTACCTGTTCCCCCTTCCCGTGGGAACATTTTTAACCTATCCAAGTCGGGGCGCACAGTATTCGACTTGAACCCGTTACGAGGAGTTACACCATTAAATCGGTAATTAAATAGAAGCCTTACATAAATGATTATTTTCTTTTTACATAATATTGCATTATTATAATTCCAAAAAAGTTGCGGAGAAAAGTAGATATACAGGGCCGCATTGCCAAGATTGATTGTTTTAGAAAAAACGTACCTAACATATTTATATGAGGATACCTACTGGGTGCCTACTACACATACTTATTTAATAACCGGATCGAAGTTCTTAAAATATTTCTTTTCGATTTTTCAAAATAAGTCTATACTTGCAGGGCTGCCCTGTATACTATCCTCTGCAGCTGATGTACTCGCGTAGGTACAATGATTCCAAAACAAAAGTGAGATTACTTCTTAATTAAAACTATTTAAATTTAAAACCTTAGAACTAATAATCGAACTAAACTAAATAATGTCGTAAAATAAAATGTCTATAATCAAATATAAGCACTACTATTATATAATACACACCAATACAGTATCTAATATATTATCTGGTTCTAATAAACAGTTTGATCAGATAATAAAAATCTTACCTACCTTACTATTTACAAAAAACAATTAAAGCCATTATACCTAGAAATTAAACTATATTTAACATATACGTACCTAACCTAAAAATATGAAAAACTAAATACATAATATAAAATAATTTACATATCAGGTTGTAAAGGGTCACATAAGCATTAAATGCCAACAAAATGGTGCCGCTCAATAAATCGTCACGTGCATCGGTAAGTCCGAATTTCTAAGTTAATCCGTTCGTGTCTCCTGGATATAGGCTGCCCGAAATTATTATATTTTTCTATTTCCTAGAACAAACATGACGCTAAAACTTTGAAATATGCATAAATCTTAGATTAATCATTATTATGTTAATAAATTTGCTATTACAACAAAATACATCCATCTACAGCTGTAAGAATAATATTCAAAACCATAAATAAGTTGTTATGATGCATTTGTTACGTCAGTATTGAGTATTGTTATTATTAATTCAATGATACCGTTGCTCTAACTTTCTTTGTGTGGGTGGCTTCGTGTTTTAGCATATGGTCTTTTCTAGCAAAACTTTTTTGGCAGTAACTGCAAGAAAATCGCTTGTTTTCAGAGTGTAGACACATGTGCCGACGCAGGTCTGAACTGTAATTATGACTTTTGTGACACAGTGTGCATTTGAAACGTTTATTTTCTTTATGTCTCACGATGTGACGCTCGAATGTAGAAGGATCGGGAAAACGTTTACCGCAAATAGTGCACTTATACAGCAGTTCGACACACGAGTGATGAGCTTTGTTGTGCTGCGTTAGATAGCAACCTTTGGTAAATGTCTTGTCGCACTGTAAGCATTTATGCACTGCTTCTGTGGTTACTGCTGCTAAAGTTCGTTCGTTATTTATTGCCCTACACATAACGTAGGGCGCCATTCCGTTTTGGAAATTCGCTGTAAAACTCGGTTGAACATTTTGACTCAAATATAAAGGAGAGTACGTGTGGTCCGTAACCGAAGGCTCCAAGGGTTCTGTAAATCTCGAGCTGGTTGGGTTGTCACCCATATGACTGAGCACAGTATGCGCTGTAACAAGTGTTATAGCATTGTGACTTTGAGAAGCTGAGGGGCCTGCTTCCCAGTTTAAGGGATTGTCCGAGTTTGATAAAGTTTGAAGTGATTGATACTATAATTCTCATAATATGACTGTACTGTTGTATCATAGCCTTCATTAGAAGAAGAAGACTGCTGCTGTGTTGATTGTTCGCTGAGATTCACTCCTTCTATCATGTCTAGATAAAGGTGTAAAATTGTATGTTCATCTATATCACAATTATAATATTGTTTGTCCACGGTGCGCAATCCTGCGCTTGCTGAGAAGTGATCTCCGGCCACCAAACCACGTCCCCTGTTCTTGACATGTTGTCGCGCGTTCTGCACGTCAACTAACACCAACTTATTAGAACTCTGCACGAAACGCACTATCAATAGTTAAGAGCAGCGCGCGTCCTCCCGGAGCGAGTGTTAACTGGATACTAGACAGTGTCCTTCCACTTTCCTACCTTCCTTTGGTCTGGACTGGTCCATAGGCCCCCGCAGGAATGTGCGAGCGAGACCGGCGCGCCGTCATAAGGTGATCGCTCCTTCGTCCTTTAGTTTGTCTGTAGTGCGAGCGAGACGAACGCGCGGGGGGGGGGGGGGTGCAGCAGGGACGCGCGGGGTCAGCGCTGGTAACACCCACCCTTAGAATATGGGCGGACGCTGCAACGACATTTTCTAAATTGGAACTCTTTTCATTTTTGCTTGCTATATCTAAACCTACTTCTAAGTATACCTAATTTTAATATTATAAAGAGGAACCATTTGATTGTTTGTTTGTTTGCATCGAATAGCCTCCGAAACTACTAAACCGATTTGAAAATTTTTTCAACGTTGGGAAGGTACACTCTTTGCGGTGAACATAGGCTATATTTTATTCCCGTACCCCCACGGGAACGGGAATTATGCGGGTGAAACCGCGTGACATCCGCTAGTTTAGTAATAAATAAAATAATCGCTGTCAAAAGTAAACTAAATGGTTGGACAGACTACCAATAGAAGTCAATAACCGAAAGAATTTTAATTACTTACCCCTGGTTAAAAAAAAAGTTCGTGGACTCTACATTCTTGTTGATGTTTGGAACAAAAGGCAGCACAACATAGATACTAGATACTCTCCCACACTGGCGTTACGATGAAATTTAGTTTGCACGCAATATCTACCTGATTTCGTAGGCTATTAAAACGGCGACTATTTTCGAGATCAAAGGAGTGAAACGTCAGTACTTAGTAGGTACAATTACCTATTCTGCGGTTTTACTTTTATTTTTCATAATTTGCTGCGCGGCTGTGCCTTTACTAGCAGCGTTATTATAAAACTACTGTTTTGAAAATTTTGTGTAGGTAAAGCTTGTTACCATCATTAGTTTTTAGTTAAGTATTAACAGTAAGAGCTTTTTGGCACTACCACAGACTTTGTCGTTTGGATTCCGAGATGGATGTATAATGTACTTTTATACCCACATTATTTATCCATCTCGGAATTCATACAGCCGATTATTTTAATTTTCTAACTGGAAAGCACATATTTATTGAAAGCATCATTATCATCGTCACAATTAGATGGTCATTAATTGTCAAGCTTTGCAAGCATTTTTTAAACTTTGTTTCATTTTATTTGCAACATTTACGCCTAATACCCACAGGTTTTCTATAGGGCAAGACAGTTCAACAATCTCACATCTACTGCCATCAATATTATCATTAGAAATGCTGGCGCATGATTGATTTAATAAAATACCTACCTACGACTGCACTATTCAGACAAATTGAGAAAATATAGTTTTTCACATTGTACATTTACCTACTAGGTACCTACATATAATAAAACAGGTGTCACCTGTTCTGTGGAAATATTTAGTATTTTTTAGTAGGTACCTAACTATTTTTATATTTTACATTATAAAAGGAGCTTACGGCTATACCTAATACAAATGGTAGATATAATAATAATAATAATAATAAGTTCCCCAAAGCCCTACCTTACGTCCAAGCCGAACACCAGGCTACGTGGGGAACGGACACGCATACTAAAGAAACTTATGCGGCTAACAAGGCAAAGGTAACCCGTTTATGGAGATGAATAAGAAGGAATATAATTTAAGACCGCTTCCCGGGGGTCGCCGGGGTGCACTTGGAGCCGATGCTGGGTGCTACAGTGGACGATCCATCGGCGGTGAGGGGTTGAGCAGGCGGACTCCCATCGACAAGAATATTACAGCCGGTCGCCGAGGGTTGAACAGGCGGACTCACGACGTAGATGCTACAGCCGATTGCTCAGATGATGATACTGTCTCACTATTTTCATCTATACCATCATCTCATCCATCATATATGACAAGAAGAACAACTACCTTGTCAACTATTAGTACTCTCGACAGTGTTGTGCAAGACGTCAATTTTGACGATATCATCGCACCCACTTCGAGTATTCCTTCGACGCGCAAACGATGGACACTTGAAATGAACATGTTCATATTGCGCACATATTTTCAACTTACTTTATTAGACACAGACACAAAAACCTATTTGGAACCACTGCATTTAAAATTTACCGAAAAATATCCACACATGCAAGTAAGCCGTCAAAGAGTAGGAGATCAGCGTAGGGCTATCATACGTAATAAATTGCTTTCACAAAAAATAATAGATCAGTTAAGAAATGAAGTAAAAGTCGAATTAAATCAGCTACAAATAAATTCTTCCGCCCAACATACACAAACTTCTCTCAATCAGACGCAGCAAAACTTAAATGCACCCTCACTAAACTCACAAAACACTTTACGGACCCGGATCAGATGGACACAGGAGCAGAACGAAGCTATAATGCGATCATACTACCGTATAACGAATCTAGGCACCAATGAGACAGCATACAGAGAACTATTGCATAAAGAATTTATAAACAGATTTCCTTCTCTAGCTCATTTGTCGGTGCAACGAATAGCTGATCAAAGGAGAGCAATTATAAATAATAAGTACATTACCCAAGATAGGCTAGACTCTTTAAAACTACAAATATTAGAAGAAATAAGTACAAATGACGACACTTACACAAATATTGACCTTATCACAGTAAATTCTAACATATTAAGACCTGAGCACACAGATGATCATGCTACAATCACTTTGGAGATAAATACCATAGAAGATACGACGACTCCTTCAGGAACAAATCTAAGCAGAATTGCACAAATAGATGACACGTTTGACGAGGCACTACAGTTCTACAAAAATACCGATCCCACAAACAGAACCTATATACCTAAACAGAAACCATCTAAAAAACTATCTGGCATACTAGCTTATATAAACAAAACAACTTTGCCCGAAAATCTCAAAGAAGAAATGGACTTCAACAGCCTGCAAACTATTATTTATTGTGCCGCGTGGACTACCGCTAAAGTAAATGGAGCCAAAATACGTCTGGAAACCGGATCAATCCTACAGCAAACACAAAAAAAGCAACACAAACCATTCTGGCAAACCCGTTTAGAGAAGAAGTTAGATAAATTACGAACTGACATAGGCCGGTTTACTCAATTCATGAATGGTAATCGGAGCAGAAACGTAGTCAAATATGCTAAACGAATTATGGACCAATACAAAACCCACACGATACACGAGGAACTGAACACTCAGAATACACACACACTAGATACACTCAAACAGAAACTCTCCGTTATAACAGGGCGACTTCAGAGATATAAAGCATGTACTCTTAGAAAACAGCAAAATACGCATTTTACCCATAATGAAAAACTTTTTTACCGTAATATCAAACTTACAACCAGCAACAGTCAAAACAATAACCACAGTAACAATACGCAATGCATGCCTACAACCGAGTCTTTACAAAATTACTGGGCCGGAATCTGGGAGAAACCCGCTCAACATAATACTACAGCGGAATGGATGCAAAATGAAATCAATAACACAGATATAGAGGTAATGCCATTTGAGTTTATCCCCTTTGAAACTTTAAAAAAAGTTATAGGTCATTTACATAACTGGAAATCACCGGGCTCAGACTACATCCATAGTTACTGGTATAAACAGTTTACACCCATCCACAGCTATCTACATAACTGGATAAACACTTTCATCCAAGATCCTGTCACAATACCAAGATATTTGTCAATAGGTAAAACTTTTATGATCCCAAAGGACCACACTGATCTCTCCAACCCTGCAAAATACAGACCAATCACTTGCCTACAAACCTTATATAAAATCATAACAAGTTGCATAGCAGAACTGATTTACCAACATATTGACTCCAATCATATTTTGGCCGAGCAACAGAAAGGGTGTAGAAAATACAGCCAAGGCTGCAAAGAACAGCTAATTATAGATTCCGTAATACAGACACAAGTACAAAAAACCAAGGCGGACTTATTCAGCATGTACATAGACTACAAAAAAGCATACGACTCAGTACCACATTCTTGGCTGGAACAAATCCTCGAGATTTATAAAATCAATCCAACAATCATAAAATTTCTAAAAACTCTAATGACACAATGGACCACCGTACTTACATTTACTACATCAACCGAAAGAATAGAATCCACTCCAATCAAAATAAAAAGAGGCATCTTCCAAGGTGACTCACTAAGTCCGCTTTGGTTTTGCCTTGCACTTAATCCTCTTTCAAATAAATTAAATGCCACTTCAGCTGGATACTCTCTTAAAGATAAATCGCCTGACAGACAGACAGACAAAGACATCCGGATAAATCACTTGCTCTATATGGATGATATTAAAATATATGCAGAAAGTGAAGAACAGTTAAACCAACTAGCTAATATAATAGAAAATTTTACAGAAGATATAAGCATGGAATTTGGCATTGACAAATGTAAAATCAATTCAGTCAAAAAAGGAAAGCATTACAAACATCAATACAGCCTGAATACGGGAGCAGAGATCGCATCTTTAGAAGAACAAGACACCTACAAATACTTAGGATATAACCAATCACAACAAATACACCACAAAGACACGAAACACAAACTCACCCTGCAGTTCCAACACAGGCTAAACACGATTTTAAAAACTCAACTCAACTCTCGAAACACATTTAAAGCCATTAACACGTTCGCCGTACCACTACTCACCTACTCTTTTGGCATAATAAAATGGAATAAGACTGAACTCAAGCAGTTACAGAGAAAAGTCAATACCACCCTGACAAAGTTCCGTAAAAATCACCCTCGTTCATGCTTACAACGCCTACTATTACCGAGAAAGGAAGGAGGTAGAGGTTTAATTGATATTTCAAATCTTCACAGTAAACAAATCCAAACTCTTAGAAAATACTTTTTCGAAAAAACTGAAACATCTGTAATTCATAAATTAATAGTTAAGAACGACCAACATTTAACCCCATTAAACCTTCATGACGCTACGGAACAGAAAAACGAAAAAATTACAGAGGATAAAACTAGACTGACAGAATGGACCCAGAAAGTATTACACGGAAGACATCGCCAAGACTTGTGCCAATCAAATGTCGATAAAGTAGCGTCGAACGCATGGCTTCAGCGAGGTGAGCTCTTCCCAGAAACTGAAGGTTTCATGATTGCCATACAAGACCAGGTAATCGAAACTAAGAACTACAGAAAATATATAATTAAAAATTTAGCTAACGACACATGCCGTAAATGCAATAGTACACCTGAGACAATTCAACACATTACAGGAGCCTGCAAAGCAATAGTCCAAACTGATTATAAACACAGACACGATCAAGTCGCCAACATTATCCACCAAAAACTAGCACACCAATATAAACTTATAGACACCATTACACCATATTACAAATACAAGCCGCATACAGTTTTAGAAAATGTCTCCGTGAAGATATACTTTGACCGGGCTATCCTAACGGATAGAACCGTACACTATAATAGACCAGACATCACTGTTATTGACAAATCATCAAAAGTTGGTTACTTGATCGATATAGCCGTACCAAACACTCATAACCTGCAGAAAACAATTGCCGAGAAGCTAACAAAATACACAGAACTTAAAGACGAAATAACACGTCTATGGCATCTACAAAAAGTAACAATAGTTCCAATAGTACTATCCACAACAGGAGTCATACCCAAGCAACTTCACACTTCTCTCACTACATTGAAACTATCGCCAAATACATATTATCTTTTACAAAAAGCTGTGATATTGAACACATGTAGAATAGTTAGAAAGTTTTTACTAAACGAATCAGACACAACACACATAATGCCTTGTAATCCTCACAACACGATAACATCAGCCCAAACAAACAGAATTTCCACTGGTGAACACTTGGCTTAGGCCCGTGCCACTAGTTATCCGGTTTAACCGAGGAATTCAAAGGAAAAACAATAATAATAATAATAAATAATAATAAAAAAATTTATTTCGGACTTGATCCATCTCTGTTAGTATTACAGCAACTTATGTCCTATGTTAGTACTTATCCTATACACAATCACATACTTAACTACTACTTATTAGGTACCTATTCCTGTCCACCTCTAACAGTACAAACCCACATCAGCACGGCCTGGGCCAAATAACACCTTGTGAGATTGAGAATGTCCCACAACAATGTTCCTATCACCTGTTCACATGAAGTTCAACCCATCTCTTATGTAACGGAGAGTCCCAGCGATCAGAAAAAACATGCAGGATGCTGTTGGTGCTGATACGCAGGCGTGTCATTATTGAGGCGCTCCGTTTTCTGATCAAAGAGGCAAAGCTGTCTACATTTGCCTCAGCAAACATGCCTGACGCACTGCAGTACCTTGGCAATCCCATCAGCATCCTGAATGCATTATTGTACTGAACTCTCAGATCACTATATGTCCTGCTCCTGAAGGCAACCCACAAGCTACATGTATACAGAGACTGACAAAACGCCTTAAACAAAGTTATCTTCACATCTTCTGTGCATCGTGAAAATCTACGAATTAACATATTGGCTCGGACTGCCAGTGACCTCCGCTCCCGTTCAATGTCTACATTATCCTTTAAATCCTCAGTAATCCAGTGTCCCAAGTACTTAAACTCCTTTACCACCTGTAAAGGTGATCCACCCAGCATGACCTGAGGTACATTTAAGTCATGACGGCCCCCTGACTTAAAGATCATCATCGTACTTTTCCCCGTGTTATACAGGAGCCCATGAGCCCCCGCATATGATTCACAAATACCAACCAGGGTTCTCAATGCACTGATTGAGGGGCTCAGGAGAGCCATGTCGTCTGCATATGAAACACTATTGATGCATACACCATCCACATGACAACCAATGTTGGTGTTACCAAGCCTCTCAATCAGCCCATTGATATATAGATTAAAGAGGCGCGGAGATGATAAACCCCCCTGCCTAACCCCACACTGCAGCGTATACTCGTCAGATAACTTCCCCGCCCATCGAACCTGGTTTTTCTGATTGTCATACCAATGCCTTAGTACTCCTACAACTTCTTTTGGGACAGAGGTGTTATATAGCTTATCCCATAACCTACCATATGACACTAGGTCAAATGCCCTTGACAAATCCAGGTAACAGGCATACACCGGTGTTTTCCTAGCTGTATAGTAATGGACAGTCTGTTTGAGTGCTAGAATAGCGCTTTCCGTTGATAAGTTTGGTCTAAACCCAAACTGTGCGTCACTTAACACCAAATGTTTGGAAGATAAGAAGATATGAATACACTTGCCAATTACAAGCTTCTACAGATAACAACGAATACTGAAAGGGCATTTTTATCAGATAAGAATAAATCCTATTTCAACTATTTTCATTTATTCGTTTTCATGGCCTTAGTCTCAATTAGAACAAGGCGCCAGCCGAAGCCTCTCACAGGCGGCGCGTACCTACAGAGTTCACTTTGATATGAAAAGTGTTTCTCAACATTCTTGTTATCTACCTACACTTTACAGACTACTTTTAACTTAAGTACCTATACATATTTTAAACAAAAATACTTGGTTTTCTTGAGTCTGACCTGAAAGACAATTTGTAAAGATTTGCTCTGAGGCAGTTAGATTTCTCCAGATAGCTGGCACAACGATAACTATAGGAACTCGCTTTGCAAAGGAAGTTGCATCACACAGGTACCTACCTAAATCTAGTACTTACATACCTATACGTACTTCTTATACGTTATGGGCTAGGTTTGATGTTTATTGTTCTTGCGTCTTCTTATAGGTATCTGTTCTTCTTATCTGGGAATAACGGTAAGTACCTAACTTAAATAGGACTACTGAGGACTAGGCAGGCAGTTTTGTAGTGCGTAATAATGTATTGTTATAGCGGCTGTCCGTCTCAGATCCCTGGCACCACGCCGCAATCGGATGACATTCAACAGCCAAACCCTCAGGCGGGGTTAGTGTCATTTCCACCCGATCCCGTTTCCACCCGAAAACTTATCATTAAAAATGACGATAATTTATGTTCCCGATTCCACCCGTTTTTTTAATAAAGTAAGTACAGTCAAGTCTAACTACCGAAAATATTATTTCAGTGTGTATTAGTAGTGGAATGCAAACGACCCCCGCCTTCCACTGCGAGCGAGTCGGACCCATTACGGACTCCGCTATACTCATAACGACGATTTTCATACATGTCTTTCCACCAAAGCGGACATGTCGTGCTTGTATGGAAAATCATCGTTACGAGTAAAGCGGAATCCGTAATGGGTCCGATCCCCTCGCAGTGGAAGGCGGGCATTAGCCTTCTAACCTAACCTATCCGAGTCGAGGTGTTAACCATAATAAGTGAATGGTTAACACCCCGACTCAGAGTACCCCGTATACCTACGGCCATCATCATCTTAAGGGCTAGTTTGACGTTTATTGTTCTTGCGTCGGCTTCGGCATAACAATACAAAAGTACACCTACAGGTAAAAGTAAAATAAAATAAATAAGTCACGGTTTTCAATCAGGCCGGAAAGTGAGAAATGTTATCTGGGAATAACGGTAACCTAATTAGGTAATAATACCTAGGACTTGGCGGACACCTTTGTAGTGCGTGATAATGTATTGTTGTTAGGTACAGCGGCTGTCCGTCTCAGATCCCTGGCATCACAATCGGATGACATTCAACAGCCAATCAGGCGCCGCCACGCACCTGTCTATACAGCGCAGCACTTCAGCGCCGTGCGGTGTATAGGTAGAGAGGTGCGCCCCTGGGCCGCGCTGCCCTGTGTGTGCGGGACTAGCCATTACGATACTACACGCATTCGGCTTAGGACCTCAAGCAATTTATTTTCATTGAATCTAATCCATACAACAAAAACCGGCCAAGTGCGAGTTGGACTTGCCCATGAAAGGTTCCGTAGCAGCAAGTATCATGATATAAAAGTTCTTGTAGTTAGCTGTAACTTTGATTGATGTTTTAACACGTTCGCAGTGATAGTGATTTTTCTAGGCGAAAATTGCGGTTTATGACGTATTAAAAAAAAACTATCAACTCCATCTCGTTCAAACTAATTTTCGTTGGTAGTTTTTATGGCAATGTATACTTACATCAAATATTGTTTTCAGATTTATCATTCTCTTAGTTTAGAAGTTGGAGGGGGGCGGGTGGGGACATTTTTCCTCTTTGGAAGTGTCTCTTGCGCAAACTATTCACTTTAGAAAAAAATATGTTAGAAGCCTCAATAGCATTTTTGAAGACCTATCTATAGTTTTCCCACGGCTATGGGTTTGATGAAAAAAGAATTTTTGAGTTTCAGTTCTGAGTATGGGGACTCCCAAAATTTACTGCTTTTTTAGTTTTATATGAAAATCTTAATGCGGTCCACATAATACATCTACTTACCTAACAAGTTTCAATAGCATAGGCCTTATAGTTTCGGAGAAAAGTGGCTGTGACATACGGACGGACAGACAGACAGACAGACATGACGAATCTATAAGGGTTCCGTTTTTGCCATTTGGCTACGGAACCCTAAAAAGTAGTATTTCCTAGTTATAGCTTTTCTAAAATAAGAAGGTATTGTAAAACGCAATAAACGTAAAGAGATTTTAAATTATCGTTTAATTTCAAAGAGGCGGTAACAGAAACACATTACCTGCCTACCTGTGAAAATTGCAGCTCTCCAGCTATCACCCATGACCAGCGATGAGCAGTCGCGCTATAGGTACTACTACCTACTATTAAGAAATAAAACACCAAATTATGGTTTTCAATTAAATTCTTAATTATTTGTAAATATTTATTTACCTATGTATTATCAAAATAGTAAGTAGGTAACAATTCCTTAGTTCAACAAACATATTAAAACGTTTTCAAGGAAAACCATCGCCTAATTAATTTTTAGGAACCTAGGTAGGTATCTATACTTTTTATTTTTAATCACCTCTCGTAATGGAACCGTACAGAAATATCGTGCAAAATATGCCAAGTAGGTACCTACATATTATTTACATTGATTTAGTACGGTAAAGTAAAGTGGGGCTACTTGCACACAGCACGTATCTACATGACTGATGGTGCATGTAGGTTAACTGATGAAATACATGGCAACTATAGTAACATGGAGATTAACCTGCTTGTGTTATGGGATCACACCACGGATATTAATAATACTTTTTTTTTTGTAAATACCAATAAGCCTGCTCGTAACACATAGAAACATCTAAACACTCGAGGCGAGACAAGAGAGAGACGAGTAGATACAATATCTATGGAGCACACAAATGATTGTTCCGTGGTGGGAATAGAACCTATGACCGGCGTTCAGCAGTCGCGCAATACTCTATCGCAATAATCTAACCACTACCACCACCATTTAGGTATTTCGAACAGTAACATTCACAATGGTGGTACTTGTCTTAATGAAAAAGCAAAGTCTGAAGTAGTCTCATTATAATTTCGATCAGGGTTTTAAGACATCTTTCCCAGAGAATCGTGAGTGTCTTAAAAATGAAAATATTTTTTTCCCGATTGCTTGCAGTTATTTAATTTCTGAATAATCTTAAACTGAATTCTTCTTACAACTATGTATTTATTATAATGATGTTTGATTTATCGTTTATTTACCTAATCGAAAAAAATTGGTCTAACATTTAATAATTATAAAATAGGTAGGTACGTCATTATAGTTAACACCCCGACTCAGAGTACCACGACTTGGATAGGTTTTTTTTTTTTTTTTTTTTTTTACGCGGGGAACGCATTTATGCGCCTTCATCCGAGCTGCGGGGGCAGCTGGGATGGACGTGTGTGGGACTCCCGGCCCGGTCCGGAATGGACCGTCCTACCCACTAAACCCCGCGGTGTTCCTCCTCACCCATTAGCCGGGCCGAGGGGTATCAAAAGATTATTCACGTCGACCCGGCTAGGGGCGCCCCGTTAATTCGGGGCTCTCCTCGGGGGAGCCAGATGGGCGGCTCCCCAAAGCTCCCTAAGGAGCTGAAAAGACCACGCCTGCACCGCTCTCGAGCGCCCCTCTGTAATAGAGGAGACAGAGAGCGGCTGGCGCAGGCGTGCGCTAATGGGCACCCCCGGAACACGGGGAAGGTGCCCACCGCCGTGTGACCGTTGGTGGGTGGGGTCCCCCGACCTTACACCCACGGTCAAGAAACAATCCGGGGCGCGCAGTGACTGGTTACCGCGGCGCCCCCGAACTGCACGATAGGGCGGAAGCATCTACCCAAACTCTCGTCCCTCCCGTGCAGTGCCTCTCACTTTGCCGCCATCGCCTCGTCAGCAAATGTGGCGAAGCGATGCCAGCCAAGCACTGCTGCTGTCGGCCGCGCTGTTACTCGCGGCCGGCAGCAACACACACCACCGTGCAACTCCGTCAAATGACGGCCGAAAAACCGTCCCAATGCTTCTACCAGCCAGAAAGCCGGGAGCATTGGGGCGTCCGCCACGCTGTGTTGCACTGCAGATGCAAGGCAACACCGTGGGCCTAGCAGGCCCACCGAACTGCGACCCCCTCGCCATGGGGTCAGCTTGCCGGGATATTAGTACATCGACTAATGAGGGCTGCACACCGCACCCATTAGCCGATGTTCCAGGGTGCACCGTCTTAGTCCAGTCGTCACTCCCACCGGGCATATAGCCCGAAGGGATAGAAAACCGGACCAAGCACACTAGGAGGTTTCCCGACCTAGCACCCCGACTTGGATAGGTTAGGTTAGGTTAGTTTTTTTTTTTAAACCACCCAGAAATAGTAGATTAGCTTAAAAATTTTTACATTATAATTAGGAACTAAAAAGGTAATAAAATTATAATTAGGTACCTACCTATCTACCTAATAACCTAAGTATTTACAAACTTAAGGCTGCTTTAAACTATAGCAAAGCCCTTACCATCCCCTCTATTTTCTTGGTAATAGTTTATTATTAACTAGACGATGCTAGCGGCTTCGCCAGCGTGAAATTCTGTACCTGTTCCCCCTTCCCGTGGGAACATTTTTAACCTATCCAAGTCGGGGCGCACAGTATTCGACTAGAAACCGTTACGAGGAGTTACACCATTGAAATCGGTAATTAAATAGAAGCCTTAAATAAATGATTTTTTTCTTTTTACATGATATTGCATTATTATAATTCCAAAAAAGTTGCGGAGAAAAGTAGATATACAGGGCCGCATTGCCAAGATTGATTGTTTTAGAAAAAACGTACCTAACATATTTATAGAGGATACCTACTGGGTGCCTACTACACATACTTATTTAATAACCGGATCGAAGTTCTTAAAATATTTCTTTTCGATTTTTCAAAATAAGTCTATACTTGCAGGGCTGTATACTATCCTCTGCAGCTGATGTACTCGCGTAGGTACAACGATTCCGAAACAAGAGTGAGATTACTTCTTAATTAAAACTATTTAAATTTAAAACCTTAGAACTAATAATCGAACTAAACTAAATAATGTCGTAAAATAAAATGTCTGTAATCGAATATAAGCACTACTATTATATAATACACACCAATACAGTATCTAATATATTATCTGGTTCTAATAAACAGTTTGATCAGATAATAAAAATCTTACCTACCTTACTATTTACAAAAAACAATTAAAGCCATTATACCTAGAAACTAAACTATATTTAACATATACGTACCTAATCTAAAAATATGAAAAAATAAATACATAATATAAAATAATTTACATAACAGGTTGTAAAGGGTCACATAAGCATCAAATGCCAACAAAATGGTGCCGCTCAATAAATCGTCACATGCATCGGTAAGTCAGAATTTCTAAGTTAATCCGTTCGTGTCTCCTGGATATAGGCTGCCCGAAATTATTATATTTTTCTATTTCCTAAAACAAAAATGACGCTACAACTTTGAAATATGCATAAATCTTAGATTAATCATTATTATGTTAATAAATTGTTATCACAACAAAATACATCCATCTACAGCTGTAAGAATAATATTCAAAACCATAAATAAGTTGTTATGATGCATTTGTTACGTCAGTATTGAGTATTGCTATTATTTAATTCAATGATACCGTTGCTCTAACTTTCTTTGTGTGGGTGGCTTCGTGTTTTAGCATATGGTCTTTTCTAGCAAAACCTTTTTGGCAGTAACTGCAAGAAAATCGCTTGTTTTCAGAGTGTAGACACATGTGCCGACGCAGGTCTGAACTGTGATTATAACTTTTGTGACACAGTGTGCATTTGAAACGTTTATTTTCTTTATGTCTCACGATGTGACGCTCGAATGTAGAAGGATCGGGAAAACGTTTACCGCAAATAGTGCACTTATACAACAGTTCGACACACGAGTGATGAGCTTAGTTGTGCTGCGTTAGATAGCAACCTTTGGTAAATGTCTTGTCGCACTGTAAGCATTTATGCACTGCTTCTGTGGTTACTGCTGCTAAAGTTCGTTCGTTATTTATTGCCCTACACATAACGTAGGGCGCCATTCCGTTTTGGAAATTCGCTGTAAAACTCGGTTGAACATTTTGACTCAAATATAAAGGAGAGTACGTGTGGTCCGTAACCGAAGGCTCCAAGGGTTCTGTAAATCTCGAGCTGGTTGGGTTGTCACCCATATGACTGAGCACAGTATGCGCTGTAACAAGTGTTATAGCATTGTGACTTTGAGAAGCTGAGGGGCCTGCTTCCCAGTTTAAGGGATTGTCCGAGTTTGATAAAGTTTGAAGTGATTGATGATTACTATAATTCTCATAATATGACTGTACTGTTGTATCATAGCCTTCATTAGAAGAAGAAGACTGCTGCTGTGTTGATTGTTTGCTGAGATTCACTCCTTCTATCATGTCTAGATAAAGGTCTAAAATTTTATGTTCATCTATATCACAATTATAATATTGTTGTTTGTTTGTCCACGGTGCGCAATCCTGCGCTTGCTGAGAAGTGATCTCCGGCCACCAAACCACGTCCCCTGTTCTTGACATGTTGTCGCGCGTTCTGCACGTCAACTAACACCAACTTATTAGAACTCTGCACGAAACGCACTATCAATAGTTAAGAGCAGCGCGCGTCCTCCCGGAGCGAGTGTTAACTGGATACTAGACAGTGTCCTTCGACTTTCCTACCTTCCATTGGTCTGGACTGGTCCATAGGCCCTCGCAGGAATGTGCGAGCGAGACCGGCGCGCCGTCTTATGGTGATCGCTCCTTCGTCCTTTAGTTTGTCTGTAGTGCGAGCGAGACGAACGCGCCGGGGGGGTGCAGCAGAGACGCGCGGGGCCAGCGCTGGTAACACCCACCCTTAGAATATGGGCGGACGCTGCAACGACATTTTCTAAATTGGAACTCTTTTTATTTTTGCTTGCTGTATCTAAACCTACTTCTATACCTACTTTTAATATTATAAAGAGGAACCATTTGATTGTTTGTTTGTTTGCATCGAATAGCCTCCGAAACTACTAAACCGATTTGAAAATTTTTTCACTGTTGGGAAGGTACACTCTTTGCGGTGAACATAGGCTATATTTTATTCCCGTACCCCCACGGGAACGGGAATTATGCGGGTGAAACCGCGTGACGTCCGCTAGTTTAGTAATAAATAAAATAATCGCTGTCAAAAGTAAACTAAATGGTTGGACAGACTACCAATAGAAGTCAATAACCGAAAGATTTTAATTACTTACCCCTGGTTAAAGAAAAAAGTTCGTGGACTCTACATTCTTGTTGATGTTTGGAACAAAAGGCAGCACAACATAGATACTAGGTACTCTCCCACACTGGCGTTACGATGAAAATTAGTTTGCACGCAATATCTACCTGATTTCGTAGGCTATTAAAACGGCGACTATTTTCGAGATCAAAGGAGTGAAACGTCAGTACTTAGTAGGTACAATTACCTATTCTGCGGTTTTACTTTTATTTTTCATAATTTGCTGCGCGGCTGTGCCTTTACTAGCAGCGTTATTATAAAACTACTGTTTTGAAAATTTTGTGTAGGTAAAGCTTGTTACCATCATTAGTTTTTAGTTAAGTATTAACAGTAAGAGCTTTTTGGCACTACCACAGACTTTGTCGTTTGGATTCCGAGATGGATGTATAATGTACTTTTATACCCACATTATTTATCCATCTCGGAATTCATACAGCCGATTATTTTAATTTTCTAACTGGAAAGCACATATTTATTGAAAGCATCATTATCATCGTCACAATTAGATGGTCATTAATTGTCAAGCTTTGCAAGCATTTTTTAAACTTTGTTTCATTTTATTTGCAACATTTACGCCTAATACCCACAGGTTTTCTATAGGGCAAGACAGTTCAACAATCTCACATCTACTGCCATCAATATTATCTTTAGAAGTGCTGGCGCATGATTGATTTAATAAAATACCTACCTACGACTGCACTATTCAGACAAATTCAGAAAATATAGTTTTTCACATTGTACATTTACCTACTAGGTACCTACATATAATAAAACAGGTGTCACCTGTTCTGTGGAAATATTTAGTATTTTTTAGTAGGTACCTAACTATTTTTATATTTTACATTATAAAAGGAGCTTACGGCTATACCTAATACAAATGGTAGATATGAATACACTTGCCAATTACAAGCTTCTACAGATAACAGCGAATACTGAAAGGGCATTTTTATCAGAGAGAAACTCTAAGAATAAATCCTATTTCAACTATTTTCATTTATTCGTTTTCATGGCCTTAGCCTCAATTAGAACAAGGCGCCAGCCGAAGCCTCTCATAGGCGGCGCGTACCTACAGAGTTCACTTTGATATGAAAAGTGTTTCTCAACATTCTTGTTATCTACCTACACTTTACAGACTACTTTTAACTTAAGTACCTATACATATTTTAAACAAAAATACTTGGTTTTCTTGAGTCTGACCTCAAAGACAATTTGTAAAGATTTGCTCTGAGGCAGTTAGATTTCTCCGGATAGCTGGCACAACGATAACTATAGGAACTCGCTTTGCAAAGGAAGTTGCATCACACAGGTACCTACCTAAATCTAGTACTTACATACCTATACGTACTTCTTATACGTTATGGGCTAGGTTTGATGTTTATTGTTCTTGCGTCTTCTTATAGGTATCTGTTCTTCTTATCTGGGAATAACGGTAAGTACCTAACTTAAATAGGACTACTGAGGACTAGGCAGGCGGTTTTGTAGTGCGTAATAATGTATTGTTATAGCGGCTGTCCGTCTCAGATCCCTGGCACCACGCCGCAATCGGATGACATTCAACAGCCAAACCCTCAGGCGGGTTTAGTGTCATTTCCACCCGATCCCGTTTCCACCCGAAAACTTATCATTAAAAATGACGATAATTTATGTTCCCGATTCCACCCGTTTTTTTAATAAAGTAAGTACAGTCAAGTCTAACTACTGAAAATATTATTTCAGTGTGTATTAGTAGTGGAATGAAATCGACAAAACAAAAAAAAATAGCACGAAGGCTAATGCCCCGCCTTCCACTGCGAGCAAGTCGGACCCATTACGGACTCCGCTATACTCATAACGACGATTTTCATACATGTCTTTCCACCAAAGCGGACATGTCATGCATGTATGGAAAATCATCGTTACGAGTATAGCGGAATCCGTAATGGGTCCGATCCCCTCGCAGTGGAAGGCGGGCATTAGCCTTCTAACCTAACCTATCCGAGTCGAGGTGTTAACCATAATAAGTGAGAATGGTTAACACCCCGACTCAGAGTGCCCCGTATACCTACGGCCATCATCATCTTAAGGGCTAGTTTGACGTTTATTGTTCTTGCGTCGGCTTCGACATAACAATACAAAAGTAGACCTACAGGTAAAAGTAAAATAAAATAAATAAGTCACGGTTTTCATTCAGGACGGAAAGTGAGAAATGTTATATGGGAATAACGGTAACCTAATTACCACCTGTCTATACAGCGCAGCGCTTCGGCGCCGTGCGGTGTATAGGTAGAGAGGTGCGCCCCTGGGCTGCGCTGCCCTGTGTGTGCGGGACTAGCCATTACGATACTACACGCATTCGGCTTAGGACCTCAAGCAATTTATTTTCATTGAATCTAATCCATACAAGAAAAACCGGCCAAGTGCGAGTTGGACTTGCCCATGAAAGGTTCCGTAGCAGCAAGTATCATGATATAAAAGTTCTTGTAGTTAGCTGTAACTTTGATTGATATTTTAACACGTTCGCAGTGATAGTGATTTTTCTAGGCGCAAAATTGCGGTTTATGACGTATTAAAAAAAAACTATCAACTCCATCTCGTTCAAACCAATTTTCGTTGGTAGTTTTTATGGCAATGTACATCAAATATTGTTTTCAGATTTATCATTCTCTTAGTTTAGAAGTTGGAGGGGGGGGGGGGGGGGACGGACATTTTTCCTCTTCGGAAGTGTCTCTTGCGCAAACCACTGTATGACTGTATACTGTAGTTTGACTCGGACGGATTTTAGAAATAAATGCCTACAGCCGCGCGGTACGTAAGCATGCGATAGGGCTGCCCACCTACAGCATTTTAATAATATGTGCCTACTTTGACTTTCTATTTAGTATTGCGATTGTAAATATGTACATACATACATTCATTATAGTCACGCCTTTATCCCGGAAGGTGTAGGCAGAGGCATAGTATACGCCCACATTTTACCTTATAGTTTTACGTACGCGTTATAGATAGTGAGCCTAATGCAGTTGAATTTTGAAATTTTTCAATCCGCCCACAAGGCCTTCAATTTGTATTAAGGATTGTCGTTTTACTGACAACCGGCTTTCATTTCAAGTAAATATGAACCTTTTTTATTTAAACAAAAGAATACTTTGTGAGTAATGATATAATATCCTCGCAACGGCTGGCGGCGCGGGGCAGCGGCGCACAGTGTCAGCTGTAGAACAAACCAGGTGGACAAAAATATTTTATCACGGTTTTGGATTTATATATATAAATCAATTAATTATGTGGTATTACTAGCTGTTTCCCGCGGCTCCGAAAACCGCTCTTCCCACGAGAATACTGTAATCTTTTGCCATAAAATTTACCCTATACATTAATACAGGGTGTCGGCTACCTCAACATCAAATTTCATTTGATTTGAATTGATTTGATCAATCTGTTGAACCGTTTTGCCTTGATTGAGTACCTAACAACTCTCGTATTTATAAAGTTTAATTAATAATGTTAATAAAAATTACATATTTTGAAGAAAATGCATAGGAATTGTATATAAATATTTTATTTTGTGCACATAATTAAAATACAGGAAAGTAAAAAATATCACTTCGTCTTTTATATAAACTAGCCTAACTAGCTTGTAGCTCAATTTTGGCTCGAGATCGTGTCACCACGACAACAATATGCTCCTCGGAAAGATAACTCTTTTTTTATTGTTTAAGAATGCAATCAATTTCCAAGTACGATTTTGTTAATACAATAACAGATGTAAAAAAGAAAACAAAATGTAGGTGTTTTCTTAATGTACCTACATTTTGTTTTCTTTATTACATCTGTTATTGTATTAACAAAATCGTACTTAGAAATTGATATTTTATGATTGTTTCAAGTTTGTAAAAGTATGTGTTTTTACTTAACTACCACTTGGTTTTGTTACCATCTCTTGTGATAATTTCAGTGTTTTATAAGTGTAATGCTAAACTAAAGCTTGCATAAGTGCATTGTAATTCTGGTATGTACCTACCCATTTAATAGTTACTATGTTGCAGAAATGTATTATTTTCATACTAATTAATAAGTTTATAACAGCGTGACAGCTGAATGAACGTGCTTACTATATTTGTTTTACAATCTAGGATAAAAATGTACACTAGATTTTTGTATAACTGTCTAAAATTATGTTGAATAAAGTCCTTTTGAAATTGAAAAATTGAAACCACAACAATATGCTCCTCGGAAAGATAACTCTTTTTTTATTGTTTAAGAATGCAATCATATGATGGGAACACGTACTGATGTCTGACTTTCATAGTCCACTCCCTAGTCTGTTTATATGAGTGAGTTGTTGATTTTGAATCAATATAATACGCTAAGGCACAGCACTTGCCTTTTGTAGGCTTGTGGACGCACTTGCAGAAGATAGATTTTCACCAATGTCCTTTATAACACTAGCAACACTTTAATGTCCTCTTCACCGTGCAACTATGCAGCAGTCATTTATTCCCCAACACTCCGCGATTGAACTAGATCTTAAACTCTACGTTTTTAGTTTAAAAAGACGAATCTTAAAAGACTTTTTAGATCTTCAGGGTCGAGGAAGATCAGCAGATGAGGTAAAAGGTTGCGACCGAGACAATCGCACGCAGAATTTCATCGCTTCACCTTCTAGCCACGCTTTATTTTTATGAAGCAAACGTTCTATTGACTTTCCTGAAAAGAACCATTTTGTAGCAATTTTCCAAGAAATGGCGGCTAATTTCCACTTAATTTCCCTTTCACATTATTTTGTGATGTCACAGAAATCAAATTTGGATGAATAAAACTCAAAACGATCATTTCTTAATTGTTTTACATAACAATCTTCAAAAAAATTAATTTTGCCAATAGAATAAAGCTTATCTGCAAAAGAAAGAAAAAAACAATGTTGTACTCGAGTGTGCTACAAATAATATATATCATAATCATCTATAGACGTCCAGCTACAACATATCGAAAATTTAGCCCGGATACAAAAGGAAACACGGGTTTCCTAAATTTTTAAATTTTTTTTTTTTTTTTAGTGTGAAAAAATTTTTGATCTCGAGCAGGATTTGAACCCGCGTCTTCTGGTTTGCCGGACCAGACGCCTTAACCAACTAGACCACCGAGACAATGCTCTCGACCGTCAAATTCTTTCACCTCATTACGTCTTGGGGCGACGTAGGCACCATCTACCGGTAACTTAGTTAAGTTGCACGGCTCGAATGTATAGAATTGCACCTATATAATCATTCGACTTGCGATGATACCTGCCCAAACATTAGAGATAATTTTGAAAAGCAATTAGTATGCTGACTCAATCACAAATTTTTTAGTGTGAAAAAATTTTTGATCTCGAGCAGGATTTGAACCCGCGTCTTCTGGTTTGCCGGACCAGACGCCTTAACCAACTAGACCACCGAGACACTGCTCTCGACCGTCAAATTCTTTCACCTCATTACGTCTTGGGGCGACGTAGGCACCATCTACCGGTAACTTAGTTAAGTTGCACGGCTCGAATGTATAGAATTGCACCTATATAATCATTCGACTTGCGATGATACCTGCCCAAACATTAGAGATAATTTTGAAAAGCAATTAGTATGCTGACTCAATCACAAATTTTTTAGTGTGAAAAATTTTTTGATCTCGAGCAGGATTTGAACCCGCGTCTTCTGGTTTGCCGGACCAGACGCCTTAACCAACTAGACCACCGAGACACTGCTCTCGACCGTCAAATTCTTTCACCTCATTACCTCTTGGGGCGACGTAGGCACCATCTACCGGTAACTTAGTTAAGTTGCACGGCTCGAATGTATAGAATTGCACCTATATAATCATTCGACTTGCGATGATACCTGCCCAAACATTAGAGATAATTTTGAAAAGCAATTAGTAGCAATTAGTATGCTGACTCAATCACAAATTTTTTTTAGTGTGAAAAAATTTTTGATCTCGAGCTGGATTTGAACCCGCGTCTTCTGGTTTGCCGGACCAGACGCCTTAACCAACTAGACCACCGAGACACTGCTCTCGACCGTCAAATTATTTCACACTAAAAAATTTGTGATTGGGTCAGCATACTAATTGCTTTTCAAAATTATCTCTTATGGGTTTCCTAGTCTTGATAAGTTTTAAAAAATAGAAGAAAAAAAAGTTTATTCTGTGTCTTCATTGATAGCCTATTTTATTAATGTTTATGACACAATAAAATATTATAATAATAAAATAATAAACATACCTTCAGATATAAAATCCATCACTAAAACTTTCCACAAAACAACAAACTGTCACCGTAAGATGTTAGTGCAAGTGTCGCGAAAATGCAATGGACGCAATTATTTAAATACATTTACCCTCATTAGCTTACTTTGATAAGCGATAACGCATCAGAATGGAATGATAGACGTAAACAGTTTTCAGAATCTGGGGTTATGGGGTGTTGTTTACATGTAGAAATTATCTATTTTCGGAAATTTTAAAATGACTTTTGTCCACCTGGCTTCTTCTACAGCGTACACTGTGCGGCGTGGCGGCGCAGCGCTCGTTATCTACTAACGATTGAGTGAGACTGGTATAGAAATTTGAAAACGAGTAAGCGGCGTAGACAATAATAATCGGCTCATCACATGTTTCGTCAGTGATAGAATCACGGAATTCTAGTCTTTATAATCATTGCGTTAAATTTTTGATTTACAAAATTAAAACTATCTTTCGCTTTGAAAGTACTAGTCAGTCTCTAGTACACTAGTACTTTTCGTACATTGTCAATTTGTGTTAAATTTTGGAAGTTCAAATTTGTCTCTATGCGTGTAATAAAACTCAAAGGTAACAAAAATGCTGTCAATCAAAGTCATACGGTGCTTAGTGTAGGTACTGTAACATCGGTCATCCACAAAGAAATGAATACTCTTGAAACATACCTAAATCATTGCTCTCAATTAAATAACTACGAAATGACAACGGAACTAAATGCACTACCTACACGTACTAGAGTTCTGAACTAGCTTTTTTTTTGATATTGTACTATATTGGATCGCACCGTTCACTGACTGAGCAAGCACAAGTCTAGTTTTAAACACAAACATACTTACTTCATGTAACTACCTAGTTCACTCGTGTCAATCACTTTGTTTAACTTTAGTCAACTAGTAGTACTAGTAAAAGCCAATTAGTACTTAAGTAAAATCAATTTATAGTCTTACCTTTCGGAGTTTCCAGGTAATCTAAAAAACGTTATCTCTGGGTGCGTTATTGACGAATTCATGCAACCAAAACAAGCACAATAGACTCTAGTTGTCATATTAAATATTTTTAGTAAATAAAACACGCGCGGTTACTATTTAAAAAACGACACACCGTCCATTCGTCTACTCGGCACAATCGCGACTGCGGACGCTGCTTGCGTGCTGAAAGGCCTGCCGAAAACGAGAATCGTAGGTATAGCTTGCGCTTTGTCCGTTTGTAGGGAGCTACAATACTGGTTAAACAACATATTTATACTGTGACTCTGACTTAAACAACATATTTATACTGTGCGCAAACTATTCACTTTAGAAAAAATTATGTTAGAAACCTCAATAGCATTTTTGAAGACCTATCTATAGTTTTCCCACGCGTATGGGTTTGATGAAAAAAGAATTTTTGAGTTTCAGTTCTGAGTATGGGGACTTCCAAAATTTACTGCTTTTTTGGAATATTTTGGAACTCGTTTTTTATAAAAGCTAAATCGCTCAGAACAGTATCTACGTTCCCTCCTAAGGTGCCGTCATCCAGATACCAAATATTTAATTTAGAATTTAGCTGTCTAATTATGGGTTGTATGGATAAACTGAAAATGAGTGGCCCAAGAGGGTCACCTTGTTGACATCCAACTGCAGAGTCTAATATGTTATCTTTGTACAATAATTTTGATGGGTGTCTGTAGCACTGCCAAAGAAAATTAAATATTTTGGGGGTTTCTAATTTGGCCTGCGTCAACAAGGTGTCCCTGTTTACTGAATTGAAGGCATTCTTAAGGTCAACCTTAAGGACGACCTCTCCCTCACCGCAGCCAAGGTAAGTCGACAGGGCATGTATGGCAGCCTCACAACCCCCTTTAGACCCGAAGCCGAGCTGCAGGGGTTGGAATTCGCTGGCCATTTGTTCCTTGTAAAAATGGCAGCAAATTTTGGCTACCATACGCCTAAAAGTACAACCAACGGCAATGGGACGAATGCCACCATCTTTCTTCCGCAAGGCGCAAAGATTGGCCCCATACAAAATGTCGATGATGCCTTCGTCCACATTGCCGGACAACATGAGATTTACCAAACCTGTTGGCTCCTTCAAAAGTGCCTCGCCAGGCTCCCCAGCAGCTGGGCTCAGGAGATCCTTTAGATGCTGAGGAGTCAAACCATCGAGGCCACCAGCAGAACCACTCCTGAAGGAGCCAACAGCTGTCAAGACTTCCTTGGCTGTAACATGTAAAAATTCCGTGTCTAAATTTGGAGGATCGGGGAAGGACAAGTCCTCCTTTGGCGCAGGGTGCTTGCTCTTCAGATCTGCGAGAGTTTCTGGAGAGCAAGGCGCCACCACGTCGCTACTAAATAATAATCTGGACGCGCCTCTTATATCACCTTCTCTTAATTTTGATTCAACATAGTGAAAAAGTGAATTTTTACAGAAATCTGTAAATTTTGGGTCAAAAATATGCGTCGAATTACAATTATCTCTAATTTGTGAAGTTAAACTTTTTTTAATGGCCTGATCTTTTGAAATATGTAGAATCCTATAAGAGAAAGTGAGCAACAGTTCCCAAGCATGGATTGAGTTTTCCCGAACTACAAGACCTATACAGTGAGCCAGATTTTGAGCCATTGCAGGTCTTGCACCACGGGGAATCCTTTTTAATACTGGTATTGAATTTTTAAATTTTGATATTGTCTGCCAAAAAGGAGTTTATGAAGTTGAAAGGGATATTGTAGGTGATAACTGACTTGAAGGAACATTTTGGGACTTATGCACTTTCCCAAAATGTACCTTCAAACCACGTTCCCCCTTAAAATAACGAGCTTGGGAACAATTGGGGCAACGAACCAGGTTATACTGCGACGTGGAAGGTTGAGGGGCTACATTCAAAAGACCATCACTACAGTCTTGCAACATAAAGAAATAAAAATGAGGAACTTACCCAGAATTTAAATTACACCTAATTATGTACATGATTTTAAAGAAAATATTAGGTATCACTAAATATAAAAAAAATCATATTTTTTTTAGATTTATCAATCTCTTAGTTTAGAAGTTAGAGGGGGGGGGGGGACACATTTTTCCACTTTGGAAGTGTCTCTTGCGCAAACTATTCACTTTAGAAAAAAATGATGTTAAAAACCTCCATAGCATTTTTGAAGACCTATCTACAGATAGATCATAGACATGTATGGGTTTGATGAAAAAAAAAATTTAGAGTTTCAGTTCTGGGTATGGGGACCCCCAAAATTTACTGCTTTTTTTCTAGTTTTATTTAGGAATCTTAATGCGGTTCACAGAATACATCTAGCTACCAAGTTTCAATAGCATAGACCTTATAGTTTCGGAGAAAAGTGGCTGTGACACACGGACGGACGGACAGACAGACAGACAGACATGACGAATCTATAAGGGTTCCGTTTTTGCCATTTGGCTACGAAACCCTAAAAAACCACGAAGGCTATCCGAGTCGGGGTGTTAACTATTTACTTTTTTTTTTTTATACCACTAGAGTGGCAGACAAGCATACGGCCCCACCAGATGTACCGGTGGTCACCGCAGCCTATGGACGTTTGCAACACCAGAGGCGCCACAATCGCGCTGCCGACCCTTTAAAAACCTTCTAAGTCCCCTTTTGAAGAACCCCATACTGTAGGCGTTTGGGAAAACCGTTATTATGGTTGAATTAATCGTTCTGTCGACGAAAAGTTCATAGTTGAAAGGTTCTGTCGGTGAACAACTCATAATCGAAACGTTCTGTCGGCGGCTCATTCGGCAGAGAAACGTATGTCGGAGATAATGTTTCAGAGCCAGCAAAATTATTGTGGCATTTTTTTGTTAAATAAATCTAATGGGCAATTTTTTTAAATTTGCCTTATCCTAGTTGAAAGTAATTATTAATTTTATTAATAAATATATAAATCAGTCTCGTATTTTAAATACGTAGTTACCTACCTACACATTGACATCAATATGATAATTGATTCCTGGTGACAATCATTATTTATGGCAGAATAAAAACATTTCTCTTCATTTTTATAAATTAATAAGATAAGTACCTACCTATAAGGGATGTTAATGGTAATTTAAATTGGAACCCATAAACTTTGGGGACAAAAATAAATTACCCTAAAATTATTTGTCTATATCATGAACTCTAATTTATTAAATAACTGCACTTCACTAAGTAGGTACCTATTATCTAACTGCCTTTTTTTTTGTTTAACGTGAGGGAAAATTCTCATGGATGTTATGCCGGACTCCTAACGACTAAAAACCTCACGTCACGCCCAACAGCCTGTGGTTGGGAGCCCCGGGGAAGCCCTCGGAATGATGTTCCAAAACAAGGATGTCCTAGAACAGTGGTTCCCAATTAGTTTTTGCTTCGTACCACTTCAAAAAAGACCTCAAACCTGCGTACCCCTTATTGCAGCAATCACAATAATATTATAAATGCGAAAGTTCGTGAGTGTGTGTGTAGTGTGTATGTTTGTTACTTCTTCACGCTCAAATCTCTGCACCAATTTTGATGAAATTTGGTATACAGGAAGTTCTCCCTGGATTAACAGATAGGCTACTTAAACCACAGGTAACACCGCGGGGCGCAGCTAGTGATAAATAAAAAAAGTCAGTTTACATTAAATGTTATTTTAAATTATCAACAAATTACAGTACAATTAGTGAAAATCAAAATAAAATGATGTTTTTTTTATATTAAGTTCGCCAAATTGACGTCACCACTGATGGAAAGCCGTGGCGCATCTAGCGATTGGAGGCCACTCTCACAGTCCGTAAGACTTCTGACAGTGGTCTTCAAGTTGGCGGCCCTGTGATGTGCCTCTTTATGCTCCACTTGAAGAACCCGGGATTGTAAGAGGAGGGAAATACGTGTGCGGGCAGGTTCCAGATTTTTATATTCCAGCAGAGAAACGATCTTTTAAACACTCAGTTCTAACGAAGATTCTCTCTACTGTGTATTAGTGGTATCTCGGCCCGGAACGCTTTGTTCGGGATGTATTAGCGAAGACGCTAATGTGACAAATGTTCACGTTTTTCTTTGCACAGCTCTTGAAAATCTGATTGTCCTTCAGTCAGCTTCAGTCTTAAATCGTCTTCAAGTTGAAGTCTGTGATTATGTTTAGTTTTAAGTTCGTCATGACCGAAAATTCGCTTTTGCAAAGGTAGATCGTGCAAAATAGCAGTACCTATATATTTTATTGCTGATTCGCTGATATAATAAATATATTTTAAGTTAGCCCAAAAATCACCCTGGTCACCCAGTGAATGCTCTGCAAAACAACTCTTGAGTCTGCTGTTGCATGAGATGTCTAATAATTCATCTTGATCTGAGAGGGGTAGGTGGTCGACGGAATGGTTCGCGATAGGATTGTTTACCCAGTTCCTTTGCGGCGATATTTCTGGGAAGTAGGTAACTGCAAGTGGCATTTTAAGTCCGATTTTAAATCTTAATTTACTGTCGGAAGAAGTTGTATCTAAAAGTCATAGTGCTCGATGCTCCGTGCTTTTACTATGATGATCGTAATAAAATAATATTTTTGAAATTGTTATTATTTTTACTGATAGCCGCACGTACCCCTTGATGCAACTTCACGTACCCCTGGGGGTACGCGTACCACTAATTGGGAAACGCTGTCCTAGAACGTATCTAACTGCCTAACCTGTCAACTTCAATATCTTCTGTAAGTATGTGATGTTAGTGAAGAGCGCTAGGATCTTAATTCGGATACAGGTTGTATTCTACCTGGTTCAGGACAATTTTCAAAACGAGAAATAGGTGCCTACCTACTTAAATATCCCCGCTTAAATATCGTATTTTTTTATTTAGTAGATATTTGTTGCAACCGACATAGAAGTACATCATCTGTGAAAATTCCAGCTCTCTAGCTATCACGGTTCCTGAGATACAGCCCCATGACGAACAGCGAAGTCTCATCAATAGGGTTCCGTTTTTACCCCTTGTGTACGGAACCTTAAAAAGAAGTCTAATATTAGCTTTGGAGCGGCGCACCTTCAATACCTAGAACTGTGCATTGAATTATAATGTTACCAACATAAGTGGGTTCTCAAAGTTGCAGTAACATTGAGACTTGTCATGATATTTAATTTCGTTTCGTTAACTTATAATGTAAAAGTTCACCGCTAAAAGGGCTAGATGACGCTGTATTCAATATTCGATCATTTTAATTAAAGTTGCACACTCACAGCACTGTGCCTTTTTGAAGTTTTTATGACGTTACCGATCGATGTAAGTTGGTTTTTTTTTATACCACTAAGGGGGCAGAAAAGTATAGGGCCCACTAAAATAACTGGTGGTCACCGCATCCTATGAACGTTTGCCACACTCGCGCTGCCGTCCTTGTAATAACCTTCTAAGGCCCATTTTAAAGAACCCCATAATGTAGGTCCTGGGGTACCCCATCGGCCTTCCGAGGGCTTAACCGGGGCTCTTAATCGTGGGCTGTTAGTAGGACATGTGAGGTTTGTTAGTCAGTAGAAGTTGAGCATAACATCCATTTTTAAGGAAAACCATCGTCTAATTTACCTTTTGGAAAATCGTTTATTCTGATTAATAACCCAATTTAATCAGTCGTCTTAACAAAATTTAATTTTATTAATCAAAAAAATAAAAACCTAACCTAACCTATCTGTTATAAGATTGAGTGCAAGTTAGTATTTTTGTTTAGTAAATTATATATCCGGTGTGCGACGTACCTACATGTTTGGTGTGAATTCAAAAAAAAAAAACCGGCCAAGGGCGAGTTGGACTCGCCCATGAAGGGTTTCGTAGCAGCAAGTAACATAATATAAAAGTTCTTATAGTTCGTTGTAACTTTGATTGATGTTTTAACACGTTCGCAGTGGTAGTGACTTTTCTAACCGAAAATTGCGGTTTATGACGTATTAAAAAAAATCTACCAGCTCTATCTCGTTTGAACTAATTTTCGTTGGTAGTTTTTATGGCAATGAACATCATATATTTTTTTTAGATTTATCATTCTCTTAGTTTAGAAGTTAGAGGGGGGGGGACACACATTTTTCCACTTTGGAAGTGTCTCTTGCGCAAACTATTCTTTTTAGAAAAAAATGATGTTAGAAACCTCAATAGCATTTTTGAAGACCTATCTATAGATGACCCCACACGTATGGGTTTGATGAAAAAAAAAAAATTCGAGTTTCAATTCTGAGTATGGGGACCCCCGAAATTTACTACTTTTTTTCTAGTTTTATATAAGAATCTTAATGCGGTTCACAGAATACATCTAGTTACCAAGTTTCAATGGCATAGGCCTTATTGTTTCAGAGAAAAATGGCTGTGACACACGGACGGACAGACAGACAGACAGACAGACAGACAGACAGACAGACATGACGAATCTATAAGGGTTCCGTTTTTGCCATTTGGCTACGAAACCCTAAAAAAAGGTCATCTCGTTTTGGGTAGGTAAAATTTTTTGGGGTTTGTTTAGGGGTAGGTACGTATCATAATGCATAAGTTTGAAAACTATTAGTTTACATTGTCGGTATAAGATCAAAATATATAAAATCGAAAAGTATAATAGTCAGAAGAAATAATCATCAATATGCATAATTTACGTTCTATGTATATTAATATCATAAAACCTACATAAGTTTAAAATCTATAAGTTTACAATGTATCTTATTTTTTTTTTATATTTAGCTCGCCAAATTGACGTCGCCACCAGCCTGATGGAAAGCCGTGGCGCATCTAGCGATTGGGGGCCACTTCTGACAGTGGTCCTCAAGTTGGCGGCCCTGTGATGTGCCTCTTCACGCTCCTCTTGAAGAACCCGGGATTGTAAGATGAGGGAAACACGTGTGCGAGCAGGTCGTTCCATGTTTTTATAGTTCGACAGAGGAACGATCTTTTGAAACGCTCAGTTCTGGCGAAGATTCTCTCCACTTGTGAGTGGCATCTTTGCCCGGCACGTGTGGTTCGGGATCGGAAAGGAGAGGGTGGGATCAGGTTGAAGAGCTCTTCAGAAAATTCGCCGTGATACATCGATAGAAGGCAGCCAAGGACGCTATGGTTCTTCGCTGCGCCAACGGTTCGAGGCCTCCCGTCACCTCAGGACAACCAATTATTCGGATAGCACGTCTCTGCATAGCGTCAAGCGCGTCTAGTAAATACCTTGCGGAGTCATCCCAAAGGTGAGAACAGTATTCGACGCAGGGACGAATTTGCGTCTTGTACAGTAGAATGTGGCGTGAAATACCGTCTCACCTTATTTAAGACTCCTAGTCTCCGCGAGGCCAGCCCAATACAACTCTCTATGTAGTTTTTGTGGTTGAGTTCACGCCGGACGTCTATACCTACCGAGGATCTCCAGGTTGTCCTTTATGGAACCGTATTGCTCTGAAGAGAGGGTAGGGACTGACAGAATGGGGATTTCTTAGCTGTAAACGCACACGCCTGTGTTTTTCTGGCATTGAACTCGACCAGGTTGTCTGAACCCCATTGGGCAATGTGACCCAGGTCCCGGTCGAGATCCGCCACGAGTTGCCTTCTCTTCTCCTCCACGTCGCCTCGCCCCTCCGCTGGACGGCCAGAATAGCTCCCATGTAGAGTACTATCATCTGCATAACAATGAATGCACCCAAGGGACAGCATGTCATTGATATGCAGAAAGAGAGTTGGGGACAATACTGATCCCTGTGGTACTCCGGCATTAACCTGCAAAAAGCAGGAAGCCTGACCATCACAGAGAACCCGTATACGTCGCCCGTGCAGGAAGTTGGCCAACCAGCGGCACAAATGAGGCGTTAGACCGTATGCCGACAGCTTGGAAAGAAGCGACGCATGCCATACCCTATCAAAGGCTTTAGCGATATCTAGGCCAATAGCCAGAGATTCGCCGTGCCTCTCCATAGCCTAACCCCAGGTGTGTGTTATGTACGCCAGGAGGTCACCCGCTGATCGTGTGTGTATCATATATATCTAATATATCAATAAGTTCAAAATATATAAAATCAAAAAGTATACCTAATAGTTTGAAGAAAAAATAATCACCAATTTGCATAATTTAGGTACGTTTTATACAAATGTCATATGTATAGGTACCAACATTTAATATCAATTAGGTCAAAATACCTAAAAATTATTCAATCCGATTTGGATAGGTTAGGTTAGAAGGCTAAGGCGCTTTAGCCTTCGTGGTCTTTTTTTATTAATATAAATAAGAATCCCGTACTTAGTTAACGCATTGCCCTGGATAAGGCAAAGGTTGCGGGGTCAAGTTCGGTCTGGGCCAAGTTGTCTTTTTCCACTTTATAATAAAACTAGATGATGCCCGCAGCTTCGCCGGCGTAAAATTTGTTCCAGTTCCCGCTTCCCGTGGGAACTTATTCGCGGGATAAAAAGTAGCCTATGTGTTATTCCAGACCATGAAGTATCCCTGTACCTATCAAATTTCAGCCAGATCCCTTCAGCCGTTCGAGCCTGAAAGAGTAACAAACATCCACACTCACAAACTTTCACATTTATAATATTAGTAACATAAAAGTAGCCTAAGTTAGGTACTCCTTATTACATAAGCTATCTGCCAGTGATGGTCCCGTCCAAATCGGCCCAGCCGTTCCAAAGATTAGCCGGAACAAACAGACAGACAGACAGACAAAAAATTTAAAAATATATATTTTGTTATGTGTACCGTAGGTATAGGTATACATTCATAATTATGCATGTAGTAGAAAGCGGTTATTTTAATATTACAAACAGACACACCAATTTTATTTATTTGTACCTATAGATATCTAATAAAATATTATGTATTGTGAATCTAAAAGCTATGCATTTTAACAGTTTTTTGAGGATCCAGCAGGACAGGCCACCAGGCTTACTTATCCATCAAATAATCACCAACAGTAGGTTTTTTTTTTCTCCTACCGACTCCTACCGACTAAAAAACCTCACGTAGCGCCCAACAGCCTATGGTTAGGAGCCCCGGGTAAGCCCTCGTAAGGATGTCCCAGGACTACCTACTGTAGGTAAGTATAGCCCTTGCAATATAATTTACCATTAATAAACTTTTTGAATTTATTAAGGGACATTACTTTTAATGTCGTATAGTATGGTAACCTGTTGTTAAAGCGCAGGTATACAGTTACCCCTGAAAGAATTACCTACTGATTTTATGCAATCTGCTTTGATAAACAGCCAGGTAATTTTAATTTCTAGTGTTGACATTGTGTCTATCACTTAACTTAGCGACACTATGTAGGTACCTAAACTTTGTACCTTCATAGGTGAATAGGTAAATGTATTGTGATGCTACTGTAAGAATATTAACCGCTTTGAATGTTTCGCGTAGAGATACTCTTGGACCTAATCTATATAGGTATAGCTCTTATGGCTCGCTTTTGTAAAATAAAAATTGTACAGTAGAGTACCTACCGTAAGACATTATACCTACTAGGTACCCGTTCGCTCTAACTTTGCCGCTGGCGTAGAGGCGTATACCCGAATTGTTAATTAGACGAAGTAAATGGACAGTAGCTAATGTCACTTCGTCATAGAAAATCAACGACGTATTATATATAGACACGTCATGTACGAACATCACGGCTTTCAAAAATGGCAAATATTTTTTATATTCAAAAAAAGAATTTCTATGAAATTATCTATGGTAGCATGTATGAAAATTAAGGCAATTGCCTGACTTTTTTGTTGCCATTTTTAAGTGTTGGTAACGTATCTATAGTTTTTTATATATCATTGTAGAAAATACGCAACATTGTATAAAGAAGTGACATTAGTTGCTGTCAATTTACTTCGTCTAATTAAAAATTCGACTTTAGTATGGAGCCGAGCGGCAAAGTTAGAGCGAACGAGCAGTACCTACTGTGAAAGTAACTGAAATAAACTATTCTAACCGTATCCAGCCCCGGATCTAGAGATTTTTTCAGGCGGGGCAAAATATGAAAATGCCGCCCCCATTCACCCCCCCCCCCCCGCCCCAATATTAAGGTTCCGTTCCGTAGTTATATCGCATTCTGAAGAGCAGACCTGGCCGAAGAAAATTTGTTGGATATTTATGGAAATTCCTCATGAATGCTATGCCGAACTCTTACTGACTGTAACCACACAAATGCTACCACGGCCTACGGCGTGGAGCCCCGGGTAAACCCTCGGAAGGATGTTCCAAGATTCCCAAAAGACTTGGCTACCATTGCGACCCTACCTAGGGGGTACGGGTGCTCTCCCGCATCTTTGGTGGTTGTTCAGGTGTTATCCCGCTTCTTGGGGCGTGTGGCTTGCGTGAAACGTTCACGTCACACTTTCATCTTGGGCCTGCTTCTGCAAGGAAGGTGAGGTAGCCCCCCGCCGTCCTCAGGCCCTCGGTCATGGAGGCCGATAGTCTTGGGCGAAGACAAGTCGGCAGCGGCGGCGCCACAGCTATCTTCGGTTTCTCGCTTCATCCCCGATAGTCCATTTAACGCCACTCACGAGCATGACCTGGCTGCAGAAAGTTTCAGCGACATACCACTTACTCCCACTGGAGATCATGGCCGCCGTGATTTCCAGCGAGAGAATGTCCACGACCAGACCTGCTACTGGGACCTGGCGCTGTTGCGCTCATCCTCCAATGTGCGCACCGCTGTCTTTTAACTGCGTTCCTCGCAGTGCTGTCACTCAGTCGAGGTTTCCCGTTGGAAACTGTTATTTACAGTAGCTCCCGTGCCCGATAATCATCTGCGACAACCGGTAAAAGAGGTTGCCGTTGCTCCTCTCCTTCTGGCAGAGAGGGTAGAGAAGAAAAGGGAATCTTTCAGCTGTAAACGCACATTCCTGTGTTTCCTGGCATTAAAAAAATCTAACCGGTTTTCTAAATTAAATTGGGAAATGCGGTCATACCAGGTCGCCAGGTGCCACCGCCACGACATTCTGCCTCTTTTCTTCCACGTCGGACCGCCTCCCTCTGAACGGTCAGAGGATGTCTAAATAGTACCTACTTCAGTAGTATTATTGCATTCTATAGAGAGGGTAGAAGAAGGAAAGGAAATCTTTCAGCTATAAACGCACACGCCTTTGCTTCCTGGCATTTAAATCTACCAGGTTTTCTAATAAAATTGTCATTGGTAAATGCGGCCAGACCCGGTCGAGATACGCCACGAGCTGCTGCCTCTTTTCCTCCAGGTCGGGCCGCCTCTCGGTTGGACGGCCAGATTAACTCTCCTGTAGAGTACTGTCATCTGCATAACAATGAGTGCACCCATGGGATAATAAGCCGAAGAAATAGTGATGGACAACACAGATCCCTATGTTACTCTTGTCAGGGAATCCGACCAGCACAAAGGACTAGTAGATATACGTCACCCGTGCAGGAAACTGGCCATCCAGCGGCACAAAATTGAGGCGGTCAGCACAAAAGAGTCCTAATCCTCAATTTATCCGTATTTAAAAATGACCTAGCTTTTCTCATTTTTAGGAGATAAAAAGAAGAATCAAAATAAACTTTAGAACTATATTATAATTACAACACAACAATTTTCAAAAATCAGAATTTGTATTCTTTGGCCGCCCCTGTTTTGGCCACCACCACAACATGCTAAAGTTTGTTCGCTTCCTTTCAAGCATCTGGCATATATCTGAAGTTAATTTCTGAAATGATTTGAGCAAATACTATAGTTATTTCTTGTGAAAAAAGTTGAATAAGTTGGAATGTTTATAATTCGGTAAATATCGACTATGGTCAAGGTTAATTAACTGATGAGTTGTGCTTTGTCTGCAAAGTTTGAATTTGTCGCCCTCTGATTTGCCGCCCCCCTGATTTTGCCGCCCGGGGCACGGGCCCCGGCTTGCCCCCCCCTAGATCCGGGGCTGACCGTATCTACATCAGTCAAGTGCCTTATCTTTTGTACAGCAAATGCTGCTGAACTTAATCTACTAGCTAGTTTTACAATAGGTAAGACCCCATTGTAAACCAGCATCAACCGTTAACCCTAGAAACATCTTTGATTCCACAAGTTCCAACTTTCGACCATTAAATTGAACATTGGTGTCTGACCGTGTTCATATTGTTACTTATCTTGTCAGTGTCACATCACAAGTTATCAACATAATAGACTTTCATTCATCATTCAAAACATTTAGAGAAAATTGTAGAGTTAAGTAAGTACATAAGTTTTAAATCTTACCACGTACCTACCTAAATACTATCTATTACTAGAACCATAGAATTATAACGCAAAGAAACCCAATACGCGCGAGCGACGTGAAGCCATTTCAAGGCAGCTGATACCAGCTGCCTACATCAATCGGCGCTTTAGTACCGGACATCTAGTGTCAGTGCAAAGAGCTCGCGTAATTTTCGTCTAAAAATGACGTATTCTGCAGTGAAAGGATGCCACAATTCATCTGAAAATTGTTCCAAACGCCTAAAGATCACATTGCATAGGTTAGTACTGCAAAATATGTTACATTTTTGTTAAAAACACCTCATTTAAAGAAACAAAAATCGTACATTTTAGTGACGTCATTTTCATAGACGATGTTGCAAGCAATGAGAATAAAATTTTCCCACATTTTCTCTTATTTGCTTAAATATCGGTTTTAGGAACTGTTATTGTTATAAAAATACTCTTATATGCTTACGCCTTTACTCCCGAAGAGGTAGGCAGAGGCATTGCATACGCCCACATTTCACCTTTTTAGAATTTGTTCCACGTAATAGAGGCTGAGCCGTAATGCCATGTTGAGATGACGCAGGTTGTGACTGCCTGCTGTTGAAATTTTTCAAGCCGCCTCAAAAGGCCTTCAACTTTGCTTCATGACTGCCATTTTACTGGAAACCGGAAACAACAGCTTAACGGCCTTCTGAAGCACAGAAACGCTCAAATAAATGTCACAAAGTGGCCAGTCCTTGGATGGTCACCCATCCAAGGACTGGCCATAGTGAAAGTTGCTTACTGCAGTGATCGTTTACAGATCAGATCGTTTATAGATCACTGAGTACGCGGGGCCACAAGCGCTTCATATCTACTTAAATAATTTTATTTGCAAAATTTTGTGGGTGGGTACCACATAATTTAGTAAAATATTGTAATTAAAACAAGTTTATTAATTTACTAGCTGTTGCCCGCGACTTCGTACGCGTGCAAATTATGTTATAATGCCAATTTGATTGCTCTCTGCTTAGCCCCTAGGATATGTAGCGTGATAATATATAGCCTATTTTAAGACCCTACACCTAGCTAATATTTGTACAAAATTTGAACCAAATCCATTCAGTACTTTTCGAGATCCTTCCGGACAAAGCAAAGCAAACAGACAAACAGACAAACAGACAAACCGACAAACAGACAAAAAAAATTCTAACTATATTTTCGGCTTCGGTATCTTATGTGGAATACCCAGCGAGTATTTTTTTTTAAATATTTCCAATGTACAGTTTTGACTTTTCTATCCTTTTATTATATGTATAGATTAAGTAAGGTAAGCCTTCGGAAGGATGTCCCAGGGCTCCCGGCAGACTTAGGCAACCACCTTGGCCTCGCTTAGAGGGTTCGGGTGCTATCCCGCCACTTGGGGAAGGGGGTAGAGTTAGTTACTATTCCACCACCATGAATGCTTCTGGAAAAACGTCGAGTAGCCAACTCGTCCTTCTCAGGCCCTCGTTCAGGGAGGCCGGTAGTAATAATATATTACTTACTACAACAGTTTGAAATACAAATTATTACTGATTTTAGAATTTGTTGGTATAGTGGCAGCAGAAATACATCATCTCGGAAAATTTCAGCTCTATGGCTATTACGGTTTCTGAGATGGAACCTCGAAATAGACAGACAGACAGCGAGACGGACGGCTGAACCTCATAAATAGGGTTCCTTATTTACCTTTTGGCTACGGAACTCTAGAAGTATATATAGGTATGCCTACTAGTAAAAACTTAAACTGTTTATTATACTGGTTAGTAGGTAAGTCGTTTTACACTTACCCCCTTATTCATAATCGTTTATTAAACCTATGACAGAGTATGGTTAGAGACAGCAATAGACTTAAAGTGTGTTTTAACTAAAATAGGTTTAATAAACGATTATGAATATGGGGGTTAGTGTTTAATTTAGCTTTTTTTAAAACTACATATTAAAAAAATATGGGAGACCATTCTGCCTACCCCGCGAAGAGTATAGCATATAGATAAATAAAGTTAAATGTTAAATTAAATGTATACAAACAATTTTATTTTTTTCCCATTTATAGGGTAAATTTTATTTCCTGGCAACATTTTCTGTAAGCTTGTGTGAGTGTCACCGAGTATAAAGACGAGTAGTTTACACCTACATTAATATTGGTTCGGCTTCGCGGGCGCGTACGTATAATTGAGCGACTCTCAGTCTATGTGTTATAAGTCTATGACTAGAACAATAATAGGTGTAAATACAGTGTCATACTTTACAACAATACAAATCGATGCCACTGCAAGTACTGCAACTGGTGAAAGTAGGTCGTTTCTCAGCATACCTAATGCTGTGATGCAGAGATTTTCCACACCAAGCGCTGATTTTCGTCAAGTTATCGTGTACCTACCTATTATCTTTGTGCGTGTGAGTCTAAGCAGTCTCCGCCTTACGGCCTGGCCACAGCTTCTGGCGGTGCGACGTGCGGTGCGGCGGGAGGTGCGGCGGGCGGTGCGATTTGCGGTGGTATGCCACAGCTCGACTATTGCGACTGCGACGGCGTCAACAGTAGACGTATTTAGAGAACGGCTAAATTATTAAAATTAAAATGTCCCTATCAAAAGCGGCACGGTATTGTCTAGAATCAAGTGCGTTCTTAGGTCAAGATATTATTCAGACAAGGATAGGAGTACATCCAGTTAACCAGAGAAGAAGAGAACTTGGCGAATTTCACACTCTTTATTATGAACTAGCTGACCCGCGCAACTTCGTTTGCGCCACATAAGAGAGAGTATTACCTGTTTCCGTCGTCCCCCGTTTTTGAAACATTCACTATTACTGCTCCGCTCCTATTAGTTGTAGCGTGGTGCTATATAGCCTATGACACTCCACAATAACGTAGCTTTCTATTGGTGAAAGAATTTTTAAAATCGGTTCAGTAGATCCCGAGATTACCCCTTACAATTTAACAAACACACAAACTTTACTTCTTTATAATATTAGTATAGATATAGGAACTATCCCGATAATTTTTTTGAATATACGAGGGCAAGCATAGAAACTTTTGATTATATACTCGGCCACATACATGAAGACTTGAAAGCTAAAGTTAATTTTAAGAAAATTATTTCACCTCTAGAACAGCTGTTTCTAACTTTAAGGTATGAACTTTAAGTTATGAACCTTTCCGTATCCATTATTTTTATGGCAACGCGCGTTAAAAACAAAATAATTTGTTCTGGCCGCGCGATGCCTAAATGCGTCCGCCGACGCCGCCGCGCGCGCCGATATGAGCTGTGGCCACCTCGGTACTCGCCAGTACATTTGTTTTACCCGCACACCGCGCAGCCCGTTGCGGCGGCGTGCCGCGCGACTTTCGCCGCGCCGCAGGTCGCACCGCAATTCGCATCGCCGGTAGCTGTGGCTTACTACATACGTTGTCAACCATTTGTTTTCGCCGCGTACCGCTAGCCGCGCCTCACGACGCGCCGCAATCCGCACCGCGGTAAGCTGTGGCCAGGGGGTTACGCAAGCACTTGCCACAAAATGGCGGCGCGCGTAGCCACCGCCCACAGCGGTGACGCAGCACAGGACAGCAGACAATTGTAGCTCTAACTGCTATTGAAATAGGTTTCAATATGTTAATCAACGCTCACCTTTTAGATCATCAATACTCAATACATATAATAAAATCGTAACAGGTCGCTGTCTGTACATGGAAGATAAATAAGAAAAAATATTATAGGGGGGCTTTATAAACGCAATAGAACCCAAAACAATGATTTTTAGAATTTTTGTCTGTTTGTCTGTATGTCTGTATGTCTGTATGTCTGTATATCTGTTTGTCTGTACGGTTGTGCACGCTAATCTCAGTAACCGCTCAACCGATTGCAATGCGGTTTTTTTTATTGTGTTGAGGTTTGCTCCAGTTAACATTTAGCGTTTGTTTTATGTAAATCGGTTTAGAAATAAAAGAGTTATAACACTTTTAAGAATCAGATATTTTGAAAATTTTAATTGTAGGGGTTTCTTTGAATGTGATTGAACCTAAACTGGCGTGTTGGCTTAATCATAAAAGAGCTTAATGATTAAGACTATTTTTAAACAATTCGTTGGCGTGGACTGAATTGTTTTAAAATAGACTTAATCATTAAGCTCTTTTATGATTAAGCAAACAGGGCAGTTTCAGACGCTACTTGATGACTCTGATGAAGAAATACCTTTCCTTTCATACACCTTATGTGACGTAAACGAAGTTGCGGGCTCAGCTAGTCGTCCGTATATCTCAGCTAGTCGTACGTATCATCTTTGAGAGTGTGAGTCTACACATGCTCCGCCTCACGAACGCCACAAAATGGCGGCGCATGTAGCCACCGCCGACTGCGGTGACGTTTCACTGGACAGCAGACAATGTAGCTCTATCAGTATTGAAATACGTTTCATGCGGTGCCCGATATTATGAAACGTAGGTAGGTATATTTTTTCCGCGGTGATTAACATATTGAAACCTATTTCAATAGCAGTTAGAGCTACAATTGTCTGCTGTCCTGTGCTGCGTCACCGCTGTGGGAGGTGGATGCGCGCGCGCACGCGGCGTGTACTGTGCATGCTTGTGTGCGTGCTTGTCAATGTTATGAGTGTGTGTGCGTGCGCAGAAAAAGTGGAATGGAGGCGTGCCGTGCCGTAGCGACATGCTTACCTACCTATAGGTCCAGGAGGCAGTCTAATCAATAATTGTCGTTTGGGGGATATAAAGAAATAAAACACCAAGTTAATTTTTCACAATTCTATTTATAACTATTTTATTAAATATTTTCTCAGTTAGGTAGGTACATTGGCTATTTATTATAAGGACTCAATAATAACAATAATAATAATGCATTTATTTAAAGCAACTAAGACTCATTCAGGTAAGTACATAAATTCTTAATAATATTATAGCCGCAATTTACACAAGATTAAATACAATCGAGAAGTAGGTAGGGGAGACCGGAGCTGGTTGGCTATAGGGGTAGGTAGACTAACTATCAATAACTATATTTGGTTGTTTCTATTATTAGTGAATCTTGCTTGCTTATAGCGGTTTATATACATCGATCGCTTCGTCTAATCGAGCTCTACACGATAGTATAGGTGTTTTTAGAATTTCTAGTTCAAATTTTGGTTTTTTAACCGCTTTTTCGTAGATTTTTCGTTTTTAAGGGTCTCGCAGTCAGTCGGTTTTTATTTCTCAGCCATACTTTAAAAACCTGCGTATATTTTCATCTGCAATTGTGAGAGTGGTCTTCCTGCGTCGTACGGTACCGCATTTGTGGTTCTGAAACAAAATTTCATTATAAAACAGACAGTCATACAGTTAAAAATAGTAATTTTCAGCTAAAAATACATATAAATTCAAGTCTTTTTCAAAATTTTCTATCAGAAGTAATAGCTTATCATATATCAAGGCGTGCGCCGTCGCTATACGCAGCTGGCGGAGTCGATTTGGTACTGATAAAACCCAAATCCATATCACCAGACCCCTATTAGTGCAGTAAAAATCATCCAAATTTGCTTTTCCCTCAAAATTTTTGTGTTTCCTAAATAGAACTACAGCATTTTCTTGGCCACGCTTGTGCGCCGTCGCGCCACCTATCCATTGATACATAAATCGCCTATCTGGGGCAAGTGGTTCTCGACTTATTAGCGTTTTTGTCATTTTCGGGCCCTATAAGTACATACAGAAAGTCTACCTACCTACCTATAGGGAGCGTTTCTCCATACATTCATATTTGGTTGTTTTTATTATTAGTGAATCTTGCTTGCTTATAGCGGTTTATATACATCGATCGCTTCGTCTAATCGGCTGTTGGGCGTGACGTGAGGTTTTTTAGTCGGTAGGAGTCCGGCATAACATCCATGAGGATTTGCCCTCACGTTAAACAAAAAAAAAATACAAGTATTAGCTATAAAACAACGTACGTAGGTACCATGTTTTATTACACAAACAAAAAAAATCAAAGTACCTAAGTATATTTTTCACAAATCTATTAAAAAAACTCTGACAGCTGTCTACATCTAAGTATAACAATAATCGAGTCCGTTGAAAACATTAATAATTGATAGGATCTATGTGAACTGATAGTGCACTCATTTGGTACATAGGTACCTACAGTAGATACCTACCTATTATTACAGTCGTACATACAGTGAAGTATTAGCATTAATGCATTCGTTTTCACTGGTCAAAGTATTGCTAAATAAGATCAAATAAATGATTAGGTAGGTACTAAACAATTCAGTCCGCGCCGAATAGTCTTAATCATTAAGCTCTTTTATGATTAAGCAAACAGGGCAGTTTCACACGCTGCTTGATGACTCTGATGAAGAAAAACCTCTCCTTTCATACACCTTAGGTATGTGACGTAAACGAAGTTGCGGGCTCAGCTAGTGAATAATAAAATAGTGCCGTCCCCGTATAAATCCCGTTTTGTATAAAAATATGTGTTCAACGCGTGTTAGTTTAAAACAAATATTAATTGAATATTTTATATTTATCGTTGACGCATGACGTGTGCGCGTAACGGTCGTTGTCGTGCTATACGTGAATTCGATATCAACGCATTCAATTACCCACTAATAAATAATTGTAAAAAATATAACTTTACGAACAAAAATACTAATAACCCCGAAATGGCGAAGTGTTCTAAGTGTAGTAAATTAATTACCAAGAAAGCTGCCGGATTGCAATGTGGAAGGTGTAACAAATGGTGGCATGCAAGCTGTGCATCGTTAACCGCTGAGCAGCTGGGCACCCTCACGGCTGTGGAGTCCGTGGATTGGAAGTGCAAACCATGCGCAAGCCAAACTAAACAAAGACGCATTTCGGCCATCCTTCCAGACGATGATGAAGAAAATACCGATACAGAGACTGTGGGGGTGACGCCCCATGGCAGTATGTTGCAGGAAATACGACGCCAAATAAGGGAAACAATACAGGATGAAATGAAAAGAAATCTTCAATTTTTCTCTGACAAATTTGACGAATTTCAAGAAGCCATTAACGGCTATGAAGAGAAGGTTAAAATTATGGATAGGCAATACAAAGACCTAAATAATAAATATACCTACATGAAAAATAAAACAGAATATATGGAGCAGAAAATTAATTCATTAGAACAAAAAAACATGAACAATCAATTGGAGGTGTGTGGAATTACAAAACAGGAAAATGAAAATCTGATAGAAGTGGCACGAAAAATAGGTGAAAAACTTGAAATGGAAACAGAAAGTATTATTAAGGTGTATAGGAAGCAGAGCAAATCTGCAGACAGCCAGAGGAGGAATGAGGGGACCCTTATCATGACCTTGAAAGAGGACCAGCGAGATGTCTGGCTTGAGGCCTCGAAAGTGAAGATCATCACGGAGCGTGATATTGGAAGAGAAGGTGGCTCAAGAATCTTCCTAAGAGAAGCCCTTTCACCTGTTACGGCTCATCTTCTGTGGCGTGCTAAGTCGGAATTAAAAATGAAAAATCTCGTAAAATTCGTGTGGTGCAAGCACGGTGTTATTCTCATACGAAAAACAGAATCCGATAAAATATACGCCATCAGATCTGAGGAAGATATTATGAAATGGGTTCAGGAGATGAGCACTAACAAAGCGTGAGTCCGTATTGTTTTGTTCTTTTACTTATTCTTTATCATATGTATTTTGGTTTGTCAATTGCACAGAATAATAACTATCTATCCTTTATCATGCAATGGATAGCTACACTAGTAATAAGATAGAAGGTAATTTCAATGAGTGGAATGAGTACATAAAATCATTACCAATACATAAGCAAATAATAACTGTTTTGCATGTCAATATCAGATCGCTGATATTAAACTTTTCACAAATTGAATTAACAATAGCATCGAGTTCACAGTTAATTGACATTGTCGTACTAACCGAAGTGAACATAAAGGATTCCTGTTCGGCCTTGTTTGAGTTACATAATTATCATATGTACACCAAGTTAAGAAAGCATCGAAAGGGTGGGGGTGTTATCATTTATGTTCACAAAAAGTTAAAGTTCACACGAACACCTATAAACTCCTACTTTAGTGAAATTATCATGGGCTCAGTCGAAGTAAACAAAGAAAAAATTGTAATAATTAGTTTATATCGACCACCAGACCTTTCAATATCGAGTTTTACTAAAGAAATTTCTTGTATAATTAAAAACAGGGCCGAAAAATGTAATGTTATGCTCATTGGTGATATGAACATTGACATTTTTAAAAACTGTAACATTAATTCTGACTATGTGAACACCTTGTGCGAGTTGGGTTTAACTAGCTGCATTAATCAATACACCAGAATTGAAAGAAAAAAAAACTTAATAACAAAGTCATGTATAGATCACATTTTCGTGCGGAGTGCCTCGGCCGCAACATGCACTGTCTATAGCGCGGTAGTGAATGAGTCACCTGCAGATCACTACATAACTGCGTGTACACTGGTAAATGAGCGGGCGGCTAGAGGCGGGGGAAACAAACGTATCGTCAATACTTATGATGGCGATCGTTTGATGACTGGTTTGCGTCGTGCAGACTGGGGTGCACCGCTCTGTTATGACTCGCCTAACACTGTCTTTAAGACTGTGCACAGAATGTTCACAGAATCGTACGATCTAAGTAGGCACAGTAAAATTAGGTTAAATAAATATAATTCAAACTCCTGCAATTGGGTAAACAGGAGAGTAATGAATATGTGTAAAAAACGAAAAGAGCTCCTAAAATTGTCGAAAAGAGCGCCCACGATTGAGAATAAAATAATTTATAATAAATATCGAAATAAAACTAATAAATATATTAACTACGTTAAAAATGAATTTTATAAAAAAGAAATAATTAAGAATTATCAAAATTCTAAAAAATTATGGCAACTTATTAATGAATTGTGTGGGAAGGTTGTTAACTCAGTTGATGAAACCATACAAAAATATTTCTCCTTATCTGATTACGACGCGGCGAACAAGTTTGCAGCGGAGTTTCAAAAAAACTTAAATATTAACTCTAATTCATGTGATAGAAAAATTTTAATTGAGTCATTAGCCAACCCCACAAAAGGGCTGGATATGTCGATGAGAATCAAAAAGATTAATAATCAAGAAACTTTTAAAATTATTTCCCGACTGAACACTAATAAAAGCCCTGGTATAGACGGAATTAGAGCAACGGAAATAAAACATATGAGCAATGAAATAACACCAGTAATTACACACCTCATAAATACCTGCATTGAAACATCTACTTATCCGTATAGGTATAATAGGTGTCGTGCGCCCTATTTATAAAAAAGGTAGGCACGATGATTGTAATAATTACCGTCCAATCACTATACTTTCCTGTGTTGATAAGATAATTGAGAGGTATATTGGAGATCAGCTGAGTCATTATTTGCGCTCGCAAAACATTATACACAACAAACAATATGGGTTCCAAAAAGGAAGGAGTACGTCTCAATTATTGTGTCAATTTACCAACGAAATTAACGAGCACCTGAATGAAAAACGGCATGTGCTCGTTATTTTCGTTGATTTTAGCAAAGCATTTGATATGCTCCTATATAATGTGCTATATGAGAGGTTGGAGCAGACTGGTATACGGGGGCCACTACTAGAACTTTTAAAAAATTATCATAAAGATCGATACACGAGTGTAAAGGTGGGAGATACGTATAGTAGCAGAATAATTACAGATAAAGGCACGGCACAAGGATCAGTTTTAGGCCCTATTGAATATATTATATATGTAAATCAAATGTGCAACTTATTTGCACACGGCTCCGTATACCAGTTTGCTGATGACACTTGTCTTGTGGTAGCTGACAAAGACATTAAAACTGCTGAGCATAAACTTCAGGAAAACTTTAATAGAATGTGTCAATGGGCGCACGACGTTGGTCTAGTAATTAACGCACAAAAAACAAAACTCATGTGTATAGAATCTTCACATAATAAGAGCAGCTACACGCCATATATTCTGGCCCACGATCATGAGTGCTTGCATAACAACTGCAAATGCAGGTGTGGAGGTATGTGTACCACGTTAGACATAGTCTCGGAGCACATGTATCTAGGTCTTATAATAGACAATCGATTTAACTGGAGTGCGCATATCGAATACATCTATAAGAAATTGAGGGCGATACTAAGTAAATTTTACATATTAAAATATAAAATGCCATATAAAACTTTACGCTTGCTATATCTAGCACTAGCAGATTCAATTGTTGGTTACGGCTTGAGTACTTACGGCCGCACGTACAAAACCTATATAGAAAGAATTTACTTAATACAGTTAAGACTGTTAAAAGCTATTGTACCGCAAAAAGTTAAATCCAGGTACCAATATAATTATAACAAATTATTCCAGCACTGCGAAGTATTTGCCCATACATTGTAAAATTAAAATGGCTATCATGAGAGAGGAAATCACGAATGTTGGCCAGATGAATGTAAAAATACGTAGGGATAACTTAAGACAACTGCCTAATCTAAAGAAATATAGCTTGCCTAGATATAATAATCTATATGGAACTAGAATAAATAACTACATATTAGCAAATATTCTAAATAGCCTACCAGAGAATATAGTTGAAAAATATGTGTCAGGAAAACCATATGTAAAAGTACTACAAAAATATCTAATAGACAACGCTGACGCTGAGCTTGCGCCAGCCTCAGCGTTGGGTGAGCGTAGCATAGCCTTAGCGCACTAATCGCGCGTAGTATTGGAAGTGAGCCTGCCGTCGGGTGCGCCTCTCGTAGGAACGAGCATTTGCGGGGTGGCTGTAGATCCCGGTACGCTAATAGCAGAAGGTCGGGGAAGAGGCGCGCCCAGCATTGTACTTGCTTCGATTGTATTATTATTGTAATTAAATTAATTGCTTAATCTTAACTGTTTCTTATAAACTTTTACGTTGCATGATGCGATTGTTTGTACATAAACATGGTTGTATTTTGTTTTTAACTGTTATTTCAAACTCTGTATAGAATTGTCAACTCCCACTCGCACAAAAACCTACTAAGTTTAAGCGAGTGGAATACTTATATGTTGAATGTTACTGTGCTGTTTTGAACAATAAATAAATAAATAAATAATATAATAGCAAAATTCATCATTAATCTATTTATAACTACCTACCTACCTAATATCTTTACCTATATTATATAATATACCTTATTATAAAGACTTAAGCTAAGTTAAGACAACATTGCATGGAAACATCCGTGGTACCCACCTACTTCAATAAACATTTTCAATAGGTAGGTATACCGGCTGCTTCCTTCTAAAACGTCGTCTAATGCAAAAAGAAGCCACTCGAAAATGAAATAGCCTCTAATATACTTATTCGTCCTCTTTACAACGTCATCTAAACGTTCCATTATAAGCATCAAATAACGATCTACAATTATTTTAACTTGTCCTGCGTAATAATATATTAACGCCAAATTTACTAATACAGCCACAAATTTTACGTGTAATCACCATTTTTTATTTTACAGCTTCAAAACAAGAGCCTCAAAAAATGATTATTAAAGCCTCGACAGACAACATCAGTTTTTATAACTTGGCGTGTAAAATAAATATATCATATTCGTTTTTCATGAAAATAGCCACTGCGCGCCAAGCCGCGAGTGCACAGGATGACAGCCACCGGCCATTTGCATCAATCAGAGACCACTATACTATTTGATATCACTTTATAACTAAAGATATATTACGCTTACCGAACAAGAAAGTGAGGTCAAGAAAGCAAAAACTAAACTGAAAAGTGTGTACTCGTACACTTTTGAGTTTAGTATATTTAAAGTGTCCCAAAACTACCTGTCCCGTGATGTGGCATCAGTCAAAAATAAATACTAAAATGTGAGAAAAAAAATCCCATGAATTCTTTGACTGTAAATCCGTTTCAAAGGTCCTGTAAATTTTATTATCATCCTTTCTATCGCTAGTGAGCGGCAGCAGAGAGCGACAACGACAGCCAGGCGGGTGCTCCGTGGTTTGTTTTGCCGCGCCGACCATATTACCTCGTATTGCCGCGAAAACAAACGAACAAATAATTAATAAACGAAAAAACAATATTTTTTTATAAAAAAAATTAACCTTCCTTTTTTACTAAATATTTGTATTTGATTTCCGATGCCAAGTCATCCCATGAAATTTGGCCAGTCAATTTTGGGACACCCAATATACAATAAGTGAATTTGTGGATAATGTCGTCATAAATATTCACGATTAATGAGACATTAATCGTTACGTGTAAACAGTGTTTAGCACTGCCACTTTCTTGGTCTTACTTTTTTGTTTGGTAAGCGCTATCTGTCTTTAGTTCTATAATCTGTATTAAATCTACATAATGTCAACGACTTCTATAGAATAAGTACCTGAAACTTGCAGGCAAGGCAATGTATGAAATATACCAGAGTATGGAAGGTTCGTTCGCTGCTTGCGAAGGTTAGGTTAGGTTGGAACAGTGACCACTAACGCGCGAAGGCGAGCGAGTGAAGCGAGCATGCCGCGGTAGCGGCCGACGAGCGCCAGATATCATATAAATTTAATATTTTGAATTATGTTAAAATTTTATAATTTCTCGTTAGTTTATAATTTTGCGGTATTTACAATTTTATGGTGACCCAAGACATATTTATTTTACACATTGTCGGTGGACCAGCAGGTATTCTATGAAATCCTATAAAATGCCTAGACTTTATAAAATACCTAAACAAAGTATCCATTAGACAATCATACACTTCTTCAAAACATTTCATATATTGTTTGAACGGGGCATCTGGAGTCTGGGACAGATATTCCTTAGAATGCAGGTATTGTATAGAATATCTGAATTAAAAAGACTGCAGGTAACACATAATATAAAAAATAAAAGTATACATGCCGGAGGGCTGTCCCACGCTCCCGTGTTGAAACGGACTCGTTTGTCCGTTTTCACCAGATTGTGATACCCCACACAGTCAGCTTAATGTGCCGTGCAAAGCAAGGAAACGCTCGCAAATCAATTGTTACAAAGTGGTCACCCATCCGAGCACCAGCAATAGCGGTAGTTGCTTACTGCAGTGATCGTTTACAAAAGGCTGAGTTAGTGGCTACAAGTGATTCTACCTATTTAAGTAATATTAGTGGATATAATTTGCTTTTTGTCATGGATGGCAATTTTACTTAACTTTGATGATCCATTAATGTTGGACGAGTTACATTTTAAACCTGCTGAATTAGGAAATAAGAAGCTACAAAATTAATAAATAATGTCTATTTTGGCGGCATTTTTTAGTATTTTAGAAGTTTACTGTTTGAATGCATGTTACAAAATTTGATGCTAAAAAATAATCACGATGCTGAATTATATTAACAGTGGCTAATAAAGAAGTTAACTGGTGGCTATAATCTATAAATTCTGACGTTCATTAATTGGGGTTGACATATTAATTTGGGGGGAAAAGTATTTTTTTGGAGGCCAATAATGCTATCAAAAAGGTCGTTTAATTAGCACCCATAAAATTATAATTAGGTACCTACCTACCTACCTAATAACCTAAGTATTTACAAACTTAAGGCTGCTTTAAACTACAGCAAAGCCTAAGGGCTTTGCTGTAGTTTCCCCTCTGTTTTCTTGGTAATAGTTTATTATTAACTAGACGATGCTCGCGGCTTCGCCAGCGTGAAATTCTGTACCTGTTCCCCCTTCCCATGGGAACATTTTTAACCTATCCAAGTCGGGGCGCACAGTATTCGACTTGAAACCGTTACGAGGAGTTACACCATTGAAATTGGTAATTAAATAGAAGCCTTAAATAAATGATTATTTTCTTTTTACATAATATTGCATTATTATAATTCCAAAAAAGTTGCGGAGAAAATTAGAGATACAGGGCCGCATTGCCAAGATTGATTGTTTTAGAAAAAAGTTACCTAACATATTTATAATTATGAGGATACCTACTGGATGCCTACTACACATACCTACTTATTTAATAACCGGATCAAAGTTCTTAAAATACTTCTTTTCGATTTTTCAAAATAGGTCTATACTTGCAGGGCTGCCCTGTATACTATCCTCTGCAGCTGATGTACTCGCGTAGGTACAATGATTCCAAAACAAAAGTGAGATTACTTCTTAATTAAAACTATTTAAATTTAAAACCTTAGAACTAATAATCGAACTAAACTAAATAATGTCGTAAAATAAAATGTCTGTAATCGAATATAACCACTACTATTATATAATACACACCAATACAGTATCTAATATATTATCTGGTTCTAATAAACAAATTGATCAGATAATAAAAATCTTACCTACCTTACTATTTACAAAAACAATTAAAGCCATTATACCTAGAAACTAAACTATATTTAACATATTCGTACCTAATCTAAAAATATGAAAAACTAAATACATAATATAAAATAATTTACATATCAGGTTGTAAAGGGTCGCATAAGCATTAAATGCCAACAAAATGGTGCCGCTCAATAAATCGTCACATGCATCGGTAAGTCAGAATATCTAAGTTAATCCGTTCGTGTCTCCTGGATATAGGCTGCCCGAAATTATTATATTTTTCTATTTCCTAGAACAAAAATGACGCTAAAACTTTGAAATATGCATAAATCTTAGATTAATCATTATTATGTTAATAAATTGTTATTACAATAAATAGTCCATTGAAATGTTACAATTTAAGGACCGAATATTGCATTTCTTAGAGGACGCAATTTTATTTTTGGGACATGTGTGGGGGGTCAATAGATGCTTAACCTCAAGTTTGTGGGGTCGCCACCCTTGTCCCCCGGCCGCAATCTTAAAAAGGGGTGAAAACACTTTTTTCCCAATATCTCGGAAAGAGTCTTACAAAAAATTTGAGTAGTCATAATTTGTGGCAAATTGTTTTGCCTACAAATATGTCAAACAAATTTTTGCCCTAAATTAAAAATTAAAGAAGTAATAAACAAATAATTGAAAATAAATTATAAAAATTATATTTTTTGCTTTGTGGCGTTTTTTTTAATTTCTCTTAAAAGATCATCTACAAGATTAGTCTGAGGTATTTTTTTTGTAAAATGTATAAAAAAAAGTTATAGAGCAAAAAAGAAATTATAAAAAAATTCTAAAAATTTCGTAAATTTTTTTGATAAGTTACATACACATTTGTAGGCAAAACAATATGCTACAAATTATGCGTCTACAATTTTTTTGTAAGACTCATAGTTTCCGAAATATTGCGAAAAAAGTGTTTTTCCCCCCTCTTTTCAAGATGACGGCCGGGGTGCAAGGGTGGTGACCCCACAAACTTGAGGTTAAGCTTCTATTGACCCCCCACACATGTCCCGAAAATAAAATTGCGTCCTCTAATAAATGCAAAGCTCATGTAACATTTCAATGGACTAAAAATACATCCATCTACAGCTGTAAGAATAATATTCAAAACCATAAATAAGTTGTTATGATGCATTTCTTTACGTCAGTATTGCTCTAACTTTCTTTGTGTGGGTGGCTTCGTGTTTTAGCATAATTATGGTCTTTTCTAGCAAAACCTTTTTGGCAGTAACTGCAAGAAAATAGCATGTTTTCAGAGTGAGAATATGGGCGGACGCTGCAACGACATTTTCTAAATTGGAACTCTTTTCATTTTTGCTTGCTATATCTAAACCTACTACTATACCTACTTTTAATATTATAAAGAGGAACCGTTTGATTGTTTGTTTGTTTGTATCGAATTGCCTCCGAAACTAGTACACCGATTTGAAAAATTCTTTCACTGTTGGGAAGGTACACTTTTTGCGGTGAACATAGGCTATATTTTATTCCCGTTCCCCCACGGGAACGGGAATTATGCGGGTGAAACCGCGTGACGTCCGCTAGTTTAGTAATAAATAAAATAATCGCTGTCAAAAGTAAACTAAATGGTTGGACAGACTACCAATAGAAGTCAATAACCGAAAGAATTTTAATTACTTACCCCTGGTTAAAGAAAAAAGTTCGTGGACTCTACATTCTTGTTGATGTTTGGAACAAAAGGCAGCACAACATAGATACTAGGTACTCTCCCACACTGGCGTCGTTACGATGAAATTTAGTTTGCACGCGGTATCTACCTGATTTCGTAGGCTATTAAAACGGCGACTATTTTCGAGATCAAAGGAGTGAAACGTCAGTACTTAGTAGGTACAATTACCTATTCTGCGGCTTTACTTTTATTTTTCATAATTTGCTGCGCGGCTGTGCCTTTACTAGCAGCGTTATTATAAAACTACTGTTTTGAAAATTTTGTGTAGGTAAAGTTACCATCATTAGTTTTTAGTTAAGTATTAACAGTAAGAGCTTTTTGGCACTACCACAGACTTTGTCGTTTGGATTCCGAGATGGATGTATAATGTACTTTTATACCCACATTATTTATCCATCTCGGAATTCATACAGCCGATTATTTTAATTTTCTAACTGGAAAGCACATATTTACAAAGATTTCTATATAAAATGAGGTAGATACGCTCTACTATAAGAAACGATAGCATAAAAGCAATCCTCAGACACACACATTGCTAAAACTACACTCACTCATAAACTATATTTACGTACTTGTAACTGCAATAGCAATATACAAATAGAACAAGAGTAAAAGAGAAGGCGTATGGACTCCAATTACAAGCCGAGTACCACCGAATACCCTCGAAGTTTTACGATTCTGTATCACACGTACTGACTGCAGAAAAATGTTAAGTAGGTATAAAGGTATAAAATGCAAAATTTACCAATGATGTTCATATTTAAATATAAACTTAAACAACTGATTATATACATACCTATTTAATTAAGGCATGCATTTTAATCGATATCTGAATATTCCCCTTTTCCGAACAAAATATTTCAAAGTCAAACTAAAAATACTGACTTGAACACTAATTATGTACACCAAATAAATCAAATTAAATGTACTGTTTAATGGTGTTTGCAGAACTATTTTACTGAACGAATAACTATTTTCTAAATAGTTTGTCTAACAATTCCATAGTTCAACAAACATAATATCTATACGTTTTTAAGGAAAACCATCGCCTAATTTACTTTTAGGAACATCGTTTATGCTAAATAAAATCCCAATTTAATTAGTAATCAGTCATCTTCATATAATTAAATTTAATTAAGGCCACAAGGAAGAGAGGCTCTGCCTGCCACAAATAAGACTGGAACTAATGAAAAGAAATGTACACTAAATGTGTGTAATATTCTATAACCACTTTCAAGGCGGCTCTCACTAGTCATTTGAACAACAGAACTTATTATATTATTCAGGAATAAATTAATGACAAATCCTAGTTTATTTAAAAATCAATGCAATTATTACTACTTTTATATAGGGTGTCCCACGGCAATGCCACATGGAGGGAAAGTACCTTAAATATTGTAGATGGAACATTTTAATGAAAGAAGACATTATTTTAATTAAAAAAATAACTTAAACTGCATTCACAGATTGTTAAATAATAACATGGTTGCGCCGGGAATCGAATCCGCTACACGAGAAAAAATAATTACTCCGTAGCTTTATCATACCGATCGAAAGGCTTCATCACAAGGATTATTTTTTGCTAACTAACATAGTGTCAGAAATAAAAGGAAGACCATGAATTTTAGCATTTTTAATACAAAAGTCCCATACTGTTGAATATAAAGTCACACACTTTTGATTATTTTACTCCTTGTCAATCTTTTGATCTTGCTGTGGTGGATATTTATAATAATATGTCCAAGTTCTGTTCGTAACTCGTGGACATTTTCATTTCTTGTAAACTACATTTAATATAGGCTGCGGTGACCACCGGTCCTTCTGGTGGACCGTATGCTTGTCTGCCACCTTATTGGTATAAAAAAAAAATCATGTCATAACCCCATAAAAAATCTAACATTATTAGATCTGTGGATCTCGGCGGCCATCGTATTTGTCCCGATCCAGGGATGAAAGTCTTTATTGAGAACACCGGCGATGCCAGCTTTTCATTTTTCTGAACAAAATTTCACATCAAATGTTTAAATTCATGGTCTTCCTTTTATTTTTGACACTATGTTACTTAGCAAAAAAAATCCTTATGATGAAGCCTTTCGATCGGTTTGTTAAACCTACGGGGTGATTATTTTTTCTTGTGTAGCGGGTTCGATTCCCGGCTCAACCATGTAAGTATTTAAAAATCTATGAATGCAGTTTAAATTGTTTTTTAAATTAAAATAATGTTTTCGTTCAGTAAAATGTTCCATCTACAATATTTAAGTTACTTTCCCTCAATGTGACATAGCCGTAGGACACCCTGTATAGCATATTCTGGAATAGGTATTGGGTATCCAATCGCTTTCCGACCGCTCCAGTCTGACAAATTCATCCCATTTTTGCTGACGTAGTTGATCTTGAGGAAAGCTAATGGAAACAAAAAAAATGTAATAATATTCGTCAATAAATGATGTAATAATCTCATAAAAAGTTAATATACCTAATAATCTTAAAATAACCTGTGAAAGGTAACTGCATTTTGATGTGTAATTTTTATAAAATCTTAGTAGGTACATAAGATGGCATTAAATGACTGATTTGATCACAATCGTTGTAAGTACCTAACCAAAAAGTAAAACATAAATTAAATTTTGTTGCAAACCGTACTTGCGTAGAACTATAACTATTCGGGGAATCCCCGTGCTTTGACGCTCGCTTGGCATATTCAGCAAGTATTATGCTGTCAAAAAACGAAGTACAACAAAAGCATTGGGGTCGTCAGATTAGTTAGGCCTGTACAATTTGGTGGGTTAATACGATTAAGAATAATCATAAAATTGATGAAAAATAATTAATTACGCATAAATTGTGCATAATTACCAAATAAATTTGTGCTCCTTCGTAAACTACCAAGTCTTAAGCACTTTTATGACGATAATTATGTACTTTTCCACGTTAAAAATACAATTTTGTTGTTAAATCGTGGGAGATACGACAGTGACATAGTGTCAGCGCGAACTGGGCGCAACCGCGCTAACTAGCTCAGTTTATACGCTTCAAAAATTGGTGCGTAGGGCATGTCTACCTCTTTATATAGAAGTCTTTGCATATTTATTGAAAGCATCATTATCATCGTCACAATTAGATGGTCATTAATTGTCAAGCTTTGCAAGCATTTTTTAAACTTTGTTTCATTTTATTTGCAACATTTACGCCTAATACCCAGAGGTTTTCTATAGGGCAAGACAGTTCAACAATCTCACATCTACTGCCATCAATATTATCATTAGAAGTGCTGGCGCATGATTGATTTAATTAAATACCTACCTACGACTGCACTATTCAGACAAATTGAGAAAATATAGTTTTTCACATTGTACATTTACCTACTAGGTACCTATAATAAAACAGGTGTCACCTGTTCTGTGGAAATATTTAGTATTTTTTAGTAGGTACCTAACTATTTTTATATTTTACATTATAAAAGGAGCTTACGGCTATACCTAATACAAATGGTAGATATGAATACACTTGCCAATTACAAGCTTCTACAGATAACAACGAATACTGAAAGGGCATTTTTATCAGAGAGAAACTCTAAGAATAAATCCTATTTCAACTATTTTCATTTATTCGTTTTCATGGCCTTAGTCTCAATTAGAACAAGGCGCCAGCCGAAGCCTCTCACAGGCGGCGCGTACCTACAGAGTTCACTTTGATATGAAAAGTGTTTCTCAACATTCTTGTTATCTACCTACACTTTACAGACTACTTTTAACTTAAGTACCTGTACATATTTTAAACAAAAATACTTGGTTTTCTTGAGTCTGACCTGAAAGACAATTTGTAAAGATTTGCTCTGAGGCAGTTAGATTTCTCCGGATAGCTGGCACAACGATAACTATAGGAACTCGCTTTGCAAAGGAAGTTGCATCACACAGGTACCTACCTAAATCTAGTACTTACATACCTATACGTACTTCTTATACGTTATGGGCTAGGTTTGATGTTTATTGTTCTTGCGTCTTCTTATAGGTATCTGTTCTTCTTATCTGGGAATAACGGTAAGTACCTAACTTAAATAGGACTACTGAGGACTAGGCAGGCGGTTTTGTAGTGCGTAATAATGTATTGTTATAGCGGCTGTCCGTCTCAGATCCCTGGCACCACGCCGCAATCGGATGACATTCAACAGCCAAACCCTCAGGCGGGGTTAGTGTCATTTCCACCCGATCCCGTTTCCACCCGAAAACTTATCATTAAAAATGACGATAATTTATGTTCCCGATTCCACCCGTTTTTTTAATAAAGTAAGTACAGTCAAGTCTAACTACTGAAAATATTATTTCAGTGTGTATTAGTAGTGGAATGAAAACGACAAAACAAAAAAAAATAGCACGAAGGCTAATGCCCCGCCTTCCACTGCGAGCAAGTCGGACCCATTACGGACTCCGCTATACTCATAACGACGATTTTCATACATGTCTTTCCACCAAAGCGGACATGTCATGCATGTATGGAAAATCATCGTTACGAGTATAGCGGAATCCGTAATGGGTCCGATCCCCTCGCAGTGGAAGGCGGGCATTAGCCTTCTAACCTAACCTATCCGAGTCGAGGTGTTAACCATAATAAGTGAGAATGGTTAACACCCCGACTCAGAGTGGGATGGCATCTTAAGGGCTAGTTTGACGTTTATTGTTCTTGCGTCGGCTTCGACATAACAATACAAAAGTAGACCTACAGGTAAAAGTAAAATAAAATAAATAAGTCACGGTTTTCAATCAGGACGGAAAGTGAGAAATGTTATATGGGAATAACGGTAACCTAATTACCACCTGTCTATACAGCGCAGCGCTTCGGCGCCGTGCGGTGTATAGGTAGAGAGGTGCGCCCCTGGGCCGCGCTGCCCTGTGTGTGCGGGACTAGCCATTACGATACTACACGCATTCGGCTTAGGACCTCAAGCAATTTATTTTCATTGAATGTAATCCATACAACAAAAACCGGCCAAGTGCGAGTTGGACTTGCACATGAAAGGTTCCGTAGCAGCAAGTATCATGATATAAAAGTTCTTGTAGTTAGCTGTAACTTTGATTGATGTTTTAACACGTTCGCAGTGATAGTGATTTTTCTAGGCGAAAATTGCGGTTTATGACGTATTAAAAAAAAACTATCAACTCCATCTCGTTCAAACCAATTTTCGTTGGTAGTTTTTATGGCAATGTACATCAAATATGGTTTTCAGATTTATCATTCTCTTAGTTTAGAAGTTGGAGGGGGGGGGGGGGGGGGGACATTTTTCCTCTTCGGAAGTGTCTCTTGCGCAAACCACTGCATCATAGTAGAATTATATATAGTAGGGTATCTCCGACCCCGACCGCACGATACTTACCTATAGTATCAGGGCTGTCACTTTTAGTTTATTCAATCGTCGTAAATGACAGGTTAGGTTAAACAATTGGACATTCTCATACAACATCATCTAGTCCAAATTAGGCCAGTTTAAGCTTGTGCTATGGGATCTAGACAACTGATAGACATAATATGTACTTATATATTTCTAAATAAATACATAGTAGGTATACAAAAACATCAAAACTCTGATACAAAACTTTGAGGAACACACAATTTATTCGATTCCACCCGAATCCAACCTGAGACCTCAGCACAACATTCCCATATTAATGATGGCAACATTTTATGGATCACAGAATTAATGTGAAAATTTCAGCTTTCTAAATATCACGGTTCCTCAGAGACAGTCTCATGACGGAAGGACAGACAAAGTTCAAAGACAGCAAACGGACAACGTAGTCTCATAAATAGACTCCCGTTTTTATCCTTTGGGTAGGGAACCTTAAAAACGACCGAAATTCTAGAATATTTTAGCTTTTCCTTAATTCATACACTAAACACTATAAATTTGCATTCTTTTGAAGGTTCTATATTCGTTTGAAGTGCCACCAAAGTGAAGTTTCGATTATCAGTCAGTCAGTGTTCACTCACTGCATACATACATAAAGTCACGCCTTTATCCCAAAAGGGGTAGTCAGAGGCGTAGTATACGCCCACGTCTCACCTTTTAGTTTCATGTCCCGCGAAATAGGTGGTGAGCCTATTGCCGTGTTGAAATGGACGAGTAGTGTTCTGTTAAAAGATACTAAATTTACTTCAAACTTCTAGTTTTATCCACAAAGAAATTATAAGGGGTCGAAAACGAACTGAGTGGGTTCGAAGCAGTGGGAGTAGAACTCGCGCAGCGAGGGTTCGGTACCAAAAAACGGCAAAATTCATGTTTGTTGTATTCCATGCAACAAACGTTCCCCTAATACAATATTATATATCTGATTTTAGTATTTGTTGTTATAGCGGCAACAGAAATACATCATCTGTAAAAATTCAGTTCTCTAGCTATCACGGTTCCTGCGATACACACATTTTGTGGGACAGACAGACAGACGTACAGCGAAGGGTCATGTATTGGGTCCTGTTTTTCACTCTTTGGGTACGGAACCCTAATAAATACGAAGTCTAATAGGTATTGAACGAATTCGTACGTAAGCATTGAACTTATATTACTACGTCCATAATAATCTCAAGGTGCCTACCTTGAGAGTATTATGGACGTAGCAGGTACGTAAGTGAATTATTCAAACTCACCTTTCTTCTTCTTTTGTTACCTATCGTGAATTCGTGAATAACGATAGATAATGAGGGAGTTTAAAAATTACTGTTGAGGCATCCAAAAACAGCGCAAAATAGTGCTTACTTCTTTATAGGCATTGTCATATTTATCTAATGGCGACAGGTTGTGGCGACGAGGTCCCGTGTTGCGACAGGTAAGAGTACAAAATGTCGCCACCCCAATACATCCCAAGGGTGTCGTAAGAGGCGACTAAGGGAACACCTTCGCAAAAAGATCCATTACGTAGAGAAGGAAATCTCAAAATGTAACCCGGTTGTCAGTAAAATGACAATCGTTAAGCCAAGTTGAAGGATTTATGCTTGGCTTGAAAATTTTCAACTGCGTGTCGTGGCGACCTGCGCCTGTCCATTCCAACACGGCAATAGGCTCATCACCTATTACGTGAGGCATAAAACTAAAATGAGAAATGGGGGCGTATACTATGCCTCTGTCTACTCCAACGGGGATAAAGGCGTGATTATATGTATGTATGTAAATAAAGATAGCAGGCATATGACACATACATTTTACGTAATCACGCGCACGCGGTTCGCGGCAACACTGATTGAACGCTTGGTTTACCTGCTGGGGGCGTTCCGACTAGTACTGATTTTTAAATGTGTGCGTGACGCGCGGCTCGTTCTGACAATCATTCACACAAGTATAGGTACCGCGCTCGGTACCTTTGATATAATTTTGTTTGAAGATGCCTAACTCATTAAACTCTGACTGTATACTGTAGTTTGACTCGGACGGATTTTAGAAATAAATGCCTACAGCCGCGCGGTACGTAAGCATGCGATAGGGCTGCCCACCTACAGCATTTTAATAATATGTGCCTTCTTTGACTTTCTATTTAGTATTGCGATTGTAAATATGTACATACATACATTCATATAGTCACGCCTTTATCCCGGAAGGTGTAGGCAGAGGCATAGTATACGCCCACATTTTACCTTATAGATTTACGTACGCGTTATAGATAGTGAGCCTAATGCAGTTGAATTTTGAAATTTTTCAATCTGCCCACAAGGCCTTCAATTTGTATTAAGGATTGTCGTTTTACTGACAACCGGCTTTCATTTCGAGTAAATATGAACCTTTTTTATTTAAACAAAAGAATACTTTGTGAGTAATAATATAATATCCTCGCAACGGCTGGCGGCGCGGGGCAGCGGCGCACAGTGTCAGCTGTAGAACAAGCCAGGTGGACAAAAATATTTTATCACGGTTTTGGATTTATATATATAAATCAATTAATTATGTGGTATTACTAGCTGTTTCCCGCGGCTCCGAAAACCGCTCTTCCCACGAGAATACCTACTGTAATCTTTTGCCATAAAATTTACCCTATACATTAATACAGGGTGTCGGCTACCTCAACATCAAATTTCATTTGATTTGAATTGATTTGATCAATCTGTTGAACCGTTTTGCCTTGATTGAGTACCTAACAACTCTCGTATTTATAAAGTTTAATTAATAATGTTAATAAAAATTACATATTTTGAAGAAAATGCATAGGAATTGTATATAAATATTTTATTTTATGCACATAATTAAAATACAGGAAAGTAAAAAATATCACTTCGTCTTTTATATAAACTAGCCTAACTAGCTTGTAGCTCAATTTTGGCTCGAGATCGTGTCACCACCACAACAATATGCTCCTCGGAAAGATAACTCTTTTTTTATTGTTTAAGAATGCAATCAATTTCCAAGTACGATTTTGTTAATACAATAACAGATGTAAAAAAGAAAACAAAATGTAGGTGTTTTCTTAATGTACCTACATTTTGTTTTCTTTATTACATCTGTTATTGTATTAACAAAATCGTACTTAGAAATTGATATTTTATGATTGTTTCAAGTTTGTAAAAGTATGTGTTTTTACTTAATATTACCTACCACTTGGTTTTGTTACCATCTCTTGTGATAATTTCAGTGTTTTATAAGTGTAATGCTAAACTAAAGCTTGCATAAGTGCATTGTAATTCTGGTATGACCCTACCCATTTAATAGTTACTATGTTGCAGAAATGTATTATTTTCATACTAATTAATAAGTTTATAACAGCGTGACAGCTGAATGAACGTGCTTACTATATTTGTTTTACAATCTAGGATAAAAATGTACACTAGATTTTTGTATAACTGTCTAAAATTATGTTGAATAAAGTCCTTTTGAAATTGAAAAATTGAAACCACAACAATATGCTCCTCGGAAAGATAACTCTTTTTTTATTGTTTAACCCTTCAAGCTCCTTCAACCCCCACAAAATTTATATCGAAAATCAATAATCGCAAGCACCTATTCCCACCACCCTAAAAATGAAAAAAGATTTCTCATTTTCCAAAAAAAAATTTATTTCTCACTTACCAGTCCAAATTTTACAATTCTGCAAACGGCAACCGGATTATTGATAAATTGTTTATTTTACTGTGTATAATAATAAATAATAATGAAAACGCATTATTTATAATAAAAAAACAAAACACACACGCACACACGCACTTGGTACACATGCACTCAACACAAAAAAACCTTTATTACTCTACCACCACACCATATTTTACGATTCTGTAAACACCAACCGGATTATTGATATATTGTTTATTTTACTGTGTATAATAATAAATAATAATGCAAACTCATTATTTATAATAAAAACACGAAACACACACGTACTACACAAACGCACGCCAACCATGCGCAATCCATTCTCAACTTCAACTGTTCGATTTTTGTAAAAAATTCTGGCCCATTGACGTCATTTTATAAGATTCCAAAAACAAGAAAATGTTATATACTACACATGCAATCAAACTGTTCATAGAAAAGTAGGACGTAAGGAGGCTAAATTTAAGTTTAAAGTCGTCTGGGTAGGTGCGGCGACCGGTCGCCGCGCGGGGCTCAACGGAAAAGCTTGATTATTATGCGCGGCGACCGGTCGCCGCGAGGAGCTCTAAGGGTTAAGAATGCAATCATATGATGGGAACACGTACTGATGTCTGACTTTCATAGTCCACTCCCTAGTCTGTTTATATGAGTGAGTTGTTGATTTTGAATCAATATAATACGCTAAGGCACAGCACTTGCCTTTTGTAGGCTAGTGGACGCACTTGTAGAAGATAGATTTTCACCAATGACCTTTATAACACTAGCAACACTTTAATGTCCTCTTCACCGTGCAACTATGCAGCAGTCATTTATTCCCCAACACTCCGCGATTGAACTAGATCTTAAACTCTACGTTTCTAGTTTTAAAAGACGAATCTTAAAAGACTTTTTAGATCTTCAGGGTCGAGGAAGATCAGCAGATGAGGTAGAAGGTTGTGACCGAGACAATCGCACGCAGAATTTCATCGCTTCACCTTCTAGCCACGCTTTATTTTTATTAAGCAAACGTTCTATTGACTTTCCTGAAAAGAACCATTTTGTAGCAATTTTCCAAGAAATGGCGGCTAATTTCCACTTAATTTCCCTTTCGCATTATTTTGTGATGTCACAGAAATCAAATTTGGATGAATAAAACTCAAAACGATCATTTCTTAATTGTTTTACATAACAATCTTCAAAAAAATTAATTTTGCCAATAGAATAAAGCTTATCTGCAAAAGAAAGAAAAAAACAATGTTGTACTCGAGTGTGCTACAAATAATATATATCATAATCATCTATAGACGTCCAGCTACAACATATCGAAAATTTAGCCCGGATACAAAAGGAAACATGGGTGTCTTGATAAGTTTTAAAAAGTAGAAGAAAAAAAAGTTTATTCTGTGTCTTCATTGATAGCCTATTTTATTAATGTTTATGACACAATAAAATATTATAATAATAAAATAATAAACATACCTTCAGATATAAAATCCATCACTAAAACTTTCCACAAAACAACAAACTGTCACCGTAAGATGTTAGTGCAAGTGTCGCGAAAATGCAATGGACGCAATTATTTAAATACATTTACCCTCATTAGCTTACTTTGATAAGCGATAACGCATCAGAATGGAATGATAGACGTAAACAGTTTTCAGAATCTGGGGTTATGGGGTGTTGTTTACATGTAGAAATTATCTATTTTCGGAAATTTGAAAATGACTTTTGTCCACCTGGCTTGTTCTACAGCGTACACTGTGCGGCGTGGCGGCGCAGCGCTCGTTATCTACTAACGATTGAGTGAGACTGGTATAGAAATTTGAAAACGAGTAAGCGGCGTAGACAATAATAATCGGCTCACCACATGTTTCGTCAGTGATAGAATCACGGAATTCTAGTCTTTATAATCATTGCGTTAAATTTTTGATTTACAAAATTAAAACTATCTTTCGCTTTGAAAGTACTAGTCAGTCTCTAGTACACTAGTACTTTTCGTACATTGTCATTTTGTGTTAAATTTTGGAAGTTCAAATTTGTCTCTATGCGTGTAATAAAACTCAAAGGTAACAAAAATGCTGTCAATCAAAGTCATACGGTGCTTAGTGTAGGTACTGTAACATCGGTCATCCACAAAGAAATGAATACTCTTGAAACATACCTAAATCATTGCTCTCAATTAAATAACTACGAACTGACAACGGAACTAAATGTACTACCTACACGTACTAGAGTTCTGAACTAGCTTTTTTTTTGATATTGTACTATATTGGATCGCACCGTTCACTGACTGAGCAAGCACAAGTCTAGTTTTAAACACAAACATACCTTCTTCATGTAACTACCTAGTTCACTCGTGTCAATCACTTTGTTTAACTTTAGTCAACTAGTAGTACTAGTAAAAGCCAATTAGTACTTAAGTAAAATCAATTTATAGTCTTACCTTTCGGAGTTTCCAGGTAATCTAAAAAACGTTATCTCTGGGTGCGTTATTGACGAATTCATGCAACCAAAACAAGCACAATAGACTCTAGTTGTCATATTAAATATTTTTAGTAAATAAAACACGCGCGGTTACTATTTAAAAAACGACACACCGTCCATTCGTCTACTCGGCACAATCGCGACTGCGGACGCTGCTTGCGTGCTGAAAGGCCTGCCGAAAACGAGAATCGTAGGTATAGCTTGCGCTTTGTCCGTTTGTAGGGAGCTACAATACTGGTTAAACAACATATTTATACTGTGACTCTGACTGTAATTTATACTGTGCGCAAACTATTCACTTTAGAAAAAATTATGTTAGAAACCTCAATAGCATTTTTGAAGACCTATCTATAGTTTTCCCACGCGTATGGGTTTGATGAAAAAAGAATTTTTGAGTTTCAGTTCTGAGTATGGGGACTTCCAAAATTTACTGCTTTTTTGGAATATTTTGGAACTCGTTTTTTATAAAAGCTAAATCGCTCAGAACGGTATCTACGTTCCCTCCTAAAGTGCCGTCATCCAGATACCAAATATTTAATTTAGAATTTAGCTGTCTAATTATGGGTTGTATGGATAAACTGAAAATGAGTGGCCCAAGAGGGTCACCTTGTTGACATCCAACTGCAGAGTCTAATATGTTATCTTTGTACAATAATTTTGATGGGTGTCTGTAGCACTGCCAAAGAAAATTAAATATTTTGGGGGTTTCTAATTTGGCCTGCGTCAACAAGGTGTCCCTGTTTACTGAATTGAAGGCATTCTTAAGGTCAACCTTAAGGACGACCTCTCCCTCACCGCAGCCAAGGTAAGTCGACAGGGCATGTATGGCAGTCTCACAACCCCCTTTAGACCCGAAGCCGAGCTGCAGGGGTTGGAATTCGCTGGCCATTTGTTCCTTGTAAAAATGGCAGCAAATTTTGGCTACCATACGCCTAAAAGTACAACCAACGGCAATGGGACGAATGCCACCATCTTTCTTCCGCAAGGCGCAAAGATTGGCCCCATACAAAATGTCGATGATGCCTTCGTCCACATTGCCGGACAACATGAGATTTACCAAACCTGTTAGCTCTTTCAAAAGTGCCTCGCCAGGCTCCCCAGCAGCTGGGCTCAGGAGATCCTTTAGATGCTGAGGAGTCAAACCATCGAGGCCACCAGCAGAACCACTCCTGAAGGAGCCAACAGCTATCAAGACTTCCTTGGCTGTAACATGTAAAAATTCCGTGTCTAAATTTGGAGGATCGGGGAAGGACAAGTCCTCTTTTGGCGCAGGGTGCTTGCTCTTCAGATCTGCGAGAGTTTCTGGAGAGCAAGGCGCCACCACGTCGCTACTAAATAATAATCTGGACGCGCCTCTTATATCACCTTCTCTTAATTTTGATTCTACATAGTGAAAAAGTGAATTTTTACAGAAATCTGTGAATTTTGGGTCAAAAATATGCGTCGAATTACAATTATCTCTAATTTGTGAAGTTAAACTTTTTTTAATAGCCTGATCTTTTGAAATATGTAGAATCCTATAAGAGAAAGTGAGCAACAGTTCCCAAGCATGGATTGAGTTTTCCCGAACTACAAGACCTATACAGTGGGCCAGATTTTGAGCCACTGCAGGTCTTGCACCACGGGGAATCCTTTTTAATACTGGTATTGAATTTTTAAATTTTGATATTGTCTGCCAAAAAGGAGTTTATGAAGTTGAAAGGGATATTGTAGGTGATAACTGACTTGAAGGAACATTTTGGGACTTATGCACTTTCCCAAAATGTACCTTCAAACCACGTTCCCCCTTAAAATAACGAGCTTGGGAACAATTGGGGCAACGAACCAGGTTATACTGCGACGTGGAAGGTTGACGGGCTACATTCAAAACACCATCACTACAGTCTTGCAACATAAAGAAATAAAAATGAGGAACTTACCCAGAATTTAAATTACACCTAATTATGTACATGATTTTAAAGAAAATATTATCACTAAATATAAAAAAAAACATATTTTTTTTAGATTTATCAATCTCTTAGTTTAGAAGTTAGAGGGGGGGGGGGACACATTTTTCCACTTTGGAAGTGTCTCTTGCGCAAACTATTCACTTTAGAAAAAAATGATGTTAAAAACCTCCATAGCATTTTTGAAGACCTATCTACAGATAGATCATAGACATGTATGGGTTTGATGAAAAAAAAAATTTAGAGTTTCAGTTCTGGGTATGGGGACCCCCAAAATTTACTGCTTTTTTTCTAGTTTTATATAAGAATCTTAATGCGGTTCACAGAATACATCTAGCTACCAAGTTTCAATAGCATAGACCTTATAGTTTCGGAGAAAAGTGGCTGTGACACACGGACGGACGGACAGACAGACAGACAGACGGACAGACATGACGAATCTATAAGGGTTCCGTTTTTGCCATTTGGCTACGAAACCCTAAAAAACTACGAAGGCTATCCGAGTCGGGGTGTTAACTATTTACTTATTTTTTTTATACCTACCACTAGAGTGGCAGACAAGCATACGGCCCCACCAGATGTACCGGTGGTCACCGCAGCCTATGGACGTTTGCAACACCAGAGGCGCCACAATCGCGCTGCCGACCCTTTAAAAACCTTCTAAGTCCCCTTTTGAAGAACCCCATACTGTAGGCGTTTGGGAAAACCGTTATTATGGTTGAATTAATCGTTCTGTCGACGAAAAGTTCATAGTTGAAAGGTTCTGTCGGTGAACAACTCATAATCGAAACGTTCTGTCGGCGGCTCATTCGGCAGAGAAACGTATGTCGGAGATAATGTTTCAGAGCCAGCAAAATTATTGTGGCATTTTTTTGTTAAATAAATCTAATGGGCAATTTTTTTAAATTTGCCTTATCCTAGTTGAAAGTAATTATTAATTTAATTAATAAATATATAAATCAGTCTCGTATTTTAAATACGTAGTTACCTACCTACACATTGACATCAATATGATAATTGATTCCTGGTGACAATCATTATTTATGGCAGAATAAAAACATTTCTCTTCATTTTTATAAATTAATAAGATAAGTACCTACCTATAAGGGATGTTAATGGTAATTTAAATTGGAACCCATAAACTTTGGGGACAAAAATAAATTACCCTAAAATTATTTGTCTATATCATGAACTCTAATTTATTAAATAACTGCACTTCACTAAGTAGGTACCTATTATCTAACTGCCTTTTTTTTTGTTTAACGTGAGAGAAAATTCTCATGGATGTTATGCCGGACTCCTAACGACTAAAAACCTCACGTCACGCCCAACAGCCTGTGGTTGGGAGCCCCGGGGAAGCCCTCGGAATGATGTTCCAAAACAAGGATGTCCTAGAACAGTGGTTCCCAATTAGTTTTTGCTTCGTACCACTTCAAAAAAGACCTCAAACCTGCGTACCCCTTATTGCAGCAATCACAATAATATTATAAATGCGAAAGTTCGTGAGTGTGTGTGTAGTGTGTATGTTTGTTACCTCTTCACGCTCAAATCTCTGCACCAATTTTGATGAAATTTGGTATACAGGTAGTTCTCCCTGGATTAACAGATAGGCTACTTAAACCACAGGTAACACCGCGGGGCGCAGCTAGTGATAAATAAAAAAAGTCAGTTTACATTAAATGTTATTTTAAATTATCAACAAATTACAGTACAATTAGTGAAAATCAAAATAAAATGATGTTTTTTTTATATTAAGTTCGCCAAATTGACGTCACCACTGATGGAAAGCCGTGGCGCATCTAGCGATTGGAGGCCACTCTCACAGTCCGTAAGACTTCTGACAGTGGTCTTCAAGTTGGCGGCCCTGTGATGTGCCTCTTTATGCTCCACTTGAAGAACCCGGGATTGTAAGAGGAGGGAAATACGTGTGCGGGCAGGTTCCAGATTTTTATATTCCAGCAGAGAAACGATCTTTTAAACACTCAGTTCTAACGAAGATTCTCTCTACTGTGTATTAGTGGTATCTCGGCCCGGAACGCTTTGTTCGGGATGTATTAGCGAAGACGCTAATGTGACAAATGTTCACGTTTTTCTTTGCACAGCTCTTGAAAATCTGATTGTCCTTCAGTCAGCTTCAGTCTTAAATCGTCTTCAAGTTGAAGTCTGTGATTATGTTTAGTTTTAAGTTCGTCATGACCGAAAATTCGCTTTTGCAAAGGTAGATCGTGCAAAATAGCAGTACCTATATATTTTATTGCTGATTCGCTGATATAATAAATATATTTTAAGTTAGCCCAAAAGTCACCCTGGTCACCCAGTGAATGCTCTGCAAAACAACTCTTGAGTCTGCTGTTGCATGAGATGTCTAATAATTCATCTTGATCTGAGAGGGGTAGGTGGTCGACGGAATGGTTCGCGATAGGATTGTTTACCCAGTTCCATTGCGGCGATATTTCTGGGAAGTAGGTAACTGCAAGTGGCATTTTAAGTCCGATTTTAAATCTTAATTTACTGTCGGAAGAAGTTGTATCTAAAAGTCATAGTGCTCGATGCTCCGTGCTTTTACTATGATGATCGTAATAAAATAATATTTTTGAAATTGTTATTATTTTTACTGATAGCCGCACTAACCCCAATTGATGCAACTTCACGTACCCCTGGGGGTACGCGTACCACTAATTGGGAAACGCTGTCCTAGAACGTATCTAACTGCCTAACCTGTCAACTTCAATATCTTCTGTAAGTATGTGATGTTAGTGAAGAGCGCTAGGATCTTAACTCGGATACAGGTTGTATTCTACCTGGTTCAGGACAATTTTCAAAACGAGAAATAGGTGCCTACCTACTTAAATATCCCCGCTTAAATATCGTATTTTTTTATTTAGTAGATATTTGTTGCAACCGACATAGAAGTACATCATCTGTGAAAATTCCAGCTCTCTAGCTATCACGGTTCCTGAGATACAGCCCCATGACGAACAGCGAAGTCTCATCAATAGGGTTCCGTTTTTACCCCTTGTGTACGGAACCTTAAAAAGAAGTCTAATATTAGCTTTGGAGCGGCGCACCTTCAATACCTAGAACTGTGCATTGAATTATAATGTTACCAACATAAGTGGGTTCTCAAAGTTGCAGTAACATTGAGACTTGTCATGATATTTAATTTCGTTTCGTTAACTTATAATGTAAAAGTTCACCGCTAAAAGGGCTAGATGACGCTGTATTCAATATTCGATCATTTTAATTAAAGTTGCACACTCACAGCACTGTGCCTTTTTGAAGTTTTTATGACGTTACCGATCGATGTAAGTTTGTTTTTTTTTATACCACTAAGGTGGCAGAAAAGTATAGGGCCCACTAAAATAACTGGTGGTCACCGCATCCTATGAACGTTTGCCACACTCGCGCTGCCGTCCTTGTAATAACCTTCTAAGGCCCATTTTAAAGAACCCCATAATGTAGGTCCTGGGGTACCCCATCGGCCTTCCGAGGGCTTAACCGGGGCTCTTAATCGTGGGCTGTTAGTAGGACATGTGAGGTTTGTTAGTCAGTAGAAGTAGAGCATAACATCCATGAGGATTTTCCCTCACGTAAATAAAAAAAATGCGGATACTGTAGGCGTTTGGAAAAACCGAGGCAGGGAGATCATTCCACAACCTAAGCGTACAGAGAAGAAAGCCCCTATCGGATCTTACCGTGCTCAAACGCTCCGTATCCGTATTTGTATCACAGTTCGTGCCTATCACCTCCCAACTATACACGTAGGTTCTTATACTTACATGTTCCTACTTGTACACAAACTCAACAAAGATGTAGGTTTTAGATATGTATTAGGTTTTAGAGAACGCATCCCAAACAAAAATCGTTGCCTTTTGCCACGAGTTACAACTAAAGTTCGCTGCAGCGATAAAACAATAAATTAGTCGTCTAATCATAATATAAAATATTCAAGCGCAAGACCGCTTCTTAGTTATAGTTTTTTCACGACCAAAAGGTCTAAAGCGCCGCGCATTTCATGGTGCTTACGCGTTTCCTTCAACGTTTATCAAGAACATGTCACTTGTAACGAAATAAAAATGGCGGTTAGATATTAAAAACACAAATTTAAATAAATCATGTGTTTTAAATAGAAAAGTTTATATCCTTACGAGTGAAAAGTACTTTCAAGACTTTTCTTTTGTCGTCTTGAGTGGTTTTTTACAGTATTTGACAACACGCGAAGGCATTTTACGCAAATCTTTTCACTGATGAAGGCGTCACGTTGTGCCGGGTACTCGCAAGAGACTAATTGACTTATGGTCCGTGGCTCTTGGCTCAAAATTTTACTTCGGGATGCGTTCTCTACACGTAGTAGATAATATATCTCAATGAATTATTCAAGTATAATTGAGTACCTGTGCTTAATATCTTATTTACTACAATATATCAGTAAACTATGCCTCTGCCTACCCCTTCGAGGATTAAGGCGTGAATATATGTATGTATGTTTTATTACAATAATTCTTGTGGGTACTTTCCTTGTCTGTAAGACTTACTTACAGACAAGGAAAGTATTTATATAATATAAGTCTAAAAGGTTCACTATTATTTCGCGTTCTGTTATCGCATTCTCCGCGTCGTTAATTTTGACATCCTCCATCGGCTGTGTCGCGAATGCGACTGAGCTGCATTCGGTCGGATGGAACGCTCCAGACGTACCGATTTGGTTGGATGGTTGGCTTGTCGGTTGCGCCGGCGATCCCACCACGTCCGACCGATATTAACAATAATTATGTCGGGCCAACCGCCTTACACACTTTCCGATTTGGTTGGTGTCGGGTGGTTGGATTCAACCAAATCGGAACGTGTATTAATAGTTTTACCTTGCTGTACCACAGTTGCGACTAGCACGCGGGAGGTACCTTAATAATTTTATTTTGTAGTCTTACCGTCACCTACTCAAATATTGTCTGATGTGTGGTTTTTAGATCAGTTCTAATATTCTGTTTTGCGAAAAATTTGCGAGAAGAAAGTGTTTGGTTGTAAATAAACAGGTGATTAAACAAGGATTTAGCTGTTGGCAGTGGATATTGAAATGCTTTGTGGAATATAATGTGTACGGGTTTGCCAACATAATGATGTCACATCCCACTAAACGAGTAAGTAAGTAGTTATTAATGATGATCATTATTGTAGTAGCAAGGTAACTTGTCTATGAATAAAACATGCATATCTAACTTAGGGCAGATTCGACCAAAATCAGAGTAAGAAGATACTACAGAATACCTTGTACTGCAAAGTAGTATACTTCAGTTTGGTTGTCATTGCTACGTTGTGCCACAGTATGTTGTTGGTAAAATGGAAAATCACACTACTTTATTTTAGCTACAAGTTATTTTAGAAAAAATATTTACTCCAATTTTGGTCGGGTGCGAGTGTTTGTTATACCGGGATACCGGGATCCCGAAATACCGGGATCCCGCAGCATTTTTGCGGGACCAGTCCCGCACGTAAATCATGCAGGATCCCGCGGGATTAGCGAGACTGCGCAAAAGTAAACGCCATGTGTTGTTCTGTAAGCGGAAGCGCGCAAATCGAGAAAGATTTTTTGTAATTGTGACGTTATATATATAACCTAATAACGTACTTATTTGTTTTAGTGATTTAATCAGGGAGATTTGACTTTTCTTGAACTATTAACAGTTAGAAAAGTATTCAATTATCGCGTACATTGCTTGCTAGCTATTTGACATAAAGTTAGGAGTCGTTTGGCAAACAAGAATTTTGACATGCTATGTTTTATGCACACTTTTAAAGTAATGCCAAAATTACTCATTTTATCGGTTTCTAATAATTTTCATTAGGTATTTTATTATTTATATGTCTATCTTTTTAATAATCTCAATACATATTGAATAATTTATTTTTCCTTGTGGCCCCGCGGACTCAGTGTTCTGTAAACGATCACTGCAGTAAGTAACATTAACTATGGCCAGTCCTTAGATGGGTGACCACTTGTTGACATGCCACTGCTGCCACTTGAGCGTTGCCGTGCTTCGGAAGGCACGTTAAGCTGCTGGTTTCTTTTGGCGGTAAAACGGCAGACGTTAAGCCAAGGCCCTTAAAATTTTAACAGCAAGCAGTCACAACCTGCACCTTTCCATTTCAACACGGCAATACGGCTCACCACCTATTACATGTGACGAAATCTTAAAACGTGAAATGTGGGCATATAATATGCCTCTGCCTACCCCTTCGGGGTTTAAGACGTGACTATTTTTCAGTTCTAGATGCGTGATACAGAATTCTATTCTTTTCTCAATTACTATAAGAAATATGTGGGATCCTGCAAATACCGGGATCTGGACTGAGACCTTTAAGTCCCGCAAATACCGGGATTACAACTATTTTGCGGGATTGCATTCCCTGGCAAGGATCGATAAACTTAGTTCGGTAACTACCAACCGCATATAATATGTGTAGGTTTCTAAACGAGTAGGTACATTTGGTGACGTGAAATGTGGGGTCCAAGTGCACATACGCTTTACAGAGACATTGCAAAGCGTTTAATCGACTCTTCTCGTGACCATGGGGCTGGCCTCTTCTTCGCTCAGCGAATAAGCATAGCTATACAACGCGGTAATGCGGCCAGCTTTATGGGACCCTTGCCAGTTGACGTTGATGGCGAGGAATTCTTCGACACCTAGACTGGGCATTTTCAGTTTTGCATAGGTAAGTATATTCCCTTTTTAGGGTTCGGTAGCCGAATGGCAAAAAACGGAACCCTTATAGATTCGTCGTGTCTGTCTGTCTGTCTCTCCGTGTGTCACAGCCATTTTTCTCCGAAACTATAAGACCTATACCAGTGAAACTTGGTAAGTAGATGTATTCTGTGAACCGCGTTAAGATTTTTATATAAAACTAGAAAAAAGCAGTAAATTTTGGGGGACCCCATACTCAAAACTGAAACTGAAAATAAAATTTTTCTTCAAACCCACAGGTACGTACTATAGATATGTCTTTAAAAATGCTATTGAGGCTCCTTAAATCATTTTTTTCTAAACTGAATAGTTTGCGTAAGAGACACTTCCAAAGTGTAAAAATGTGACTCCCCCCCGCCCCTCTAACTCCTAAACAAAGAGAATGATAAATCTAAAGAATATATATAATGTACATTGCTATAAAAACTACCAACGAAAATTTGTTTGAACGAGATCGAGTTGGTAGTTTTTTGTTAATCTTACTAATATTATAAATGCCAAAGTTTGTGAGTGTGGATGTTTGTTACTCTTTCACGCTCAAACTGCTGAACGGATCGGGCTGCAATTTGGTACAGATATACATTATAGTCTGGAATAACACATAGGCTACCTTTTATCCCGGGAATAACTTCCCGCGGGAACAAATTTTACGCGCGCGAAGCTGCGGGCATCAGCTAGTACGTCATAAACCGCAATTTTCGCCTGTAAAAATCACTACCACTGCGAACGTGTTAAAACATCAATCAAAGTTACAACGAACTACAAAAACTTTTATATTTGCTACATTCTGCTAAGGAACCCTTCATGGGCGAGTCCAGCTCGCACTTGGCCGGTTTTATTTTTATTTTGTTGTAGTTAACATTTTTTTTTTCCTGTTCTGTATTTTACTCTGTACATAGTTAATTTAATATTTAATAACCTTGTAAATTAAATAAAACATAATACAAAAAAACCAACAGCGACAGGCAGGATTCCTATAAGGCTGCTCGCACATTTGTCAGCACCGTACGCGCCGCATGCGCCGTACGCGCCGCATTTTAGAATTCGTTGTATGAAATTGTATGGAACCTCGCACATTACACCCGCAACGTACGCGCCGCATTTCGATAAGAGGGAGGCAGGATTCCTATAAGAGTACTAAACTTAAACCTAAGTTTATTGCCTTCTTTTAAGAAGAAAAAGAAACTATTATCATTCTTGCTTGTGTGGCAAATAGGTAGGAAATGAATGACATAAAAAGGAAAGGACATATTAAATAATAGTTAGGTACCTGTCCTATTCATTTTACAGTAGATACAGTAACTTCAGGTACAGATATAAATAAAAAATAGCATTTTAATTATTTTGCTATGTTCTGCAAAAAGAAAAAAAAAACAAAGAGAGAGATCACCTCTTTGTTTGATTTGTACAATTTGCGTACATGGTTGTGTACAAGGGAGCCTGAATTAAATAATGCCTATCAATAGATCTCATTCATTCTTTCTGAAAAATATGTAGGTATTTTTAGCTTCATCTCTAAAACGAATATTATTATGTTGCCTGGAAACAAAATTTTTTCAAATGATATTATGGCAGACAAATAAAAAAGCAGTAAGCTTGTCTGGCACCTTTAAAGCAGATTATTCTAGAACCCCCTTACACTTTGTATAACATAGATAGGTATAATAGTGATTTAATTTTAGACTTCGGTACAGGTAGAATTATTTTCCTTAGAGTATGAAACTATGAATAACATAGAAATGTTAATTTCTGAGCTTTTAACCCTCGATCACTCGCGCAGTTTTTAGCCTCGTGAGCACTAGCGGGGTGTTGTGGCCACCCCACATACATAAAGTGATTTTATGTCAATATAAAAACAGTTACTGGTATTAAACCAGCATTTTTTTATTGTGTGTTGTATGACGTATGCAAATAAAAAACCTAAATTTTATAATCAACTTTATTACTGTTCTACAAAACATTTATAATAATCAGCCATTTTTTGCATAATATTGAGATCTTTCCTCGAGGAACCAAAATAAAATAATCTTCTTTTATTTAAACATAAGCTTTCTCATTAAAAATAAAAAATATAAGAAATTTTGCAGTTAGCCTTAAAGTCGCAAATTAACCAAAAATTTAGAATAATGTTAAAAATAATATTCACCAAATATAAATCAGTACATAAATAATTAACAGTCAAAAATAATTTTCTCTCAACAATACTTTTAAAAATAAGTTTAGTTTAGTTTTTGTAGTTTAAATATGATAAGATTTTCCTTTTATTTTTAATTTATGGTTAGATAGTAATACAAAAAGTAATCGAAGAGAAGTGATTGATAAAAAAAAAGTTTAAAATATATTTTCACAGGCCTTAATTAAATTAGACCTTGGATTGTAATAAGCATACCTAGTTTGTTTAGAAACATTAAGCTATCAAGCTTTCTTCGAAATTCGGATCAAGATTTTTTTCGAAGCCAGTTTTGGTCTTGGAGGCGACACATCTACTAAGATATCAATGCGTCATTATGAACATACCTATAATAAAAGTATGTTTAACAGAATTCTATTAACGTCAAGCTGTATGAATGTACTTGATAAGAATTAAGCAACATGACTTGATGTTTATAGCACAGTTCGCTATGTTTGCCTTTTTGAAAGTTACTAGATAACATTCAGACAATTTAGAATGTATGGTCACTGATAAAAGCACCAGTAATATAGTGCAGATGATTTTGAAGCGAGCGCACTATCCAAATTCATTCACGTAGTGGACATTGACCAATATATTATGCCGTTCTTCAGCATCAGTTATAGCATAATATTTTCTTCCCGAGCCACTATTTCTGGATATATACCTGTCTTCTGATACCATTTTCATACGTTTTGAACAGTTCTTCTAGAAAATTCTAGTCACGTAATAGCTCTGGTTGCCGTAGCAGTGGTCATGTGATGTCGAAATCTAGACATAGCATAATGTAGGATTAGATTTACAAAATTAATACCCAAAAGCCCAAAAGCCCAAAACAAACCGTAGCATACAGCAAGCTGGTCAAGAACAGTGTCGAAACGCAATCTATGTATTGATCTGAACTACCTATTTATCTATGACCATCACTTATAAATGCCCCGTGTGGCGACGGGGTCCCGTGTTGCGACAGGTAAGAGTACAAAATGTCGCCACTAAATACATCCCGAGTGTTTCGTAAGAGGCGACTAAGGGAATACCTTCACAAAAAGATCCATTGCGTAGAGGAGGAAAACTCGGAATGAAACTCGGTTGAGAGTAAAATGACAATCGTTAAGCCAGGTTGACGGCCTTATGGGTGGCTTGAAAAATTTTAACTGCGGGTCGCGGCGACCTGCACGCCTGTCCAGCCGTTTCAACACGGCAATAGGCTCAATGCCTATTGCGTTGGACATAAAACTATAAGGTGAAATGTGGGCGTATACTATGCCTCTGCATATCCCTTCGGGGATAAAGGCGTGATTATATGTTTGTATTTACAAAAAAATTGTTCAAACCACATCTTTCAGAATAATTTTGCTGATACTTTGACTCTTCATCATTATTGACAGCTAACTATCATTTTAATATTCTCAAAAACCCCATAATTATAATAGCATACCTAAACATTAAGGCTATGGTCTCCTATGAAAAGCTTTACGCGGACGGCGTCAGACTTCAGCGTGAATGTACCGATTGACGTCTGAACGCCAGGCACAGGCCAGCGTTGGTGGTCAATACATACACGACGACGGTGACGTCTCGTTCATAGCAAAAGTCGACAAAATGGATATAAATTCGACTCAAATGTTGTAATTATCATAATACAATACTTTGCCTATTTTACATTATTGAAACACACACTTGTACTTACATTCCACAATTTAATTTGATTTAACACCTAACCGGTTTCGCTTTATAGCATTCTCAAAGGTATTATAATGTTCTTCCACTATTACTTCTAACACTGTTATTATAAATATGTTGTGTTAGAAGTAATAGTGGAAGAACATTATAATACCTTTGAGAATGCTATAAAGCGAAACCGGTTAGGTGTTAAATCAAATTAAATTGTGGAATGTAAGTACAAGTGTGTGTTTCAATAATGTATTACAACAAGTTCCATCAAGTGCCGACAATCGAAAGTATAAATAATACTTTGCCTATTTTCTTTATATTTACCTTATAATATTTCACCATTTTTTATTGAATTTTGAAAGACAGCTACGTCCAAAGAGAATACAATACTACGTAAGATACGTCATCCGCACGCAGCTGTCAGCGCACGAAATAGACCACAACAGTACATTTCCATAGTAACCATAGTGACGCGATGTACGGCGTGACGTTGAACGCAGCCTCTGGCGTTTATAGGAGACCATAGCCTAAACCACTCCAAAGTGTAGAATACCCAAGTGGCCCTTATTTTGTTTTGACTAGTATACCTAGATACATTGACTGATTTTGATGTGTGAGTACGGTGACCATAAAAAATACATTGCATTAAATATTCAATGTAAATCTACGAATCCTACGATACATCAATCTATCAGACCAGCCTGTCACTGTCCACAGCTGACCTCTCTCTCTCCCGATATTGGTCGGTATAGATAATACGCACTACTAACTGACCAACGAGCCAACGAATGCGAAATAGCTGTCTCATATGCTTTTGCAGTGTCGTTACCTGAACCTCATTTAATAGGCGACTTTTTGTCTATCTACAGATGAGAGAGTTTCTACTACTTAGAGAAGAATTATTGCGAACGACGGGTGACAGGGACGGTTTCGTAGGCGGTCGAAGGGGACAAAAGTAAAAGTACCATTACCGCTTCAGAGGGCGACGATACACCGTTGTTTCAAAATCCGTAACTGGAAGTATCGTTCGACGAGTCTGCGATGAATGCTATTGCGACGTGGATACGGACCATAGAGTAGAGCAATGGACTGGGAAAGGACATGGATACGGACAATGATGAGAATTTTACCGTTGAAGACGACCTACACTCACCGCCCGCAGACGACCGACCATGAGCGACACCTCCCAGCGCCCGCGGCGACTACACAGCGCCAACATCACGCCGCGTCACCCGCCGCCTTCACTGCGGAGCCTGAAGTCATTCAATAGACCTGGCACAATGTAGGTATAACTTATTCCTACATATATGTAGCTCATTCTTAAATGAAAAGTAGGACTCTACTCTAAACAGTATTTAATGTATCATATAAATACTACTGTAAATAGTTAATAATATATCATGTAGGTACAGACAGACAGACAGACAGACATGAAAAGTTTAAATTACATTTTCGGCTTCAGTATCGATTAGAGAATGCCCCCCAAATAAAATTTTCAAAATATCTTCCATGTACAGACTCGCGACCCTCTACAGTTTTATTATAAGTATAGATGACAGTTTCCAAATTATTGAATTTGGAAACTGTCATCTATACATATAGTGAAACTGTAGTAAATACATATAGTAAATCACCGCCTGATAAATCTCACCGACTTAGCTCTAATCACTTTGAGTAGATTGGAGATCCTCTGTGACAGATATAATTCGACAATACGATAGAGGTAGGGAGGCATTAAATTATATTAAATAAGAGCTGCCGCCGTGACGTTAGTCCAGGGTATCCTAGGTGCTAAAGGCGTTGGCGATATCAAGAGACAACTAAAGAGTAACTGCACAGTAATGTTGCCAATGACCATAAGCTAAGATGCTGCTGATTCACCGTACCGTTTGTGGTGTAAAAGAAAGGACTTGTGTTTGAGTTGAAGAAGAAAAAGATAACGAATTCGTTGTAGTTATACATCGTTTTATATTTTTTTATTCTATTACACAAATAAGGCCAGCGTTACAATTAATACGTACTACTTCTACATTCAAACTTGTAAAAACATACTTATATCTAATTATGCCCCGTATGTATTTAACAAATAGGTACAGTAGATATGATTAAGGTTAGCTACAATTTAATAAAAGGCGTATACTGTTCCTCTGCCTACCCCTTTGGTGAGAAAAGGCGTGACTATATATACTTACTTAAAAATCATATCAGGACTTAACAATACCGTAAAAGGCTCGTTCATCCATAATGGGATACCTGGCGAGATAGGTAAACAGGGATTTTTATCATACATACATACATATGGTCACGCCTTTATCCCCGAAGGGGTAGGCAGAGGCATATTATATGGCCACATTTCACCTTTGTATAATTTGTCCCACGTAATAGGTCGTGAGCCGTATTTCCGTGTTTAAATGGACAGGCGCAGGTTGTGACTGCCTGCTGTTGAAATAAAGCCTTCAACTTAGCTTAACGACTGCCATTTTACTGGCAACCGGGACCAACGGCTTAACGTGCCTTCCGAAGCACGGCAACGCTCAAATAAATGTCACAAAGTGATCACATGGATGGTCACCAATCAATCGACCGGCCATAGTGAAAGTTGCTTACTGCAGTGATCGTTTACAGAACACTGAGTCCGCGGGGCCACGAGCGCTTCGAGGGTGGAACGAGGGATTTTTAAACAAGAAGATAAACACACATACACACGGGAGCTAAGGTTGAACTAATGTCTAACACTGAAGGCGCGTATAGATTTAAGCAATTCCCCGTACTGGAGAAGAAATAAGAAGTTAGTAGCGCTCACTGTGATTGATTAAGTACCTACCTACCTGGAGTAGGGTTGAAATGTCTCTAATTTGTGAACTACGACCCATAATAGGTAACATTGAAATTTGTGTGTAACTATCCTTATTATACTTTAAAATTTTAACGCCAAGATAATTGTTGAAATGAGACCACGCTTTGAGAAATTTCAACTTAACTACCTTTTTATTTTCCATTCCTTCGTCAACAGGAACCGCGCAGAACATCAGGATCAAAAGATGGTTTTTTTTTGATACCATTACGGTGGCAGACAAGCAGCTTTGAACAATGATTGAAAGCTTTGAAGCTACTTCACAGTAACGTAGTTAATGCGTGCGCACTGTACTTACACCGAAGAGGCTTACCCATGCGACTATCTTTGAAAGCTCTCGCCAAAGAGTTTCTGGCTCGAGACGTCCAATGTGAAAGTACCGGTCACTCCCAGGAGGAAGATATGGACCAGTATGATGCGTGAACAACGTAGAACTAGTTGAATGTAAATTGCATCGTAAAACAATCATTGTAAATAGATACTAATAAATAGATAATAATTGTAGATAAATAGCTTCTAATAATTGTAAATCTATCTATACATTAATATGTATAGATATTATTATCAATCAATATCAATCAATACATATAATAAAATCGTAACAGGTCGCTGTCTGTACATGAAAGATAAATAATAAAAAATATTATAGGGGGGCTTTATGAACGCAATAGAACCCAAAACAATGATTTTTAGAATTTTTGTCTGTTTGTCTGTATGTCTGTATGTCTGTATGTCTGTATATCTGTTTGTCTGTACGGTTGTGCACGCTAATCTCAGTAACCGCTCAACCGATTGCAATGCGGTTTTTTTTATTGTGTTGAGGTTTGCTCCAGTTAACATCTAGCGTTTGTTTTATGTAAATCGGTTTAGAAATAAAAGAGTTATAACACTTTTAAGAACCAGATATTTTAAAAATTTTAATTGTAGGGGTTTCTTTGAATGTGAGTGAACCTAAACTGGCGTGTTGGCTTAATCATAAAAGAGCTTAATGATTAAGACTATTTTTAAACAATTCAGTCCGCGCCGAAGGCGTGGACTGAATTGTTTTAAAATAGACTTAATCATTAAGCTCTTTTATGATTAAGCAAACAGGGCAGTTTCAGACGCTGCTTGATGACTCTGATGAAGAAATACCTTTCCTTTCATACACCTTATGTGACGTAAACGAAGTTGCGGGCTCAGCTAGTAATTAATAAAACTGTAGATGTAAAGGGTCAGGAGTCTGTACATAGAAGATATTTCGAAAATTTGAATTGGAGGGCGTTCTCTAATCGACACTGAAGCCGAAAATGTAATTTAAATTTTTCATGTCTGTCTGTCTGTCTGTCTGTCTGTATCCCGAATAAGTATTACGCCGAAACTACTAAATGGATTTGAATGATATTTCGCACGGTTCTTTCAGGAGAGGGGATGAAAGGTAAAATAGTTTTTCAGCTGTAATTTCGTACCACGTGGTCCGATTTAAAATTTATTTTTGGTGTTCAAAAGGGTGTACTTTAAGTATAGTTCCACATAAGTTTCAATATTGAGGGTTTTGTATTTCAGAAATTAGAGACGTTTCGCCAAACCAAGAATTCAAGGGTTCCTTGAATGTGATTGTAAATCTTAACTGGCGTGTTGGCTTAATGGCACCCCTTCGGCGCGTACTGAATTATTTTACAATAGCCTTAATCATTAAGCTTTTTTATGATTGAGCAAACAGGGTTACCGCTCTGTAGGCGTCGCGCGCGCGCGCACCTCGCCTCGGATGCATGCTTGTGTGCGTGCACGAGGCGGGGCATGCTTGTGTGATGTTGGAGCTCACACATACAATGTTATGAGTGTGGGGAAGTGTGCGTGCGCAAAAACAGTGGATTGAAGGCGTGTCGGGTGTCGGGTCGCCGCGATACGCTTACGTAGGTACTAAATCTAGGTAGGTGCAGGAACTAAATCTAGGTAGGTGCATGCATCATAAGTAGTTAATTTCATACAAATTCTTGAAATGGAGCGTGAAGAAGCACATTAAAGGACCACCAATTTGAGGACTAGTCTTGTGCATACATGTATTTCGTAGAAAAACCGAATATGCCAGGATCGTAAGTTAGCCTTTGCCTTCTCCGATAGGAGACAGGAGTGTTTATATTTAGGTACATATTTAGAAAATATATAAGTTGGTTTACAGCACAAGCTTATGTTAGAACTATTTGGGGAAAATGACGCTGCGTAAAATTGATACAAAACAAGTAGGTATTTAATATTTCAGTAATTTAATATATTTCTTTTCTAATCTCTACAGACAAGTTTATCTCAAAAGTAGGCAGTATGACAGGCAGGTACAATTACCGGGTACATATTTGAATACCTAAAACTATAATACCTAAAGTTAAATAACCTAAGTTCAAAATACCTAAAATCTAAATACTTAATGGTGGGTTGACCTAAATTTAAAAATATCGAAAGTTTAAAATGCCTAAGTATTTAAATACCTAAAATTATAATACCTAAAGTTAAATAACCTAAGTTCAAAAACCTAATGGTTGTTTGACTTACGAAATAATATGTGGTACGGCTTAAAGAAAAAGGGACACTGCTCACCCTGACTCGAATAGGTTAGGTTAGGATTGTCTGCTCCAATCTTGAAGTTCCAAATCCTTGTGTGTGTGGTTATAAAAAAAATAACCACGAAGGCTAATGCGGGAGCTCCGCTCTGCTCCGCTCCCGCCTTAGCCTTCTAACTTAACCTATCTGAGTCGGGGTGGGCAGTGTCCCTTTTTTTAAAGCGCTGGATGCGGGCTGCTTTAGATCGGTCATTCTGATTTGGTATATCAACCTTTTTTGTTTTAACTTTAGGCATTTTAAACATTAGGTAATTAGTCCAATAGGTATTTCAAATTTAGGTATTAAGTACTTAGGTATTAGTGGTTTAGGTATTTTAGACCATTTGGTATTTAGATTTTAGGTATTTTGAACTTAGGTTATTTAACTTTAGGTATTATAATTTTAGGTATACAAATACGTACCTACCCACAATTACCATCTAGAATCTGATTATCTTAACATAGTTTTACAATACACTAAAAAAACATTTTAATAAAAAAATAGAACCGACTTCATACAAATCCTTAAAAATTAAATTTAGTTAGCACAAAGTTATATGTATTTTGATTTACCAGATTTTATTCAATATCATATTGAAGTCGGGGCCAAGTAAACCCATAGGTTTAGGTAGGTATTATTAATAGCACCAACTTCAATATTATATTGAATAAAATGTGATAAATCAAAATACATATTACATTGTGCTAAATAAATTAAATTTTTAAGGATTTGTATGAAGTCGGTTCTATTTTTTTATTAAAATGTTTTTTTTTTTATTATTTTAAGTGACGGGTGGACCGAAAAGTATATCTATCTAGGTGTAAAGTTCTTATCAACACAAATCAATCAAGCCGAAACACAAGGTAACTGCTGTAAACCGTTAAGAAATTCCCTCGGCTGTCTTTCGGTTCCATCATCAGATCGACTGCAGACCTTCATTAAATTGTAGTAGATACATTAAAGCACTTAATCAACAAGTTAACAAATGCACTACTTGTCCCTACAATTTTCGATGGTTGCCCTCGATTTCTCCTGTATCCCAGCATCAGATCCTGAAACCCTGGATATGGGACCACCTCAGAAGTAGTCTCTATCAAACAAAAAAATAATTTTCAAAATCCATCCACAATTGGCGCCGCTATCGCGTAACATACATACAAAAAAAAACATAGCGTACGAATTGAGAACCTCCTCCTTTTTTGAAGTCGGTTAATTACTACGTACACAATATCTTTGAAGCTATGACATTTACGTGTTACAATACATAGCCAACATTACATGCAGGTCCAACTGTGCGAATATTGCTATTTCGTTGCGAATACAACACTTGCTAACTACACACATAGCTACACTACATACACACACACACACACACACACTGACATGTCGCCTACACACCACTGTTATGGGCTTCGGACACGGTCGACCGACTTGAGTCAATATTATCATGTGTCACACGTCGATGCATACACATGTAAAAAGAAATCGCGCTCCTTCAAACTACCTTCATGCACATTTTGTCAGAATTGAGTCAAGTCGCTTGACCGTGTTTGGAGCCCATTACAGCAAGTACCATTCGTACCTACTTGTTTCTTTGGTCCTACACACAACAATGATTCTCACAGACCATTTCTAAATATGCGTATCTACATTATTGTCTTTTGCTATTACCTACATAACTAGTTACAATAAAACAAAAATATTACATAATCTATTTACATGACACATCTAAATTAAACTAAATAAGCCCCTCGCTACTTTTTTCCAACACAAGCCACTCTGTCCCCGCCGAACTAACAGAAAGGTACTTTAAACCTAAACGTTTTTATTATTTTACACAACTTCATCAATTGATCTCAAAGAAGCTAGGATTAACCTGCTTGTGTTGTGGGTATTATTGACCACGGATATTAATACTCATTTACATTTTTTTTTGTAAATATATACCTACCTACTTACATATAATATAATACATAAAACAATATACACTAAAAGGTTTATCAGAACCGTCACCTGATTACTGCATATTTTTTAAAAAGATGTTCGTATTTGCCATCGATAAGAAATTCCATTGGCTACCATTTTTACTTAGGTAGGTACTTCAAAAGCAACATTTTTAGAAATAAAATACCTACACTAATTTCAATAATCTTATGTACCTACTCTATATTTACATAATTATGCATTCTTCTGAAGATACTTAATTCAATATTATTTAAATACTAAGCAGTCTGTGACCAGTCTAAGACATCGTAGTCATAAATTCACTTAGTGGTTTTACTCTCGTCATTTTCAAAATTATCACTTTCACATGTAAGTTTTAGCTGAATATCACCTTAAAAAATGTCACTCTTACAATCTTCACTTCATCAGCTTCCTAATGCGCAGCTATCATCACCACCAGGAGTGCAGTGGAGGAAACCAACGTCGAGACAATGTACGTCTTCACGTGTCGTATTAACGTTGGTTAATTGTCGTTTTAAATTCATGGAGCATCTGCACAAATGTCTTGTCGTCGTCTCATTGCAGCTGTGGCGCGGGAGCTCCGTGCAACGCCCTCTCTGTGTAAGGGCCTTTCCAGACATCTGGGAAAAAAATCATGACATGTTTACTTAATATTACAAAGGTACCTACTTAGTTATAAGCTGAGCATAGCAGAGTGACTGAACCCAGCCACCCACAGCAAAAGTAGAGGTCCTTTCCGGTTATAATAAATATTCTTGCGAAGTCGTATAGGTAACTCCAGGTAACTAAAGCTGTGGCCGGAACCATAATCAAACTTAAGCCAGTCAAATAAATATCGGAGTACGCCAGCGCAAGTTTTATGGCAGTAGGAACGAAACGCTGCAGTCAGTCTCCTTATAGATCCAGCGGACACAAACATCGTCCTGCTCAACTACTGTTATAGATGTGGTAATGCCGGATAGTATGGTTTGCTCTTAAGAGTCTTTTACATATAAATAAATAAATAAATAAATATTCTCGGACATTTCATATACCAATAAATAGGTACCTAAGCAATGAATTATTCTTACCACGATCGGGATAGCTTTGCCGATAAATGCCTCTTCGACCAAAACCGACGTTATACTGAAACTGAGGATAGCTGCTAGCTGCCTCGACCGCTGACCGAGCGTCGCAGGGGTGTTTGTACGTCACATAAACCCATATCGGAACCTGGAATGGGAGACGTCACATTTTAGATTACAAATTTTAACATTTAATTTCAGGGATTCTGGTGATATAGTTCTTTATGAACTTTTACTTATATTACCCGATGTACCTACTTCCTCCTTTTTTTAACTTCGTTTAAACTACAACCGTAAGTGAGTGCCTTTACAGTAGGTAGGTATGTACCAAGTCCCGAATTGTGAACTACCAAAGTTAACGGTCCGACGAAACGTAGATTTACATAGCCTCTCAGACGCTTTGCGAATTACAAGAAGTGTCGCTCGAATATATTTATGGCCGTTTGTCACTTTCAAACGACAAGTGCGTCGCTTGTAGGTATCTCTTTAGTTGTGTGGTCAATTGGGATAACGCTCGTATTCATTAGGTAAGTAGGTGCGTTGTTTCCCCAAATAGGCAGATGGAGGTGTTTATACCTGGGGAACTACGACAGACCTCAGCTACAGACATAATAAACATGAAAAGAAAATAGACACTTTTATTTCGTGTATGCTTACCTCGACGATGACGATGAGCTTTCTGAAGCGTGGTGTGCAATTTGTGTGTAATTTTCTCTACACTGCTTGTATAAGCATTTGCTTTATTGTTCCTTGTAGGGACATTAGTTTTCATCTCAACTCTTGCAAGCTGCAGAGGCGACCTGCTGCGTCTCATTGATGAAAATCTTCTCTTCCGGTTTGTTGCTAAAATTACGTTTCTCTTGTATGAAGAGTCTGATTGTCTATATCTTCAATGGCAACTCTTTGACTTCGACTGGCTTCGTCTTGGGAGTCCTCGAGAATCAGATCTTGATATACGGCTGTATTTCGGTTCATGTCTGTCTTTAGAATGAGCAAGCTTTCCTTTATTATCTTTTTCAAATCTTTCCTGCCGCACTTCTTTAGATCTGACATCAGCATCATTCAACCTTTTCTGTTGTGGTGTTCGTAATATTTTACTCATTTTAGGATTTGTGTCACTGACGAGTGTGTGACAATGTTTTCGCTTTCTACTTACTTGCTTCACGTTAACATCTATTTCTTAGTAAGTTCAAGTTAACAAGTTAACTTAGCAAGATCTATTTTAACAGATGACTTTCTACCATGATCGACTTCTGTTTCTATTGCAGTGTTTCTAACTTTAAACTTGTTTCTCCCTCTACTCGTAGAATTTAAATTAAACAGTAAGTTTATTAATACCTTGTCAGTCCAGTGTCAACGCCAATACTGACTGAAGTATTTTTATTTCCAAGTAGATGCTAATGGAGTTGACGATGTTTCGGGCTGTATTATTTTTATTAATCTCGTCATTTCTACGTCACTAATAAGTGGTTGTAATTGTAAATTTCCAACTTTTGTCATTTTATCTTTGACGATATCTTGATGTCTCTCCCTTTCTGCCTTCTCTTTCTGGGCTTTTAATAGAAACTCCTTTGCCGCTTCATTTATGGGGTCAAATATCTTTTGACCATTTATCAATTGCTGACTATTCTGGACTAATTTGTCAGATGTGGTAGATATCTCTGAATATTTACTGACTGTTCAAGTTTAAGGTTAGTGTTTTGAGAGTGTAAAAAGTAACTTGCGTTTGTCTTAATTGATACCCACGAAAAGTAAGTTTTCTTTTCGTATGTAGTTTTAAGCGTAAGTTGCTTCTTCAATACTGCAAGCCAGAATGTCCTTGAAAGGGCATTTGTCATCATCTTGCCGATTATTAACACATGTTTCATTTTTAATTAGATTTTTCGAAACGGATTCACACACTGTGTTCAATTTATTTCTAATCCTGTCTATCTTGTGGTTGTTTTGTCACTGACAATATTTGTACAGTCAGCTGCAGAGTAAAGTATACAGATAAATACGTAAAGATTATGGCCAACGTGACGAGTGCGTCACGTGGTCATTGCCCCGCGCAGCTCCCTTCCCCGCTGTCTCCACCTACCCATGTATCTATTATTTCAAATATTTATGCACTTTGCATGTTTTAAATTATGGTATGTTTCCGGCATCCGGTCGAACCATATGCCAACAATAACTCACAAAAAGAACTTATTGAGCCCGTGAATATACGAACCCACATACTCAGGCACCGGCCATCTAATAGACAGCGCCTTATACGACTAGGCTATTGAAACAGTTAACAACAATGGTGAAATTTCTGATAGCTTTATTCATTTCATCTAACGGAGTTAATAACGACCGTATCTCATAGATTAGGTTTAAAATCTATTACAAATACGTATGATAATAGTTTTGTTTATAATTTCACTAGAACACTTCTATTTGTTATACTGTAATTGAGGGTAACTTCATTATTACATTGTAAATCGTCATCGTTACGTCCATGTGTGATATACTTACTTATTGTAATATTATTCAATTTGCTAAATTTTGAACCTGTGGTTTATTATTTACTGATAGTATGATTATATCAACAACTTTTTAAAGACTTAACTATTGATATCTGAAAATGAAACAAAAATAACGAAAATGGTGCGATATATGGGTATAACCGGTAAGATTTACGTTATACACGATACATTAACTTTTGTTTTATTTTTGTGTATTTCAAATATTATTATTTTTTTACAGAGAAAAACTGTTCATAGTTGAATAATAATGTGCACAAAGATATCAAGCAAGCGGTGGTGTAAGATGTGATCATAAAGGCACTAAATTATATAAAGATAAATTGAGCAGACGTTTAACGCTAAAAACGGATTGATTTGAAATTCTGCAAGAGATTAACACTAGGTAAATAAAACTCTCACTAAAATTGTGTTCCGATTATTATTTTTCACATTTACTGTTTATAATATTGCATCAAATTTTAAAAGTTTGAATGTATTAGGTTTCTGGGGATGAATGTCTTCAATGGGCCCAGGTGAGCTAATGGAAATAGTTGACCGCATCAGCAGCAAATCCAGAAGGTTAAATTTACGTGATTTAGGATAATTCTTCGTAGCATTTGTCTCGATTCGTGTATAACTGGTTGGAGGTTCAAGAAAACATACACACAGTGTTTGACCGGCGGCCGGCTTAAAGTTGAGACGAAAATCATATAGAAAACTGGTGGGGTCCGATGGTTTTTAACTAGGTCACCAGTGATCAAAAATAATTAATCTTTATTATTATCATTCCAGTTACACTTGTTTTAAAAGTCTTTTAGTATGTTAAGGATACACCATCAGACCTAACAAATTTTTTAAATGTTGTGTTAAATGGGTTATCATTTGTGTGATAAAAGAGAAAGATATATATTGCCATACGGTAATAGTTTGGCATGTTGGTTCTTCCTCTCTGATTCACAAGCACAAAATGATAATATTGATACTTTTATTCACAACTTTAAACGGAAGAATATTGTATGTTTAAAGGAATATAGAATTTTATCAAATATTATATATTCTAAGCCCAACCCCTCAGGGTATCTATTTTGTGTTTTGTTATAATATATATAATAATCTTAGTTTATAGGTAAATTTTGCAAACGTAATTTAATATAGACTGATGCAATACTGTATACTCAATCCAGCCCCGGATCTAGAGATTGTTTTAGGCGGGGCAAAATGTGAAAATGCCGCCCCGATAACCCCCTCCCCCTATTTTTTAGGTTCCTTTGTTCAAAGTTGAGGGTAGTATTGGTGAAGGTACAAATATGTGCCTTGTACAGCAGACACCTATATGGTGGCGAAATCCGCGTAATGAAATGAAAAGATTTTTTAGATACGTATGGAAATCCATCATGGATGCTATGCTGAACTCTTACCGATTGAAAGCACACACATTCTACCACTGCCTACGGTCTGGAGCCCCGGCTAAGCCCTCGGAAGGATATCCCAGGATTCCCAACTTTTGCTACCTTTGCGACCTTACCTAGGGGATTCGGGTCCTCTCCCGCATTTTTGGGGGTTGTTCAGGTGTTATCCCGCTTCTTGGGGCGTGTAGCATGCGTGAAACGTTCACGTCACACTGTCGTCTTGGGCTTGCTTCTGTTAAGAAGGTGAGCAGCCCTCCTCCGTCTTCAGACCCCCGGTCATGGAGACCGAGAGTCTTGGGCGAAGACGAGTCTGCGGCGTGGGCGCCGCAGTAATCTCCAGTTTCCCGCTCCCTTAACTCCACGCCACGCCACTCACGAGCATGAACTGCCCGCAGAAAGTCGAGGTGACATCCCACTTACTGTCACTGGAGATCATGGCCACCATGATCTCCAGCAAGAGAATGGCCATGACCAGACCTACTAATAGAACCTGGCGATGTTGCACTCACGCTGTGCACTCCTCCGATGTGTGCACCTCGCAGTGTTGTCACTCAGCTGTGGTTTCCCGGTGTATTCGTCACACAAGCTCCCGTGCCCAGCAATCATCTGCGACAACTACCTAGAAGGGGTTGCCGTTGTTTCTCTCCTTCTGAAGAAAGAGGGTAAAGGAGAAAAGGGAATCTTTCAGCTGTAAACGCACATTCCTGTGTTTCCTGGCATTTAAATCTACCAGGTTTTCTAAACTAAATATGGAAATGCGATCAGGCCCGGACGAGATTCGCCACGAGATGCCACCTCTTTTCTTCTACGTCGGACCGCCCCCCTCTGAACTGTCAGAGGATATCTAGATAGTCCTTTAGTAGTATTACCGCCTTGTGAAAAGAGGGTAAAGGACGGATAGGAGATCTTCCAGCTGTAAACGCACACGCCTTTATTTACCGTTACCTTTATTAAATCTACCAGTTCTTCTCAGTCCCATTGGTAAATGCGGTCAGACCCGGTTGAGATATGCTACGAGCTGCCGCCTTTTTTCCTCCAGCTTGCGCCGCCCCTCTGTTGGGCAGCCAGATTAACTCTCCTGTTATAGAGTACTGTCGTCTGCATAACAATGATTGAACCCAAGGGATAATATGCCGAAAAAATAGTGTTCGATAACACAGATCCCTGTGGTACTCTGGAATTAAACTGCATAAAGCAGGGAACTGACCAGCACAGGGAATAGTAGATATACGTCACCCGTGCAGGAATCTGGCCATCCAGCGGCACAATTAAGACGGTCAGAGCAAAAGTGCCTAATCCTCTTTTTAACAGTACCTATGCAAAATAGCCTAGCTTTTTTCATTTTTAAGACAAAAGGAAAAGAAACTTTATAACGCTATTCGTTGACGTATGGTGCAACAAGAGATGTTTTAAAAATTACACAACAAATTTTCAAAAATCAGAATATGAAATACTGTGGCCGCCCCTGCGCTGGCCGCCTCCACAACTGTTGTTTGCTACGTTTCAAGCATCTGGCATATATCTATAGTTAATTTCTGATATAATTTGAGCAAATACCAAAATTATTTTTTTGTCAAAAGAGTTGAATAAGTTGGAGTGTTTAATATTAGGTAGGTAATCTACTATCGTCAAGGTTATTAACTGATGATTTGTGCATTTGTCTGCAAAGTTTGAATTTGTCGCCCTCTGATTTGCCGCCCCCCTGATTTTGCCGCCCGGGGCACGGGCCCCGGCTTGCCCCCCCCTAGATCCGGGGCTGACTCAATCTATATGTTCCATTAATGCTATGAAATAAAACATTATTTTCATGCAAACTAATTATTTTAATAGCCCGTAATCCACTTAAACATTTAATGTCATAAATAAAACTTGGCGAGAGGTGATCGATGAAATTTAAAAAATAAAAGCAAAAAGAATCGCTCCCACGAAGATTCGAACTCGGGCCTATTGATTTGGTTACGCAACTGTTTTAACCATTAGACCACCACATCAATTAAACGCAGAGTTGAAAAACTTAAACACTTTGAATTGAAAAAAGAATGTGTATCCTTTTCTCTGAAGCTGACTGTACACTTAATCTTATTTAAGTTTGTTTAAGATTTCTATTTAGATCTTTGGAACAGATTCGTCACTTACATTAAGTAATTTCTTGTTTTTCGTATTATTTTTGCACTCTTTATTTTTCGTTGTTACGAAGTTCTCACACAAAAATTTTACTTTAGATATATTACCTAATCATTTTCAAAATTATTCTATCTTATGAACCAATATTACACAGTCAACATTTTCTTCAGAAACAACATTTTTATTTGCCAGTATAGGGGTCTTTTTAATTTTTTTTTACTATTTTTCTCATCTGAGACGGCGGTATAACACTAATGTTGTGAGATATTTTATCTAAAATAACAGGCCTTAAACTATCATTATTTTCTAATTCCATGTTTTCAAGATATTGTATCTTTAACATCAGATTTATTTTTAATAAAAAAAACTGTCTACTTGATCTTCACTTAAATATCCGGACTTATTACTTATTGCCTTTTCCTTATCATACTGAGGGTGTAGATCCAATGGGTTTGTCTCTTGAAAAGAAACAAAAGTTTCTTCTTCGACTATACTTTATAGAAAATCTGAAACAGATTTATAATTGTCGTCAAGTGGCTGATATTTATTTATTTGATCTGCCTGTTCTCTCCTATGATCGTCAAATATATTTTTTATAAAAAAACTATCTACTTGTTCTTCACTTAGATATCCGGACTTACTACTTATTGCCTTTTCCTTATTATACCGAATGTGTAGATCCAATGGATTTGGCTCTTGAATAGAAATAAAAGATTCATCTTCGATACTTGATAGAACATCTAAAACAGATTCAGAAATGTCTTCAAGTGGCTGATACTCATTTTTTTGATTTGCCTGTTCTCTCCTATGATCGTCTAATAAGTAACCTAGTAGAGTAGGAGATAAATTAAATTGAATATCATTAACGGCGATTTCAAAATCATGAAGTGTACTTGTTTTGTTTTGATTAGGAAAACACTCATTAGAGATGTGGTCTGATGACATTTGGTAGCCCAAATTAATATTCTGACCTTTGGAAATATTATGTTCAGGAAGAGTATCAAATTTATCCTCAAAATCATCATCTGAGGAAGTATCTAAATCCATCGGATCGTCAGGGTCAACCACATAAACTGTTATGCATGCATTTTCGTGTCCTTCTGCTAAAAGAAAACTTTCAGAATGTGTCACATTGCTGTCAGAGTAGCTTGGACTGTTTGAATTACTACTGCTCTCTGATGAAATATAGTCTTCCTCTGATTGATGGATATCCTGGAGTATAGACTGGAAGCTAGGCTGATGGTACGACGATTTGAACACGTGTGACTCCATTTCTCTGAAAACGGAAAATACATCAGTCTGATGTCGTTCTTCAAATACATGACCTAAAAGGAGCTTCGGCTGTCCAGCCCGTTTAAAAAAGATGAAAATTCCCGGAGTAACAGTCGAAAAGGGTCTTGAGTTAATTTATTTTGTCAAAGTCGGTCAAAAGTCAGAATGAAAAAGATATAAAATTATTTTATCTTTCATATGTTCTCCCAAATGAAATGCTCATGATATAGGGATCAAAATTATCTTATAGTCTTACTCGGATAGAAGAATCGGATTAAGCTGAATATTATTAAAATTGATTCAGTAGTTTCAGCGTGTTGCCGATTCAGATGTAGTTAGCTAATCATTTTGTATTTTAAAAAGCTTTCAAAATATATTTGATGAGATATTTGACCTGATGAGGGTTAATTATAGGAACATTGCTAGCATACCTACCTACATTATTAATAATGATAATTATGATAAAACTAGTACACGAAATTAACCCTTCTAAAACTATATTATTATTATCATAGTGCAAATTATAACTTACCAAGGTAGTTAGGCACTTAATTCAACAAAAACACTTAACACTTCACTATAATTAACTTTTAACAGCTAAATTTACAATTATATTTAATAGTCTTAAAAATTAATTTACGTCTCGTACAGGTAGGTGTCGATACGAGAAACGCACAAATGACACTGTCAACACTGAGCACAAGGGGCGCGGCGCGTGGCGACAAGCAAGACGTGTGCAATGGCGTGCAGAGAGCGCGGTGCAACTACAGACTGGTGGAGCGGCATCCCTGCGCCGTGTTATATGCCGTCTGAACAGGTACCTGTGGTACCTTCGCAGGAAGGGATGGACAATAGGACATCCCTATTATCCACCATTACCTGCAAAGGGACTGCAGGTACCTACCTTTTCTAACGGTATGCACTAATCTTTTAGAAGATCGATTCAAAGCTATAAGATCTAGAATCTAGATGGAGAAATCTATCTATCTAGATTCTATATCAATCAATACATATAATAAAATCGACTTTATGAACGCAATAGAACCCAAAACAATGATTTTTAGATTTTTTGTCGTCTTGTCTGTATGTCTATATATCTGTTTGTCATAACGTTTGTGCACGCTAATCCCAGTGACCGCATAACCGATTGCAATGCGATTCTTTATTGTGTTAAGGTTTGCTCCGTTTAACATTTAATGTTTATTTCATGTCAATCGGTTCATAAATAAAAAAGTTAAAGTACTAGAAATCAATGATATTGCGACATCGAAAGAGACCGATCGTGAATCGACTCACGAGGTTAGATCATGAAGAGTGGGTGACCGCCCCGATGATGGCGGGCCTGCCATTCTGGTGCTTTCCGTCTCAAAATCGATAGGTAACTCTTTTGTTGAAAATTTTCATTGAAGTTAATGTTGTACACATATTTCCAATAACACGGTCTAAAAGAGGAAACAGTCATTAGTATATTACGAGTTACATACATTTTGTAAAATAAGTAGCTTTCAGTAGTGAGGTCGCAAACTTCAACTAACTTCAGGGTATCAGTGTGCGGCTGCATCTTAAAGCTTCATTCTGATATTGCAGGTAACCACAACCTACATAATATCTTGCCGTTTTCAACTCGGTAGAGAGACCGTATTATATGCATAACAAAAAGCTTGTTATTCCTATATATATATGAAAAATGCTTGAAATATGCACGAAATATGGCAGAAAATACAAATGTAATAATATAGATGTGAAATCATACGATTTTTTTTTTTTTTAACTCCAAAGACTTAATTCAAGAGCAGATCAGTAAGCACGCAAATCAAGTAATATGAAAAAGTAAATTTGGTCTGGATCACGAAATTACTATTTTCATCGCATTTTGGAAAACAAACTACGCGCACTGCACTCGGGAAAATATGAAAATTTACGGTTGTTTAGTAAAGATGGTCATTTCTGGAACGCACCCATAACTGCGCGACTCGGAACGTATCGGTCGTTCGGAACGCGTAAACTTCACACAACGAACGGGTCGTTGAGAGCGCGACAAACTTCACTTCGGTTACTTACTTCGTAAAAACGGTCGGCATAGAAGGTTGTAATATTTTGAGGTTATATTTCGTGTACAGGAAAGCACGGTAAATTCACCACATCGGGTGGCTACGGATTCGGGGTACGGTTACCCATCCATTATTGCGATAGTTTAAGTTGCGCCATACGGGACGTGAGCGCTCGGTACTATCGGTGGCCTTGAGAACCGGTCTCCGCTGTTGTGAGTGCTGAAGGTGTTACCGGACGTCGGCTGGATCATCGGGGTCTTCCAGGCTGAACGCGACTGGCGCGGATCTGACGGCACCAGCAATACACTCACACGTATTAAGTTGTATGGTTTATAATTATATAGGTACATTGTAGCTAGGGATACACTACACATTCACAGGGAGGTTTATTACCAGAAGACAGCCGGAGTCAAGGTAAGACCTTCATCTTAAATCATTAACTTTATTTCTTTAGCCCTGCGTTACCGCAGGCAATGTGTGTGGGAGACTACGTTTTCCATACATAAAATCTGGTAGCAGAGCGTGGTTTTATACTATTACTACGGGCCCCGGTGGGCATTAGGTACCCAAGAATACAAATCATACGGTTGATTTGTTTTCTACATGGGTTATTTCGGGATACTACGGTTCAGATTAATATATCATGACATTTTGTTAATGTAGGTTAACTTTTTTCCTTAAGTTATAAAGTACATAACGATGGGTGGTTTCAAATAATTATCGTATGATCATATTGGTACGATAATTATTCTACTGGAGTTTACATTATACCTACTCGTCAGCATCATTTAATTTGTATGCATTTTATTCGGTGTTTTTCATAAACTTATTTAGCTATTAGGGTACAGTAGGTACAGTAACCAAGGAAGTACGGTTCCGTATACTGTTTCATTATATAATTTTATCGTATAGGTAAATGATATATTTTTATTTTTGGTTTAGGGTACCGTACGGTAAATTGGGGTTCCGTACGGTAATTTTAGGATTCCGTAGGATAAATTTGGGTTCCGTTACGGACAGAGAGTTATTATTTCGGTAAATTAATTATTCATTCTTATTTGACGACCATTGTACTACGGGTGTACTTTCGGCCTATTTTTAGAATGTCGTTAACGACAGCCAAAGCAACCGTGAGCCGTGTCCTTCGATGGTTACAGGCAGCCACCGGATTGATCGGACGTCCGGATAGGGCTGAGGAGTTGAAATTCCGCTATGGTAGGTTGGCGTCTTATCTAAAGGATTTGGATGAGGCGTACCAGGAAATTCAGGAGGCGGAGGTCGACATGGAGGATGGACCGGCCAAGGTAGGGTTGTCACGGTACCACTTAGATTATGATCAGGCTTCGGAAGCCGCGGATGCGATTGCTGCTGCGTATTCACGCATGACGTCTTCACCTAGCACCACTCAGTCAGAGGGACTAAGGGTGCAACCGGGATTGGTCACTCGGCTCCCATCCTTAAATTTGCCTCATTTCTCCGGTGGGTATGAGCATTGGATGGGTTTCATTAATTTATTTGATAGCCTCGTGCATACGCGTTCGGATATAACGCCTGCACAAAAAATGGGATATCTTAGGACGGCCTTGTCTGGTGAGGCCCAGGATTTGGTGGCGCACCTGGATGTCACCAATGACAGCTACGAGACGGCTCGTATGCTGTTGACGGAGCGGTATCAGAATACGCGGCGTTTGGGGGACGCTCACCTCAGTCGGTTGTTAGGGTTGCCAAAGGTGACCAGGGTCACCCAGCTTAGGTCACAGCTACTGAACCCACTGGCAGTAGCATACAATGCTCTCGGAAAGCTCAGATTTCCGGTAAAGGAATGGTCCTTTATTTTACTTCATGTAACGCTTGGCAAGCTCCCGGCCGAACTAAAGCTTCGATTTGAACATCAGTTTGTAGGGAAGTCATCCACGGATGTCCCTTTGTTTTCGGAACTTCTTCACTTCCTGGAAGAGGAGTGTAGGATGTTGGACAATGTGGAGGAACCGGGTACACCTCCTATAGTCAAATCGGGTAGGCAGGTAGACCACCCCCCAAGGTGGGGGGGAGGAGGTCAGACACCGGTGCGAGCTCGGGCTCCACCTAGGGGTGTTACAATGGCAGCGGGCCATTCTGAACCTCGCTGTCATTTTTGTAATGGGCCAGTTCACCCCCTACTGAACTGTGGTCAGTTCAGAAACGCTGACGTCGGGTCTCGGCGTAGGTTTGTCTACGGTTCGGGACACTGCTGGATGTGTATGAAAGCACACTTGGCCAGAGACTGCGGGTCGCCAAGGTCGTGCTCCCGCTGTGGTGGTCCCCACCACCCCATGCTTTGTACGTATGAAAGTGGGGTTGGTGATCGGTCCGGAGGAAGCCGTACAGGTAGGCATACTCCGGAACAGCGTCGTCCCTCGGGTAAGGGTTACGTAAAACGGGAAGCCGTCAGGGGCGGGGGCGCCCCCAATTATCGGGACACTGCCCAAATGGAACATCGGGATGTTCCCAGAAGTGGGGATACCTCTGGTCACCAGGACACAGAGTACCCCCCATCTCACCAACGGGATTCTCGCAGGGGCGGGGGTCCCCCCTCCCCCTCTCGGGACTATTATGGTTCACGTCCAACGGTTGACGTGAGCCGCGGTCGGGATCGTCAACATACGGATGTGGAGGCCCACATTACGGCTGCAACTTATGCTGCTCGGGCAGCACCGGAGGCCTCCCCTCCCTCCCTTATGTCACAGAGGCGTGTACAGGTACCCACCCCTCTATACGGTTATTATCGGGCACCGGTGATGAGTCGTGGGTTCGCTCATCAGGTTCCCTCTTGGGAGTGGCCCGTTCTCCCCTCAGGTTCGGCACGGCCTGACCCCCCTAGTAGCTTATAGGTATTTGCGGCCTCCTCACCAGATGCAGCCTTTTCGAAGACGGTTCTTCTTCCCACGGTGTCACTTCGGGTCAAGGGCACTGATGGTGTCACGGTAAAGGCACGGGCCTTTTTAGATACCGGGGCACAGGGCTGCATTATTACTATTGGTCTGGTGAGGAAATTAGGCCTAACAATGTCACGGGACTTTAATACTATAAAGGGAATAGGAGGTGATAGGGTTACAGCAATTTATGGTCAGGTTAGATTTGTGGTGACAGGGGTTTCCGGCTCTACCCCCACCATTTTGGTTACAGCTTTGGTCATGGACCAGGTAATAGGCATTCATCCCTTGGTTTCCCTGCCTCCTATTGTTCATCATTCAGCTTCGGATTTGCGTCTTGCGGATCCTGATTTTTGGAAACCCAGTTCAGTGGAACTGCTGCTCGGTTCAGATGTCGCAGGTCAAGTGTTGTGTTCGGGTACACTAGTCACCTTGCATCGGGATGGGTTGGTGGCCTTACCATCAGTTTTCGGTTGTCTTATTTTGGGCCCAGCCTTCCCTATCAGTCGCAGTACTGATGAAGCGGCATTTACAGGTATTTCTCTGACAGACATAGTACAAAGATTCTGGGCACTGGAGGAGGTGCCCACGGTCCCACGGGTGGACCCAATTCACGAGGAACGTGAAAGTCACTTTAGACAGACCTTGGTACATTTGCCGTCGGGTCGGCTCATGGCACGGTTGCCATTTTTATCTTCACGGCCACGACTCGGTCAATCGTTCGGCCTAGCGGAGAAACGCATGTTGTCAATGGAACGACGCATGAAACGAGATTCGGTATTTCGTGATAAATACGTGCAATTCATGCGCGAATACGAGGATCTTGGACATATGTCACCCTCGCGTACGGATTATTCTTCGGTGGAACATTTCTTCATTCCCCATCACGCTGTGTTCAAGGCTGATGGTGGTAAGATTCGGGTTGTATTTGATGGGTCGGCTCCCTCATCTAGCGGTGTTTCCCTTAATCAGTGTTTGCATTCAGGCCCTAAACTACATAAAGAGATTTCGGATATAATTACGGCTTTCCGTAGACATCTGGTGGTGTTTGCGACGGATATACGTATGATGTTCCGGCAGACAGTCATACATCCGGATGACAGGCGGTTTCAATTGATCCTCTGGAGAGAGGATCCTTCGCATCCACTCAAGGTCTACGAATTGAATACAACCACATACGGTCTTAAGCCTAGTCCATGGATGGCAATCAGGGGTCTGCTCGAATTGGCTCACCGGGAGCGAGTAGCCTTTCCCCGAGCGGCGGCCATATTGGAATCGGATGTTTACGTTGATGATATATGCACCGGGGCATCATCTGAGCGTGAAGCTCTGCTTCTTCGGGATGAATTAATTGGAATTCTAGCTGCGGGTGGCTATGAGTTGCGCAAGTGGATATCTAATTCTCCAAGGTTGTTGGCTGACCTTCCGGAGGATCACAGGCAGGATCCACTTCTATTTGAGGACCCGGATAGTCCTCACTCCACTTCGGTCTTAGGAGTACAGTATCAACCGGTTCAGGATACCTTCTCGTTTCGGTACGTGGAGGTGACTGCAAAGGTTTGGACTAAGCGGTTGGTACTCTCTACGGTGGCCAGAATATTCGATCCGAACGGCTGGATCGCACCGGTTATATTCTGGGCCAAATTCTTCCTACAGCGGCTGTGGGTCGCAGAGCTCTCATGGGACGAGCCTCTTACGGGTGATTACTTCTCCGACTGGACAGATTTTTTGGATAGGTTGAAGGCAATCACATTGGTATCGGTGCCTCGTCATTTTCTTCCATCAGGTAGATGTAAAGCATCGCTTCACGGGTTTTGCGATGCTTCGGCGTCGGGATACGCCGCGGTTGTGTACTTGCGTACCGTAAAACAGGATGGTACTACAGCAGTTCACTTAGTGACGGCTAAGAGTAAGGTAGCCCCCTTACGGACTAGATTGACTATTCCTAAATTGGAGCTGTCAGGGGCTGTCTTACTTACTAAGCTATTGAATCACATTTACTCCACCCTGGGCAAATCGGTGGAGTTATCGGAAACTTATGCCTGGTCGGATAGCCAGATCGTCTTGGCATGGTTACAGGCTTCCCCTCATAGGTTGGAAGTTTTTGTGGCCAATCGGGTGTCTCAGATACAGGCTTCGGAGGCGAAGTTGGTCTGGAGACACGTGCCAGGTGAACTCAATCCTGCTGATGTGGCATCACGGGGTTGTGATGCCCCCACTTTGGTTGATCATCCCCTCTGGTGGGGCCCAAAGTGGTTAGCAGATTCGACAAAAACCTGGCCCACCACGGTTTTAGAATCAACGAATACTCTGCCTGGTATTCGTGTTGCGGCGGCTGAAACAACGGTTACAGGTGCGGACCCCCTCTTACCGAGGTATAGCTCGCTTGGGAAACTTCTAGCAGTCACGGGCTGGATTCACAGGTTTATTCGGAATTGTCGGAGGGTGGGTGTACGGGACACCTCACCTTATCTATCGGTAGACGAACGGCGTGCCGCACTTATGTTTTGGGTGAAACGAGTTCAAGCGAATCGATTCGCTGATGAAATACGGATTGTTGGGTCATCGGGTCGATTAAAGGGAGCGATTGCAAGGTTGAATCCCTTCCTCGACCAATCGGGTTTGCTACGAGTCGGCGGTCGACTCAGAAACTCTCAGCTGCCTTACGGGGCGCGTCACCCTCTCTTGTTACCTAAGGACGGTGACTTTGTTCAGCTCTTGGTTAGTGATCGGCACATTACTAATTCGCACGCGGGTTGTAACGCACTTCTAGCGATTTTACAACGCGAGTTTTGGATCTTATCTGCACGTCGGTGTGTGCGCTCAATTATTTTCAAATGTTTATCCTGTTATCGGTTAAAGGCGGCTACAATGCAGCCAATGATGGGTGACTTACCGGCTGATCGAGTGACGGTCACTCGGCCCTTTGAGGGCGTGGGCACAGATTTTGCGGGTCCATTTACGGTCAAGGCTTCGCATTTACGGAACGCGAAGACCTATAAGGCGTACTTATGTGTTTTCGTTTGTCTTTCTACCAAGGCGGTTCACTTGGAGTTAGTGTCTTCACTAAGTACGGAAGCATTTATTGCAACGCTTGAGCGCTTCGTTTCACGGCGGGGTCTGCCAAGTCTTATACGGTCGGACTGTGGCACTAATTATCAGGGAGCTGATCGTTACCTACGGGAGGTGCTTCAGCTCTTAACGGATAGGAACACGGAGTTAGGTCAAATGTTGGGCAAGCGTGGCATCACCTGGAAGTTTGATCCACCAGCTTGCGCACACTGGGGCGGAATATTTGAGGCCACAGTGAAATCGGCCAAGACACATATGCGGCGTGTCATTGGTGACACTATCCTTACCTTTGAGGAACTCGCCACGGTCCTCTGCAGAGTTGAGGCAACTCTAAATTCTCGGCCCTTGTGTCCACTGTCTACGGACCCTAATGACCTGGAGGTCTTGACACCGGGTCATTTCCTCATTGGTCAACCCTTAACGGCTTTACCGGAATATCCTTATCTTGATACTCCCCAGAGTAGATTATCAAGATTTCAGATGCTTCAGCAAATGGCTCAGAACTTCACTCATCGGTTTTCATTGGAGTATCTGAACATTCTGCAGCAGCGCATCAAATGGGCTGACAAAACAACTCCTGCACGGGTAGGAGATCTAGTCCTCATTAAGGACACTAACCAGCCTTCTTTAAAATGGCGTCGGGCACGCATTCTTCGGCTGTATCCGGGTTCGGACGGTACTCCACGGTTTGTAGAGGTTTCTGTTGGAGATTCCATTCTGCGTCGCGCGGTAGCTACACTCTCTCGTTTGCCTATTTCTTAGCGAACAGAGATCCCTCTGTCCGGAGCGGGGGGATGTTTAGTAAAGATGGTCATTTCTGGAACGCACCCATAACTGCGCGACTCGGAACGTATCGGTCGTTCGGAACGCGTAAACTTCACACAACGAACGGGTCGTTGAGAGCGCGACAAACTTCACTTCGGTTACTTACTTCGTAAAAACGGTCGGCATAGAAGGTTGTAATATTTTGAGGTTATATTTCGTGTACAGGAAAGCACGGTAAATTCACCACATCGGGTGGCTACGGATTCGGGGTACGGTTACCCATCCATTATTGCGATAGTTTAAGTTGCGCCATACGGGACGTGAGCGCTCGGTACTATCGGTGGCGTTGAGAACCGGTCTCCGCTGTTGTGAGTGCTGAAGGTGTTACCGGACGTCGGCTGGATCATCGGGGTCTTCCAGGCTGAACGCGACTGGCGCGGATCTGACGGCACCAGCAATACACTCACACGTATTAAGTTGTATGGTTTATAATTATATAGGTACATTGTAGCTAGGGATACACTACACATTCACAGGGAGGTTTATTACCAGAAGACAGCCGGAGTCAAGGTAAGACCTTCATCTTAAATCATTAACTTTATTTCTTTAGCCCTGCGTTACCGCAGGCAATGTGTGTGGGAGACTACGTTTTCCATACAACGGTTAGTATGCATTATAACTTGCCGCTTAGTAATTAGGCTCAGATGAGCTTTAAAATAGGCTCAAGGGTAAATTAAATTACTTTCGTCGGAAATTAGTTTACAGACAGAAGATATAAATATATTTAAAAAGACCCTAATTAATTTAGGATGTCTTTTTTTTGTAACGTGAGTGAAAATTCATCATGGATGCTAGGCCGGACTCCTAAATACAATAAACCTCACGTAGCGCCTAACAGCCTATGGTTGGGAGCCCCGGGTAAGCCCTCGGAAGTATGTCCCAGGACTCCCAACAGACGCTTAGAGTCTTAAATATGCAAATGCATATAATCCTGTCTCTAGTAATGTACCTACCTGCCTTGAGGTACCCGTTTTTTACGGTTCACAATAATCTTGATAGTAGGTTCTCTCTATAAAACTAATTTTCTTTCTAAGTACAATCAAAAACAATAATACTAGCTAAACTTCTAACGGTATTGGTACCGTACCGTCTACATACCTGAGCAGGTAGACCGGATAGTATGTAGAAAAGAACCTGTACTGTTTTTTGAACCTGCACAGGCACCCGGCACAACTTTAAAAATCTATTCTTTCAAGTGGGACCGTACGGTGGTGGAACTGAAGACCGCTACGGTAAACCTGAACATCGCCACACAGGTCACCTCTCCGGTAGACCGTACCGTCAGCCGTAGCGGTATGGCTAGCATTAAGGGTTTAAACAATGTTACGGTGACGGTCTTCTCTCGTTTCCCATAAATTCATTTGCACTAATATTGTTTGCCATAATCATCCCCGATCATAATATTTATTTGCACTATTATCATTTATACTAATAACGTTTGCCTTAACAACTCAACAGTCATAACTTTTATTTGCCATAAAATGACTATCTATAACAACATATATCATAATAATTAGTTTCCATAAGTAACACATCTCATAATCGGCTCTTGACATAATTAAAATTTGATATAATTATGAAAATAATACATAATATTGTTAGGTCGAAATTAATTATCGTTAACACCCCGACTCAGTGCAATCCGACTCGGATAGGTTAGGTTAGAAGACTAAGGCGGGAGCGAAGCGAAGCGGAGCTCCCGCCTTAAGTCTTCGTGGTTTTTTTTTTAAACCACCCAGAAGTAGGAGCCCTGCGAAGCGGGGCTCCGTCGAGCTTAGTTAGTAGACGCCATATGAGGTTTAGTTTTAGGTTTAATTGTGAATAAATTATCTGTGTCGTATACATTATCTTTATTTATATTATGGTGAATAAAAGTTATGGAAAATGGCATTATTGAAAATGAAAATTATGGCAAATACATTTATGGATTTAAATTATTATGACACTTGATCGATTATGACCAATGGAATTAGTGAAAGTCATTTTATGTCATTTTACGATTATGGCAACTGAAGCGTTATGTCTAATGAAATTATGGCAAATACCAGTATGGCATATGAAATTATGGCATTTTAAATTATGGCAAACATTAGTAAACCTACGGTGACATACAAATAGTACAACTGACAGGGTGACTTTATAAAACGAGTTATTGTGATAGCCAGTATACAGTTTGAGCGGCTCATCGTACTAAGCGTATACAGTCCCCCGGATGCTCCATAATGTACAGTCGAAGAGAAACTTGAAGAAGCATTGTTTAAATGACAAAGTATTAAAAAACGTCCTTTTTTGTGAGGATCTCAATGTAGATGTTTTAGAAACTGCACGGAAATCTGAGAGAAAATGTTAAATTTGTTTAAGTCATTTCGTTTGTATAGGTAATATATTTTTGGACTCTACTCGTATAACTATCACTAGTGCTACTTGTATTGATAGTGTTTATAAAAATATAAATTCCATTAAAAATGTATAGTGGACCCTGTAAAATTAGATGATCGCGGCCAGTGTTTTTCGTTTCTGAGAAATAGTATAGAAAATTAGTTTTGTACCAGTTACACATCGCTTGGAAACCTTCAGAAGAAACTTAGTCAAGAAAATAATAGAATTGCCCGATTACATTAGTGTAGATGTAGAAAAATCCTACACTGATTTATTTAATTTGATAAATGATGTGTTTGGAAAAACAGTATGAACTGTATTCTGAAAAATCGTATAATTTCAACCCAGAGTTTCAGGAATATGTTAAGAAATATTCAAAGATATTTAAGCTAGCCTGTACCTTGGTCAAGTCGAATTTCATAAGAATTGAAATAAGAGATAATTGGCCTATTGCAAGAATGCTCAATAATGAACGTTACCTGTAACGTCAGCCAGACAACCTGTTAAATATCTGCGGAAGAGGAGTAATAGAGGCATTATAACTAACATTTAGCACGACTGAAATTCTTCTTTTCCTGACGTTGCTAGTTCTCATACCAATAGCAGCTCTTTTGACTCACAATCGGTTACTAAGAACCATAGACGATTGCAAAAGTAATACACAATCAAATGAACGGTTGAAATAGTAATAAAAAGTAAGTTTAACATTCATTTCTTTACTAATATTATAGTAATGTAATGGCTTGTTTGTTTGCTTGCATCGAATAGGCTCAGTACCTACTAATAAACAGATTTTAATAATTCAGTCACTGTTGGGTAGCTACACTATCCCCAGTGAACATAATGCTATGTTTTATTTCCGATTTTTTTCGGGAACGGAAGCTACGTGGGTGTGACCGCATGACGTAAGTCAGTATGGCATTAAAATAGTAATCGAGGAAGGTATGGTCAGTGATGGCGATTCGTTAAGCCCAGAGCACAGGGAAAAGTCTTGAATCTCGAACTGAGCGAGCGGAGTAGACGTCTACGTATGATTTATTACAAGCGAAACTAATTAAATTCACTTAAAAACAAATTAGCACAAATTAGCTCATTAACAATTAGGATAATTAGTAACTTAATATATTATATAGATAATTAGTAATTAGGATAATTAGATCCGATAGGGGTTTTCTTCCGCGAACGCTTAGGTTGTGGAATGATCTTCCTGCCTCGGTTTTCCCAAACGCCTACAGTATGGGGTTCTTCAAAAGGGGTCTAAGATGGTTTTTACAGGTTCGGCAGCGTGAGTGTGGCGCCTCTGGTGTTGCAAACGTTCATAGGCTGCGGTGACCACCAGTCCTTCTGGTGGGCCGTATGCTTGTCTGCCACCTTAGTAGTATAAAAAAAAAAAGAAAACTATTTATTAATCTGTGGCATAATTGCGTTTTAATGTATCATTTGGGCCTTTCGTTTGGATCTTGATAGTCACTAATGAGTCTAATGAATAATTTTCTATTATTACTGTGGCAAACAAACAAAAAGGCCGCTTGTCTTTAACTATAACAGGTAGGTAGTATAAAAAAAAAACATAATATTATTTTAAAACTTTTCTTTAATACAGGTACAAAAGATGTCCGTCTGTCAGTCTGTCCGTTACGAGGCTGTATCTCAACAGATTTTGTTACAGATGATGTATTTCTGTTGCCGCTATAATTAAAATAAGAATTATGTTTAATAATGGTTTACTTTTTTTAATTATTACATCTTACAAAAAAGATGTAACTGAATAAGGTCCCCGTAGGAACAGTGCCCAAAGACTAGCAGCATTCCCCCTTTGGATAGCAATATCTATTAGCTGAGAGAGACTCTACTTGTGTTGTGTGGTCTATACTTGTTTTGATGTGTAAGGTACGGTGAGGTAGGTGGTGACAGTAGGAGTTAGATAAATACATGTACATACGAGTATAATGCACCTTGGAAAACTTCCATTACCTACAAATAACTTTCTAAGTTCACTTGTGAGTATTTATTTATTTATTTATTTATTAGGACAACCAGTAGTTGTTACATTATGAACTTACATCTAGATTATACAGTAGTAATATTAAATTTAATGCACAACATTTTAAGGTGCCACAGCATGCATTACAACACTTCAACTTACTATAAACTATTAAAGAAAGAAAACAAAAACAAAACTTATGACTACACAACTAATAAAAACTACTGAACAGTGAGGGCCCTTCTTACATGTCTCTTAAAAGTGGCTAAGCTATCAGCAAATAAATCCACTCCGCGTGAGTATAGGCACAGTATAAAGAGAAATGATATGTATGCTTTGGTATAGGTGACTACTGGACCCTATGTAGTGCGTGGCCAGCCACATACTTCATCGTTATTATTAGAGTTCCGTACCTAAAAGGAAAAAACAAAACACTTATAGGATCACTTCGTCCGTCCGTCTGTCTGTCTGTCAAGCCCCTTTTTCTCATGAAAGCGTGAAGATATCAAGTTGAAATTAATAGCACATATCAAGCTCCAAATTTCCTTGATACAGTAAAGAAATCGATCTTCTAAGTTAACGCCAATAAAAGTTACGGCCGCTTATATCGTTCAAACCGTGTATTTTCACACTCCCAAGATTTTCCAGATCGTCGGTCCATCTGGCGGGTGGACGTTCACGCTCCGTTTGCCAAGTAGAGGGAAACGCTACTAATGAGACCCTATTAATGAGACTAAGATGTCCGTTGAGGGTAAGCGATTGTGGCCCCGCGGACACAGTGTTCTGTAATCGATCATTGTAGTAAGCAACATTTACTGTGGCCGGTCATGGATGGGTGAACAGCTCATGACCACTTTGTGACATTTATTTGAGAGCGTTTCCGTGATTTGGAACCGCTGGCCGCTGGTACCGATTGACACTAAAATAGCAGTCGTTAAGTCAAGTTGGAGGCCTTTAAATAAATAAAATAAAATAAATATTGTTGGACATTCTCACACAAAATAAATAAATTAATAAATTCTTATGAGAGGTTTGGTAAATTTCAACAGCAGGCAGTCACAACCTGTGCGTCCATATCAACACGGAAATACGGCTTACCACTTATTACGTGGGACTAAATCTCAAAGTATCTATGTATGTATTTAAAATTTATATAAGTACTAGCGGACGTCACGCGGTTTCACCCGCGTAGTTCCCGTTCCCGTGGGAATATGGGAATAAAATATAGCCTATGTTACCCGCAAAGAGTGTAGCTTTCCAACAGTGAAAGAATTTTTCAAATCGGTCCAGTAGTTCCGGAGCCTATTCGTTACAAACAAACAAACAAACAAACAAACAAACAAAAAAACAAATCTTTCCTCTTTATAATATTAGTATAGATTAATTTTGGTAGTCTGATCCCCATAACACAAGCAGGTTATTCCTTGCTTACTTTGGGATCAGATAGCGTAGTGTGAAATGTACGTGAATATTAATTTATTTATTTAAAGGTGAAATGTGGCAATGCCTCTGCCTACCCCTTCGAGAATATGAGACGTGATCATAATGTATGTATGTAAAAGTGTCTATCTGTGTCTTTGTTTCGAAACTCTATCTCAGCAAAAGAAGCTGAAATTTTCACAGATGTATTTCTGTTACCGCTACAACAATAAAATAGGTACTTCGGAAAACCTGAAAAAAGACATTACTACCTAGGTATTTAAGGGGGCTCCCATACAGCAAAAGTGATTTGTGGCCGATTTTTGGTATGAAACCCTAAGTGCGCCAGTCCGACTCGCACTGTGCCAGTGTTTTCTCATAATAGTACATTATGATACAAGTTCGGTAAGTTGATAATTACAGCCGAGGCGTTATTGCTAGCCCGAGCCGCAGGCGAGGGCTACAAGAAAGCAGAGGCTGTAATTATCAAAGCGAACGTGTGTCATACGACGTTTTATAACATATTTGCGAGGAAACAAGGAAATAAATAAAACGGGGACATTCATAAACTAACAAAAAAACGTAGCAAAAAATAGCCAGAATAAAGCGCGCGGAATTTTACTTGTTCACAACGCTTTCTTTTTTTCTTATTTATTATGAGGCAAAGGCACAAAAACAGCCAGTATTAATAATAAAGTAAATTAATATTATTTGTTTTGGTTTCACATTTAATTGTCAAAATTTAACACAATTTATTGTCAAAATTAATTAAATTAAACAATTCAATGTTTAGTTTATTATATTTTATCTCCCAAAGTCAATTTTATTTATAAAATGTTGACCACTTTTCTGGCATAAAAACTCTTTGCTAAGATTTTTAAAAAGTACCGTTCGTTTTACACGCAATCGTCCGTTTTACTTTACATTACCGGACTAGGCCGTAATGAGATACATAACGTTAGTGAAATTGGTCAAATAAGAGACCCTTAACAAGCAAATGTGTTATCAATCATCAATCAATACATATAATAAAATCGTAACAGGTCGCTGTCTGTACATGGAAGATAAATGAGAAAAAATATTATACGGGGGCTTTATGAACGCAATAGAAGCCAAAACAATGATTTTTAGAATTTTTGTCTGTTTGTCTGTATGTCTGTATGTCTGTATATCTGTATATCTGTTTGTCTGTACGGTTGTGCACGCTAATCTCAGTAACCGCTCAACCGATTGCAATGCGGTTTTTTTTATTGTGTTGAGGTTTGCTCCAGTTAACATTTAGCGTTTGTTTTATGTAAATCGGTTCAGAAATAAAAGAGTTATAACACTTTTAATAATCAGATATTTCGAAAATTTTAATTGTAGGGGTTTCTTTGAATGTGAGTGAACCTAAACTGGCGTGTTGGCTTAATCATAAAAGAGAAGAAAGGCGTGGACTGAATTGTTTTAAAATAGACTTAATCATTAAGCTCTTTTATGATTAAGCAAACAGGGCAGTTTCAGACGCTGCTTTATAACTCTGATGAAGAAATACCTTTCCTTTCATACACCTTATGTGACGTAAACGAAGTTGCGGGCTCAGCTAGTAATAAATATTTTCAAGTCTAAATAGCAACATCTAAATATTTAGTTAAAAAAAGTTAGTAAGTCGTACGGCGTCTTATAGAACAAACTCTTGCTAATAAGCTCAGAAATACTGAGGTACATATTTCAATATAATTTATAGTTTTATACTCTGAGGAAAATAATTCTACCTGTCTTAAATCTATTGTTATATCACTACCTATGTATGCTTTAAAAAGCCTAAAGCGAAGGTTCTAGAATTATCTGTTTTAAAGGTCGCAGACAAGCTTATCTGCGGCTTCTTTGTTTTTCACAATAATATCAGAAAGCACTTTGTTTTCAAGCAAGATCTTATTATTGGTTTTAGAGAAGACGATAAAAATAAATATATTTTTTTACATTGAGATCTATTAATAGGCAATGTTTTTTTTATCATAAAGCCGGCTCCCTTGTACACAACTCTTCACCTCTTTGTTTCTAAGTCCGTTCTTAAACAATCCAGTCCACGCCTTCGGCACGGACTGGATTATTTTACAATAGCCTTAATCATTAAGCTTTTTTATGATTAAGCCAACACGCCCGCCAGTTTAGATTTATCTTCACGTTCAAAGGAATCCTTGAGATTTAAGTTTTAAAGTTGAGATGTCTCTAATTCCTGAAATACAAAACCCTCAACATTGAAACTTGTCTAAATCGTTAAAATACTTCCTTTAAAACACCGGATTTTTTTAAAAATCTGACCATGCATTGAGAAGTAACAACTAAAAAACCGTTTTGTCTTTCATCCCCTCACCTAAAGGAATCGCGCAAAATATCGGGTTATAAAGTATCTAAGAACCTTCCTCGGATTATAAGCTCTGATTATACTAAGTTTCATTCATATCGATTCAGTAGTTTCAGCGTGATACTTATTCGGTATACAGACAGACAGACTTCTTTGTTATTATGATGATGACTACAGACCAAATGCTTGAAATATGAAGTATATACATACATAACATCATGCCTGTTTTCCAACGTGATAGGCAAAGACTATGGCTTTCCACGTGCTACGATCGTGACATATCACTTTCGCAATTTCTACTTTCATAAGTTCTTTCATACATGTTTCATATTAAGGGTACCTTTGACCTGGCCTTAAATGTGAAGTAAACAATTCAATGTTCATTACATTATTAAAAATGAAAAGAGTTAAAATTTAGAAATTGTCATCTTAGTGGCCACCCATATTGTAAATGTGGGTGCTATCAGCCCTGGCCCCGCGCGTCCCTGCTGCACCCCCGGCGCGTTCGTCTCGCTCGCACTACAGAAAAACTACCGGACGAAGGAGCGATCACCTCATTGCGTCGCGCCGGTCTCGCTCGCACATACCTGCGAAATCTTGGGGATCACTTCAGGAAGGCGGCTGTTTAGTTTCGTTTCCAATAAACGCTCGTAGAGAACACACCGGCCGGACGCGCTCTGCACTCGCCTTTTGATAGTGCCTTTCGTGCCACACGTGATCACATATTTGAAATATAATTTTCTTTTATGCAGTGTTTAGTGACAATACAATAAGTTTCCATAATCATATCTTACATGAACTTTGTGCCGAGTGATCTTTTGGGTGACGAGTGGCGACACTAAAGAACACGACAATTTCAAGTGTGTGATTGGACCGCGACTTTTTTGCGCTTTTTATCGTAAAGACAATTTGTTGTGAAATACGGTGCAACATGACAACTGAAGGTGGTGCGAAATGGATCCTTGCCGCAGCGCACAGCGACTGCGCTGCATCCTCGCCATGCCACGATGCTAAGCCAGCACATGACTGTGCACCGGAGACACACTGCGTTAAAAATTACGTCCACCCCGGATTCGAAGAAAATTGCGACCAGATCTATTGGAATCAGAGTCACCAACAAGACTACCCCGACAGCATACATGTCTATCATGCGCAAGAGCCACCAGAATCCCCAAAGCAATGCGACATATGTGAGCTTCTCTTCGGCTCTGTTGTGTGTCAAGTTCACACAGTTGCCAGTCCGGTACCCTTGTCATCGGAACCTTATATGGCCATAAACAATCTACCTACAGCTAATAACCCAACGGCCAAGCAAGTGAACATTGTTGACAAATATACGCCAACTGTAGATCATAATTATGCCATAACAGATAGAAAGATGGCTGAGGAGAATCTCAGCAATGGCGAGCAAAACCAAACAAGAAAGCACTCTTTCATCTTTACTATGCAGGGTGAAACAGTACAATGTGATAATGTCATTATTTTGGGGGCACAGGCAGGAACAGTTCAATTAATGCGGAGTACACCGCTAGCTGGCCGTAACTAAATAAAAGCAGCAGTAACCACAGCAGTGCATAAATGCTTAAAGTGCGACAAGATATACATATGACAAAGTTTGCTATCTTACACAGCACAACAATGTTTATCACTCTGGTGAAAAACTGTATGAGTGTACTATACCGAAAACGGTTTCCTGTAACTTCTACATTATTTTAAGCATCACGTCTTGAGACACAATGAAAACAAACGATTTAAATGCACACTGTGTCCCAAAAGTTTTAATTATAAATCAAAATAATTCAGACCTGCGCCGGCACATGTGTCTACACTTTGAAAACATGCTATATTCTTGCACTCACTGTCAAAAAGGTTTAACTAGAAAAGACCATAATGCTACAACCCCCCTAGAAAAAAACTGCAAGCATCGCGGTGTCACCGTAGTAAATTCATTTCCACCCATAAAGTTTTAAAGTATTTTGGACTGGACGTTATGTAACCATGTTGAGGGCATAGCTGTAATTTAAAGTGGACTTATTTCTGAACATTAAAGTATAAAAGTATAGGTACTTATAATAATAATAACTAAGAATTTTGCTTTTATGTATAAAATATTAAATTGGTACTTTTTATTACTTATTTGGCAATAATTAGACCAGTGAAGGTTCTAAATGAAATTTGAATAGTCATTATTAAGTCTTTATTTATTATTATCTGTATTGTTTAGGTAGGCGTAGAAAAAAGTTATAATAGTTTTTTTATTTTCATTTTAGTTAGTTTTAGTTTAGTTTAATCGTTAATTTTATTTATTGAATCTATAAATATTTAGTTTAACTTAATTATTGTAAATATATGGTTTCTTCGAAAATAAGTTTGTGATTTATTTTTGTAATATTTTAGGTTTATTCAATTATTTACCAGAGGTTTTTTGTCAGTTATGTAAAGTTAGTAAAACCAATAAAATAAATTGTACTTTGTTTTTAAACTGTTAAGTGAGTTTTTGAATACATAGCTATTAGTTATATTGGGTAGTAACTACCTACCTAATTTTATTATAATAATGATGGATTTTGTGACTTTTACTGCGAATACTCTACTGTAAGTATGACTGTATTAATAGGTACCGTATGTACCAAATGAGTGCACTATCAGTTCACATACCAATAAATGTTTTCTACGAACTCGATTATTGTTATAGCAGTAGACAACTGTCAGACTTTCTTTTTAATAGATTTGTGAAAAATCTAATTTGACGTATTATTACTTTCTATTCCAATTTGACTGTTGATTAGGGTCGTTGGTATATTAGTAATAGTTACCTATAGCGCGACTGCTGATAGCTGGTCATGGTTTCGATTCTCATCACGGAACAATCATTTGTGTGCTCCATAAATATTTGCCTCAAGAGTTTGGACGTTTCTGTGTATTATGAATGGTTTATTAAAAAGTCTAATAGTATATAAATATACCTGATCTGTTCCCATAGCTGCAACAAAAACAAACAATTTGTGAAAAATCACCTCACTTAGGTCACCCACCTGAGGACCAACCCTAGTCAAAGCGGCTTTCTAGCAGTGAGCACTTACGAGCTAGCAACATGCAGTTTTACAAGGCGTTTAAATGTTAGACAAGTGTATTAAGGGTTCCGCATCGTATCTCATACTAGAAAATGGAGCCCTTATAGCATAGCAATGTTGTTCCGTCCTTCCGCCCATCTGTCTGTCAAGACTGTATATCTCGTAAACGCGTGAAGCTCCCTTTAAGTTGTATGAAAATTAAACTTTTAAGGTATCACATAAAGCAGTTACATCTGATTTTGTCGTCAAAAAGTATCGGTTTTTTGACACTATCAAAGGAATCAAAATAAATAGGGTTTCTTGTCTAAAAGTGTTTAACCGAAGTTCAGAAATCAAATTTTTTTCATGAAGAACCTACTGTAAAGATGATTTAATTACTTACAAATGTTCAGTTTTTGGATTGTACATTAAATTTTTTGTAAAAGAAAATATAACTTGTTAAATTTCATAGTTCTACGAGATCGCAAGTTACGTAGGTACTACCTTATTCATTTTCAATCCATTGAAAACTCCACGCATTCACGAGATAATGGGTTATGGCAGACAGACGGAGGGACGAACAGGTGGCTATACGGAACCTCGGTGGGCGTTTATAGGTACCCAGGACTTGCTTCGGATTATAAATAATATTTTTTTTTATGATTTGGTTGAAATTTAGCATTCTGACAGTCGATTTCGGAATTGAAAAATTTTGAACTTTAATTTGATTTTTTTATGTTTGGATTAAGTTTTTCGTAATAATTTCTGGCAGTCGATAAAAGAGATAAAGCTTCTTGACAGACAGACGGACGGAAAGACAGACAAAGAAGAGATCCTGGTAAGAGTTCCGTTATTTTCTTTTTGCTGTCAGATCGTAAGGAAGTAGCTTCAAGTGTGTGCGCTTTCTTTGCATCGACGTGTAGGTATGTGAATACACATGAGATTTGTCAAGTCCCGTTGACCGTCTCCGGAGGATAATAAAAATATTTATATCCGCTCATTCCGCTGTCAATTCACCAGACCTACCGATGTTTTAAATAATCTAGGGTTAAGGTTCTAGAATTGCCAACCTGATTTAAAGTGCTTTTTTTAAAATATTTTATTTTAGGTACCTAATGCTTTTATGCAAAGTATTAAGATTGGTGTCTTGGGACATCGTTCCGAGGGCTTACCCGGGACTCCCAACCATAGGCTGTTGGGCATAACGTGAGGTTTTTTAGTCGGTAGGAGTCCGGCATAAAATCCATGAGCATTTTCCCTCACGTTAAAAAAAAGATATTAAGATGGCAGACAAGCAAACGGTCTTTTATTTTTCTGCCACCCTAATAATAGAAAATATTAATTTATTTCAGACAAAATATTCGTTTTAGAGAAGACGCTAATAATAAATATCATTCAGACTACCTGAGATCTATAGATAGGCATTGTGGTTTTATAATAATATCGGTTTCGTCCCTTTCTGCACCGTCGGCGCCCTACTTTGAAGTTACAAAGTCTATCATAGATAGGCCTTCATAGAAAATAGCTGTTTTTTTTTTTTTACTTTATCGTTCTTTTTATTTCAATAGAAACATAAAAACGTTAACTAGATAAATGCATGGCGCATTCATATAGTTAATCTTTTTATGTTTCTATTGCTTTTTATAGTCCTTTACTTTTTGTCGTTCATTATTACTTAGGTACTACAAAAGCAAACCTATATTCTTCTTAAATTTGTTAAAGTCATAAACTGTTCAGTTGTAAGCAAACAATCGAAAGCTCTAAAATTTCTAAAAGCCTAGGTGCCTTCCTACCTGTAGTTTGATCTAACGGTTAAAGCCGAAAATGTAATTTAAATCTTTTATGTCTGTCTCTCTGTCTGCCTGTATCCCGAATAAGTATGACGCTGAAACTACTTAATCGATTTGAATGATACTTGGCACAATTTGAGCTTATAATCCGAGGAATATAGGTACGAATTGTTTCGTTCTAAAACATCACGTCAGTGGTCAACTTAATAATAATAAAAACGATGGAGCATGTGGCGTACCACACACTTAATAGGGTTCCGTAGTCAGGTCCTTCCGTAGTCAGGTCTCAGATGGTTTTTACAGGGTCGGCAGCGCGAGAGTGGCGCCTCTGGTGTTATAAACGTTCATAGACTGCTGTACTCACAAGACAGTGGATGTAGAAGGTGATTTGTAGGTAATGAAAGTTTTCCAAGAAAGTGCATTTTACATGTTAGGTCCTTAGTAACTCCTACTGTCACCACCTACCTCACTTGCGAACTATCTACTATGATCTTATCACTGGCGAACTCCTTCGAAATCTCCCTCGTAAAGCCATAGTAAAATTCACAATCCTTATCAATGCCACATTCCGACTAAAGCATGTGCCTAATATTTGGAAAGTTGCTGAAGTTATAATGATCCCTAAACCAGGAAAATCCCCACAAAATGTAACATCATACAGACCAATATCACTTCTGCCAATCATTTCAAAACTATTTGAAAAGCTGCTTCTTAAACGTCTAAAGCCTATAATAGAAGAATGAAAACTAACTCCCAATTATCAATTTGGCTTCAGAGAGAAACACTCCACGATAGACCAAGTTCATAGAATCATCGACGTCATAGGAAAAGCACAAGAGGAAAAAAAGTCTGTTCTACAGTATTCCTAGATGTAGCTCAGGCATTTGATAAAGTGTGGCATAGAGGCCTTATTTATAAGCTTAGAAAACTGCTACCCATGCAATTTGCAGACATTTTAGAATCATACCTAGCAGAGAGGACATTCAGAGTAAGACAAGAAGATGCTTATTCTGGTCTCAAACAAATAGAAGCTGGAGTACCGCAGGGAAGTGTCCTTGGCCCTGTCTTGTGCCTATTGTACACCTGCGATATTCCAGAAATAAAAAACAATATTATTGCGTCCTACGCAGACGACACAGCTGTCCTGGCAACAGGTGCCACTCCTAAAAAAGCCATTGAAAGACTTCAATCGGCCGTCAATACCATCACTAATTGGACAAAGAAATGGAGAATCAAACTAAATGAGTCCAAATCGACTCATATAGACTTCACAAACCAAAGACCTAACTATACACCGGTATACATTAATGGTAACATAGTACCATAATTATGAAAATACGGCAAAATACTTGGGTATGACGCTTGACGCAAAACTACGCTGGAAGGCACACGTCAAAAAGAAACGCCAGGAGTCTGATATATACATATATTACGCTTCAGGAAAATGTACTGGCTACTCTGCAGACATTCAACATTATCAGTGTACAACAAGGTACTTCTGTACAAACAAGTACTTATGCCTGTATGGGCATATGGTATTCAGCTTTGGGGCTGTACAAAACGCACCAATGTTTAGATAATTCCGAAGATTCCGAAACAAAGTACTTCGGAGTATAATAAATGCTCCCTGAGAATGTGAAATGAGAATATTAAAGAAATAGACCTTGTTACAAAAGTTATAAAAAATATGCCGAAGCTCACGAACAAAGACTTCTAAAAAATGTTAATGTCGAGGCAATCCAGATTCTTGACACCACGGACATAGTAAGGAGACTGAAAAGGACTACTAAAGGCTTTTGATTTATTTTAGTGAAATTATTGTAAAGTAGTGCAGTGAGTGCTACATTTGAAGAACACAAAAACAGAGTGACTTATTATTATAATAACTAGATACAATAAGAAAAGTGCCGATGGACACATTCTATACTGTATAAGTTTAAGCAAGTTAGGTTAAATTTAAATTACTTATTAGCCTCACGGCTAGATTGTAATTGTTATGAGGTAACTAATAGGTAAGTTACATCGTAAATAAAAAAAATAAAAAAATCACCTACCTCACCGCACCTTACACATCAAAAGCTTAGACCATACAACACGAGTAGATTCTCTCTCAGCGAATAGGCATTCAAAGAAGGAATGTAGCTAGTATTTTGGACACAATGCCACGAGGGCCTTATTTAGGTTTAATCTAATAGTAATAATGTAAATACCTATTGAATGTTATCATTATAAAAAAAGTGAACCATTATTTAAAATATTTCTGATTTTAGTTATAGCCGCAACAGAAATATAGGAATCACGGTTGCAGAGATACAGCTTCGTAATTGACAGACCACAGATATCAGAAAAGAGATTTTTTTGATTTCTGTGGACAAACAGACTTGGAGTTGGACATCTTTTGTACCTGTATTAAATATAAGTTTTAAAATAATATGTTTTTATACTACCTACCTATAATAGTGAAAGATAAGCTTACGGCCCTTTTGGTTTGTTTGCTATTGGGTTGTTTGTTCCAGAAAAGCATTTGTTTTAGAGAAGACGATAAAATTAAATAATTATTATTCTTCAGAATGAATGAGATCTATTGATAGACATTATATTGCGATACACCGACGCGGGCGGTGCCATGCCTCAGTCGAATCTTTGTTTTGTTTTGTGGAATTCGCAAAGTCTGTCATAATCACAAAAATATGCTATTTTTAACTTTATACCTGTACCTGAGTTAACTAATGTGAATGGGATTTAGGTAAATACTTAACTATTGTTTATTTAGTTTTTTCCGTTTTGTGTTATTCGCTTGGTGCATTTTTTATTTAGTTTTTATTTTTTTTTTAGTTAACGTTTAGCACACTAGGTAACTCCACTAACTAACTGAATGCATATCAGAAAATTACTTTAATTAGTGGAGTTAACTAGTGTGCTAAAAACAGGTAGGCACAGGCAGCGGTAGATGCACCGGAACAGTATTCCGGTAGACATAGGTTCGAATCCTGTTTCGAGCATAAATTCTTTATCCATATTAATTTAATGAAAATAAACATAGAATTTCTAAAATTATCCCAGAAACTATAAATCTAATTTTGGTGTAACTAAGCAATTTTGGTGATTAGTCAAACACCACCAAAATCACCAAAATTAGACCACCAAAATTAGAAATGTGTCAAATAAGTTGATTTGACAAAATACTATTCAGAAATTTATAATGACATTACTATTATTTTAAACAAATACCGAACCCTTACGCTCTACATTAGGTATTTAAACAAATAACGAGCTTAAAACGTTTTAAATTATCTACACAAAAATTACTGAAATCGTGTCCGAGGGCTTACGAGAGTATTACTTACGTTTTTAGCGGGAAGTCGGAGCAAGCTGGCACAAGACTGGTACTGGTGCGTGACAGCACAGGACTCAATGATTCGAAAGATGGTAGTAACGTCCCGGTACCTATTTTCAGTACGATTCACGGAATGATTTTATTATTGACACCAAAATTTGAAACTTATCGCGGACGGACCTTTTACATTTTTTATAAGATCAAATATAGCACTAAATACTTGAATTAAATAGTCAAGAGGTGGAAAAGCTAATACAGAATTAAAATAAAATTAGGCATATCTAGTAAACTGACGGTGTATTGATTGGGATGTGATTTTTCTTTATAAAACAGGTTGTGGACGAGCCACCAAAATTATATTTTATATAGAAAATCCTTTTTAATAATAATTAAAATAAAATCTTATAACTTATTGTGTATGACTTTATTAAGGTAATTAATTGCTTTTTTACACAAAAAAAAAAAGATTTATCGTATCTGAACTTTAAGGTATGATTTTCAGTGGCGCCGCCTCATTTTTACGTTTGAGAAATTCACCCATCAACGTCATAGGAAAAGCACAAGAGGAAAAAAAGTCTGTTCTACAGTATTCCTAGATGTAGCTCAGGCATTTGATAAAGTGTGGCATAGAGGCCTTATTTATAAGCTTAGAAAACTGCTACCCATGCAATTTGCAGACATTTTAGAATCATACCTAGCAGAGAGAACATTCAGAGTAAGACAAGAAGATGCTTATTCTGGTCTCAAACAAATAGAAGCTGGAGTACCGCAGGGAAGTGTCCTTGGCCCTGTCTTGTGCCTATTGTACACTTGCGATATTCCAGAAATAAAAAACAATATCATTGCGACCTACGCAGACGACACAGCTGTCCTGGCAACAGGTGCCACTCCTAAAAAAGCCATTGAAAGACTTCAATCGGCCGTCAACACCATCACTGATTGGACAAAGAAATGGAGAATCAAACTAAATGAGTCCAAATCGACTCATATAGACTTCACAAACCAAAGACCTAACTATACACCGGTATACATTAATGGTAACATAGTACCATAATTATAAAAATACGGCAAAATACTTGGGTATGACGCTTGACGCAAAACTACGCTGGAAGGCACACGTCAAAAAGAAACGCCAGGAGTCTGATTTACGCTTCAGGAAAATGTACTGGCTACTCTGCAGACATTCAACATTATCAGTGTACAACAAGGTACTTCTGTACAAACAAGTACTTATGCCTGTATGGGCATATGGTATTCAGCTTTGGGGCTGTACAAAACGCACCAATGTTTAGATAATTCCGAAGATTCCGAAACAAAGTACTTCGGAGTATAATAAATGCTCCCTGAGAATGTGAAATGAGAACATTAAAGAAATAGACCTTGTTACAAAAGTTATAAAAAATATGCCGAAGCTCACGAACAAAGACTTCTAAAAAATGTGAATGTCGAGGCAATCCAGATTCTTGACACCACGGACATAGTAAGGAGACTGAAAAGGACTACTTAAGGCTTTTGATTTATTTTAGTGAAATTATTGTAAAGTAGTGCAGTGAGTGCTACATTTGAAGAACACAAAAACAGAGTGACTTATTATTATAATAACTAGATACAATAAGAAAAGTGCCGATGGACACATTCTATACTGTATAAGTTTAAGCAAGTTAGGTTAAATTTAAATTACTTATTAGCCTCACGGCTAGATTGTAATTGTTATGAGGTAACTAATAGGTAAGTTACATCGTAAATAAAAAAAATAAAAAAATCACCTACCTCACCGCACCTTACACATCAAAAGCTTAGACCATACAACACGAGTAGATTCTCTCTCAGCGAATAGGCATTCAAAGAAGGAATGTAGCTAGTATTTTGGACACAATGCCACGAGGGCCTTATTTAGGTTTAATCTAATAGTAATAATGTAAATACCTATTGAATGTTATCATTATAAAAAAAGTGAACCATTATTTAAAATATTTCTGATTTTAGTTATAGCCGCAACAGAAATATAGGAATCACGGTTGCAGAGATACAGCTTCGTAATTGACAGACCACAGATATCAGAAAAGCGATTTTTCTGATTTCTGTGGACAAACAGACAGTTGGACATCTTTTGTACCTGTATTAAATATAAGTTTTAAAATAATATGTTTTTTATACTACCTACCTATAATAGTGAAAGACAAGCTTACGGCCCTTTTGGTTTGTTTGCTCTTGGGTTGTTTGTTCCAGAAAAGCATTTGTTTTAGAGAAGACGATAAAATTAAATAATTATTATTCTTCAGAATGAATGAGATCTGTTGATAGACATTATATTGCGATACACCGACGCGGGCGGTGCCATGCCTCAGTCGAATCTTTGTTTTGTTTTGTGGAATTCGCAAAGTCTATCATAATCACAAAAATATACTATTTTTAACTTTATACCTGTACCTGAGTTAACTAATGTGAATGGGATTTAGGTAAATACTTAACTATTGTTTATTTAGTTTTTTCCGTTTTGTGTTATTCGCTTGGTGCATTTTTTATTTAGTTTTTAATTTTTTTTTTAGTTAATGTTTCGCACACTAGGTAACTCCACTAATTAACTGAATGCATACCAGAAAATTACTTTAATTAGTGGAGTTAACTAGTGTGCTAAAAATTATACAGATGTGTTATTAACAATAGGTATCCTGAATATTAATAGGTAATAAGAAGTAAGCATGTCCTTATAAAAAGTTAGGTAATTGTTGTAGGTATGGCCTAAGAGAACCAAAGTAGGAGAACAAAAGTAACCTAGGTATTTACATTTACATAACTCTAAACAGAATTAATAAATTTAATTACCTATTTAGAATACAAAAAATCCAACTGCCAAGTAAACATACAACTGAAAAGCAAAAAAACAAGCTCTACATTTCTTTTGTGATTTTCTTTAGCTACTTACTGTTTTACTTGGTCGGCAACATTTGCAGGCGGGAAAAATCTATGTCAAGCGAGTAGTGGTTTACAAAATAGCTACATGTTCCCATAGCTTTTTCCCGCCTGCAAATGTTGCCGACAAAGTAAAACAGTAAGTAGCTAAAGAAAATCACAAAAGAAATGTAGAGCTTTTTTTTTGCTTTTCAGTTGTATGTTTACTTGGCAGCCGGGTTTTTTGTATTCTAAATAGGTAATTAAGTTTATTTAAAACTTTTTAGTTATGTTAGTAGTGAAGTTATTAATTTTTGTGTAGTGAAGGGACATCACCAAAATTCAACCTTAATTATAATATTTTTGGTCATATTTCTGGTGCTACTCAACCGATTGCAGTCAAACAAATGTTAGAATTTAAGTCTGACCAAGGCCTTATGAACATAATACCGCATCGAAATCGGTAGAGTAGTTTTGAGTTCATCGCAGTTAAATAATTATAATGCCAAAAGTCCGCTACTTTGATTTTCCATGAATTTTATTATACCTGGTGTCACACACACAATCACGACAAATCAAATGACACCTTGTATTTAAAAATCCATCAAGCCGTTCAGGCTGTAGAGCGTCCAAGAAAAATTATCAAACTTTACATTTTAGCTCCAAAAGTCTGCCATTTTCATTTTTTTAAAATTTTAATATACCTAGTGTCACTCCCACAATCACTACGAATCAAATAACACCTCGTATGTTAAAATCTGTCAAGCCGTTGAGTCTGTAGAGCGTGTAAGAAAAAAAAAACAATGTTCACGACGAATCAAATGATACCTTGCGTGTCAAAATCCATCAAGCCGTCCAGGCTGTAGGACGTGACAAAGAATTATACAGTGACAAAGAATTATACATACATACATACATTGTCTCGAAAAACATTACCCTCCTGTCTACGGCAGTTCGGGTAAAAACAATAAATATTTCTGTGTGATACTGTTATGATAGGATTATGTTGATATGTCAGTGTCAAAACGAAATGGCTGCCGCGTGGCGTTGATTGGCTGGTGGGCGTATCTTGGAGGCGGAATGTGCCGTAATGAGCGAATGTTGCCAGCCCCATGTTATAATTCTTTATGTATTTTTATTCTTTTTAATTTTGTTTTGTTTTCTGCTTAGGGGAGATGTGCCCAAAGCGGGCACTGGGGCCAAAGTAGGCACTGGGCCCAAAGCAGGCACTCTTTTTAAATATCATAATTTTATAAAAGAGCATACTTTCAACACGTCACAGTGATCCCCGCGGCCCGCACTCCTCGCATCATCCGTTCAGTTCACCTGCGAGCAGTATTATACGAGTTGCGATAAAAAAATGTTTCAAGTCCGTTTTTGAAAATGATTGCAAGGTATGTGTCATATGATCTCACTTTTTGGTGTTTACAATGCTATAATCAATCCGTTTTAGTTATTAAATGGTTATCTGGCTGTAAAGTGGTAGATCTGAATACCGCGTGTTTGAACATTTTTAGTTTATTTTTTGTTTGGATATTTGATGTTCTGAAAAAGGCGCTTTACCTTTTTTAGAACATCAAATATCCAAACAAAATTGAACAAAACGCAGAGCGGGCACGTGCCCGCTCTTTACCCGTCCGTTACATAAAATATTTTTATTATTCTTTTTAAGTGGTAAATAATTACAAACGAAGAACTTCGCAAGTTTCATGGACTCCCTTACCAATGCGACAAGCACTTCTAGAAGTACAGGAATTAGGACGATCTATCAAAAGCGTAGCAGCAAAATTTGGAATACCTAGATCGACGCTGCAAAGGCATCTTAAATCTGGGTCATGTAAAGTAAAATTAGGAAGATTTACAACTGTATTTCCTGAGTAATCAAGAAATGGAATCAAAAATCTGATATTTTTTCAATGATTTTGTGCCATGCCCTCTTTACCTCAACCTATGCCCCTTTTGCCCTGAACGAGTGTCCCCTTTAGGCCCTCCCCGTGGGCAAAGCTGGCATAGTTGAAGTTTCGTAATTTGCTTAAAAGTTATCCGTTTTTCTATTTCAGATAAATCAAACCGAACTCCATTCGAAAGCGTTTAGTAACGCATCTTTGGGAAAAGTAAAAAATAATGTGGCTATGTTATAAACTACCTACTAAAAATTTTTCCTTAAGGTGCCCGCTTTGGACACATCTCCCTTATATTATGTTTTTTTTGTAAGCTTGCATTTGAATAGAAAATAATACTTTTATGGCTTGTCATTAAATTTGTACATGCGAATGTGTTCATGTTCTTTATTAGGATATTTATTTTATTTTAAATTAAGGCTGCCCCTGGTAAATAGCTTTTGCTAATTGCTTCAGCTAATTGAATAAAAAAGCTTTTTGTTTCTTTTCTTTCATTCTTTCTATTATTTACTTTTGTCCCTTAAAACTATTAATGTGGATTAAACCGCGTAACTCCCGTTCCCTTGGGGATATAAGAATAAAATATAGCCTATGTTACTCAGGGTGAATGTTGCTTTCCAATTACGGAAGAATTTTAGAAATCGGCACAATAGCGCACACAAAATAAAAAAAAATCTATTTTTAATACATATTAGTGTAGGTACAGTAGTTGGGAATTAGGGTTTCTGGATCAGAGGAGATCCATAAACCGCTAATTCCCAACCATTCAACTATTCAATCTAGTATTCTAATAATGATCCATCATGATAGACTTTCTGGATCCCTTAACACCCAATCCCATCTATTCAGTCAGTATGTAAGTAGTGTATTATTTTGTGCCATTCTAGACCACTTTTATCGTTCCTACGACTCACTTCGTTCGTCTTCGTCACAAAAGTGATCTAGCGTGCCCAATATCATAAAATGACTTACCGTTCACTCCGTATAACGCGTTTATGACTTTCGATTGAAATTCGATTTATTACAGTCGCATTTTCACCACCTTCCGTTCCTTTATAACCTACAGGTTTTCTGTAACCAGTTTGGTTCGACTACTTGTAGTTATAAATATTTATGTTATAAATTCATCTTTTCATTACGAGTCGATCAGTATTGCATAGCAAACATGAAATTCGTTAAACAAACACAATCGTTGCAGGTCAATACAATCTGTGACGATTTAACAAAAAATAAGTTACGCCATGGAGAATTATTACCGAATACAGTACGCTGCATCATATGCGGACCATCAAATTGTGGAAAAACTAACTTATTAATTGGTCTTCTATTGCACGAAAATGGATTGACATTTCAGAATGTTTATGTATATTCTAAAACGCTACTTCAACCAAAGTATATCTTTTTAGAAAAGGTTTTACGACGAGTACCAGGTATCACTCTCCAGACATACAAAGCAAATGATGACGTTTTAAAGGTTGCAGATGCAAAACCAAATTCTGTGATTATTTTTGATGATGTAGCATGTGAAAATCAAAGTAATATGCGTGATTATTTTGCCATGGGAAGACATAAATTAATTGACAGTTTTTATTTAAATCAAACTTACACCAAAATACCTAAACAACTTGTAAGAGATAATGCTAACTTAATTGTGCTTTTTAAGCAAGATGAAGTTAATTTGAAACATGTTTACGAAGAACATGTTAACACCGATATGACATGGTTGAAATTTCGAGAAATGTGTTCCCTAATATGGAAAGAGCCTTTTGATTATGTGGTAATTAATAAAGATTGTTCTAGAAACAACGGTTGCTATAGAAAAACGTTTGACACTTTTGTATTATTAGATGATATTTGAATATTTAAGTAGACTGCAGTCACTTTATTGTTATTCTGTAATTGGTTCTTATTCGATTACCACATATTTTACATTATGGATAAATCATTGAAAAAACAAATTGTTGATGCGACAGAAGCTGTCAAGAACAAAATACGTAAAATGAAGGATTTTGAAGATAGTAATAAGTATGCTCTTGATACAGTTTTTAAGCCTGTTACAGAATCTCTCAATTTAATAGCCAACACTAATAACCACTTAGCTCTAACGAAAAAGGAGGAAAAAGTAGAACCCCAAGTACCACAAGACCAAGATATGAAAGAAACAGATGATAGCAGTATTGCTAGTAATGAATCGGAACCCTCATCGGACTTTTCATTTCAGTCATTAGTCGGTACTAATCCAGATGCATCATCTTGGTCGTTATCTTCACAAGTACTATCAGATGTACCATTTGGTATAAGAAATGAACGTGGAAAGTTAATGTTGGGTTCCTCTAACACAACTATTGGGGATAAAGTTATTACTGTAGCCGGACGCAAGTACGAAAGTACACCTGGGTTGCGAGAGTTACTGTTAAAAAAAGACATTGATCTGAGCTTGGTTAATGAGCATGACAAGCAAAATTATAAGGCAATGTTACTTGTAACGAATGCACATCGTCGTGATTTCGATTCAAAAAAACCAATTAAAAGTAATAAAGGACAAAAATATTTGCAAGTTATTAAACCACTTTTCGATCAAGAAAGTAGAAGTCCAAGTTGTAGACAGAAAGTAGGAAAAGGATTACCTTTAACAAAAATGTGGAAAAAAACACAGATTTTGTATATTGGGATGATCCCAATGAATTGGTTGATAGATTAAAGTTATTAATTGCTTCTCGAGATGCCGGTAACACAGGACTAGATAATGAAATAATATCTATCATTGAAGAACTACGTGAAAGCCAGATTATTAAATAAATAAATCAACTAATATTATATGTGTGTCATTTTACTATATACCGTTCAACATAACACACCTTTATTATGAATGTAGACAAATTTGGACATTATATTCATAAGCGAATGCGTATATCGGAAATACTTGATTTTAATGATAACGCATTAATAAAATCTGATTATGGAGATTATGACTTGAAGACATCGAGGCTAAAAGGTGTCAAACCTCCTCAAGACGCAGACGATGCAGTAAATAAAGCATATGTAGATGAATTGAAAGGTGTACTAATCAATGACTTACGAAAATTGCAAAGTTCTATTCCAAATAGTGTTGAAAACCACATAGAGAAAGCTTTAAAAACAATAATGTCTGAGATAGAGACTCATTTGGAAAGCAAATTTTACACAAGAATAGCAGTTGATAGACTAGTTCAAGACGCAATTCAATCTATATTAAAAGATCGAAACACATAGACCTTAAATTTGGTTAAAATGACAAAACAACAAATCGTCAATGAAATACATAAAGCAGCACGAAAAAAATTTCCTCGACGATCTGTAATTTTAAAAGGTATTGATGATTTGTGGCAAGCAGATTTAGCTGATATGCAAAATCTAAAAACCTTTAATAAAGGATATAACTATATTTTAATAGTTATTGACTGCTTCTCAAAGTACCTTTGGGTGGAACCATTAAAAACTAAATCCAAACATGATGTCTCTCATGCATTTGAAAAATTACTGTCTACTAATCACAGGATACCAACTCATCTGCAAACTGATATGGGTACTGAGTTCTATAATTCTACATTTCAAAAGCTTTTACAGAACTATAATATTAATCACTACTCTACATTTTCAACCAAAAAGGCTTCAATTGTAGAACGAGTTATAAAAACGATTAAAAATAAATTGTACAAATACTTTAGCTTGAACGGACACTATAAGTGGATAGATGGTGGCTTTAACGATGTTGTGAAGACATATAACAACACAAAACATCGTACTATTAAATTTGCACCTGTTAATGTCAATAAGTTTAATGAAACGGACATTAAAAATAATATTACAAATTTCATGATAAAGGCAACCCAAAAATCTCGTCCAAAGTTTATAATTGGTGACAAAGTTCGAATTAGTAAGTACAAACATATATTTGAGAAAGGATACACTCCTAACTGGTCAACAGATTTATTTACTGCATTGAAGATAATCAGAAACAAGTCATATTGGGAACTTTTTACGAACAAGAGCTTCAAAAGTCGTCCTGCCCTGGTGTCTATTTGATAGAAAAAGTATTAAAAAAGAAGGGAAACAAACTGTTTGTAAAATGGTTGGGTTTAAATAACAAAGAGAACAGTTGGATTGATAAGACTGCAATAGTAGAATAAGTTAATTATATAAGTGGTATATAATTTAAAAGTATATTCATTATTCTTTGGACGATGCAAGGTGGTGGACTAATAAACAGTATCATTAATCATTTACGATTCGAACTACACATACCCGGTTATAACTATTGTGGACCAGGAACAAAGCTTTCAAAACGATTACTACGTGGTGATAAAGGTGTAAACAAGTTAGACGAAGCTTGTATGCATCACGATATTGCATACGCAAACTACACAGACCTACCTAACCGTCACAAAGCCGAGTTACGTCTTATAGATATGGCTAAACAAAGACTTAAAGCAAAAGATGCTCGAACAGGGGAAAAGATTAGTTCGTGGATAGTAAACAAAGTTATGAAAGCTAAATTGAAGTCTGGTGCTGGTGTTAAGACTTTTAATAACTTTGTTAGAAAAATTAAAAAGAAAAATCAAAAAACTCTCACCTAAAGATAATAAGTCATTAATAAATATAGCTTATATGGTTGCCAGAAAATTAGTTCCATGCATTCCAAAAGTTCGAGTACCTCGAATGATACCTATACCAAAAACTGGAGGCATTCTACCTTTAATCCCAATTTTTGCTGGTTTATCTGCTTTAGGAGCATTAGCTGGTGGTGCAGCTGGTATTGCAAAAACTGTGAATGATTATAAGCACGGTCAGAAAAAATTACAAGAAACTGAACGTCATAATAAAACTATGGAGGCTATAGCAATAGGTAAAGGTCTATACATTAAACCACATAAGCAAGGTCAGGGATTGTTTATAAATCCATCAAAAAACTAATTGATCAGCTACCTAATCGCGCTTTAACTAATATCGATATTCAGAAGTATGGCTATTGTATTCCCTACTTTCGAGGAGTTTATATGAAGGATCAATTACCAAAAATACCTAAACGAATTGAATGTGCTATAGTTAACCTAGATAATTCGAGAAATGATGGAACGCATTGGGTAGCTTATGTTAAAATAAACAATTATTGTGAATATTTTGATAGCTTTGGTGATTTAAAACCGCCAAGAGAATTAATGCTATATTTTAAGAACTGTGATGTTCATTATAACTATAATAGATATCAACAATTTAACACAATAGTTTGTGGACATATGTGTTTAAGTTATTTGCAAACTTTTTGGAATAAATACTATAAATTTTATATCACTCTTTCATTTCCATCATTTGCAAGATGTCACTCACCTTATCGATAACTGGAAACTCATCAGTATTATCTACCTATTATCCAAACACGTTGCCATTAGTTGGGGAGTATGAATGTGCATTATTACATTTCTCTACATATAATTCTATTCCAAATTTTGATAATACAAACAATAAATTATACTATGGTTCTAAAAATGTTATTGAGATACCTGAAGGAACTTATGAATTGCAAGATATTGGTGACTATTTAAAAACTGAGATAAAAGATGCATCCATAAAACTCCATTGTAATAACAACACCTTAAAAACTATGTTATTTTGTACATCAACTATAGATTTTACTAAAGAAGGTACATTCGGAAGTTTATTGGGATTTAAAAAACAGATCTTAGAAGCAAATAAATATCATGTATCAGAGTTTCCAGTTAACATTTTGCCTACGACTGTCATAAGGATTGAATGTGACATAGTTAGCGGTTCTTATATAAACGGTCAATCCAGTCACATCTTGCACGAATTTGCACTTAATGTTCCACCTGGATACAGGATTATAGAAATTCCTAAAAACGCAATCTACTTTCCAATAAACCAAACCAATATAAGCTGCATACAGATACGGCTGTTAGATATAAATAATAACTTAATAAATTTGCGAGGTGAAGAAGCGCAGTTGTATCTACATATCAGAAGAAAACAATGATAGATTATAATAAATATGTGGTTCGTCCAACTAAAAATAACAGTCCTACTCAAACTATCAAACCAATAAGAGGTCGCTCCAAAAAGGTCATAAAATTGAATAACAATAATAAAGCATTTCTTAAAGCGATTGGTTTGTTAAAATGAATATACTAGATGTTTTATCCGCTCCTGCATACAACAACTCTGTGGAAGGAATTGAATTTCACTCTTACAAGCCTTACGTAACAAGTTTCAATAGAAGCGATGAAATCAGGATACCTATTAATCAACAAGACTTGTATATATTACCATCAGCAAGCACTTTGTTTTTGGAAGGAACTGTTGTTGTAAACAAGGGTGGAAATTCGAAAGAGAGAGTCAGTAGCGTTCATTTCACAAACAATAGTTTACTTTACTTGTTTCAAGATATAAGGTATGAGATAAATGGAGTGGAAATAGATAAAATAAAAAACGCTGGTATAACTACCACAATGAAATCATTAATATCAATGAACGAAAACGAGGCTAAAGTATCTAATGCTTGGGGTTGGAATATCGATGGCATAAATAGTACAAATGGGGGTAACTTTTCTGCTTCTATACCCCTCTGTAACATTCTTGGTTTTGCAGAAGATTTCAAGAAAGTAGTGATAAACAGCAAACATGAATTAATATTGCTGCGAAGTAATACTAATCTGAACGCCCTAAAACTTAACGATGGTGAAACGGTAGAAGATATTATTATAAATAAAATAATATGGCGTGTACCACATGTCAAAGTATCCGATAAAGAAAAAATAAATATGTTAAAACTGTTAGAAAAAGATCGAGCACTCCAGATGATATTCAGGAATTGGGATTTATATGAATATCCAGCTCTACCAAAAACTACTAAACATACTTGGTCCATAAAAACATCATCGCAAATAGAGAAACCAAGATTTGTTATTATTGGTCTGCAAACAAATAGAAAAAATAATTCAAAATTGGATATGTCTCAGTTTGATCACTGTAACGTTCGTGATGTTAGAGTATACCTAAATTCAACCTACTTCCCTTACGAAAATTTAAATTCAAGTTTCTCAAATAACAGAATTGCTTTAATATATGAACAATACACCAGATTCTAACACTCGTATTACGGAGGTCGTCGCGGTGAACCGTTATTAAGTGAGAAACAATTTAAAAATATTGCTCCGTTATTTGTCGTAGATTGTTCTAGACAACCAGATAATCTTAAGTCAGGACCTGTTGTCGATGTCAGAGTGGAAATTGAAAGTGACATTGATATACCAGATCAAACTTCAGCATATTATCTTATATTGAACGACTGTATAATCGAGTATAAACCGTTAAGTAGCACCGTGAGAAAGATATCATGAACAAAAATACTATTATAGTAGATGTTCAAGGTTTTAAAGATCTTTATAATAACTTCATAGTCAAGGAATTAGCTATAGCTACGTTGGAATATACTCATATATTCTTAATAAAACCTCCTTATCCGTTCTCCTCGCTGACTGATGAAGAAAAAAGACGCATTTGGTGGATTGAAAGGAATAGAGGTTACCGCTGGAGCGAAGGATATATTGATTACAGAGAATTTTCTAAAATAATCAAACCTTATTTGAAGGAAAAAAAGGTTCTTGTTAAAGGTAGTGAGAAAATAAAGTGGGTTCAAGAGCTATGTGGTCATAATAATGTTTCTGACATATGCGAAAATAAAAGTGTTCCTAATTTAGAAACTCTTAGTGATCTTTACTGTAAAGATCTATCTTTGTATAATTGTTTTGCTCATAAGAACTATTGTGCTTTAAGGAATGTATTGTGTATTAAGCGATGGTGTTTAAAAAATAACTTTTGTGTTTCATAATTTTAATTAACTTAATAAATGTTTTATTTCTATAGTGTGTTTGTTTTTCATACAATTTCCTACCCAAGGTGAAATTAAAATTAAAAATAAAAAACAATGATTGAACATAATACCATTTATTAAATGTCTAATATACATAAATCATTGCGTATCCATATAAATTTACACAATCATATGCCATCACAGTGACCCCAAGAGAATGTATCTATTTGATTTGGTCGAACTAGTCGTTTATCATCTAATCTATTTAACATTACTTTATTAACTTCCTGCGAATAAATTATATGTTTGTTTGATTTAATCATTTGCATTTTACACTTTAAAGTAATGTTCTGAAATAAAACTCTCTTATAGTCAGTCATTCTCAAATTCTTAGTAATGGGCTTTGATACACCTTTAGCTTTATTAATGCATGCTTTTATTGACTCAATACAATAAAGTTTTGCTCTCAAGCCAACAAACTCAGTGATTACATCACCACCCAACTCATCTTTAAATAAGCCAGGAATCTTATCATGTAACTTAGGTATATGAAAAATAAAAAACAATGATTGAACATAATACCATTTATTAAATGTCTAATATACATAAATCATTGCGTATCCATATAAATTTACACAATCATATGCCATCACAGTGACCCCAAGAGAATGTATCTATTTGATTTGGTCGAACTAGTCGTTTATCATCTAATCTATTTAACATTACTTTATTAACTTCCTGCGAATAAATTACATGTTTGTTTGATTTAATCATTTGCATTTTACATTTTAAAGTAATGTTCTGAAATAACACTCTCTTATAGTCAGTCATTCTCAAATTCTTAGTAATGGGCTTTGATACACCTTTAGCTTTATTAATGCATGCTTTTATTGACTCAATACAATAAAGTTTTGCTCTCAAGCCAACAAACTCAGTGATTACATCACCACCCAACTCATCTTTAAATAAGCCAGGAATCTTATCATGTAACTTAGGTATATGAAAAATAAAAAACAATGATTGAACATAATACCATTTATTAAATGTCTAATATACATAAATCATTGCGTATCCATATAAATTTACACAATCATATGCCATCACAGTGACCCCAAGAGAATGTATATATATATAGCATATCCATAAAGATTATTACAGTCGAGATATATCAAATATGTCGATGGTTTAGAATCATCGAAATTAGGTGTGTAAATATTATTTGCTTGAGCATACCGATGAGAGCACTGTGCTAATCCACCGCGTATTCCTTTTTCAATCATGTTATACATTTCTAGATCATGAATTAACTCTAATTGTACACCAGTGTAAAGGAGCATAGCATCCCAACTTAAGCCGGGTGAACTTACATAATATGCAGGATCTAGATTATAATGTTGAAGACATATTTTTCTAAAGTTTTCAAATATATCGCATAATAATAGCACATCAGACTTTAAATATAAATCAGTATATTCACCAAGACTATTAATGGCAAATGTATTCCAAATGTTCTGTGCATGTGAATACTCGTTATCAGTAATATGCTTCATTTGCAAACTATTATAAAAACAACATTTTGTGGGCAGTTGTACGTCATTATATTTCTTCCATGAATCAATATATTCATAAGGATATATTCCTTTTCTTCTAATTAATTCAAATTTAGAGTCATCGGGAAAATGGACTCGTAAATTTATAAAATCACTATCTATTAAACTTTTACTTAGATTATCGAGACTGGTATTGAGGAATTGGAATGAATCTATGAATTTAATTTGCAAAGGCTTCTGTTTATCCGTTTTAATGATTTTTGTAATAGATAAGTATTTTTCTTTTGTTTTTGGAATTACCGTTATTTCACCTTCATAAACTGATAGTTCTTTAATAAATATGTGTGAGTCATATCCGGATAAGTTATGAAAAATTACAGGTATGAATGAACAGACTTTATACATTAAATTACATTGCGAATGAGCTGCACCTCTGTATTCTCCTGTAATATGATCGTGATCACATACTTTGTCACTTAATAATAGATTTTTACAAATATGACAGGTAGTTGCATCACGATAATTATGCATTTGTTCAGGAGTCATTGGTTTCATAGCTTTTTCTGTTATTAAAATATCATGTATTAACTTGGTTTCTTCAATTAATTTCTGAACGAACACTTGCACACAATTAGGTCCTCGATAAGTAACAAATTTATTTAGGCTACTATCATGATAACAACAAACATAAAATGCAAAACATGAAGGTCGATGCAATTTATGTTTTATGGTATTTTTGTTGGCATTTGTTTCATTAAAATTATAAAGTAGACTTTCAAAATCAGCATATATTACAAAGTTGATTTTTTGTTGTCTTTCGAAATGTTTAAACTGTAATTTGGTGTGTTTATCTGGTAATAATGTCATAATTTTTGAACATGCATGGGTGTTGAACTTTATTTGACTAGTAAAAAATTGTAGGCATGTTTCACATAAATACATCGAACCTTTACTTCGTGATACTTGACGTCTCACTAAACGTAAAAGGCTTTTTATTAAACAATAATGAGCTTTCTTATTTTTCTCAAAATACAATAAATTAATATGTTTATCTTTCTTTAAATTTGTTACATAGAGTGGGCCAGTTACTCTATGATATTCATCTAATCCATAGATATTAATACTTAAATATTTGTTATTAATTTCAAACAACTTGATGTCCTTAGAGGATGGTGGGAATGACATCCCATTTACATTAAATAGTAAAATAAAATGTGAGTAAGAGCTTGTTCTACAAACATTATTTTTTGTTGGATATAATGCTGCTAAGATGCTCCATAAAAAACAATATTCATCATTATTTTTGATATTTATACAACTCTTTGTATTTTTAATAACTGCTGGCAAGTCTATATAAGAACCACCCCTCATCGGGGAATATTTATTAATATTAATTTCTAAATGACTAATGGATGTAAATGACCATCCAGATTCACAGTGCTCGAATTCGGTTAATTTCATTTTAAAAATCTCTTTTAAATTCAGATAAATATTATTCAAATCAGTAATTTTATACAAAACTTCATATTTTGTATTAAATGACTTCAGCTGCTGCTGCTGTTCACCATATTTAGGTAAAACAAAGTATGCAAACAACTCAAAGTTTACTTTAATACAAGTATGTTTAATAAGCGATAACTCAATTACTTTGTATACATCATCTCGCTTGTCATCTAAGAACGCCTCTAGGAAGAGGTACTCGTCTTCTTTCGATGGGTTTAAGCGATATGTCATTATTCTGTTCTTAAAGGCTGTAGCTATTATGTCTATATGTTCAAATTTCGATTTTATTAAACAGTTAGATTTATGAATATTAGTTCGTTTATGATATCTGTATTCATGAATCGGTATTCCAATTTTACATTTATCACAATTAATATAACTGCCTGATGAATAAGAGGTGAGTGGTAGCACTGAAAAGAGAAACAATGCATGGTCTGATTCATATACATAGTAGTCTTATGCTAGGGATTAAATACAGTTTAATGTGTATAGCAATAGGTATATAATGATTAATGAATAATCAGATTTCTCTTTACCTATTTACTGATAAGAGTTTATAAACGTGGCTGCACAATTTTTTAATTCATTCCCTGTCTCTTTCACAAATTCACTTAAATGCTTCCAGGACTTTGAATTTAAATTTGTTTTATTTTTAACAGTTATTACAGCGTGTCTCCATCGGTTCATTGGTGGCACTCGTTCAATTTCCTCACAATCATAAATTTTTAATTCAATGAAAAAGTTGCCAGATTTTCCTTCATCTATTTGACGCGAGAATCCATTAGCCAACCTACGTGTTAGATATGAATAAATAGGTGTAGGATTTTTACCAGTGGGGGTGCTGCAATCATCGCTATCGGCTCCGAAGAGATCGCGGATCGTAGCCCTCGACTTCTGTTTCTTACTGGTTGGTTGACTAGTTGATGGCTGACTGGCTGTAGCTGAACTGCTCAAAGGCTGGCTAGTTGATGCTTTATCTGCAAACTTTCGCTTCTTATTCTTGGTCTTCACCGGGATGTTAACTTCTGACTCGTCTGAAGACGGGAATAATTGGTCAGCCATTTGTTTGGACCTGAAAACAAAGACATTCATATAAATAACTTATAACAATAATTTGTAGTATCTATCAATAAAATATGAAATATTTGAATAACAGGTTGATAGAATTTAGATACTATGTATATCATGAATAATTGCAAATTAGAATGAATTAATAGTGGATCGATTGAATAGTGGAACGATTGAATAGTTGAACGATTGAATAATAGGATTGCTGAATGATAGCACGAGTGCTTTTTAATCACGTATTAATAAATAATATAATAGTGACTTACATTTTGTAGGTACAGGATCCGATAGGCAGGTATACGTAAGCTCGTTGTGGTAATCACTTCAGCTCCGGTAGAGTATCTGCGGCATAGCTTTGAGAGGCAGTCTCTTAAATAATGGTAAATCTACGTCATATCATCCCGAATATGGTAACGGGCACGTGTTTCTAAAATGCTATGTCAGATCCCTGCATCCAAATACGATTGTCTTTTAAACAATATAGAATTACTTACTCCGCATATTATCCCGAATATGGTGCTGGCCGCGTGTTGCTAAAATGCTGTGTCAAGAATACTGCACCCAAATAGTTTTGTGTTTTATACAATATTGAATTACTTACCTCTGCTACACATCGCTGCGGTTAGGGTTGATTCTCACTACGACTGTTCAAGTTCAATAGTTTGTATTCAACTTTGTTTCAGAGTAAATCATTTGAAAACGAATTTATATTTATTTTGTTTCGCCATTCAGTTCAAATTTACTACATTAGGTACATAAACTCTTCAATTAAAGCTATCTAAAGTGCATAAATTATAAACCAAATTAATATAGCGATAAAAGAAAAACGCTGAATTAAAATTTACGTTGAACTGTAAAACTAACATGTGACCATATGTAGGTACTTACCATATGCGAGAGCAAACTTCGTAATTATATAATATACGCCAATGCTCCTAGTGTGTAGTTTACCTTATATTTTAAGCAACACCTCAAAGAGATGATTTAATGTTAATATTATATTGCGTAAGTAGTATGCGACTGCCATTGAGGTGTTTGGTTCGATTCCCGGATCGGAACAAATGTTAATGTGATCCATGAATGTATATTTTCTTAATTTTGGTCTCCTATGTATATTATCTATGTACCTATGTATTGAGAAATATATAAGTTTGTTTATCAGTTGTCTAGATCGCATAGCACAAGCTTATAGCTTGCTAGTAGACAATAAAATATTATTATCCTCTCTTCTGTTTGTCGAAAATATGCTTAGAAAAATGTTAGTGTTGATTGGTTTTCTTAAAATTAGGAGATATAATAAATGCAGATAAACCCGTGTTTAATGATAGTATGTGACACGGGTTCAAATTTTGATAAATATTAAGAAGTCAACGAATAAAAACCGCTGACATAGCTATATTGTGAATGAGGACATACTAATAATGTACCGCGACTAAGCTTGTTATATTTTCTCAGCGAGTTGTATGGAAAAAAACAATGAATAAAAGTACAATCATACATACCTAATATATTTATAATATTGACTTCGTTAACATGTCGCGACGCGATGTTGGGTGGTATCAATTTCATCCATTTATGGCGACATTCCAACATCTATACTTCTCAAACAAATATATTGTTATGCTTACATTTAATGTTATTCCATCATTTGCAGTATAATGTCGGTAAGTTAAGATATTATCTTTCTTTAATAGATAGTTAAATGTTGGCTAATACTAACCATCCAACAGAAACTGGTAACTGTAGAAAATGGATGCTAGCATACAAGGGTTGGTAACTCTCACGTTGAAGATGGATCGCTATTAGTGTTTTAAGATTAATAGGTACCAAAATTAGTAGTATTCTAGCGAGATAATCTAAATATTATGTGTTAGAAATAAGTCCAAGCAGGTAGTGTAATTACTGTGATACGAATACGCAAGGTCTTGATCACAAGTCTGACGCCTTAACCGCTAGACGAGTGTGGTAGTAGCCGTAGTATTTCGTATTACAATTGTACATAATCAGATGGTTTTTCGTACAACGTAATTTAAGTAAAGGTTTCTTTACAGGACAGTGAAGAATTATTCAATTTTATACCAGCCAACCAACCACCACAAAAATCTATGCAAAAAACGTTGGGTCTTACACATAAGAGACCAAATTCGGAGCAGAAAATGTATCAATTTATAAAAAAACCGGTGACACGAGGAATAAAAGTAATAAAAATTGAGATATATGATGTGCACAGTGCCCCCAAATTAGGAGAACTGTTATGTGAGTGTGATGCGGATGTTTGTGCGCAACATGTGTGGTTAAAACTGTTTTATATGATGATTATACAATTGTGCCAGGCAACTAATAAATAAAATTCAGGACGAAATTGATCCAAAACCATAATAATAAGTACTTACCTACTAATATCTAGTAATTTATTGTTATGGCTTTGGATATATTTGGATGAAGATTTGTACTTAAATACTAAATAAATATATTTGTACATTCTAATAATCAAGAATTATTAATAATAAACGTTCTATAAAATATATGTCTTTTTATTTCACTCAATATGTGTAGCAACAATGTAACTAAACGCATACTTTAGTACTTATACAGGTATGAAGCTGAGAGAGGTAATCTGAGCGGATGCCATTCTCGATAGTTCAATCACATAATCCATTGAGTTATATCACCTATATTGCTATAGATAACTTAAAGACTAATTTTATCTTCGAAACTTGAAGTGATTTAATGATCGATTTATTCATTAAACGATCTGTTCAATGTTTTTGGCTTTCACATTATTTCAAATAGTAATTGATATTAGAATACTAGGCTGAATGATTGAATGGTAAAGGTTTTACGGTATGGACTCGAATAAATAGAATAGATAATAGTCTAGGTTTTGTAGACCTAACCCGAGCTTGAATGAGAATCATAGAACCCATACATACTGACATACATACTGACTGAATAGATGGGATTGGGCGTTGACGGATCCAGAAAGTCTATCATGCATGACAGATAATTATTTGAATACTAGATTGAATAGTTGAATGGTTGGGAATTAGCGAACCCATACATACTGACTGAATAGATGGGATTGGGCGTTGACGGATCCAGAAAGTCTATCATGCATGACAGATAATTATTTGAATACTAGATTGAATGGTTGAATGGTTGGAAATTAGCGAACCCATACATACTGACTGAATAGATGGGATTGGGCGTTGACGGATCCAGAAAGTCTATCATGCATGACAGATAATTATTTGAATACTAGATTGAATAGTTGAATGGTTGGGAATTAGCGAACCCATACATACTGACTGAATAGATGGGATTGGGCGTTGACGGATCCAGAAAGTCTATCATGCATGACAGATAATTATTTGAATACTAGATTGAATGGTTGAATGGTTGGAAATTAGCGAACCCATACATACTGACTGAATAGATGGGATTGGGCGTTGACGGATCCAGAAAGTCTATCATGCATGACAGATAATTATTTGAATACTAGATTGAATAGTTGAATGGTTGGGAATTAGCGGTTTATGGATCTCCTCTGATCCAGAAACCCTAATTCCCAACTACTAGGTACCTAGATTATTTCTATCTTCACTGATAGATATACCTATGAAATATTGTTGTTAGACTTGAGAATATTTGAGAATGTCTGCTGTCGCACTTTACAACCAATGAGTCTTTAGATAATGGCAGTACATAATGATTTCACGCACACTTATACTTAGTAGATACTTATAAGAATTCTAGGTTTTCTTTAGTAACCTTGTAATAGGCATGCATGCTATGCATATTTAATTTTCAAATACGTAACATGTATTTATATTGAGACTAATTTTGTTAATAGGTACCTACTAATGAATAACTTTAAGGGTTCCATATTATCCGAGACGCTACTAACCAGACCCTATTAATGAGACTACGATGTTCGTTGAGGGTAAGCGGTCTAGTCCCCGTGACGCGTGTTCTGTAAACGATCACTGTAGTAAGAAACAAACGTTTATTGTGGCCGGTCATGGATGGGTGACATGACCACTTTGTGACATTTATTTGCGAGCGTTTTCGTACTTTGGAAGGCACGTTATGCCGCTAGTACCGATTGCCAGTAAAATGGCAGTCGTTAAGTTAAGTTGGAGGCATTAATGGGCGGCTTGAAAATTTTCAAACGTAAGCAGTCGCAACCTGCGCGTACATATCAACACGGAAATACGGCTCACCACATTTTAAGTGGGACTTAATCTCAAAGGTAAAATGTGGGCATTTGCCTTTGCCTACCCCTTCGGAAATATGAGACGTGATCATAATGTAGAAATGTATGTACGATATCCGTCTGTCTGTCTGATTTTTTTATCCGTCTGTCTGTCTGATTTGAACTAAATTTTTTGATAACTTGCCTTTTCACACAATCAAATGCTTATCGGTTATTTTAGAGTAACTCAATGAATTTGCTAATGCTAATGCCCTCTCTGATAGATATAGGTAGATACCTACTTTAACAATAAGAGGTCGGGAGGCACTCTGTAATAAATAATCGCCTCCGTGACGTAACTCCAGGGTATCGAAGGTGCTAAAATAATTAGCGATGTCAAGAGACAACGTCACCACACAGTGAGTCTACCGATCGCCACAGTGTAACCCCACTAATGTTGCAAATGACCATAAGTTAAGATGATCAGGTTGAATGTGGGCCGCATGCCGATTTACCAGGTTTGTGGAGTATGTAATAGTAAGAATATGTCATGCGGTTAGGTTGAAGAATTAAAATAAAAGGGATTCGTTTTTGTTAAACATTGTTAGGTATATTTTTATTCTATTTCACAAATTATGCTAAAACTAGTAGATAAATGACGAATTCATTGACAAATAAGGCCAATTACATAAACATTAATTAGGTACATCTAGGTAGGTAGTTTTAATATAATCCGATCTCTAGTTATAAGATATAGTGGTTTAAAAAATTGTAATCGTCATAAGATGATCACGTTTCCACGCTACCTATGAGGTAGTGTGGTTAAGCCAAGTAAGCGCGACTGGCGACTGGCGGATCCATTGTCGGAACAGTACATTGATTTGTTATTCATTGTCCTGTTCCGACAATGGATCCGCCAGCTTTTGCGGTGCGGTGGGGAAGCTTATTCAGTGGGAGGCAGGGAGTTGCCTATGTGTACCTATGTACCTAATACTATTACAATTATTATTATCTATGGCTTAACTTAGCAACGTTTTGAATCGTTATATCTCGAAAACGGTAGCTCGTCGAAAAAATAAAAAAGTATTAACACAGTACATTATTCGTAGACAATTTTATGATCTACAATTTTTGTCAAAAATATTTATGACAAAACTTAACGTTTTGGTGAAAACCGCGAAAAAATATTTTTTTGCTTTTTAAACCATCTTACTGATTTTCAGCTTGGTGGGAATTTATGTAGCTTCAGACATGACGAATGTATAAGGGTTCCGTTTTTTACTATTTGGCTACGGAACCCTAAAAACCGGTCCAATGCGGTCAAAACCCAAAAAACCTACTCTTATTTTTGTGTCTAATTTGACCGTCCGGTCACCTGACCTATACCGGTACCTCTCTTTTCGTACACATTATGTGACGTAAACGAAGTTGCGAGGGTCAGCTAGTTTCACTTATAAATTACTTTAATTTTTCATATTTCAAGCACTTTTGATACTTATTTGCATGCACGTAACAAGCTTTTTTAGTTGCATACAAGCCTATCTGTACTTAGGTATAACTAATATTATGCTTCATTAATTATTATTTACTATAGAATCCTACTTATCTTTTGTGAATTAGTTAGGAATCAATAGACTGTCTTCCAATAGACCTGACTCAATGTATATTGTGCCAGGTCTATTGGAAAACTTTCGACTCCGTAGTGAAGGCTCCGGGTGTCGCGGGCGGTGTAATGCTGACACTTAGTGTCGGTCGTCTGCAGGCGGCGGATGTCGGTCGTCTTCATTCTTAAAGTTTTCATCATAATCCGAATCCACTTCGCAATGGCACTCATCGCAGGATTCGAATGAAACGTTCATTAATGGGTCAGATGAGTCTGACAACTGCGAGTCCTCTGAAGCGGTAATCGTCCCGTCTTCATCACTGTCGTCCGTCACTTGCAAGAGCTCCTCCCTTTGTAGAAGAAGCTCTCTCATCTGTAGATAGACAAAGAGTCGATTATTAATAATTGAGTTATAAAATATAATAAAGTCTTTTTTTCAGTATGTATTTTTGTTCCGTGCTTACAACCCTAGTGCTGTCAATTCTTGTCACTCGATGACACAATCATAGGTACGCTGTGCGCACGAATCTCGAGTCTCGGTATATGTCGTAGAGAATGTTTTCCACTGTAGCGGTATGTTATAGCCAATGTTTTTGAGGTTAAGTATGGGAGTGATGTATCTGTTTACGTAGCAACTATCACTATTTTAATAATCTGTAGTTTAGGTAACGACACGGTAAACACAAGAAAACGAACCCTTGTCCCCGCGGCTACGATTAAACCACGAACACGATCGAGTTAAACCAATTGGGGCCACTCTCTTTGTCTAGAACAAAACTATTTATTTTGTACCATTAAGATGGCAGACAAGCATACGGCCCACTAGATGCACTGGTAGTCACCGCAGTTTATGGATATTTCCAACACCGGAGGCGCTAAACTCGTGCTGTCGACTATACTTAGTTTTTTTTTTTTGTCTGTTTGCTTGTTTTGTCCGGAAGGATCTCGTCTTCAAATAGGCTACCTATCTAAACAGAGAGCAATCAAATATAATAAGCTGGTGGATTTATTTAACTAAAACATTGCAGGAATATTATAATAAGAGATAGGTTTTACACACAGGGTACATGTCATCACGCTAAATATTTTAGTGGCTCGGCAAATCTGTATATATTATGGGTCCGTTCACACAGACCGGCTCGGAGAGCATCGGCGCGCACTTTTCTTTTCACACAGACCGGATCGTATACGCTCGGAGTCGGTCGGAGCGGAGCCGCCAACTATTTCACACAGACCGGCTGAAAGAGGATGCGCTCGGAGCCGGTCCAATGCGTTTGGAGCCGGTCGGATGCGCTCGGAGCCGGTCGGATGCGCTCCGAGCCGGTCGGATGCGCTCGCAGCCGGTCGGATTCGTCGAGTGCATCGATTCACTACAAAGGCAGTACCAGTATTCCAAGTTTTGTTTTCGGTGTTAACGGGTGCTTTTCGGAACATGGTTTTAGATAGCTCCGATGAAGAAATATATTAATTTTTCATCAGTCATGTTTTCGTATAAGTGCACACAACTGTTCTGTTTAAATTGTGCTATCGAAATTTCGGTCGGCGTGGGGCAGCGCGCACGCAATCGGAGCCGATCGGCTGCCCGAGCGGGAAAGAGCACGCAATCGGAGCCGATCGGCTGCGCGAGCAAGAAAGAGCAGGAAATCGGAGCCGAACGGCTGCGCGAACGAGAAAAGTACGCGATCGGAGCCGGTCAGCTCCTCTTATTATTTCACACCAAGCGCGTTCAAGCATTCTTACTGACAAAAGCAGTGCACATGCAAGAATAAACCTTACTTCAAATAATAAAAGCTCTGTTTTCAACGTGATAAGAATCTGCTCTGCTCTCCGAGCCGGTCTGTGTGAACGGACCCTATAGCATAATTTCCACGCGTACGAAGTTGCGAGCAACAGCTAGTAATAATAATAAAAACGATGAAATATGTGGTGGGCTACGCACGAAATAGGGTTTCGTAGTCACCTATAACAGATGCCTATAATCACAAGTGGATTTAGAACGTGATTTGTAGGTAATGAAAGTTTTAAAAAGTATGTGCATTTTACATGTTTGGCTTTTACTGTCACCACCTACCTCACCGTACCTTACACATCAAAACAAGTTTAGACCATACAACAGAAATACCAAAAAATCAGTTCACACCTTTTAGTTAGTTGGGTAACAACAAATGAATTAAATAATTAAAAAATTCCCTGTACACAAGTCATTGAAATAGTTAAACAAATATTTATAAAACTGACATAAATCTGTTTTAAAATTAAAAACTCGGGGTTTTAAATAAAACTATAACAAAATAAACTTACCAGAATAAAATTTTCATTAATTATTTCATTCTGTAGTTCTTTCGCTTGAAGGATATCACTAGTCACTGATGGTACAGTCATTTTTAAGAAATTCTGAACGACCTCGGCAGGATATGTAAAACGTCCGGCTAGGTGTGGTGCTGCGGCTGTACTGACTCGGAACTAGGAATTGCGCTGGCTGCGTTTGCGCGCGCCTTGTGGCAGAGGGAGGAGTTTGTGTTGTTGTATGACTCTCGGCTTATACTATTGGTTGTAGGCATCCAGACCAGAGGAGGGGAGACGAACATAACAAATATAAGTGAGAATTTAATTAGGTACTAAGAAGTAAGTATGTCCCTGTAAATGACCTTTCCTGATCCTTGTTTTATAAATGGGGGTCGGCAGCGCGAGGCTAGGGTGGAAACTAGGGTTCCATGGATAGGCTGTAATTTATAAAGCGTAAATCCACCCGGTACCTGCAGTATAAGTGTAATACGCATGATGGTAGTTATGAAGCGAGGAAGACTCCATGAAAGAAGAAAGATTGCAGATGTGACTTTTTTGGTAAAGATAGTGCAGGCAGAAATTGATTCATCGTAGGTACGGTGGTCGGTACCTCACCGATCTAGTAGGAACTCTTAACTGCAACTGACCCAATAGATTATTGGGTCAGTTGCAGTTAAGAGTTCCTACTAGATCGGTTAGGTTGCAATTTCCTCTTCATACTCCCTGAAGTACTACTTATTACAGGAATGGTTCGGGCAAGGGCAGCAGACACAAATAAGTTGGGTGGCCTACCTGCTCTTGACTTATTTAATACAAACGCATCTTATTACAGTTGTATAATGACCAACTAATGGTTTAAATCGGTTCAATGATTGTCCTACATACTTTTATTTATTTGTTCAACATTACTTATATTAAACTAGCTGATGCCCGCAGCTTCGCCCGTGTAAAATTTGTTCCCGTTCCTGCTTCCCGTGGGAACTTATTCCTGGCATAAAAAATGACCTATGTATTAATCCAGACCATAATCTATCCCTGTACCAAATTTCAGCCAGATCCGTTTAGCCGTTAGAGCGTGAAAGAGTAACAAACATCCACACTAACAAACTTTCGCATTTATAATATTAGGTAGATTAAGATTAAGATAATCAAGCACTAAATACGAAATTGTGAAAACTTATTAATGGTGTTTTGTGATCTAAGTTGTTGTTACAATGTTACAGTTGTTGTTGTCGATTCCTGGGTCGGTTCGAATATTTGTGTGATCCACAAATGTTCGTTTCGTAATTTGGGTGTTTTTTTATGTAGGTACCTATAATATGTAGGTAACTATGTAATATTAAGTGTGTATAGGTATCAATCGTCTTGATCCCATAGTACAAGCTTATATTAACTTAATTTGGGCTAGATGATGCAGGTACCTAGTGTGGAATATTCACAAATATTTTTTATTATTACAATTTCGGAAAATCAGTAAAAAAGACAGGTATTTAAGGGGTCGCCCATACAACATTATAGTCATTTCATAATAATAAAAAAGACAACTTGGTCCAGACGGGACTTGAGCCCGCAACCCTTGCCTAATCCAGGGCAATGCTCTAACCAATTGAGCTACGGGAGCCGTACTGATACAAGTTGAAATTCTTCACCCTATTGTAACCGTCATTTAAGAGTAGGTATATAACTCTGATATCAATGAACGATATTGCAATCATTTTTATACATTGGGAATACGGGAATAAAATATAGCCTATGTTCACCGGGGCGAGCGTAGCTCCCCAACAGTGAAATATTTTTTTAAATCGGTCCTGTTGTTTCAGAGTCTATTCGATGCAAACAAACAAACAAACATACAAACAATCAAATCTTTCCTCTTTTAATATTAGTTTAGATTCGATGCCTCCGACTCAATCTATAGATCAAATATTTAAAGCAAATTAGTTTGCTAACTTTTTCATAATATCACTACATAGTATAAATCAAAGTCGCTTTTTCTGTCCCTATGTCCTTTTGTATGCTTAAATCTTCAAAACTACGCAACGGATTTTGATGCGGTTTTTTTTAATGGATAGAGTGATTAAAGAGGAAGGTTTATATGTATAATAACATCCATTAAATAGTGGAGAAATACTGTTATTTTTGAGGTTTCTAATGTGATGTCGTAAATAATTACATTTTTTCCACTTACATTGCAAACGCAGGCTGAATCCTACGAGATTTATCAAAGTAATGTACTAAGTACTGTACACATTGTAAAGGTCTACAGAGAACTCCGCGATTGCATATCTCTATCTCTTATGGATATCCCACAATAACATTTTTAAGTCATTTACTTTTTACGACAAATAATGGCTTATTTTCGAAGCGGTTTTAACCAATACATTGTTTATTTAATATAGATCTATATGGCCCTTTACAGCAATTATGATTTAAATGAATATTTTCTAAGATATTACAGATATAAAATTGCGGGACGTAGCGTTTGCGGCCGTACCTTTCGGCCGCACACTGGTCCGGATTTTAAAATAGGTGGACATACGATCTAAGATGTCAAATTTGTTTTGGATAGAAAATATAGTGCTAATTATCATTTATTACTACAACTTTTCCATAAAATGACTCATTCATGCCTTAAAAAATAATGAAAATAAAAAATGTATCGGGGAAAATTTATTTGGTTCAATTTCTCAGTTCAGTATCAAAGTATAAAGGTCTCACCTTATATTTTGATAAGCAACTATGGTCTTTAATACGACAACATAAAAATTTTCCGAAAAAGACAACTTGATTGAAATATTTAATAAAAAACCTTAGTAAAAACTCTAGTTAATAAGCTCAGATATACTTACATTTTTAATTATAATTCATAGTTTCATATTCTGAGGAAAATAATTTTATCTGTTTTAACTCTAATAGTAAATCACTATCTAAGTAACTGTGCTTTAAAAAAGCCTAAAGCGAAGGTTCTAGAACTATCTGTTTTAAGGGCCGCAGACAAGCTTATCTGCGGCTTTTCTGTTTTTCACAATAATATCAGAAAGCATTTTGTTTTCAAGCAACATCATAATATTGGTTTTAGAGAAGACACTTGTATAGACAATATTTTTTCACAGTGAATGAGATCTATTGCTAGGCATTGTTTTTTTTCATAAAGCCGGCTCCCTTGTTCACAACTCGTCACCTCTTTGTTTTGTTTTGTGTAATTTGTAAAGCCTACCATAGTCGAAAAAATGCTATGTTTATTTTATACCCGTACCTGGGTAACTGTACCTACCTGAATTAACTAAAATGAATAGGACCTAACTTTTTATTTATTTTGTCCTTTCCTTTTTTTTGTCATTCACTAGGTATATAAAAATTACCACGCAAGCGGGAATGAAAATAGTTTCTTTTTAAATTCTTAAAAGGCAATAAACTTAGGTTTAAGTTTGTTACTCTTATAGGAATCCTACCTGCCGATGTTATTATTTTGTTAACTAAGCTATTAAATAGGTACCTATACCAATTGTTTGCCATTTTGTATCAGTATACCTAAATGTCACAAAATGTCGACAACCAAATGCCTAGGCGGAAAGGTATCATTTCAAATGTTTCAACTTCAGTAATACGCAACTTATTTATTTCTCACTGGTGTAAAAATCACAAATACATACCAACATAGCTTTCTTTTGAAAAAGGCGATAGGTGTCAAGTAGTTAACATTTATTATGTTTTAATAAGTTTATTTAAAATTATAAATTGTGTAATTTTACAAAATTTTGTTGTATAATTTATCAGTGCACGTTATTATAAAGTAGCAATCACGTTGGTAACATTTAATGTGAGTATATAACAACCATTCCACCTGCCAGTTTACTTGACCACGCTACACTGACCCACCTGTGAGTACAGCAACGACTGATTATCCAACATGTCCCAGACTGAGGAGGTAGAGACGGCACAGAAGACTCTTGAGGAGAACTTTTACTGCAAGATGGATGAGCTCCAAGCCCAGCTACAAGACAGTAGTGCTGCAAAAGATACTAGCAAAGATTGCTGTGGATACCTACATCTTCTTAGATTTAAAATCATTTCTGTTCTATTGAGGCAGTTCTTCTGTAACCCCGGTGCTTGCGCTTCGCGAGTTCATTGCCCCCAGTGATGAGTCAATGATTCATGTAGTCGGTAATATTCCGCGTGCTTATTACATGGATACGCGTCTTGAAGGGCGGCGTATGCATTAGTTAATTAGTAGTTATTCCAAGGAAATACAGTTATGGAGCTCATTAAATTCAAAACATAATTAAGTACTCTAAAAGGTATTTATATCAGATTAACCTTTCTACAAATATTTTAATTTCTAATTGATAGATAATTAGGTAATTGGGTAGGTTTGTATAAGGGAATTGGGTGGCTCATTAAAATGATTCATAGTTTAAATGATACCCAACATAATTTTGTTGTAGGTAGGTGTGTAGATACTCATAGCATTTGTCTAAGTTTTTTATATTCAAATTTGCCTTTATTATCGAAACACCTGCCCATTTTGCTATTAGCGTAGGTACATATACGTGTATACAGCGAGTGCCACCGCGTCAGGCAGACGACAATCACTGTCTGCCTAAAGCGTGCTGTATCTTAGTTGTAGAAATGGAGACAGTTGGCATGAACGCGGCAGCACCACGGTGGAGCTCGGCACGGGCGAATGAGCAGCAGAGGTACGCCGCGAGCGCGTGAGGCGCTGCACCCTCAGCTGCGGCCCCGCCGGCGCCTCCAACGCACTGGCTCCACGCCGCGGACAAGGCCACCCTCGTACTCAGCACCTGATGTCGGAGGTGATGACCACCAATAGCCGCAGTCACCGGCCTACATGATTTTTAGTGAGATTTGGATAAGCCACGGACGATATACCACCAACATATCAACGAAACAAGAAGATCTGCAGTCATCAAAAAATCGAAAGCCAGCCAGTGAGATGAAAACATTTTCTTAGAGAATAAGAGATAATCATATTGTAGTACCTACCTATCAATAAATTACCTAGTAATATTTATTTTGTATCGGCTCAGTAAAATTCCCACACTCTCTTGACTGCGGGGCCTGGTAATATTTAACGAATTTAGGGTAATTCTTACTTTTTTACAAGCTAGTCCACAGTAGCCCCTAGCCCCCATAATTAACGGCAAAAAATTTTAACATTTTCACGTTCCACTTGAAGAACCCGAGATTATTAAAGGACAGAAACTCGTGCGTCCACAAAGCCTTCCAAGTTTCTATGACTTTTCTATTTTTTATGGTGAGGAAGATCCAACAATTGAACAATGTCCCCAGGACTCCCAACAAGTGTTTATGACTCTGCAGAGAAAAACTATATTTTGAACCACCACAGAGCAACAGCTGAAATCTTATTGTCTGACCGCTTGATAAAAACTGAAGCAAAGAGACAGCCTAATCCAGCGTTTTTTTACAGATAATTATGTGGCCGTTATCGTAAAATATGATGCTGACGTGTGAGAGTTGCCGCCATACATGCCCTGTTGAATGGTTCAAGTCTTCTGTAAAACTTTCAACTTGACCTAACTACCTATAGACCATGAAGCCAGCAGCGGATACCAATAGCTTAACCTAGTTTAATATATATAAAAATAAACCTTTCAGAACATGGAACTCATCATTCATCTCAGGACTAGACGTAGCGTAAGATGCTTGACTCAGTGATTGTTTACATAAGACCAAGCTAGCGGAGCTATGACCGCATCAGTTAAATTGAGTTAGGTAAGTTGGAAACAAAACCCAAATCTGTACAAAATACTTTTATTTTACACTTATAACTAGACAATAGCTTAACCTAGTTTAAATAAAAATAAACCTTTCAGAACATGGAACTCATCATTCATCTCAGGACTAGACGTAGCGTAAGATGCTTAACTCAGTGATTGTTTACATAAGACCAAGCTAGCGGAGCTATGACCGCATCAGTTAAATTGAGTTAGGTAAGTTGGAAACAAAACCCAAATCTGTACAAAATACTTTTATGTTACACTTATAACTAGACATTACTTATAGACTAGCTACCAGGTAATTAAAAACTACGTAACATCCAAAATCCAAGTAGAGGAATCTATAAAAAATGTTTAAAGCTTGTATAATTACCCACTAATATAAAATGTAATTTTATATAAATCTAAATCATTAAAAATAAATGTAGGTTTAAATAATTATACCTATACCTATGTAAAATCAACAATGTATCAGATCATTTGTTTAATGCTCTTGCTCTTTACTGCATTTAAATCTAAATAAAGTAAACCTCTATTAGAAGATTTTTACAACTAAGGACAATAAATACATTTGTCTTTAGAGGAACGGAATAACTGGAAATTTTGACATGATTTGATATGATATTGTAATTTTTGATCGTATTATTATGGAATAATTGATGAAATACATAGTAGATTATATTGACATCAAAATAAATTGAGAACTGACATTTTGTAACTGTAATTATTTTTGAATATAATAGATTATGAGTAGAGTAAAGCGCTTTTTTGAGTAATTGTCAAATTAAATCAACAGCAAACTCTGTACACAATTGATACTTTAATTTTCAAATAATATCTGATATCTGATTTACATAGTGGAAATCTTTGTTTAAATTATTTTAGCCTGTTTTAAATGCGCATTGCGGCTTTACATTGGCAGTGCTTGGACCAAAATAAACTAAAGAAACGGGCCCACTCAAAAGTGAGCTGGTTTATGATCGTGTCACTTTTATGCGTCGACACGATAATATCTAGTACAAATTTTTAACCAACAACCACCACCAACAAGGATTTTCAACAAGAGCCTGTTTTGAAATGTGATTTAAATCTCTTTGTAGGGCGTGGGCAGTCCAGTTCCACAGTCCTATTAGCTTTATTTATCTCCTTAAGATTATTGAGTTTCGTTGGTAAAGAAAAAAATTCACTCCATTTTGTCTGCAGATTTACATTAAGCTTGAAATTTACATCTTTAAAAGTCTTCGCTTTTTCATTATTACATTGGTCATCTTCAGTTTTATTGATACTTCTTAGGTGATGAAGGATATATTTTGCAGCTTCGGAATCTTGTGTTGGACTTGGGAGCCGGTTCAAGACCATGTCTGTTGTTGTCGGCATCTGTAACACATATTATGATATAAAATTCTGTGAATTTATCTTAACTATTTCAGCCTAAACTCCTACGTCTCCAGTTGCGCTACGGCCCGCATAAGGTTGAAGTATATTTATGTTTTACTTAACATAACTTATTAAATATCTGTCCAAAATAAAACTTTTGTAATGTTTAGTACTCAATCAGCTTCTGACCTCTGAACCATTGACCAAATGCAGTTTCATAAACTAAGATTTTGATATACCTACTAAGATAGGATAGTTGACACCCGGCTACTTTTTATACCCGGCACAAGTTTTGAAGGGAAACTGCTATACACTTACTCTCCTTAGTAAGTACCTAGAAATGGTTAGAAGATGGTTCAAATAATTTTAATAATGAACTAATATTACGTACCTCTAGAACCGGATGTACTCCATCGAGGCAAAAATCTACTTCCATAAAATTTTGCACCGTGTTTGTTTTGGGAGTCGAACTGAAATATTTGGTGGACGTATCTATAATTAGAGGGTCGAAACTAATATCCGTTTCCATTTCCATGTCCAGATGATAATAATTATCTTCCACTTTAATTTTTTCAGTATTCGTTGCCATTATTTTTACAATTTGACTCCTCAGTGATGCGATTGAAGTGAATTTATCTATACGACGGACAGTAACCGGCAACTGTAGCGCACTAGCGAGTGATCTGGATGAGCTCACAGACACGAATGACCAGCGAGTGTCGGTTCGCTTTACGTTCGGAGGGCCCAAGGGGAGGCGGGACGACTTTCCTAACGATCACACCCCCGCGCAGTTTTTTGTCTTCATGTAGGTATCTATTAGTAATAGAAATTTAAAAGTTTTTCAAAAATTTCATGGAAACACTTGATAAAAGCTTGGTAATAAACATTTTTTAAAAGGTACGTAAGTACCTATATATTTATATAGGTACCTTTAATACCAAGCTTCTATCGAGTTATAAGTAGGTATAATTATTATAATAGTGTTAATACTCTAATAACAAAAATTATAAAGAAAATTTGTTGTTAAAACACTAGTTATGTTTTAAACAAGCTAAGGCTAATGTTACAGAATTATGTACCTACCTGTTGTATTTAATTTCATTTTCTATGAAATGAAACAATTTGATTTCTTAATTTCTTAAAATGTATGTAGGTATATAAAAAAAGAAGGCTTGCTATTTTATGTATCAACTTCTTTAAATATTTTATCAAAACATGAGATGTTTTAATTAGCTACCTACTATACCTAGGCCTTATTCGTGCCATTCTTTGTTTAATTTTACTAATCTTTCAACATTTCTCCTAAAAAATAGACTTAGATAATTATATTTTTTAAATTAAAAATTATAATTATTCCCTCAGTCTTTAATTAACTATGTAAAAAATTTTTGGAAACTTGAGCTATTGAATTATGTACCTATATAAATATTCAATTATTAAGTAACAAATATAATCAGCGATTAGCACGCTTGGTACTGCAATTGTTTCACATTAGCTGAGCCGTATGCTTGTCTATTACCACTAGTTTTTCCCGGAATATTTAAAATGAACAAAATAATATTGTTCAGACGAAATCAGATTTTTTAGGACGTCTTCGCGTCGGTTGCCCTCGCAGCTCTCGCTGAAACCTTACACACAACTCGTCACCTCTTTGATTAGTATTATGTTCTTTGAATATAGAGAGTTTACTCTATATTCTAAGATTATGTTATTTGCCAAGTCTACTATAATCTTAAAAAATGAGTCTTAATTTTTTACGTATGAAATCACGCACAATGAAGCAACTTCCATTCATATTTAACGTGATTGACAATTGCAAGGGATGATCGGGTTAGGGGGCATCTCGTCCTCATCTAAAACTGGGACCTGGGACCACTAGCGCCTTTTCGAATTTGATAATGGGCAACTGGTCCACGATGATTCATTTGTTGGGACGATTGCAATACGGAGTATTTTCTAGGGGTTTATTGGTCCTAATAAAATTATGCTGGCTTAATCAAAGGGAAATAAAAAAATTGTGATCAATCTCGTTTAATTAAATGATGGGTAATTCTTATTATCATCTATACAACAACAAAATAAATAATAATTCACACTTCTAAATACAAAAAAAAAACATTTAAAGCAAAAAAATAAGGAAATATTACTTTGTCATTTATTTATTTCAACTTAAATATAAAAAAATAAATAATTACGTAAATAAGTGTAGTAAAATATTAGTTTCTTATTTTTTCTATGCAGTGGCCTATACTTATCTCATTGTCAATTAATTCTCTCAGTATTCTTTTCATCGCCTTCTGTGATCATGACTTTAGCTCAACAACAATGTTCAACCGACTGTACAATGTATAGTTTTTTTTTTTTTTTAACGTGAGGGAAAATCCTCATGGATGTTATGCCGGACTCCTACCGACTAAAAAACCTCACGTAACGCCCAACAGCCTATGGTTGTGAGCCCCGGGTAAGCCCTCGGAAGGATATCCCAGGACGTACAATGTATAGTTATACCAAGTATAGAAGATATTTTTGCAACTGTTAAGGAAATAATTTACGGAAAACATCATTTAATGAGGTATTCAGTTAAATAATTATTTATTATCATTGGGAGACATGTTAGTTATTTGATTTCTAATTGTATTAAGTTAATGTGTACCTATCAAGTCAAAATGTTTTAGTCAATACATTTTTGGAGGGTAGTTTTGAATAAAACAAGTAATTGTCAATGGGCTGCTGGTGAAATCTAATAGTATACGGTGTGCACAGTTCTATAGACCGCAAGATTGTGTAATGTTATTGCTCCTCAAATATTAATTTCTAGTATCTATTTTGTATTATTCCCGAAGTAAACAGGTGAGGTTTATATTTGTATATTATTTGAATTATAAAAAATATATTTCCTTTATCTGATGAGGAATTACGTAATTTTCTATCAGTAATCAACTCACAATGTATGATTTTCATTTTGTAGTATGTCGGATGAAGATGAGTTTAATAACAAACTTTATGAAATTATAAAATCTCAAAGGGGAGGCGATTTGTTGATTCGGAATGGGTATCGGTATACAATGAAGCTTTCAAAGCCCAACGGGCATATTGTGTGGAGGTGTGTTAAAAGAAAATTGTGTCATGCCAACTTGATTACTGCCCATTCCATAATTATAAAGGAGGGTTCTCACCAATGCCATCCTGACGTCGCAGAAAATCAAGTAAAAAAAATTTTACACGTAACTTTAGAAAAGGCAGTGAATGAAACAGCTCCTATACCTTCGTTGTACTCAGAAGCCATTGAAAAACTAAATGACGCTGGATTCAATTTCTTAACCAAAATTCCAAAATATGATAATATAAAAAAAATAATTATACAAGGCCAGAAACAAATCATTAGGTGTTAAAAAGACGAGATTTTTCAAAGTTGCTGATGTCTTAGTCCCGCAGAAGTTTGAGAGTTTCTTTTTAGCCGATTATTCCCACGACGGATGTAGAATACTTCTATTTGCGAGTGTTGATGCACGAAAACTTTTAAAAAAAGCCAAGCATATGTTTGGCGACGGGACATTCAAAAGCGCTGCACCACCATTCACACAACTATATTCTATCCATGTAGACTCCGGTAGTTCTGATGAAACCAATGGTATTGTACCTGTTGTATATGGCTTACTTTCAGATAAAAAAAAGAAACTTATAAAATCATGCTACAGCTAATAAAGAGCCGGATTCCGGATTTCAATCCAGAGACCTTTACTACCGATTACGAGGCTAGTGCAATGCAAGCTATCTCAGAAGTGTTTCCCTTGGCAAAAATACAAGGATGTCTATTCCATTTTGCTAGGGCACTGTGGAGAAATGCTCAGAAATCAGATTCGAAAAAAAAAAATACTTAAGATCTCACGTCAAACGGTGCATAGCGCTCGCCTATCTTCCTCACGATCTTGTGGAAGATGGATGGTTATATAATTTGGGAGAGAGTGAAAGAGATCCCAAAATTGATTCGTTTAATACCTATTTTCAAAAAACATGGTTGAAAAAAGATGCTTTCTTTAATAAGTGGTGTTTTTACGACCAGGCACATAAAACGAATAATGCGATCGAGGCGTGGAATTCACGTCTAAATAAAATGGTAAAACCGAAGCCAAATATAGGTGTTCTGCTGAATTCATTACAAAAGGATTCAAATTATTATTTTGGTAAATTAAAAAAAGACGGTTATATTTCAAAAAAAACCTCTGAAACTATCCGATCACAGAAGCGAATGAAAAGAATACTGAGAGAATTAATTGACAATGAGATAAATATAGGCCACTGCATAGAAAAAATAATAAACTAATATTTTACTACACTTATTTACGTAATTATTTTTTTTTATTTAAGTTTAAATAAATAAATGACGAAGTAATATTTCCTTATTTTTTGCTTTAAATGTTTTTGGTATTTAAAAGTGTGAATTATTATTTATTTTGTTGTTGTATAGATGATAATAAGAATTAACCATAATTTAATTAAACGAAATTGATCACAATTTTTTTATTTCCCTTTGATTAAGCCAGCATAATTTTATTAGGACCAATAAACCCCTAGAAAATACTCCGTAATTGCAATCGTCCCAACAAATGAATCATCGTGGACCAGTTGCCCATTATCAAATTCGAAAAGGCGCTAGTGGTCCCAGGTCCCAGTTTTAGACGAGGACGAGATGCCCCGTGTCGGAAGCCCATTATAAACTTAAACCTTCTCTTAAGAATTAAAAACAAAATCATTCCTACTTGTGTGGTAAATATAGTGAATGAAATAAAAAGAAAAGGCCAAAAAAAATTTAACAAAAAAAACCGACTTCAAACAAAAACTAAAAATTAAAAAATAAAATTAACTTAGCACAAAGTAATAGGTAGTAAATTTAGATTTATCAGATATTATTGAATGTAATACTGAAATCGGCGCCAAGTAAAACTATAGGTTTAGGTAGGTATTATTAATCTCTCATAGAAATATTGGCACCGACTTCAGTATTACAATCAATAATATCTGATAAATCTAAATTTACTACCTATTACTTTGTGCTAAGTTAATTTTATTTTTCAATTTTTAGTTTTTGTTTCAAGTCGGTTTTTTTTTTGTTAAAATTTTTTTTTCATTATTTTTAGTGACAGGTAGACTGAAATTATATCAGTCTAGGGGTAATGTCCTCCCCAATACAAATTAATCAAGCCACCAACAACACAGCAACTGCTGTAAATCGTTAAGGAATTCCCTCGATTCGAAGGATTTCTTCGATTTCTCCAGGATCCCAGCATCAGATTCTGACTTCCTGTATATGGGACCACATGGGAAGCACCAGCTTTCAAATAAAAGAAGAATTTTCAAAATCGTTTAACTTTTTCAAGCAATTTGCCGGTAACAAATATAAAAAAAAATACAGACGAATTGAGAACCTCCTACTTTTTTGGAAGTCGGTTAAAAATAAATAATAGTTAGGTCCTATTCATTTAATTCAGGCAGGTACGGTACTGCTCGTTCGCTCTAACCTTGCCGCCCGGCTCCATACTAAAGTCGAATTATTAATTAGACGAAGTAAATTGACAGCAACTAATGTCACTTTTTCATACAATGTTGCGTATTTTCTATGACGAAGTGACATTAGCTACTGTCAATTTACTTCGTCTAATTAACAATTCGGGTATACGCCTCTACGCCAGCGGCAAAGTTAGAGCGAACGGGTAGTAACTCAGGTACCGTTATAAAATAAACATTGCAGTTTTAGTAATATAGTAGGCTTTGCAAATTACACAAAACAAAGAGGTGAGGAGTTGTGTACCCTTGTACACAGCCGGCTTTATAAAAAAAAAACAGAGCCTATCAATAGATCTCATTTCGGAAAAAAATATTTATTGTTAGCGTCTTCTCTGAAAACAATATTATGATGTTGCTTGAAAACCAAATGCTTTCTGATATTATTGTGACAAACAAAGAAGCCGCAGATAAGCTTGTCTGCGGCAAAGACTTCTATATAAACTGAGGTAGACGCGCCGTACTCTAACAAGCGAGATTTCAAAATCAATTCTCAAACACACACATTGCTAAGACTACACTCACTTATAAATACTATTTACGTAATTGTCACCACACACAATAGTAATATACGGATAGAACAAGATTAAAAGAGAAGGCGTATGGACTCCAATTGCAAGTAGAGTACCTACTCTCGAAGTTTTGACTCACAACAGTGCGAACAACGCTGCTATAATATAATTAGCGCAGTTTATAGGTTTCAAAAATCGGTGCGTAGGGCATGTCTACCTCAGTTTATATAGAAGTCTTTGGTCTGCGGACCTTTAAAACCGATAATTCTAAGAACCTTCAGCAGTATGAAACAATGAATTACATTGGAATATGTAAGTATTTCTGGGTTGATAACAAGAGTTTGTTTCCACGAGATCATAGTACGACTTACTAAGTTATTTTACTAAATATTTTGCTTTAGTTGCTATTTAGACTTGAAGTCGTCTATTTACCACAGAAATAAAGAACGATGAAAAAACACATAGGTCCATACCCAAAAACGGCTACAAATCACTTGTTGTATGGGAGCCCCCTTAAATACATAGGTATTTTTTCTAATTTTCCAAAGTATTCTATTGTTATAGCGGCAACAGAAATACATCTGTGAAAATTTCAGTTTTTTTGCTGTCATAGTTGCTGAGATAGAGCTTCGTGACAAAGACACAGATAGACACACAGACACCGTACATACATACATTATGATCACGTCTCATATTTTCTAAGGGGTAGGCAGAGGCATTACCACATTTCACCTTTAAATAAATAACTAATAAATAAATAAATATTCACGGACATTTCACATTAGGTACGCTATCTGATCCCATAGTAAGCTAGAAATAATATGCTTGTGTTATGGATATCAGACTACGGATATTAATACTTATATAAATTTTAAATACATACATAGATACTTTGAGATTTAGTCCCACGTAATAAGTGGTGAGCCGTATTTCCGTGTTGATATGGACGCGCAGGTTGTGACTGCCTGCTGTTGAAATTTTCCAAACCTCTCATAAAGGCCTCCAACTTGACTTAACGACTGCTATTTTTCTAGAAATCGGTACCAGTGGCTTAACGTGCCTTCCAAAGCACCGAAACGCTTGCAAATAAATGTCACAAAGTGTTCATGAGGTGGCCACCCATCCATGACCGACCACAGTAAATGTTGCTTACTACAGTGATCGTTTACAGAACACTGAGTCCACGGGGCCACAATCGCTTACCCTCAACGGACATCTTAGTCTCATTAATAGGGTCTGATTAGTAGCGTTTCCCTCTACTTGGCAAACAGAGCGTAGGAGGTCCACCCGCCAGATGGATCATTTTGATTCCCTTGGGAGTGTGAAGATACCTACACGTTTTGAACGATATACCTAAGCGGCCGTAACTTTTTTGGCGTTAACTTAGAAGTTCAATTTCTTTACAGTATTATTTCCAACTTGATATCTTCACGCTTTCACGAGAAAAAGGGGCTTGACAGACAGACAGACGGATGGACGGACAACGAAGTGATCCTATTAAGTGTTTCGTTTTTTTCCTTTTAGGTACGGAACCCTAATAATAACGATGAATTCTGTGGCCGGCCACGCACTACGACGACACGCGGTTTTACCCGCGTAGTTCCCGTTGCCGTGGGAATACGGAAATAAAATTTAGCCTACTAGCAGACATCACGCGGTTTCACCCGCGTAGCTCCCGTTCCCGAGGGAATATGGGAATAAAATATATCCTATGTTCACCGCAAAGAGTATAGCTTCCCAACAGTGAAAGAATTTTTCAAATCGGTCCAGTACTTGTAACCACTGTATTATTCAGTTCGTTACTCACCAGCTAAGTCAGAGGAGCTGACAGAGGACTCTTTCCCAGGGCGCCTTTCTTCAGAGTTTCTTATGTGTGTGCAAGGGTAGGCTAGGGCTCTAACGAAAACAATGCAGTAAGGTACAGTCACGAGCAATAATATGTAAACATTGTCAAGGCTCCTAAAATATGTAAACACCTTCGGCTCCAAAACGAAGGGCTCAACGTGAAGAGCATAAAATTGTAACCACGGGTTCACATCATAAATATATATACACACTCCACCAATAATAAGTATACAACTAAAATTTCATAACTCTGTATACAAACAAATTCTTTAAAATTGTGAGAAACGAATGCATGCTAGAGTTCATGTCTGTAGGTCGGGCACCTTCGCGAACCATACGAATTTCACCGATCTATTTTCTCAGAAAAAATATTTATTATAATTTGTGGGACTTATATATGTGTATGAAAATGACAAAGTTTGTTTGTTTGTTTTCTTTAAAGTACCGTATTATAATATTAGTTTTAGTTAATCGATCTGAAACCTTTGCACGGGTTGTTTGGTATCGCAAACCCGAATGTGTTTTAACAGACTCCAAAAAAAGAGGAGGTTTTTTTTTAATGTTTGTTACCTTATAACTCCGACATTTACAGACCAGAATAAACCGGAATAAAGGATATATTTCCAGATTGGTATTATTTTTTTTCAAAATATTGTCCTGATGGGTAGCTTTATGAGGACTTCAGTGTTTTGGTGCATTAGACAGATCACAGAACACCGTCACAGAGGCAGATCGGTGTCAAGGAGTTTTAGTGAGTATTCCCAGGCGCCCCTCACACGAGCCCATGCGTCGCCAGCGTGGGTGGTCCATAAGCGGAGCTCTCCTTCTGAAAAAAAAGTTTATAAGGACTTGAGGGAACTCCTCAAACATTATAGGTACACATATGACGATTTTTGTATTTATCAAATACTAGCTGTTCCCCGCGGCTTCGACCGCGTAGAAGCCGTTATCGCGTAAAATCATAACCACCATTTTGCGCAGTCGGTTAAAAAGTAGCAGCACATTATTTTTTCAGTTCAGTATTCTTTTTGTCTAAGGTTCTATTTAGATATTAAATCATATATATCTAATTTGGAGGTTTTCATCAAAAGTGGATACATATTTATGCAGCACCGTTCAGATACATGTTTTTGGCGGAGAAGTTAAATATAATTTAATGGAATATAAGATGAGTACACCTTATGAATCAACGCGTGAATACATGTTAATGAAGCAATAGTGTATATATATTTATGGTGTGAACTCGTGGTTACAATTTTATGCTCTTCACGTTGAGTACTTTGTTTTGGAGCCGAAGGTGTTTACATATTTTAGGAGCCTTGACAATGTATACATATTATTGCTCTTGACTGTACACATATATTTTGGACACAGAGCTACAGAGACAGAGGAAGAAGTTAAACACTAACAGACATATATATATATATATATATATATATATACATACATATATATAGGTATATATATATATATATATGTCGCCACACCGAGAATTACTAATTAAAATCTATTTGATTATAAATAGATTAAAACCATTACAATGAGCAACTTTACTGATACCTTACTATTTTGTGATATAAGGTTCGAATAGAAATAGTTGTAGAATTTATTAACACTGATTTGTATAACTTAATGTAGTGGTGAACTAATTAGGTTACCTAAGTATTATGTGACTATGTAGGTTCGTAAGAACCTACAATAAAAACTATTGTTAAATTCTTATTGACAATTATTACGAATATTGTCGACATTTAAAAATGTTTTTAATCAAAACAGGATTTTTGTTATTCCTATAGTTCCGGCAATGTTCATTTTACTGAGAATGAATTAATCTTTGTATTTTAACGATTTCATTCAATTTATCAGTTTGTTTGACTAATTAAATTAATAACTTTATTTCTCAAAAATAAATTGAACCATATTTCTTTGATTTAAAAAGAAAACATTAAATATCAAGCCACGTGTTTTGTGAGAACAATTTGAGTGGCGGGGATTTATAAATAGACAGTGGTTGTGGCCGAGGGCTCACTTTTGTTGCTGGAATTTGGAGAGAAAACATTGTGAGTAGATTCTATGTTGGTTTTAATTTGGAATAAAAATTATGTTGTAATAACCTACTGGAAGTTAAAAGAGTGGCCGGAGTTTTATTGCCAGGTTCTTTTTTCTCCAGCTCTACCTATTGCGTTGCGAATCTGGCAGTAAATGTAGATTGTGACTTACATGAATAAAGATTTTTCATTTCATTTGATTTTATTTCATTGGTGTTCCATTTGCTTGTTTTGATTACTGTGTTTCTGAAATAAATACCGCCTAAGTATTTATTTCACTGTTATTTAACTAGATATCCATCTATAAGTGTAATAAAGCATAAAGCAGACCCGATGACCTACTCCAGGTCAGCGGGCCTGCGCTTTTTAAAAACAGCTGCCGCATGTCTACTCCGACATCAGAAGTGGGATCACTACCTACAAAATACTGTGCGAGACTATTTATTTTTCAGGATCTTTGCTACGAAGATTGTGTACCAGTTTACCAACGCGCCGCACGCGGTTACGGGCGCGCCGGCGTGTTCCGCGGCTGTGCGAGATCCTGGTGCTAGTAAGTCTTCCACAAGCACCGTCACACAGCTACAACAGCAAAGGGGTAATGTACCACCTGAATTTTATTTTAATATGATCACAGTGAAGTAATGTATGAGTGATCGCCTGTCGAAACAACAAAAGAAAATTATGATTAAGTACCGATGTGTTTCTACCCTCATATGACCTAGGCGGTAACGTCGCGTTGGCGACTGCAATTGATGTAATCATGTTTTTTTTTTGTTTGTTTCAAACGAACTATGTTATCAAGTGACTACGATATACGTATGAAAATAACTAGACTGCTGAAGGGCCGCACTAACATAGGTTGACAACTGGCTAGTTACCGCGTCCTCGGTGGGGCCACTATAAGCTAGTCTGCCAGCTTAGTGGTTACGAAATTGCGATGCAGTAGTAGCAGCGATGATAGGTTATGTTACCTCTTCTATATTCTGTAAGCGTTCAAACGCGAATTGATCACAACCACCACCGAAACTGTTAAAATATTCCGTTGATAGTGGAAACGCTTCTTACTGTAATTTTTGTAGTAAGTCCGGACCTCTCGTGAGTGACGTTTTAAAGCTACTACAACAGATTCGGATAAACGTACGGTTGAAAGAAACTTGTGTCCCCAATGCAACAATAACCCGGCCAACACAACGGTTATACGAACAAACTTATAGTAGGTACTTGAATTTTATTCATTTTGATCAAAAGCCGTTTACACATTTGGTACCTGCTATCGCCGCGAAAAGCACATAACCTATAATATGAACTCTGTTCTTAACTAGTCCAGCTTGAACACAATGCGTGTGAGGATAGGTAAGGTAATTAATAATACCATCTTTGATAGCGGGGTTAAGTGCTTGTTAATTCGTGAGTCAATCTCATACAATTTGCCGGAAAACCGAAAACGTGTGGTCAATAAAATTACTTGGTGGCATAGGTTTCCTGTTGTTTCTACGAGCATCTTAAGTCTGTCTAGATTCTAGATAATAGAATTAACGTAGAAATTGAATGTCACATTTCACAAGATTATTACTTCAGACGTGTTGGTAGGTTCAAATCTATTTTTATTAGATAGCATAAGGTAACCTTGATATCGAAGATGACTTAAAAACACCCAGAAAAATAAAATTACCTCTTGAGTTCAGACAATGACCACAAAGGTAGTATAGCATAGGTTTGTATAGATGACGTTATCAGTACATATTTTTCTGATATCTGTGGTAAATACCGTAGGTTTTCTCTACAAGCTCTTTCACTAGAGCAGTAACTATTTACTAATCTGTGCTTAGAGTCTTAATATCATTCCGTAAACCAGGATTTCCAATCCTCATAGAATAATGCCTTTTCTTTTAACGGTCAATTGAGTATGCTAAAAATTTAGTACAGAACGGTCAAGTGCGTCCTAGCCCTAAAAAGGTTAAGCCTAAAAACTCTGGTACCGACAAATGCTAAACAAATTCGTCTATTCAGTTGTCGCGCTGAATACTCCCGCTCGTTCATACCAAATATCGCTCCTGCTGTGGCTTCTCTTAATGAACTGACTATCTAAGGCGCTAAGTGGCAATGGACCCATGTTCATGAGGAAGCATGGCATAGAATATTTCTAGGAAAAGAACCTAACGAATTGTTTCCTTGGCTGGGCCTTGACTTAGGGTCAATCCTTATTCAAATCAATACGGGTCGGCAGCACATAGTGGCTTTTTTTTTTAGTATGCACACGACCGATGCGATGTAGAAACTAGATAAGTATCACTCGAGCGAACTCGAGATTTTGGTGGTAGTACGAGCGGTCAAACGTTTTAACTATTACTGGTATGGACGCCATTTCAAGATGATTATACGGTATCCCGACTGCGACGCGCTTTAAGCCTCGAAGCACAAGGAAGACTTGCTGTCTCACATCCATAATGGTATATTCGCAAAAATTTGAATTTGAAATAAATACAGGTAGGGCGAGCGGATGCAGCATGCCGATATTGTTAAACTGAAATACCTTTAACAGGCAAAATCTTGAATAACAGTTTGATTATTCATCTGAATAAACAGTAAACAACGTCGAGATAGTTACGTACGTACTATCATAGACGGTTTCCATTGAGATAAGACCGTCCAGGGATGTTATCTGCAAGAAAATGTCAAGATAGGTATCTGAAAAGCGAGACCCAGTCTTGGGTTGGTACACAACGGTTGACTGTTGTACCTAAATCTTTCCAAAGAAGCTTTAGTAATTAATACCTTAAGACTCGTCATAAAATTATGGAAGTTACTATTTTGAAAAAAAATTAGCACCGTTAAAGATTTTTTCACCGTTAACATTAGGACAATTGCATCGTTTTCAGGAGCTCGAATGTTTAGATCAACGCAAGTTCACTTGCGCTCTATTAGCAAACCGACCGTGCCATTCGAAGCTATACCTACACGTCGACGTATCGAGTAAGCCAGGCACTTCAGATGAACAGGAACGTGTAACCTTCACAGTAGACTCCTATGCATATTCCCCCACCGCTAGGTGAGGCCGCAGTGGTAACTGTAGGTCTGTCTGGAGTCCTGGGGTCATCCTTCCGAGAGCTTACCCGGGGCTCCCAACCGTAGGCATATTAGGTAGGAAACGTATGGTTTTTAGTCGGTAGGAGTCCGGCATGGCTTCATGTAGGGTTCCCTCTTTAAAAATACTCCTATACAAAGTAAGTTCTGTTACGCTATACAAACTACAAAGGCGAGCATTGAACCTTGGTGGCCCAAACAAGTATTTCATCTCTTCCTAGCCCCAAAACAAGTGATTATAAACAATGTCCCTGTATAGTAGCCACAGGTATCATTAGGGCTAATAGTCTTATCATGATAAGGGATTACGAGACTTCAAATTCGCACACCGCATCAGAAAGTCCGAACTGCAGGCGTAGCTCCTCTTATTTCAGTGCCAAAACTGTTTACCAGCGGAATTGCCTAATTTGGTCAACCACTGAAGTACCTAGTTTGAAACTTCTTAAACGGCACGTACAACAACGACACAGACATCTACTAAAGATAAGGCGAGATTTGACAGGAATCGTGCAAAAAAAAAAAAAATGATAGTTTTTACAGAGGCATCTTTGTTTAAGTTTACAGCGTTTTCGACAACGGCCGCTGTCTTCTAAAGGAAGCATTAGGACATCATAGACGGGCGCTAAAGGTCCCCACAATCAACAGTGGGGCGCCCAAAACCTCGTGGTGAGCTACAGCTTAGGTTAGGTCATCTGGCGCATTGGCGCTGACGCTGACGGCACCGCACCCAGCGAGTACTTGATTCTCAGAAACCACAAATTGAAAAATCTGGTGAGGTATTTTCATTTTAGTTTCTTCAGTCTAATCGGTATTAAAATGCTAGCTGAATTATTAGACAAATGATGCTATTGGGACGTGGAGTCACCAAATTAGCTAATAAAATATTTAAATGAAAAGATGCTATTGGGGCGTGGAGTCGCCAATAAGCCACTAATATCCCTATCCTGAATCATATTATTTATTTATTATTTGTATTAAGCCACAAAAAGTGGATATCCCAATCCTGAAAGAATAGTGGTCCCCTGTGTAACACGGCGTACTTACAAGACCGCTTAGGGCACAGCATCGACCTTACCAACATCCCCTAGGGCCCCTGTCTTTGACAGCATCGACCTCTCCCCTACATATCCTTACCCGTATATATAAAAAAAAAAAAAAAAAAAAATACTGTTGTCATGTGGAATGAGCAGTAAGAACCACTACGAGTGGATATCCCAATCCTGAAAGAATAATGGTCCCCTGTGTAACAAGGCGTACAAGACCGCTGAGGGCACAGCATCGACCCTACCAACATCCCCTAGGGCCCCTGTCTTTGACAGCATCGACCTCTCCCCTACAAATCCTTACCTGTATATAAAAAAAAAAAAATACTGTTGCCATGTATTTACATGTGCGCAGGACCGTGTGTTGTGGCGTCATTTGGGAGAGGCCTACGTCCAGCAGTGGACTGATATAGGCTGATTTGATTCATTGATTGATGTGGAACGAGCAGTAGTAGCATTCAGTGAGCGCATCATAACCAGCTCACCGTCTTCATTAACTATGAGCGGTGACACTCTACATGCTACCACGATGTAAGGTTATGACCAATGGAATTATATTTGCTTAACCAAGTTTTTCTGGTTCCGTGTACTGTAGAACTACCAAGCCTCAGCTTTTAATATTTATTTTGCAGATCTAGACCTTAACACACGATGCAGAGCACGCATCGCCGATCAGTATGGCCGTGTCGCCACACCGAGAATTACTAATTAAAATCTATTTGATTATAAATAGATTAAAACCATTACAATGAGCAACTTTACTGATACCTTACTATTTTGTGATATAAGGTTCGAATAGAAATAGTTGTAGAATTTATTAACACTGATTTGTATAACTTAATGTAGTGGTGAACTAATTAGGTTACCTAAGTATTATGTGACTATGTAGGTTCGTAAGAACCTACAATAAAAACTATTGTTAAATTCTTATTGACAATTATTACGAATATTGTCGACATTTAAAAATGTTTTTAATCAAAACAGGATTTTTGTTATTCCTATAGTTCCGGCAATGTTCATTTTACTGAGAATGAATTAATCTTTGTATTTTAACGATTTCATTCAATTTATCAGTTTGTTTGACTAATTAAATTAATAACTTTATTTCTCAAAAATAAATTGAACCATATTTCTTTGATTTAAAAAGAAAACATTAAATATCAAGCCACGTGTTTTGTGAGAACAATTTGAGTGGCGGGGATTTATAAATAGACAGTGGTTGTGGCCGAGGGCTCACTTTTGTTGCTGGAATTTGGAGAGAAAACATTGTGAGTAGATTCTATGTTGGTTTTAATTTGGAATAAAAATTATGTTGTAATAACCTACTGGAAGTTAAAAGAGTGGCCGGAGTTTTATTGCCAGGTTCTTTTTTCTCCAGCTCTACCTATTGCGTTGCGAATCTGGCAGTAAATGTAGATTGTGACTTACATGAATAAAGATTTTTCATTTCATTTGATTTTATTTCATTGGTGTTCCATTTGCTTGTTTTGATTACTGTGTTTCTGAAATAAATACCGCCTAAGTATTTATTTCACTGTTATTTAACTAGATATCCATCTATAAGTGTAATAAAGCATAAAGCAGACCCGATGACCTACTCCAGGTCAGCGGGCCTGCGCTTTTTAAAAACAGCTGCCGCATGTCTACTCCGACATATATATATATATATATATATATATATATATATATATATATATATATATATATATATATATATATATATATATATATATATTATATATATATATGTCGGCGCGAGCTCAATAATTCATAAAATGATTTATCATATTATTACGGAATCCTGAAATTATTTGTAAGTTATGAAAACTGTAAATAGTATTGTCATGATTTCCTGCTAAAGGTTTTAAAACAGTTTGTCTTGCGACCACAATTACTATTGAAAAACTGATACAGATGTTTGTAATTGCATTGTATTAATTAATGAGCGTTTTATTGATATCTAAAATTATCAGCACAATATATCTGGAATAATAACGCGAATCAGATAGTTCATGTTTTTATTAATGAGTAAATTGATTTATAAGTACGGTCATGATTATCATTTTGTGTACTTTTACTTTAATGGTGCTTTTGCTAATGTAGTTATGAAAATACTTACAAAGCGTGAGTAATTGTCATTTATTAAGTAAAATTTAATTCAACATCTATTTGTATTCTAGCAAATTAATTTATGTTGTAAAGTATTTACAAAACCAACTACTTTCGTGGCCGTTCTCTATCATTGGCTAGAAACTATATCCTCCAAATAGGTAAGGTCGGTGCTACCAACACGGTAAATATGAGTTGGTTTTGTAAATGCTAGAAAACCAAAAAAACGCGTCCATCTTGTTGGTTGTGCTGAAGCATTGATGGACGACGGACATGGAAGAAATAAGTTAAGTAACATAGGGTTTCTTTATTTTATTTTATTCTGATTTGAGCTAGTTTAAACTTCAGACATTGTAAGATTGAAGTAATAAAATAATTCTGTCGTGGAACTTTTTCTTTTATTACCATGAGTGATGGTAATGAAGGAGTTGACATCAGCGTAGCTGATGTCATGCATCCTTCAGAGAATCCTGCTCTGCCTCTTCTGTCATCAGAAGTGGGATGCAGTCCTCCTTCTGCTGGACCTCCTGATACAGTCAATCAATTAAATACAAGTAACTTATCTGTAGAATTTTTCACGCAAATGATGAAAACAATGAAGACAATGTCTGATAGTTTATCTGCGCAACAGAGAGACAAAGTTAAAATAACTGACATATTTTTGCCTTCTTTTGACCCCGATTTCAATGTCAACGTCAGAGAATGGTGTGAACATATTGATAATGCAATCCATATCTATAATTTGAAAGACTATGAAATCCGTATGAGGATTGGTAGTCTTTTAAAAGGTCGTGCCAAATTATGGGTAGATAATTGGATTGTTACGACACGCTCATGGCAAGAACTGCGCGATAGTATAATTCTGACATTTGAGCCTGAGAATAGGTATTCGCGTGACGTCGCAAGATTTCGTGAACATTCTTACGATAATGCCAAAGATATCGCGGAGTTCTTGACCAAAGCTTGGGTCTTATGGAAGCGTATAACAAAAGATAAGTTAGGAAATGACGACGCTGTCGAAGCCGTGATTGGCTGTGTTAATGACGAACGCCTTAGAATCGAACTCATGAACGCTCATGCATCGTCGGTGCCGGAGTTGATATCGGTCGCATCTTCAATACGATCAAAGCGAAGTCATTCCAGTACGAACCTGTCGCAAATTGCAAATAAACGTATTCGGTTGAATGATCAAGTACAGCAGTGTCGTATTTGTAAGAAAAATAATCATCACACTCGCGATTGTCGTTTTAGAAAGGAAAATGATTCTTTTAATAGCAATGAACCGTTGCAAAATAAAGTTACGGATCCTAGTAGTAATTTAAAGAATAGTAAACCAGTATGCACTTTTTGTACGAAAGCTGGACATACTTTTGAAAAGTGTTATAAACGAGATCGATCCATTGTGTCAAATGGTAACGGGTAGGTAAAATGAAAAAAATCAATGGTTGTAAAAATTGCTGATTATTCTATTATTATTATTATTATATTATTCACATGGAAAGAATATTCATAGCTTTACGAAACGCAGGCTTTTCTATTAATGCCCAAAAATCTTCATTTTTCAAACGTTCCATAGATTATTTAGGCAATGTAATCACTGACAGTAAAGTGAATCCGAGCCCTCGTAAGATTGAGGCATTGCTTAAATCGCCTGTACAGTCACCTCCAATATTGCATGGGCCCCGTAAGATCTATAATTCCATGCACATTTGAGTCCAAATTCACAAAAACTCCACTAGATGGCGCAACTTTACTCGGATATAATATTGCATAGACACCTTAGAATCGCAAAAAGTTTACTAGATGGCATATTTACATTACTCAAAAGATTAATGAGTTGATATTTTGACAATAATCGCGTTCCTGTGTGAGGTATTAAAAAATCGGCAACGCTAGATACTTGGCTTCCAATGTTATCCGAGAGATGGCGTCAATTCTCAGTGCAAAGCAATTTCGTTTCGGATTGACCATGCATTCTCAAATTCGTCTGTACCTCAAACCGTAAAACAGGTCCGCCAATTCAATGGATTGGCAGGATATTTCCGACGTTTCATTCCCAATTTTTCGCGTGTAATGATACCATTGTATGAACTGACTAAAAAGAACGCAAAATGGGAATGGAACGACCGGCATAACATAGCTCGTAATATTATTATTGAACAGTTAACTTCCTCCCCTGTTCTTTCTCTATTTCAAGAAAATGCACCAACGGAGCTGTACACGGACGCAAGCAGTATGGGATACGGAGCTGTACTTATGCAAGTCATAGAGGGCCGTCGTCATGCAATAGCTTACATGAGTATGCGAACAACTGACGCGGAGAGCCGCTACCATTCCTATGAACTCGAGACCCTGGCAGTGGTGAGAGCAATCAAACATTTCAAACAGTATGTTTCGGCGAACGGTCGGCTATCGGGAGAGTTCGTCACTCGGCTGGCTATTCCCCCCCCCCCCCCCCCCGCACCCGCCCCGCGCTGCCTCGCCAGGCGGGCGGCCACTCATCGACCGTTCAGTCAAATCTCGGACGCGGTTCGGAACTATTGTGCGCGATACATGTGTGTGTCAGTGCCTCGGTCGACACGGCAACTCGAAAACAACCTCAAGCGAATATCAAGGCCTCGGAGCAACCCTAAGGAAGAGCGGGAAAGAATCCAGGTAAGTGGCGAATCATTCTTGGTGGCGGTCCGATTTTCGAACTTCCTGTGTCGTCTTATGTGCCTGCAGGAACTACCAGAAAGACAGTCCACTAACTACACTGAGTTATCGAACATATTTATGGTCCATTCGAGCGGATTTCAGCCGGATTTCGGTATATTTGTTGGTATTTTTTCAAATCATAAGTCGGTTGTAGATTTAAAAATTGAAATTCCTAACCGCCACTTACAGCTCTGACACAAGTCTCGATTCGGTCGGATACAATTCAAACTAAAGTCGTTAAGTTTGTTTGTCATTTGCGGTTCGGTTATTGTATTATATTGTGCGGTATGCGATATTTGTGAAATTATCCTCAGTTATTAGAACAATTTAATTGATTTATTGTAGGGTTCCGTTATATATTTTTTTTTCTCTTACCCGGGGGTGGGTGCATCACGATTTGGAGTCTTAACGATTTAAAATGGCTAAGGTATCATCAACTAAATTTAAAATTCAAGTCGAATGGCTTAGAAGCACGTTAGAAATGATCGCGGGAAAAACTCAAACCAATGCAGTTATTTCGGCGAGATTACGTAAACTCGATGAACGATACGCACTTTTGTCGGAACAGTATGAGTTATTGCTGGATAATACGGTAGATCCGGAAATGATTAAAATCTATACGGCTGATTATAATGAGGCGGAGTTGGCTTATAATCAACTGGAAGCGGTCTCGTCGGCTTACCCGGGTTTGGACGGGGTTCATAGACCGTCCGAGAGTTCAAATACGGCAAGACTTCCCAGAATCGATTTATGCAAATTTGATGGTGACGTTTTTCAGTGGACAAGTTTTATAAGCCTATTCAGTTCGTTGGTACTAACACGGAAAGATATATCAAAGACGGAAAAATTTCATTACTTAGTTTCTCATGTGTTAAATGAACCGCATACCTTAATACGGCATTTACCTATGGTAGACGAATCCCTAGATATAGGCTTAGAAATTCTTAAGGGTAGATATGAAAATATCAGGATGCTAGCAGATAGTCACATTTCTAGAATCCTACAGCTACCTACATTAAATAAACCCTATGATCTGCGTTCTAAAATTCTAAACCCACTGTTGGAGTCCACTCGCGCCTTGAATAATTTAGGCCTTCCTATAGATCAATGGTCTTATATTTTATTATTCATTAGCTTAAATAAAATTCCGTTAGACGTTAAAACTCGGTTTGAACAGAAGTACGGCGGAAATATAATCACCCTACCCACATTCAATCAACTTGTGGAGTTTTTGCAAAATGAATGTCGGCTTATAGACTCGACAACAGCTGACGGCGCGACCTTGAAGGACAATCGCATTATCGGAAACGAAAGTGAATCTTACAGGAATGAACGAATAATCGCTAGGCGCTGTTTATACTGTGAAATAAGCGGTCACATGATTTCGGAGTGTTTTAAATTTAAAAAATTAACCGCGGGTCAGCGTAAAGACTGGGTGCGAGCTGAAAACGTATGCTTTAAATGTTTTGGTAAGCATTCGGCATCTACGTGCGATAAAAGGACAGCATGTAAACGCTGTGGCCATCGGGGTCACAACGACTTAATATGCATGCACAACTATACTGCGTCTCGCGCTAGCTCGCCTTCGGAGGGACCTGGCTACCGCAGCCACCGTCCGCGTCGTCGCACGCGCACGGCCTCTCCTCGCGAAAGAAGAGAGGTACCGTCGCGCTCATCAGCTGAGCGTGTAGTTCAGGTCAGCTCGCGCAACGGCTATCAGGCATGCGAACGGCGGGAATCGCACGAATCGCGCGGTCAGTCACGTAATAATTCTCAAAAGCAATATTCAGCATAGCAATTAAGGTTACATGATGACTCATCTTCAACGTCTTTGCATCGAAACCCGTATAATGTTGTTCTACCCACGGCTATTATTGAAATTAAGAATAAAAATGGTGAATTCGTTAAAGCACGGGCTCTCTTAGATTTAGGGGCTCAAATGTCGGTAATAAAGGGGGATTTGGTATCTACCCTCGGATTGAAACGGTCTTATAGTAATGTACAAATCACGGGTATCGGTGGCATTCAAGCCAATACATATCAACACGTTGTTGTTATATATTTCAAACCAGAACATTCAGAACACCCAGTACTAGCGGTAACGGCGGCAGTTTTAAGAAGGCTTACGTCTTATTCGGTTAACAGAACAAATTTGGTTTTTAAAGAGTTGAAACTCGCAGATAACGGCTCATTGAATTCTTCAGAGATAGACGTAATTTTTGGATGTGATATACTCGGTCAAATCTTAAATGGGGAAAAGATTACTTTGTGTCAGGGTGGGCCCTACGCGTTGGGCACGGTATTTAATTTCGCGGTATTCGGACCAGTTTCGCCGGAGACGCGGGAGCTGGCCGAATCGTCGGTTAACCAGTTGACACTCAAGGAAACGGTGGAAAGGTTTTGGCGATCTGAGGAACCCCCTCTTAATAAAATTAAAAGTCCCGAGGACTTGGAATGCGAACAATTATTTGTTTCAACGGTATCGCGAGGCCCGGACGGTAAATATATCTCGCGCTTACCTCTTATCTCGGCAGGTGATAGACGTCTATTAGGAGACTCACGCCAGCCCGCTTATAAGCAATTTATGTCGCTTGAGAGGCGGATGCAACGGAATCCGGAATTTCGGGAGAAATACATTGAATTTATTAATGAATATATTAGGCTGGGACACATGAGTGTATCGCAATTTGATATTAATTCGGGGCAAGAACATTACTTTCTCCCACATCACGGAGTATTTAAAAAATCGGGCGATGTGAATAAAATTCGCGTTGTATTCAATGGCAGTCAGAAAACAAGTTCGGGAGTGTCATTAAACGACTGTCTGTTTTCGGGAGAACGATTGCAAAACGATATCACTAATATTATAATGAAATTTAGGGTTCCACAAATTGTATTTACTACGGATATTAAAATGATGTTTAGGCAGACGTGGATTCACCCGGACGATCGGAGATATCAGTTGATTCTCTGGCGAGCGTCGCCCACGGAGCCCCTACTTACCTATCAATTAAACACAAATACATACGGTTTGAAGTCGAGCTCTTTCATAGCCATACGCTGCTTACACCAGCTCGCCCGGGACGAGGTTGATAAAACCCGTGCCGCTAAGTTACTCATAGACAACACATACGTTGACGATTTGAATGGCGGCGCAGACTCGCTGATTGAGGCGCGTGAGCTTCGCGATGAGTTAATCTCATTGATGAATTCGGCCGGCTATGAGTTACGGAAATGGTCCAGTAATATGCCAGCATTACTGAATGACTTACCCACGGAACACTTGGAGTCACCGCGGCGTTTCGATGATCGCGATTCGGATGGAACGGGTTTTGTCAAGATTTTAGGCATTCAGTGGGACCCCAAATGTGACAATTTCACTTACCATGTAAATCTGCCCACAGATAGTGACGTCACACGTCGTAGTATTTTGTCAATAGTGGCTAGACTTTACGACTCACTTGGGTGGATCTGTCCAGTAGTTTTTAAAATAAAACTTTTATTACAGTCCCTATTGGCGACTTCTGATAACTCAAAGGGGGTAGCTTGGGATGCCCCGGCCCCCATAGATTTAGTGCGACAATGGAGGGATATCATCTCTGACTTGCCGCATCTGCAACGTATCTCCATTCCCCGGTGTGTCAAGTTAGAAGGACCGACTAAATATACTCTTCACGGGTTTTGTGATGGCTCCAGCGTCGGTTACGCTGCAGCAGTCTACTTGCGCGCGGAGGGCGCAGACGGACGGACTCACGTACGCCTACTTATTGCTAAGTCACGTATAACGCCATTAAGGGTTAAGTTAACCATACCGAAACTGGAGTTGAATGGTGCTAAGTTGCTGTCAACGTTGGTTAATCACACGGTCGAGTCAATGGAGGATAAGGTTCGGTTAGACCAAATTGTAGGCTGGTGCGACAGCACTATCGTTTTGGCGTGGTTACGGACACCACCTCATAAATTACAAGTCTTTGAAGGAAACCGGGTTTCGGATATAATAACCTCTAAGACCAACATCGACTGGCGTCACGTACCCGGCGAGATGAATTGTGCGGACGTTGCGTCACGCGGTTGCTCGGCGGCAGAACTCTTGAACCATCCCTTGTGGTGGGGATCGAGTTGGCTGGAGCGGCCGCCCCATACGTGGCCGTCCGGGGGCCCAGAGTTCCCGCCAGATTTGTTACCTGGCCTGAGGCCGGCCGTTAGGGTTGCTAATGTAAACGAATTGATATCGGATTTTAATTTATTAGATCGTTTTAGTTCATATGAAAAGTTGCTAAACGTTACTACATACTTACTACGCTTTAAAAACAATTCAAAAATTAACTCTGAGAAGGTTTACGGTAGTTTAACGGTGTCGGAACGTAGAATCGCCAATCTGTGCTTAATTCGTATTGTGCAGTCAAAAAATTTCTCCGATGAATTGACAAACCTTCGAACGGGTACTGAAATTAAAAATTCATTGCGACGGTTGAATTTATTTTTGGACAGGGATGATATTATTCGTGTCGGCGGCAGAATCGGCGCCTCTACCCTTCCATATGAGTCACGGCACCCTATATTAATACCGGCGAGGGGTAGTTTCACAGACTTGCTAGTCAATCATTATCATAAGGTCTACTGTCACGTCGGAGCTAACGCGTTGAGTGCGATTCTCTCACGACGCTACTGGATTATCTCGGCGCGGCGTGTCACGCGACACATAACGTTTAAATGCGTACAATGTTTTCGACACCGGGCTCGGCCTAAACAGCCATATATGGCAGATTTGCCTGCCGATCGCGTTACCGGAGTCAGACCTTTCGTCGGGGTCGGCACGGATTTCGCTGGACCTTTTTACGTTAAAACGAGCTCGTTGCGTAATGCAAGGGTTCAAAAGTGTTACTTATGCGTTTTCATTTGCTTGTCGGTTAAGGCGGTACATCTAGAAATTGTATCAAACTTATCAGTTGAAGCCTTCGTGGCAGCCTTGACTAGGTTCGTATCTAGGAGAGGTGTACCGTCCTTGATCCGATCAGACTGCGGTACAAACTTCACGGGAACCGATAAATATTTAAAGGAGTTATACATATTCTTACGGAACCATCACCAGGAAATTGATCGGAAGCTGACGGCTCAAAACATAACTTGGCTCTTCAATTGCCCTTCAAATCCTTCAAGCGGTGGCATATTCGAGTCGGCAGTGAAGGGTGCCAAGACACATGCGAAACGGGTTCTCGGAGAAGCCAAGCTCACTTTCGAAGAGCTGACCACCTTTTTTACCAAGGTAGAAGCGGTAATGAATTCTCGGCCGCTTTGCCCCCTTAGTACGGACTCGGAAGACCTTGATGTATTGACCCCCGGTCATTTCCTAATAGGGCAACCTCTCGTTGCACTTCCTGAGTATCCCTACACGGAAACTCCGGAGCACCGGTTGTCTCGGTACCAACTTATTCAAAAGATATCCCAGCATTTCTGGTCTCGGTGGAGATGTGAATATCTTCACACACTCCAACAAAGGCATAAGTGGACTTCTCATAACGAGGCTCCCAAGGTCGATGACCTGATATTGATAAAGGAGGATAATTTACCCCCTCTCCAATGGAAACGCGGTCGGATCGTTAGGTTACTTCCGGGTAGGGACGGAATTGTCAGAGTTGTAGAGGTCAGGACTCAGCAAGGGAACATCTTACGACCTGTCTCTAAGCTTTGTGGATTGCCTTCGGTGGTTTAGTGGGTAACCAAGGCAGAACCTTGGTTAGGCGGCAGGATGTTTCGGCGAACGGTCGGCTATCGGGAGAGTTCGTCACTCGGCTGGCTATTCCCCCCCCCCCCCGCACCCGCCCCGCGCTGCCTCGCCAGGCGGGCGGCCACTCATCGACCGTTCAGTCAAATCTCGGACGCGGTTCGGAACTATTGTGCGCGATACATGTGTGTGTCAGTGCCTCGGTCGACACGGCAACTCGAAAACAACCTCAAGCGAATATCAAGGCCTCGGAGCAACCCTAAGGAAGAGCGGGAAAGAATCCAGGTAAGTGGCGAATCATTCTTGGTGGCGGTCCGATTTTCGAACTTCCTGTGTCGTCTTATGTGCCTGCAGGAACTACCAGAAAGACAGTCCACTAACTACACTGAGTTATCGAACACAGTACCTCTACGGTCGTAAGTTTAAAAGTTATAACAGACTGCAATGCCTTAAAAGCTTCGAAACACAAAAAGGAACTGCTTCCGAGGGTATACCGCTGGTGGGCCTTTCTACAAAATTACGATTTTGAAGTGGAATACAGAAAGGGTGAACATATTCAACATGCCGATTTCTTTAGCCGTAATCCCGCTACTTTACAAGTAAATGTCATGACACGTGACATAGAATGGTTAAAAGTAGAGCAACATCGAGATGATACTCTTCGCCCTATTATCGATTCCCTAACACGTGGTGAACAGGTGGACGGGTATTCTTTTGAAAACAATACCCTAAAAAAGGAATTGAGTAATCCAGTTTTTGGTCTACAGAGATTGATAGTTGTACCAAGAGCTTTTCAGTGGAGTCTTATTAACACTTACCACAGCTGCTTAAAACATCCAGGCTGGGAAAAGACTTTAAAGAAAATACAAGACTCTTATTGGTTCGATAAAATGAACTCTTGTATTAGAACTTTCGTTAACAATTGCGTCGTGTGCCGATCTTCCAAGGGGGTGACTGGGGCAGTTCAAGTACAACTGCATCCAATTCGAAAACCTACTACCGCATTTGATGTCATTCATATGGATATTACAGGAAAATTAGGCACTACGATCAATCATGAATTGTGATCGTAACTATCGATGCTTTTAGCAAATATGTATTACTCCACTACTCCAATAACAAAAATCCAGAAAATACTCTTGCGGCTCTGAAGCGAACCGTCTATACATTCGGTACACCGGGCCAAATCATTGTTGATGGTGGTCGTGAGTTTCTGGGAGAATTCAAACACTATTGTGACCAAATCGGGATTTCTATTCATACAATTTCAGCAGGAGTCAGCCGAGCTAATGGCCAAGTCGAACGTGTGGTAGCTACGCTGAAAAATGCCTTAGTTATGATAAATAACTACGAAACAGAAAACTGGCATACAGCTCTTGACAGTTTACAATTGGCACTTAACTGCACACCACACAAAACAACTGGTGTAGCACCACTTACTATACTCACACAACGCAAACACTGTGTTCTACCCGAACTCTTACCTTTGATTAACCTCGATGAGCAGACCATTGACATGGAACTACTGGAAAGGTTCATTAGCCAGAAGATGCTGACAGCAGCTGAATATGAAAAACAACGTTTTGACAAAAACAAGGCACGTATTAAGGCTTTTAAAAGAGGAGACTACGTGCTTATTAAAAATAATCCTCGTAACCAAACATGTTTAGACCTTAAGTTCAGCGACCCATATGAAGTGTGCAGGGTCCTGGACAACGACCGCTACCTTGTCAAGAAAGTGATTGGTCGAGGACGACCACGCAAGGTCGCTCATGACCAGCTACGATTGGCTCCAGCACCTGGGCAACAGACAACCGTGTCGGCGGGACCAGATGAAGACACCCTACAGTCTCCGGCAACGTTGGGCGCTCCACCTACAGAGCCGAGACCATCCACTTCGCGAGATCATCACACTTTCCATAAGGTGAGCATGATTTGTACTATCCTAATAACATGTGTTTGCAACGGGGAAGATTCTGAGATAAATAACGACATGGAAGCATTGTCATAATCACAAACAATACAATAGTTGGTTTTCAGAGTCCCTGTACAGTACACTGCAATAGTGGATCCACAGCACACTATCCATTACATAACATTATAAAGTTGTTGGCCTAGTGAGAGATCAATGACATATACCATAATCAAGTTGTTGGCCTAGTGAGAGGTCAATGACCCATACCATAATCAAGTTGTTGGACTAGATCAAGTTGTTGGCCTAGTGAGAGGTCAATGACATATCTCATAATCAGCTGCTGACTTATTGAGAAGCCAGACAACTGACATAATAGGTTTATATCTCTGTGTACCACGGCGAAATATGGCCGCCCAGAGCACAGCGATTATAGACTTAATATCACTGTGTACCACGGCGTAAGATGACCGCCCAGAGCACAGTGATTTCAAACTTTATAACATTGTGTACCACGGCGTAATATGGCCGCCCAGAGCACAGTGTTTATAAACTTACACAACTATATACAACAACTATATACAACAACGTTATACTACAACAGAAATACACATATTTATAAGAATACTAACACTGGGTACCCACATGGTACTCTGAAGCTACAGATATCTATTAGATACTTATATCCCACGCTAGGCACTGATTACAGATGCCCATCTTAAAATAAAAATACCATTGTTTCAGATAAAGGCTAGTGCAGAGCGCGCACTGCCTATCAGTATGGCCGTGTCGGCGCGAGCTCAATAATTCATAAAATGATTTATCATATTATTACGGAATCCTGAAATTATTTGTAAGTTATGAAAACTGTAAATAGTATTGTCATGATTTCCTGCTAAAGGTTTTAAAACAGTTTGTCTTGCGACCACAATTACTATTAAAAAACTGATACAGATGTTTGTAATTGCATTGTATTAATTAATGAGCGTTTTATTGATATCTAAAATTATCAGCACAATATATCTGGTATAATAACGCGAATCAGATAGTTCATGTTTTTATTAATGAGTAAATTGATTTATAAGTACGGTCATGATTATCATTTTGTGTACTTTTACTTTAATGGTGCTTTTGCTAATGTAGTTATGAAAATACTTACAAAGCGTGAGTAATTGTCATTTATTAAGTAAAATTTAATTCAACATCTATTTGTATTCTAGCAAATTAATTTATGTTGTAAAGTATTTACAAAACCAACTACTTTCGTGGCCGTTCTCTATCATTGGCTAGAAACTATATCCTCCAAATAGGTAAGGTCGGTGCTACCAACACGGTAAATATGAGTTGGTTTTGTAAATGCTAGAAAACCAAAAAAACGCGTCCATCTTGTTGGTTGTGCTGAAGCATTGATGGACGACGGACATGGAAGAAATAAGTTAAGTAACATAGGGTTTCTTTATTTTATTTTATTCTGATTTGAGCTAGTTTAAACTTCAGACATTGTAAGATTGAAGTAATAAAATAATTCTGTCGTGGAACTTTTTCTTTTATTACCATGAGTGATGGTAATGAAGGAGTTGACATCAGCGTAGCTGATGTCATGCATCCTTCAGAGAATCCTGCTCTGCCTCTTCTGTCATATATATATATATATATATATATATATATAGAGGGTAGATCCTATTTATGCTATATTTATACTAGAGGTTATAAATTTTCTTATGCGGTTATACTACAAGGTGGCAGTGGGCAACTGGGTACTGGTCTGCAGTCTGAGCTGAGAGCGACTCCGGACGTTGTTAATGCCAGGTGGAGGCGGCAGGTTCCTCTCAAATGCACCCCGCTCGTGCAGTCCACGTATTTGTGGGTGTGGCTCCGATCACCTAAGACTGGGCCGCTTCAGTCAGTACTAAAAAAACCAGTTTCCTGGGTAGAAAGTAGCAAAGAAACTTTTCTTTTTGAGGAAGGAAAAATTCTAACCTCATTTCCTTAGCATATCTTCAAGATTGTATAGTGCATATTGAATTAAGATTATAGGCTCAGAGCCAAAGTCGCAAAAGAGAACCGGAACTTCATAGCAGGGCTATTTATATCCTCGCTTTGGAATGATCGAGAAATCTACTCAAAAACTGGTTATTTTCATAGCGATTCACCGAGGCACCATAGACTACCGCGTCACTTGCTAACCAAAGACAAGTCAAGACAATATCGAACGATGAATCGACTAACAAAAAAACACACACCGAATACTCAAGCATTGAACCTATTTAATGCCCACTGAGACATCTGGAACAATATTTTAATTAAATTATTGGTAAGTAGCAAACATAGCCTCAATCGAATCTCAGGTTAAGTTAGAAGCAGTTCTTGCCACTTCAACCGCGGTCGAGAACTAACTTACGATCTGACAGGACTAAATAGTTCCGACTGAAAGTGGATAGATGGCACTACACTACAAAAATGCATCGGTAAAAAAACAAATGCTACATTGTTCCGCAGCCTATTCGATGCAAACAAACAAACAATCAAATCTTTATATTATTTTATTAAATTATTAAACATAATTCTTATTTTAGTTAGGTATAGCGGTAACAGAAATACATCATCTGTAAAAATATCTGCTGAGATACAGCCTCGTAACGGACAGACAGACAGACGGACGTCTTATTTTATTAAATTATTAACCTGTATTGAATCAGTACAGGCACAAGTACATGGTACTACCTTCCTCACGTCCTTACAGAAAGCAGGCCTAAGACGACAGTGGCGCCGGCGCGGCATGACGACACAGATTCACGCTCGGATAAATGAAACTGTTCCAGAAAATTATACAATTTATACCTACTGTGTAATTAATGGCTTATTTATTGACCGAGAGAGCGAAGCTTACGAAACTTTGGCTGAAACATAAGAATAATAACATGTCGCTTTATTTAGTTATTTTTCTGTGTGCACGCGTGGTCTACTCTAAACAGAAGAACTAGTTTTAATAGTATCAAAATATTGTTTCCTTTTCATTTTCAAATTAACTCTTGCTATAATAGTCATCAGACTCATTAGTGACGGTCAAGATCCAAACGAATGGCCCAAATGAAATATTAAAACGCAATTATGCCACAGATTCCTAAATAGTTACTAATTATACTAATTGTTAATGAGCTAATTTGCGCTAATTTGTTTATAAGTGAATTTAATTAGTTTCGCTTGTAATAAATCAAACGTAGACGTCTACTCCGCTCGCTCAGTTCGGGATTCAAGACTTTTCCTGCGCTCTGGGCTTAAAGAATTTATTGCCGACCACACCTTCTTCAATTTACGGTGAGAACATTTACTATATTTTAATCCCATGCTGGCGGACGTCACGTATACGTATTTCCCATTTCCGAGGAAATTCGAGAATAAAAATAGGGATATTTTTAATGGCACATCTGTATAATTTTTCTGCACACTAGGGAACTTCACTAATTAACATTTCGCAATTTTACAGTTAGCAATACTATTTCTGGCAATTTATTCTTTAATAAACAAATATATGGAAAAGTTTCATTTTACCAAGTATTAGGTAGTCAAATATGGTTTGGCATAACTTATCAAGTATAAGGTAGTCAAATATAGTTTGGCATAATATAGTTTTCCAAAATATTACATATTATAAATATGATTTACTGAAGTCTAAATTCATTGCATTAAAAACTTGCCGAATTGCTATTATACAAATCAATACTTCGCTTCGCCGGCCGCCGCGCTGGCGCGAAACATATTTTGCCAAACGGCAGGATCCCCTGACTAGTACTTAGCCATTTTTTTTGCATATACTGACAATTCGCTTTGACAATATAACGGTACCTAGTTGTTAAGCTGGAATAAGTTCCCCAGCAGGTAGCCGCCCTGTCTATTCACTGGGCACTATTTAAAGAAATAAGTATAATAATAAACTACCTATAAATATTCACCCTGTCAGGTATAATGAGACCTATTTGTATGTCACCGTAACATTGTATAAACTCTTTGTGCTAGAAATACCGCTACGGCTGACGAAGCTGTCCACTTGTAAGACGATCAGGTTTACCGTAGCAGTCTTCAGTTCCACACCGTAGGTACGGTCCCACTTGAAAGAATTGATTGTTGATGCAGAGCTGGGCGCCGGGCGCAGATTCAATAATATCGTGATCCCTACCAAATTTTCTTGTTCATACATGAATTGAATGGCGTACTTATTGATCTGCTCTTGAGTTAATTTTTTAGAGTTCCATACCAAAATGATCAGAATGAGACCCATATTGGGACTCTCCGGTCTCTCTGGCAGTATGTCCGTTTTCTGGCTGTCTCCGGTTGTAGCACAGGAACCGTGATAGCTTGAGAGATAAAACTTCCGTTTCAGAATTGTTTCTGTTTTAATATCAAATAACATCAAATACTAAAATCAGAAAAAGAAAACAAATATTTAAGGGGGTATTTCATACAAAAAAGGTGATTTTTACAGATTGCAATTGGCTTGCTTTTATTTATTTGTGTTTGCATAATCTTCCATATTTCGTGCATATTTCAAGCATTTTTCATGCTAATACAAACCTTTTTATGTTCCACTAGCTGACCCGCGCAACTTCGTTTACGTCACATGAGAGTGACCAAGAGAGTGGTATAGTATTAATATTTCGTCGTTGCGCCTGACAAGTTCCAGATGTGATTTTTACAAGGTTTTGGGAAACTCAAAAAAACATGTTTTTTCAAAAAGTGTGTAAGTAATAAAAAATCTGTAAATGCAGTGTTATGAACATTAATTTTTTACATATGTTAGATTTACATTTGAAATGCAATGTTGCATATATTTGAAGAAATTATTATTTTTTTCTGTAAATCTGCACATACCTGTTTTGGCACTGTGCATGCAAATTATTCATGTGCTATTTTCATGCACATAAGGGATAATGTTAACACTGTTTCCTCAAAAACTAGTTTATTATGTGACATTTCGGTATTAAACATTCAGTTTACTACTTTCATTTTCACAATTATTGGTCGATCTTTTTGTAATGTATTAGTATCAATTAAAACTTCTGTCCTTAATCGTAAAAGTTAAATTAAAGGTATGTTAAAATACCTAAAAATCAGAATATAAACTCCTCTATAAAATCCTTAATCCACTTACACGAGTCCAATGCAGAGTACAGAACAAAATAGATGGAGCTTAAACTTTTCAATAATTACGTACGTTCATATGTCTGTAGAAACCGTGCTCAGTTTTATGCCTATTCTTAATTAGGTAATCAAATTCAGGCAGTCCAATGCTGGACATAGGCCTCGCCCAAAGTACACCGGAACATAGGGTCCTACGTCTTCCGCATTCAGTCACTCTCTGTGACCTTTTCAGGCGGTCGAGCCATCAGGAGGGGGATCGTCCTATCCTACGTTCATCAAGCTCGGCTATCGTTTATTCTATAGATGTGTACCTACCATCAAAACGCATGCTCTGAGAGCTATGTCGACAACTCTGGTATTCTGACGGATAACATCGTTTCAAATTAGGCTTCAAGGTAAGAAGCCTCCTGGGCAACCACAAGCCCCAATCTTTCGACTAGGATTAGTCCCTGCTACGTCGTTTCTTTAGGGTGAGGCAATTTGTCACACTATTGTCGAGAACAACTTGTAAACACCGCTCGCGCACAAGTGATATTGGGCTGGTCTTGTCACCTTTTTTTTAAAGATCAGAGTCACCACACTCCCTCTCCCCGCTTAAGCTGTCTGTTCCAACCGGAGAATGAAATTTAAAACACTTTAAGGACCAGAGTCCCACCAAATTTAAGGTGCTGTTTATTAATTCCGTCCTCTCAAGGGGATTTATTAATTTTGAGTTGCTCGGGAGCCGCGCTTACATCGCTCTGATCGATATCTGGTACATTATAATAAGAATAAGAATAAGAATAAATTTATTTCCAACTAATTTACAAAAATTATACAAAATTTCTTAATCAGTTACATACAAGTACTTAAAATTATTTAAACTCTTATTACACATATAATATGATAATATAATAATATTTATCTATTTCTCAGAAAGGTACATTCTTATCATACACAATGTCTTAGTCTACATAGTGTAAATATTATAATAATGCTTACTGTCAGCAGCTAATGTCGATTAATTAACACACTTTAGGTATTCATGCATTCTCACATTCGATACGTCATTTTTGCCTGAACTAGGAAATCCTGTGTTTCAGGCTCAAAATACAAAAATATGTAGGTATATTAAATCTATGTAGGTACATACAATCTAATTTGATTTAATTTTGGAATCGCTAATTTCAAAGTACAGCGTAGTACCTATAATATTAATTTAGAGTATAGTTATACTCTTTGTTGCTAAAATATAAAAAAAAAAAAGTTACACTACTATTATTTTATACATTTAATTATTTTCTTATATGAAATTCAATTTGGAACATTCAATAACTCCTCTGTTTTATCGTAAGTCATTTCTTGCAATATTTTTTGTAAAGCTTGCTTACACCGAAAATAATTCAGGTCATAGATGTACGACTTAGCATTAATTCTATGTGTGCGGAGTGTTTTGGGAAGTACTCTATTTTTAATTTATATTAATGACCTTTGCTCCTCTACACTACAAAATGGTGTAATTATATCTTATGCTGACGACACAGTTCTCTTGTTCGCCGCAGAATCACGTGAGGAGTTATATACTCGTGCACAACGAGGCTTTAATTTTGTGACTAATTGGCTCAATAAAAACCTACTAACGCTTAATGCTGATAAGACAAAATATATTTTATTTGCAATGAGGAACACTAACAAAAACATTAGTGGCCTAGAAATACTCACACACAGCTGTAGAACTGCTTGCCCACCATGCCTTTGTCTTGCATTGACTAAAACTGACGATATGAAATACCTGGGAGTCACGATTGACACAAATCTAAATTTTCGTAAACAAATAAGTTCGCTCAGTACAAGAGTACGCAAATTAATTTACATATTTAAACATTTGCGAGTAATAGCAAATTTTAAACTAATTAAACAGGTATATCTGGCTTTGGGCCAATCAATTATCACATATTGCATAACAACATGGGGTGGTGCTGGAAATTCAGTCCTTCTCCCGCTAGAACGTTCTCAACGAGCACTATTAAAGGTGGCCTCTTGTCGGCCATTTAGGTACCCCACACCGCAACTATATAGTGAATGTGACGTACTAACAGTTCGGCAATTATTTATTTTAAATATTGTATTACACCAGCATACCAAGCTTCCTTCACCCAGAGCAGATCTGAACAAGCGACGGAAGGATTTAGTTTGCAAAACCCCTTTAACCCGACACGCTTTTATGAAGAAATTTCACACCTTTTTGGGCCCCTATTTGTATAAAAAGATAAATAAGATACTAACACTTAGTCACCTAAATTATAGAGATGCTAAGATCTTGGTCGTTGATTACTTGAGAGACCTAAACCGCGAGGACACGGAAAAGTTACTTGAGATTATTAATTGAATGTTTTAATGTTAACCTAAACCTATGTCTAAATATAGACTATTAATTAGATACTGTTAAATTATTGTTTCTTAGCCGTAAGATAAATTCAGATCAGTGAGGGTCTGAAACACAGGTTTGACATAAACCTAGATCAGACTTGTCGCACGTAAGCAAGATGGCCTACATTAGTTATTTACCTCTTTAAATTGTATTTTAAGCCGAATCGTATAAAATGTAATTATAATTGTCTAGTTAAGTCTAGTATAAGCATTAATAATTGTATTTAGTAATGTAGACCAGGCGATTTTTGTTTGTTTACGAGTGAAATCTATTTTGTAAATTGATCAATAAAATTCTATTCTATTCTATTCTATTCTATTCTATTATACAGTAGGGGCCCTAAGAACAAGTAAAATCTATTTGTAAATTTGTGCTTTATTGCAGTTCTTTGAGTGCAAACAATGTCTTTACGTCTTTTGTTTAGAAGATCAGAGTTAAAACGAAGTGCTGTATGCTGTTTCAATACTGTATTCAATATAAACAGTTGACGTACTGTTAGTACTTCGCACGCTTGGTAAAGGAGGTTAGTGGGGAAGAGGAAAGGTCGAAAAGTGGCCACTTTGAGGATCGCTCTCTGCGCCCTCTCTATAGGCAATAAGAGAGTTTTACAGGTCCCACCCCATGATGTGATACAATAGCTTACTATTGACTGACATAGTGCATAATAAACCTGTTTAATCAATTTCGTGTCAGCAATATGTCTAATTTTTTTGAAAACGAATATGAGCTTGCGCAGCCTTTTGGTTAGCGCTTCACCGTGTTGTTTGAAAGTGAGCGTTTCGTCTATTGTGATACCCAGGTATTTTATTGTATCAGTTCTTGTTATAACTGGGCACGTGCATGTACCCATATCGTCATTACCGTAAGGACAATAATGTGCGTATAGGGGTTCGCTATTTCGATTAGTACTTAATTTGCGCATCGAAAATACTACAAATTTGGATTTTTCAGTATTAAGCGTTAGCATATTATGCTGTAGCCATTTATTTACAGTATTAAAACCACGCTGCGCCAACTCATATGCTTCCATATCCGACTTAGCAGAAAAAAGTAGGGCTGTGTCGTCAGCGTACGATACAATTATGCCATTTTCTAAATTAATGTTACATAGATCATTTATATAAATTAAAAACAAAGTACTTCCTAACACACTTCCTTGGGGAATGCCAAAAGAGGTGTTTTTCATGTAGTCACTGAAGACACTGCCGATTTTTACGCATTGGGAACGTTCCTCAAGAAAACTTTTAAAAAGATGAAGTTGTGTGCCCCTTACGCCTATATTTTCTAATTTACGCACTAGAGTAGGAATGAATACCGTGTCATATGCTTTGGCAAGATCCAGAAAGATTCCCACGGTGTGGTTACCCTTGTCAAGCTCGTATGCTACATAATTCGTTAAATGATGGACCGCATCTGCGGTGGACCTATTAGATCTAAAGCCAAACTGGGTGTTTGATAAAAGTAAGTTATTTTCTAAGTAATTTATCAACCTATTATTTATTATTTTCTCTAATATTTTTGATATGGCTGGGAGTAATGCAATAGGCCTATAATTTGTGGCCTGCTCCTTTCCTCCAGACTTATAAACGGGCACAACTACGGCTCTCTTGAGGTACTTAGGGAATATTCCTGTCGATAGGCATTTTTGGAAAATGTTAGTTAAAGGTGGCACTAAAATGTTTCGGTACTGTTTCAGGATTTTATTAGATATGAGATCCCAACCAACTGCACAATTATCTTTTAAGGTCATAATTATTCTTTCCACTTCTTCTTCGTCAGTGTCAAGTAATACAAGGGATGACAAGTTAGTTCTGCTTGGGAGAGGTGGGTTAGTGAGTTGCTGCTGCCGATTTTGCATTTGCTGTGCTAGTTCTTTACCAACATTCACAAAGAAATTATTTACTGCATTAGCAGATGCGGCCTGAGATGAATGAGTGTTCAACAAACTTAAGGGTGACTCCTTTTGTTTCGTAGAATATGATATATTTTTCAAATGTTGCCAAATTTTCCTACTGTTAGATCCGGCTTTCTGAAGTTCTAGTTTATCATGATTTGTTTTTATTTTTTTTAATAAATCGTTACAAAAATTTCGATATCTTTTGTATGTTATGCGTAGTTCTAAATCATTAGGGTTACGTTTAGATTTCAAGTGAAGTTTATCCCTATGTTTCATGCAGCGGATGAGACCCGGCGTAATCCACGGTTTTATATTAAAAAAATTATTGTGCAATTGTGTCAAGCGTGTATTTTTATGAATTGCATTTTTCACTTTCTCAACAAAGTATTGTGTGCAAAATTGCGGATCATCAGAATCGTAAAGTGGGCTAAAATCGATATGACGTAAATCACTACCGAGGTTATTTACATCCAATTTACTGACTGTGCGAGTATTGTTTAATTTAGGTAACTTACAACTAAGTGTTAGTAGGACAGCGTTATGGTCGGTAACACTAGAGTTAATAACTAATGCGTGCGCTGGGTAATGTGATTTGAGCATGATGTGGTCTAAGCATGAACCAGTTTCCGGGCGAGTGATAAGCGTATGCGTTGGGAATAGGCCATGGAATGCGCAGAGGTTAAGATACTGCAATCCGTCCTCGGTTACGTCTTGTTGACCTTGGAGTGTATTTATATTAATATCTCCAATTAAAATTATATTTCTATAGGATGATAACTTTAGTAGGGTCTCATTTAATGATTCAATAAAGTTTTGTATATCCTTAAATGAGGGAGGCCTGTATATCGCTAGTATTGCCCATTCAGTTCCTACCGTTAACAATAGTCTGTTGCAATCTTTCATGCTTGGCTCTTCGATGCATGCATTAATATGGGTTCTTACGTAAACTACCACTCCGTCATTCTGATTGTATATCGTATTACATTTATACATATTATATCCCTGCATAAGCGGAATGTCATAAGCTGAAGCAAGCCTACACTCAGTTAAAACTATGACGTCTAAGTTTGTGTCTATCCTATGCTGCAGGGTCGTAAAACTATCAAATTTTTTATAAATGCTGCGTATATTTTGGGTTATGATGTTCATTGGATTGTCATAAGCGGTTAGATATTGTTTGCACTCTTCCGCCTTACACATATTAGATTCTACTACAATGAAGTTATCTATGTCATCAATTAAATTATGAGTCATTATCAACTATGTAATGTAATTACGTAAGTAGAGAAGGACAGTAAAAATATTGGAGATCGACGCTCTTAGGCGCCCTCATAGTCAATAGAATTAATGTACCTTTTTTCGGCAACAAGCTTGGCTGGACAGTCCGTCGCTCCTGTGGCATGGTTGTTCTGTTTCTTGAAGCGCATACACGTAGCGCATTTTGGTTCTTCTCCCTTTTTTGTACAATCTTTCAGGGAGTGCCCCTGTTCTCCGCAGTGTCCGCAGGTAGGTGTTTCTTCCCGGCAAGACTTTGCCGCATGCCCATACTGCTGACAATTGAAGCAACGCGTGACCAATGTAAAGTCTCTCACCGGGCAAGACGACCAGTTTATAAACACTCTCTCCTTGGCTATAAGGACTTTTCTAATTTCTGCTGAGACTTCGACGACATAGTTGCAGGTCTCAGCGTCCCTCCTACCCGACTTGTGACTTAGTCTAATTGAGGTCAAGAACTTTTCATAGTCTTCAATTTTTCCAGCTAGATTCTGTTGGTATATGCAGCTATAAACCTCTTTTTCGGGCATAGAAACAGGTATTCCAATAATTGTAATTCTCGGCTTACGTTTATGTTGGTCGTCTAAGGTAAGGCCTGAATTTGTAAGTTGGGGTGACTGCTTCAACTTTTCGATATCACCCTTGGTGTCTGTGCTGATGATCACGCCGCCGTTTTTCGTCTTGCGCAGCCCTCTGACCTGCAGCTTCATTTCTTCTGGGCATATGATTTTTTGGACTAAACACTTTGTCTCCTCACTTGATTGACCCTTTTCTTTGGGGTAAATAGCCACAGAGCTTAAGTTGTTAGTCGGCACGTAGGTATTGCTGCTCTTCACCATATCAGAAAAGGAAGGTCCGGGTGTGTGCTTTGGTGACTCTTCAATAGTACGCTTAAGGTCTTGAATTTGTTGCGCCAGGTCACATCGTTCTTGAAGGGCTTGTAGGGCTGTATTCGATTGTATTGCCTTCGATTTCAAGGCCTCGTACTGCAATGCCAATTGAGAGGTTCCATTAGCCACTTTTCGGGTTAGTCCATTTATTCTTAGCTTTTGGTCAGAGTTGAGTTTTCCTTCCGCTGCCACATTACAGACTTCAGTAAGGCATTTGTCAATGGTATTCAACCATTCCTGTAGGTCAGAGGTAGATATGTAGTCCAACTGAGTATCTCCGCGACAGGGCTCATTGGTTGGATGCCTTGCCGGCGTTGGCGGTGGGGGCGGTGTACGGGCCGTCCTGCCGCTTCGGTTGAAAGGACTCCCGTCCATCGGAAACTATTAGTACTTCCAGTTCTACCTTCAGTGCATTTTCAATAATTCACGTGTAACACAATTACACTACACTAAGACTTCGTCACAGTTTCATTTATTGCAGATCGTTCATAAAATCGAGGTCACAATAATCAGCTAATAATATTTTATTTTATTCCGCTACAACACGTCTGTTCATTACAGATGATCAGCGATGTCGGGCGTACAAGATGAACAGTGTCAAACTGAAAGGTGCATTAATGGAGTGCACATTGGTGCGTTAATGGAGCCCTGTGGCCATCATTATTAGGTGACGTAGGCTAATTAATCCGTGATAATTATAGGTCTCTGTAAAAGCAGTCCATTTCCACGAGAATTTTAATGAAATTACCTTGAGGGTACAATTTTGCTACCTGTGGCTGCTTGCTGCTGTTGAACTGTTGGGTACAGATCTTAGTGCCCCTGTTCTGCTCAATCATAGTCTCGAAAACACTGGTGTTATTACGTCTGAGGTCGTGTCTAAGCAGCATTAGAATTTTGACGTTAAGGTCAAACCGTTCTGACGAATACGCAGGCGTAGGTCTCATTTCCCGTCTAATTTTCATAACTTCGAGAGTCTCGAGCTTTGAACACCTTTTTTGCCATTGCTGGACAAAAGTCTTCGAGCACTTGTTGTAACGTTTTTACCACTGTGTCGGTTTTATCGTTGTGAGTGGTTTCTAGCAAATCGAAACTATTTCGAAGTTTCAATTGAAACCTTTCGGATCCCAATTATATGTGGAGCGTATTAGGTCGAAGAACAGGCTTTATAACCTGGGTTCTTTCTGAAAATACTGGGACAAGTCAGTGATCACAACCGGCATTAAACCACCTGACAATCACAAAGTCATCACTTTTGTCCGTTATGATTAAGACTTTCTCATTAATTGTGACTTTGTCGGGGCTTTACCAAATCTACTTTCTATGGGGCCTCATATTAAAGAAAGAATTCACCAAGAAGTGACCCTGAGGTTAAAGGGAAAATCAACAAGTAGGTATGTGCCCCAGTCATTCGGTGTATCACGGTTTTGTCGCGACCATACACCCTACAGTTTGGAGTTGAAAATCCCCATTAACATTGTAGTTAGCAGTGTCTTGTAATATCTTCGCTATGTCTTTGTACACAGCTTCGATTGCCTCTTTTGTACTTCTCGAGGTAGTGGCAAACACCTGTATCACATTCAGGGAGTTCCTGTCGGTGAGTTCCATTATAAGATATGCTACCCGAGCCAAAACACTGCTGATTTCCACGCCACTGCTAATGAGGTAAATTTTCACCATAAAATCGACACCACCATCGGAGGTCCTTTCATCACTTTGCTAAAAATAGAGCATTTCATCTGGTGCGGGTTCTAGTGTTCCTTGATTGAAGTATGTAAGTGATGATACCCTTTATTCGGACCTCGCACAAGTCTAGTGTGTCTTTGCGACTCAGTTCTACCTCGAGTTTGATAAGATGCTCGTTCAGCTATGGAGTGTACCTAAAGTGCGTCGTTATATGGAGCCAGGATCAGTCGTGAATGGTAGCCTGTCTTAGCCCGTATATTTTTTGCACTTCCCTCCCGCCATTGTTGCGACCGCTACCGCGACCGGAACAGCGGAACTGCAGGGAACTGGGGGCCGTTTATTTTTATAAGCTTTCATATTGGTAGGGGTTACTGTACGACGTTGACCAGACGGCTACTGCGTAGTGCTTTATTTTGTTAGTTCTTCTCTTCGTCATGACCTCATCCGTTAATCAGCAGGAGCACCACTCGCAGGTGAGACCGGATAGTAACCCCTATATTGTGGGTAGGACTCTATCCACAAAAAAACTTATCAAATAATGATAATTACATCACATTACTTCACATTACTTACGAATTTCGACACACTTTTCTTTTCAATACTAATTAAAATGATGGTTAACGTCACCTTAGACCATGTTCATCGCCATAATGTTACATATTTATCATGTTTTCCGCGCTATATTTGCAAGATCGCATATTCCATATATGCGTGTGTGCACATAACGTTTTTTTCCAAAGCTTAAAACACAAACGGAATATTGCAAAATTGGTTCAAAGCTAAATATTACACTACGTATTTTACTAGCATGTGTAGATTTAGACGGAGATTATAAATATGCAAAAATCGAAAAATGCACATATGTAACTTGTCAGGCGCAACGACGATTTTAAGTAGGTAATATAATCCCGTCGCATTTACTCTCGTCGCGTGTGTTAGGTATATTTATTAGAGAGTTGTGGTATGTTTTAATATTGTGTGTGTATAAAGTGATATAATTTTTCCCGTCGCGTCGCTTATATACATTTTGAGTTGACCCGCACATCTTTGTTGAAGTGATATAGTGTTTCCCGTCACATTTATTTTTGTCCGTTTTTTGGTACGAAACTCATCGTATGCGAGTCCGACTCGCACTTGGCCAGTATTGTCTTTCAGTTGACTGGCTACTGCTGCAGAAAACGTTTACTCCCGACGCGTAGTCGAGTTGCGTCGCTCATATATTAAAAATTATTGTGAAGGTTATTGTAAGTGAACCTTAAAAGATGGGCATATGCTGTTCAGGACTTTTTTTTGTAACTTTTTAAGAGGAAACATTTTGTAGTACACAATTTTTACGTAACTTTAACCATTTACGCAACGTACGCAATGAAAGCTCACAAAAGAAAGAAATTTTCCCCATTCTTAAAACATTATTCATGGCTGCTCCGCTCCTATTTGTCTTAGCGTGATATATAAAGCCAATAGCCATCCTCAATAAATGAACTAAAAAACTATGAAATTATTTTTGTAATGCAACCAGTAGTTTCTGAGATCCTAGCAAAAACAAACTCTTCAGTTTGATAATAATGTGAGCTAATTTTAAAAGAAAGACAAATGAGTTTAGACGGAGCTCTACGATGGGTACAAGGAGGCCAAGAGGGCCCTCCAGACGGCCATCAAGCGGTCCAAGCTGGGCCGCGATGAGCTGATGGAGACTCTGGAGCGGAACCCGTGGGGGCGCCCGTACCTTATGGTAAGGGGCAAATTACGCCCTAAGGCGCCCCCACTGACTCAGAGTCTCCAGCCGGAGCGGCTGGAGGAGGTCCTGGACTCCTTGTTCCCGTCGAGAGCGGAGGAACACATTTCTCCGCGCATGGCTCCGTCTCAGGCGCCCAACGCGGAAGGCAGCGAGAACGACGTGCCCGTAGTCACCGAGGGTGAGTTAGGGGCGGCTGTACTGCGGCTTAAATCCCGCAGAAACACCGCCCCTGGACCCGACGGCATCCCAGGCCGAGCGTGGGTCCTGGCTCTCGAAGAGCTTGGGTCTCGACTAATTGGGCTCTTTAGCGCATGCCTCGAGAAAGGCCAGTTTCCCAAGGTCTGGAAGACCGGGAAACTGGTCTTGATTCGAAAGGCGGGGCGGCCGGCAAATTCCCCATCAGGGTACCGGCCGATCGTGTTGCTCGACGAGGTGTGCAAGCTCTTTGAGCGCATTATTGCACAACGCCTCGTCGGGCACCTCACACGCGTGGGGCCTGATCTGGCGGATAGCCAGTTTGGCTTCCGTCAGGGACGCTCCACCGTGGACGCGATCATGCGCATTAGAGGCCTGACGGAGGAAGCAGTTTCACAGGGTGAGGTGGTGGTGGCGGTGTCTCTCGACATCGCCAACGCATTCAACACCTTGCCCTGGAGCTGCGTCAGGGAGGCGCTTATCTATCATGGAGTGCCTCCCTACCTTCGTCGAATTGTCGGGGCTTATCTCTCCGAGAGAGCCATAACTTACCCGAGCTGGCTAGGGCCGGGTCGGCGAGATGTGGCGTGCGGTGTTCCACAGGGATCGGTTTTAGGGCCGCTCCTGTGGAACATCGGTTACGACTGGGTGCTGCGTGGTCCGTTGCTCAGAGGGGTCGGCGTAACGTGTTACGCCGACGACACCCTCGTTACGGCGCGGGGAGCAACGCACCGTGCCGCAGCACTTAAGGCCACGGCAGGGGTTGCTCAGGTCGTGGGTCGGATTCGGCGGCTGGGTCTCGAGGTCGCCCTTCACAAATCCGAGGCTCTGTGCTTCCACGGACCTCGGATGGGGCCACCTGCGGGATCCAGCCTACAGGTGGGGGGCGTCAGCATCGGCATCGAGCCCTCGATGAAGTATCTGGGGCTCGTACTCGATGGCCGGTGGAACTTCGGACACCACTTCCGAAGTTTGGTCCCAAAACTGAGGGGAGCATCGGCCGCACTCGCGCGGTTGATGCCCAACATCAGGGGACCCAACGCTCCCTACAGGAGGCTGTACCTTGGGATCGTGCGAAGCATGGCCCTGTACGGGGCTCCCGTATGGGCGGAGACCCTGACGGCCAGCAATGAGGCTAGACTGATGAGCCCGCAGAGAGTGATGGCCGTCAGGATGATAAGAGGATACCGCACGATCTCCGGTGAGGCGGCATGTCTCCTAGCCGGGACCCCTCCATGGGACCTGGAAGCGAGAGCCCTTGCGTCACTGTTCAGATGGCGCAAGGAGGCGCTGGAGCGGGGCCAAAGGCCTGCGTCTCGAGAAATCGAGGCCCAGCGGACCCTGCTCCACCAGGAAACCCTGGAGACATGGAAGATGCGACTTGAGCAACCAAAGGGGGGATTCGCCACAATCGCGGCCGTCAGACCGGTCATGGACGAGTGGCTGGAGAGAAGACACGGTGCTCTCTCCTACCGGTTGACAAAGATGCTTGCCGGGCACGGTAGCTTCGGTAGGTATCTGTGGCGAAAACACCGGGAAACCACGGCCGAATGTCAGCACTGCGAGGACCGCAGCGATGACACAGCGCTCCACACGCTGGTGGAGTGCACGGCGTGGGCACAACAGCGACAGGTCCTCGTAGTGGGTCTGGGCGTGGACACTCTCTCGCTTGAGGCCATGGTGCGAGCCATGCTCTCCAGCGGGAGTAAGTGGGACTGCGCCGCCTCTTTCTGCGAGCAGGTCATGCTCGCGAAGGAGGTGCGGGAGAGAACTCTCCCACCCGAGTTCCGCAGTCGGCGCCCTGGGCGCCGCCGACGTGTCTTCGCTGAGGACTATCGGCCTCCATGACCGGGGGTCTGAGGACGGTGAGAGGGCCGCTCACCGTCCTTACAGAAGCAGGCCCATGACGGCAGCGTGACGTGAGCACTCACGCACGCCCCCCCTTAGAAGCGGGGTCACACCCGAAACCCCCCATAGACGCGGGATTGCACCCGAACCACCCCCTGGGCGAGGCCGCATTGGCGGCCGTAGGTCTGTTGGGAGTCACGGGACATCCTTCCTGAGGGCTTACCCGGGGCTCTCAACCATAGGCTGTTGGGCGTTACGTGAGGTTTTTTAGTCGGTAAGAGTCCGGCATAGCATCCTACGAGGATTTTCCCTCACGTTAAAAAAAAAAAAAAAAAAAAAGACAAATGAGTTTATTGTGAGCGAACCTTAAAAGATAGACATATGCTGTCGCGGACTTTTTTATAGAACTTTTTAAGAGAAACAATTTTCTGATACACCATTTTTACGTAACTCTAACCATTTAGGCAGCGTACGCCTCGGAAGCTCTCAGACGGTAAAAATAATTCCCCGTTTTCGAAACATTCTTCATTGCTGCTCCGCTCCTATTTATCTTAGCGTGATGTTATATAGCCTATAGCCATTCCCAATAAATGAACTATCAAACTGTAAAAGAAGTTTTGAAATCGATCCAGTAGTTCCTGAGATCCTAGCGTTCAAACAAACAAACAAACAAACTCACGGTCTCTATTCCTACATTACAATCTAACGGTGTACATTTATACAATTACCGAGTTGAGTTGCCAGCAAAAGCTCGTGGCTATTAAACTAAAGTTGAGGTTTTTATGACTTTCTAGAATTATCTAGAAAAAAAAAGATTTTAATTCTTTTGTTGCTTTTTTCTGAATATCAGATCAATCTGAATATTTTTCATTTTTGGGGTTTTCCATAATTATCTTCTCATAAATAAATCAAGATGTGTTGCGGAGGCTGCTGCGGAGTGCTGTTGCCCCTGCATAACCATTCATACGTGCTGCACGAAGATCTGCTAGTGCTCTCTATGTCGTGCCGGTAGACCTCGAGCGTATCGGCGCTGACTGGCCATACCTTATGCTCTGTGCCGTTTTGTAGATTATTAATATCATTGATTTCTAGTACCTACCTAGTTTGATGAAACTTTTTAGTAGGAGTTTTAATATCGTTGAAATCGCCGAAAGTATACTTTACGATATATTGTTAGCGTTCATTATTTTCGCAATACTTAATGGTAAATACAGGCTTGTACGGGTTTATTGGGGTTCACATAAGGTAACTTTTAAAATAATCAAACTTATTTATCTAGGTCGGTACCTAAGGTAGATATTTGACAAGCGATCTCTTTAGTAACGTTTCCGATTGATGTTAAGGTGTCCTGTGCGGTCCTTGAATCGATTAAAAATCAGTAAAGCTATATAACTAGAATCTATAAGTATAGCTAGATTTCCCTATCTAGATTCTAGATGTTATAGCTTTGCATTTATCTTCTAAAAGATTGATGCACACGGTTTGAACAGGTAGCTGCGATCCCTTTGCAGGTAAAGGTGGATAATGGGGATGTCCTATTGTCCACCCCTACCCGCGTAGGTACCTGTTCAGACGGCATATAACACGGCGCAGGAGGTGCAACCCCGTCAGTCTGTAGTTACGCCGCTCTCCACACGCCACTACACATGTCTCGCTTGTCGCCACGCGCCGCGCTTTTGTGCTCAGTGTTCATTTGTGCGTTTCTCGTATCGACACCAACCTTTACGTGAAGTAAATAATTTTCTAAGACTATTGTAGATATTTGTGAATTTAGCTGTTAAAAGTTACTGAAAGTGAAGTGCTAAGTGGTTCTGTTCAATTAGAACTATCTAGATCTTGGTAAGTTACAATTTACACTATCTATATCTAATTTTGTTTTAGTAGGTTTAATTTTGTGTAATAGTTTTATCTTGTTCATCAAGTTATTTTTTAATCTATATAGGTATGTTCCAATATAAAACTTTGAAAGTACAGATTAAATAAAATAGTTACTAGTGGGGTGTCAAATATCTGTAGGTAACAGATAATTTAAAAGTATTTTTTAGGATAATATTTAATAAAATCGATTGATACTGAAAACGAGGACGTAAATAAAAAATATTTTATGTCTGTATCCCAAAACACCATTACACCAAAATTACAGAATTTTCTGAATAATAAATAGGCGTTAAAACTGATAAAGGATATTTGAAACCCAACAACTTTCTGAGTTCACAGCGTACTAAAAACTTTTCAGCTGTACCTATAATATTAGTAGGATTAGATCCTTCACCTTTTTCCATTGTGCTTTTAAACCCGCTTTGACAAATAATATAAATTTACCTGAGACCCTTTGCCACTGGCACTTCAGGAATCGTGGTATTCCTTTTACCGGTTGTACGAGAGCTGGGGTTCCTGGGCCAGGTATTTAAAGAGGGACACCATACTAATGCATTTTTCATTTTCAGAAAAATGGAATCATACATCCATCAAACAGCGAGAAACTCTCTTTCATCGGAGAGCAGTAGCAATCCAAACAGTCCACGCTACTCTCACACCAATGTGACACACTCGGTGCGTATATATTTGTATCCTTATAAAAATCAAATTAAATGAAGTTAATTGAAATTTATATTAAATTAAATTAATTAAAATTAATGAAAATTAAATTAATTATTAATTTAAATTAAATGATATTAATGAAATTAAATGTGGGTAAATGTGTTTAATATAGGCACGTAAGTTAATAGCATCTCAGATGCAAGGAAGAGAGAAGATATTGTGATATATTTTTTCTTTACATATAATACCTGACCGTTGTTTAATAATTAAAAATACTCGACCAGGGTTTAACACCAGTTAATACTAGTCTTGCAAACTGCTCGTGCCAACCTGTGTCAGTCCGTTTTAGTATGGCAATTAAGCGCATCATATTTTAGCAACCTACCTATCTACGTTGTGAATAGGCGTGATTCCTATGATAAATTATGCTTAATCATTATTTATTATTTTTTAGACAAAATCAACCGAAGAATCGTGGTTTTATCAAGATATCTCGGAGACAGACCGCATAACAAAGGAGTCAGATTTAAATATTATACAGAATAATAGAGCTGATTTCGAAAATGATGTAAAGAATGCAAAAATGGACATCAACAATACCGAGTACGACATTAGAAAGCATGCTTTTAAAAATATGCCTCTTAAGGGGGTCAATAACTTAACTGACTTTCTATTAACCGAACGACTCGAGAACGAATGTGTAACAGTTTATGTTATTGACCCCGACGATCCAATGGATATAGATACTTCCTCAGATGATGATTTCGATGATGAAAGCAATACTTCTGCTAAAAATAATATTGCTGACGACCAGAATATTAATTTTGTCGACCAAATGTCATCAAATGACGGCTCTAATGAGTATTTTATTAATCAAAAGGAAACGAAGACACTTGATGATTTTCAAACTGCCCTTAATGATCCAAGTGAAATTATTATTAGGAATTGTGTAAACGAAACTGCAACTGATATTGATGAGCACTATAATAAACGTAAGTCATCTTTAGAAAAACCTATGCAATTTCAATTATCTTCTACTACCCAAGTAGGTGATTTACTAGACGCTCATATAGATTTAACTGGAGGACATTCATACCTAATACATGAATACCAGCCACTTGAGGACATTTGTTTAGATTTTCTACCAAATATCAACGAGACTGAATCCTGTGTTCCTTTAGAAGAAATAGATTTATCGGATCTATATTTTGACCATGAAAAGGAAAAGTCAGTAAATAACATGTCCGTATATTTAACCAAAGAACATGTAGATAGTTTTTTTATAAAAAATATAACCGATGTTAAAGATACAATGACAGAGAAAAAAGATAATCAAAACACTAAATTAGAAAATAAGGATAGTTTTGAACCTGTTACTTTAAACGAAAAATCAAGAAATGCAACTTTAACCGATATAAAAAATGAAGAAAATAGTACAGAAAAATTAATAATGGATCCAGTACTGAAAACTGAAAATATCGTTAGTTATATTAATACATCTTCTGAAGCAAATGTCGGATGTAATAGTGCTTCAAAGGATAGAATAATATTGAAAATAATTAATAAAACTAAAGTAATTTTAAACTGTGGGAACTTAACTCAAACAATTAAAAAAAAGGAATGTAAAGATAGGGTTCGTACTAAACTAAACAAGAAAGACAAAACTACCACACTTAATAACAAACACGATTACGTAAATAAGAAAGATAGGATTAGGTAGTAACAAATTATTTAAGGTGTGTGAATCTGTTCCAAAACATGAAAACAGAAAAGAAAGGCCGATCAAGATAAAAATAAAATAGTCTATCATATTAGTAAGTCATCTTCTAAATCTATATACATTGTGTAAACGGATCCATTGCCAGAACTTACTACGCAAAAAGATGTAAACGGGAATCAAGAAAGTAGAAAGCAAAAACAATGTCAAAGACTCATCAGTAGTTAATACAAAGCGTAAAAAAGAGTAAAATATTAGAAACATCACAACATAAACGTTGAATAATACTGATGTCAGATCTGAAGAAGTTCAGCAAGAAAGAATTGACAAAGAAAATAAATAAAAGCATAGGTACTCATTCTAAAATCAGACATGAACCGAAATATAGACGTACATCAAGATCTGACTCTTGTGGTCTCCCAAGAAGAAGCCGGTCGAAGTCACAGAGTCGCTATCGCTAATATAGACCGTCAGATTTTTCATACAAGAGAAAAATAACCTTCGGTCGGAGACATCAAATCAATGTATAAAAATGATTGCAATATCGTTCATTGATATCAGAGTTGCTAAGTAGCTTGATAGATGGATCTGTGCCATACTCTTAAATGGCGGTTACAATAAGGTAAAGAATTTCAACTTGTATCAGTACGGCTCCCGTAGCTCAATTGGTTAGAGCATTGCCCTGGATTAGGCAAAGGTTGCGGGTTCAAGTCCCGTCTGGGCCAAGTTGTCTTTTTTCACTTTATAATAAAAATATTAAGAGAAACATAATTTCACCAACATACCGGCAGACGGCAGAAGGTCTCCCTCAGTGAGACGCAGCCTATGTAATATAGTTCTGTCGAGGTCGCCTCGCAGCCTGCAAGGTCTGAGACAAGATCTAAGACTCCTACAAGAAATAATAATTAAAACAAATAATTATTCAAGCAATCTTGAGAAGTATTAGGAAGCTCATCGTCATCGTCGAGGTAAGCAGGCACGAAACGAAAGTGTACTTATATTTTCTTTTTATACTTAATCATTATGTCTGTAAGTGAGGTCTGTCGTAGTCGGTACAAATTGGTACACCTGCGTCTGCGTTTTGGGGATAATATGTAACGAATGTGTGTGTTATCGTTCACCATACTCCTAAATAACCATCTACAGGCGACGCACTTGTCGTTGGCAAGTGACTAACTGCCAATAATTTATTCAAGCGATACTTGTAATTCGATAAGCATCTACGATGCTATGCAAAGGGCAAATCTGAAATAAGGCCCTGATGCCCAACTTTTGTATTAAGCTGAAAAATCATTTACCCATGTCTGTGCATGGATTTACTTATAGCAACACTAAATTAAACTGACTAGACGAGTCAGCCAATGACTGAAAGCCATTCAGTGTCACTGTCAAAAATCATTGTCAAAGAGTATTGCATCATTGTAGGTAGGTACGTTTTTTTTCTCAATATTAAAATTTTCAATTCTGATCATGAATACTGACTTTAGATGAATGAATAAATAAATACAATATTTAACTTTAATGATAATGCTTGGTGTAATATTTCCAAGCAATCTATTATACCCCTTTTCATGATTGGGCACCGAGGGCCAAACCTAATATGATGGTCTGTTATTGCTTTTCCCACTGAGATAAGTTGAAGGGCTAGTGAATACCCTTTGCTTGGGCACCTAAAGCAGTAATTTGGTTTACTTAAATCGCGTTCCATCTAACCTTCAACATGGGTAGATCAAAAGTCAAGGCTCGGTATTATAAATCGTAAAGGCATTTAAATACGGTTATACTTTTATTGCAGTTAAAGACAATAACCTGCTCAAGCGAAACCACTTTACATAACATTGTTAATCACAACTTTCAGTTAATCGACATCCTCCTGCACATCGTCTTCAAGCTCATCTTCTATTCAGTCAGCCATGTCACTCTCGCGGCTCCTACAAACGAGCACACATGCATGTAAAGGAGAATAATAGGAGTAGTTGGCTATTTCTACTTTTTACGATTCTCATCGTCACCTTCATGGTAAATTTTAAATACTGATTATTTCAACTATTTTTGTAAACAAACACAAAGCTTTCGGTAAGATAAGTAACATATATAAGTCAAAAAGTTAAATTGTGAGTCAGATTTGGAAGAATAACGTTTTGAATTATTAGATCCCACGTAGGTGACGCGACGATCCACGAAGGTGATGCAGTAGCTTTACAGACATTATTAATCATTATTTAAATACTAATTATAAGTTAATATATGTTCATTCGGCAGTTATAATGGTAACAGCTAGTTAACTAAAACAATTACCAGGTCCTATATACATGCTTTTGACGTAAAAGTTATTCTGGAACCATATAACACAGTACATCTCTTTGGCACAAAGTAGCAAATTATCAGTTATCTAGATCCCATAGCATAAGCTTATATTGTCTTAATTTGGGCTAGCTAGATGATCTTGTGTGAGATTGTCCGTACCTGGCTACTTATAATGGAAGCACTCTGCGCCTAGACGATCGGCTCACCGAACTCGAGGTAGAACTGGGTCGCAGAAACTAGCACATACTGGGGTTGTGCGGAGTTCGAAGAAAGAGGGAGGACACGCTAACCCTTGCGTCGAGCGACCTATTGTACTTTCGGGAAGGTGATGGAAGACATTCTTCCGAGGGCGCTGACGGCTTTATGGTGCAAAAGGACCTCGTTAGTAGCATTGTGGAGATCAGCAATGTTTCGTCTCGGGTAGCATACGTAATACTGAGACTCACCAACAGGTACTCCCTGAAGGTGATTCAGGTGTACCTATGCCCCGACTTCAAGAAGCACTTACGAGGCAGTTGAGAATGTGTACGAGGACGTGGTGAAAGCATTACAATGTACTGCCAAGACTCACTACAATGTTGTGATGGGAGACTTCAATGCCAAAGTGGGAGTATAAGAACGCCGTGAAACGAAAATCGGACCCTTTGGTGTGGGGCGTAGAAATGACCGGAGGCGTATGCTTATCAACTTTCTTGAGGCTCAGGGGCTCTTCTTGATGAACTTATTCTTTAAGAAGAAGCTCTCTAGAAGGTGGACTTGGCGAAGCCTCTACAAGGTCACAAGGAACGAGATAGACTTCGTCATGTCGGACAAGAGGTGTATATTTAAAGATGTCTCAGTGATCAACAGGTTTAATACCGGAAGTGATCACCAACTCGTGCGAGCATCTCTGAATTTAGACTTCCGCGCCGAAAGGGCCCGGATGATGAAGCCTACTCTCCGACCTACTGCGCTCCAAATAGCTTTGTGTGCCGAGAAGTTTCCATTGGAGTTTCAAAATCGTTTCGATCTGCTGGAAACCACTGGCAAGGATTTAAGGCCGACACTGTAGTCAGGACGCTACAACAAGTCTCCCGAAGGTTTCTGTCTGGAAAAAGCAAAAATAGGTGTTCCAAGCTTTCGCCCGAGACTCTCGAGCTCATGAGAATCAGACGGCAAATGCCATCTATGCATACGTCTTCGTCAGACCAGAGAGCTTTAAACATCAAAATCCGAAAGCTGATACGATGCGACCTCAGACGTTATAACACCAACATCGTCGAGGCAGCGATCGAACAAAATTGGGGTACTATAGTCTTTGCGCAACAGCTTCGAAGACCCCGTCTGACCAAATTGAAAACAGCGGGTGGCAAACCGTGACCTCGAGGTTCGAGATTCTCGAAGAAGTTAAGAGCTTCTATAGAGACCTATATGCATCACGGAAAAAAAACCGATGGGACCTAGCGACTGTGACCACAGAGCCCCACTCACGCGCCACTATACCGAAGAGGAAGACATTCCGGATATTGACCAGGGCGAGGTCAGGGCGGCTCGCAAACAACTAAAAACCAATAAATTCCCTGGAGAGGACGGAATTACAAGTGAGCTTCTTAAAGCTGGTGGGACTCTAGTTCTGAAAGAGCTGACGAGTCTCTTTAATTCCGTCGTCCAACAGGTACAAACACCTAAAGCGTGGAGCGAAGTGCGGTGGCTCTGTTTTTCAAAAAGGTGACAAGACCTTGCTGAAGAATTACAGACCCATCTCACTCCTTAGACATGTTTACGAGTTGTTCTCGAGAGTAGTAACAAACCGCTTCGCCGGAAAACTCGACGAGTTTTACTCGAAGAGTACTACCTAAATGTATATTAGTTGATGTATAAGGTATTAAGTGCCTTAATTAAACTTTAAGTGGCATGACTCTTTCCCGGGATCTGTCCTCGAGACTTGGATGCGAAGGGTCACAGGTCTACGCCTCGAGAGCCAAAACATTGGCATGATGTGAAATTTCTTAGCATGCTGCACGCCTCAAGAAGCGGAACTGCACCTGAACTAACCCAAAAGACGCAAGATAACGCCAAAACCCGTAGGCGAGGCCACGGTGATAGCCTAAGCCTGTCAGGTACCCTGATACATCTTTCTAAGGAGTTACCCGGGGCGGCGCCTAGCACTAGACGGGTAAGTAGGTACGGTGTGAGTTTTAGACGGTATGGACTGTGGGATCTGGCAAAACGTCCGGTGGGATTTCTACTCCTATAAAAGGGCATCACACGGAATGTTATAGGTATTGCTCTGTCAGTTGCCATGATCGTAGAAACCTAGTTATTTGTTCTGCTATCATTCCGCTACATACTACAATACGAATCTGAACGAGTACCACTCTTACAGAAACTAGTCAAAGATCACTTTCGTGGCATAAACTCACCTTCGTGGGTAAAACGACACGCAGAATGTGACACGAAGGTAACGAAAATATAACTTTTTTTCAAATTCCGACAAAGTTTAGCCGTTACGGTTTAAATCAAATACTACATAAATATCTCTATTTATTTGCGGTTTCGATGAATTGACTCTGACTTCAATAGCTATTATACAATGTACAAAAAGTCACCCACGAAAAGTACTCGAATTAAGTGTCAAATGTAGAAACTTACAGATATTTTTTTTTCTAATGGAGCCAGAAGAAACACGTTGCGCTCTTGCGATGCCGGTCGACCAATAACGTTCAGTTAAGTTGAGTTTTGTTATTGGGGCGGTCGTTTTGGTCAACAGTCAACCGTTTACTACGCAAATCTAAAGTACCTAGATTCGTGTGACCGACGTATATTGTGTTTTAAGTTCTAAATAATAGTTACAAATTTTTTTTTGTAATACTGTGTGTGTAGTGTATGTTATCACGGTGAATTTAGTGTATGTAACTTCAAAATCTATGGAAATTTGGTGAAGCAGTAACCTAATGTTTAACTGAATCGGGAAGTGTGACACGAGTAGAATGCGAAAAATGACCCCGATTTTGACCTTTCGTGTTGATTTTTGGTATGAATATTTACTTCTATTGCAACAAATTTCATGTATTTTATAGCTTAATAGCTGTTTTATCCACCATTTTAAAACATTTCTTTCTAACTCATACGGTTTAGAAAATATAAGCGTGTGACCATCAAATTTAAGCAACGAGTAGAAATAGCCAGTTACCGCTTAGAGGATAGGTATGGTATATTTTTATTTTTGAATACGTAAATTATTGTAGCGAGCATGTTTTGTATATTTTTTTAGAATTTTGCTTTAGACAAACTACGACTCCAATAGAAGAAAAACGGATGGTGACAAGGCCTAAGACCATTACAAGGAACACATAAACAAATACTTATCGTACAAGCAGTGTTGAGAAGACCCCACCCAAATTACTGAACTGGTGTCGGAGTGATACTACCTTTGGGAGCTCTTCGCATCGTTCAGGTAACCATTTATAAACTAAAACTGTCACATTCTAAAATCGTACGTATTACTTATACATATTTATTATGAAGTAGCGGTTCCCTGCCACGCTTCGCTGTGACTTTTTATGGTGGTTTCATGTAGGTACGTATGAGTAATGCGTAACAAACCAAAGAACTTTTTTGAAATGTATCGACCCATTATTTCAAAAAAGTGAAATTTTGAGCCGTAACCAAAATCGTAAATTTTTCAGAAAATCCAATTAACACCCGAATCAATAGAAGTTTCACATGAAAAAAATATTCTATTCTGTGATCAAAGTTTAACACCTCGTGCGCACGTTTAAAAAAAAATCAGTCTGATAATATTTCCCTTATGCACCAAAATTCTAATTTTAAAAATAACACGCACAATATATCTGACATCTTTAGGTATATAACTTCTCATTCAGTGTATCTGGTTCATGCAACGCTCCTTCAGCTCTAACAAAACGGTTACCGTTCCAGGTATACGTAGGTTTAATTTAAACATTTTAATACCTAACTACGCATATAACGATAGGAAGTATGTATATTTTTTTACTTGTTGGTATAGAGATGCGACTGTTCCGGTAGAAGAGAGACGGAGTGTGTACGTGGGACGGTTATAAAAGGACATCACTGAGTCGCACCTCAGGAACCTTTTCTCAAAGTTTGGCTCTGTGCAAGATGTCCGACTACACAGTAGGTAAGGAGTACGGGTAAAGTGACACATTGCTTTGAGGACATTTTCCGTAAATTCTCATTACAAAGAGAGTACATAAGTACAGTAGTAAATATTTTGTTACAATACTGCAGGTATTGCTTTGAATGTGGCTTAATGTATTGAACATAACAATAATAAGCATGTAATTGGGTTACAAATAATGAAAAGAAAATTATCATTTAATTAGTTTGCATTGCTTCAATATATATCTTGCTATTTTTGCTATGCAGGGAAACCTATTTCGGGCCATAGGTACTTGAAATGTAAAACAAAGTTGTGATAAATGATAGTATAGCTGTTGGTTTTCTAAATAAATTGAAATATAAAATAGTAAAAGTTAATAAAGCACTATGTCACCAGAAAAGTCCTGAAACTTAAAAAAAAAATCTCTGATTTCAGGTTCCGATATGGGTTTGTGACGCTCGGTCAGCGGTCGAGGTAGCTAGCAGTTTTCCTCTAACGTCGGTTTTGGCTGAAAAGGCTTTTATCGCCAAAGCAACCCCGATCGTGGTAAGAATAATTGATTGTTTATTTTTGTAACAAACACTTGAGCAAACTATACTATACGGCATAACATCCATGAGGAATTTCTGCACATATGAAAAAAAGAGAACGGTTATCGATATTCCAATCTATCGTAAGTCCCACATCTACAACAGTAGTTGAGCAGGACGATGTGTATATCCGCTGGAACAATAAGGAGACTGCAGCGTTTCCTTTCTACTGCCACAAAATTTGCGTTCTCCTAATAATATATTTATTTGGCTTGCTCAAGTATGATTACATTTTCGGACATAGCCTTAGTTACCTATACAACTTCGCAGGACTATTTATTTCAGCAGGAAAGGACCTCTGTTTTAGTCTGTACTATGCTCAGGTTATACCTTAGTAGGTATATAATATTACGTAAACACAGTGTGATTTTTCCACAGATGTCTGGAAATGCGGAGAGAGGGCGTCACATGGAGCTCCCACACTACAGTTGCGAAAGGACGCCGACAAGACATTTAAGCAAATGCTCTATGAATTTAAAAGCGAGATTAACCAACGTTAATACGATTAACACGTGAAGACTTTCATTGACTCTACGCTGGTATCCCCCACTTTTTTTTTTATACCACTAAGGTGGCAGACAAGCATACGGCCCACCAGAAGGACCGGTGGTCACCGCAGCCTATGAACGTTTGCAACACCAGAGGCGCCACACTCGCGCTGCCGACCCTGCAAAAACCTTCTAAGACCCCTTTTGAAGAACCCCATACTGTAGGCGTTTGGGAAAACCGAGGCAGGGAGATCATTCCACAACCTAAGCGTGCTTGTGGTGGTTATAGCTGTAAAGTTGGCAACTGATGAAGTGATGATTGTGACAGTTGTTAAACTGATATTCAGCTTACATGTGAAAGTGATAAATTATGAAAATGATATAAGAGTGAAATCACAATACTCCATTTGGTTAGGTACTTAAAAAAGGTAAAAAAGAATATGTGGTTTTATGAAAACACGGAACCAATATGGCGGCCGACCGGCACGCGACATGCAACCTTAGACCATATAACTAAGCATGATGATCAAGTTAGATGATCTAAGCATGCAACAGACGAAAAATTATGTAACGATGTAATAAAAGTTTCACTTTTAAAGAAAAACGGATTAAGGGTTCTTTTATAGTCATTTTTTGTTCCAAAATAGAAAGAAACCAAAATAAATCATTTTGAAATTTAAAATCTATTTTTGCTTGTATATTTTCCCAGATTATTTAACCACTGTGTTTAATGTTAAGTTGCAATTATTATTTTCAAAGCTGTGAAACGATATTTTTAAATTAATTATAATGAATTTATTAAAGTACTGCACTGTGACTACCATAAAGAACCTATAACGACAGGTACTTATTCAAAACTGTGTAACTGTCAAAGTCTGTTCGCAGTTCGTGACTTACTTGTAGTTACTGATGACTGAAATTTTGTGTTTCTGTGCTGTTAATTCTGTTATTGTTGCAGTTGCTAGTTTTGTTGTTTTAACTGGAACAGGAAATTATGAAACCAGTGATCTTTGTAAGTAGGGTTGGATATAAATCGTCTGACTTAGTTTAAAATTTAATTTCTTTTATTGTTATGAAAATTTATGGTAATGACTATTTTTTATTTTCAGTTTAACTTTTAAATTATGTAATTCAGTAGTTAAATTTAGTTTTATGTAGCCCATAATCATCCAAGAGTATAGGCCATTGTCCTTTGTTGTACCTTTTTTTAGTACCTAACCAAATGGAGTACAAGTTAATTTATGACTATGATGTTGTAGACATAGACTGCTTAGTATTAAAATATTTAATTAAGTAGGTATGTTAGTAAGCATACATAAGATTATTGAAATTAATGTGTTTTATTTATATTGGTTTTGAAGCACCTAAGTAAACAATTTAACAAATTTATTACAATTTTTACTTACACAATCGCTAATACGAGCATGTTTTAAAAAAAATAGACAGTAACCAGGTTACGATTCTTATTAACCTTTTAGTAGATACATGACATATATATTATCGCTTATTATATGTACATGAGAGATGACCCGCACAATTTCGTTTGCATCACATGAGATTGAGAAGGAGAGAGGTGTGGTATTAATATGTAAAGTGATATAATGTTTCCCGTTGCATTTACTTCCACCATTCCTTTTTTTGGTACGGAACTCATGTGTGTCCGACTCGCACTTGGCCGGTTTTTATCGTTCAGTTGATTGGCTACCACTGCAGACCATGTTTGCCTACTCCCGTCACGTCGCTCATACTTCAAAACTTATTAAAAGGGGTTATTGTAAGTGAACCTTTAAAGATAGGCATACGACGTAAGAAAACGTATTTGCTGTAAGTAGCAAAACCCCAACTTTTCACCAGAGCCAAAAAACTTTTGAAAAGTTAGAAAAAAAATCATATCTTTTTAATTATTAGTGACAGATAGGTGATTTTTGGAACACAGTCTTGTAATTGGAATACGCGTGAACAGCAATGAAAATATTTTGATTAAAGTTATTGGAAGTAGGCTTTTCACTACTTACAGCAATTAGTGACTTCTATGGCTAAAGTTAAGTTGGGTATATTTACAGACCTTTAAAAAGCTGTACCTGAAATATTTAATAAATGACATTCCATTAAAAAGATGTAAGACTGCTCTGATAATATACTGATACCACTTAATTGGTATAAATAAAGAATCGTTTGTATGTGTGTTACAAGTTAAATGCTGTGAGTTTGTTATTTTGTTTAATAATAAACAAAATAACAAACTTACAACATTTAACATAGCTCGACTCGACTTTTGGCGCATGGCGATGGCGAATGTGGTCGCGTTAATTGAGAAAGGCCTATGGCCAGCAGTGGACTGTCATAGGCTGATTTGATTGATCCATAAATACTTACATTATGTTAAGTGTATAATTTGTGTAATATTCAATGTTCCTACTTAGAATAATATTTATAATCAGCCTATGACAGTCCACTGCTGGCAATAGGCCTTTCTCAATTAACGCTACAACACACGCCATGCGCCAAAAGTCTAGTCGAGCTATGTCGACCATTCATCATGATGAATGAGCGAACATGCCTAGCTTTATCCAGGTTATGCTAAGACTAACACGACAAAATGCTCTTAGACTGTGCAGCATCACAACTCAAGTTGTGAGATTATAACACAATGATGTTTAGTGTTACTCACCAACTAGCGCGAGGTAGCTATGCAGAGAACTCTTTCCCAGGGCGCCTTACTACAGAGATTCCAGTGTGCGTGCAAAGGTAGGCTAGGGCTCTAACGAAAACAGACAATAGGGTGTACACACATATATCTATTAAGAACACAGCACGCTACAGAGACACACAGAGAGCTTATTCGCTGGTAGACACAAATATCACAGATACACAGTAAAATAGTCTGGGCTTAGGTACTAATACTACTAGACTACACATAAGTAGTGGATCTACTGGCCTGCAGTGTGAGCTGAGTGAGAGTGACTGGCTGTTGTTACTGCCAGGTGATGACGGCAGATACCTCTCACATGAGAAGCTCGTGTAGTCCGCACTTCCACGTTGTCGTACCACGTGCAGCCCACTAACTTATAGGTGCGGCACCAAATATCTCAAAAGGCAACTAGCCCCGTAGTTAAAAACCCTGTCATGACAAGTAAACGACAAATGAAATAATTGACATCGCGACCGACGAAATTCGAACCGCTTAGCAAACAAGAAATGACACTCACCGGTATCCCGGGTGTAGGTTGACACAGAGTCCAACTCCTTCCGAGGAGAATCAGTAAACTCAGAATAATTCCTTAACAGGTCCTCATGTTGCAACTAACAACCTCCAAAGAAAAATTGAGGCGTGCCACTCAGAGTAATATCAAACTCCCTCGTCCTTAGCCGATCTTAAAAAGAGACTTCGAACTTTGTCTCAGGGCTTTATCCCCTCTCTCACGTGGAATCGTCTCGAATTTCATCTAAAACCTGCTTTCATTGAATGCAAAAACGATTCGTCACTGATCCTTATGACATCCTGTCATTCTGACAGCAGAAATGTCACCACTGACAACCGATTAAAAAAAGATAACTCGATAAGGCTGCTTTCACATCCTGAATACTGCATCTATAGAAAATAAATGCTACAAGATGAGTTCGCTGTTTATATTCACTCCCCATCCATTAAAATGTATTTCAGAGCAATAGTGATGAGCTTAGGGAATATTACATGTCCCGGTGTCATACCTCTGAGCAGGTCAATGAAATTAGTTGGCTGATCCTCCAGCTGGATGGTCATGGCGGTCTGGTACAAGCATAACGACATCGTTGCAGTACATCCAGAACTGCTCAGGTTTTGATAGGAGTCGAGGCTGTCTTGTAGTCCATGAAAGCGTTCTGTCCTGTTTATTCGTTGTTACTGGTATTTAACCTGTAGGAGCTATCTCCTATCAAATTATCAGAAGGCAGTAGGTGCAATAAAAAGTCGGCGCGTGTCAATAGTAACTCTGTATATTTGCGACTGAAAAACTTATGAGCGGGCGCAGCCGCCTCTAGGTACACAGGTACATGAGAAATGCATAATGCACGGCGTGCGTTCCAGGAACTACATATATCCATATCATGTGTCCCTACAGTAGCCCCCCTCATAAAAAGAAAAAATCGCTAAAAAGTTCTTAAAATTAACATAATTTTCTTAATTCTAACACTGTCACTGAATATGAAAATTTCACAGTTAACAATTCACATTTGAAATCAGTATGCAATATCCGCAGCGTGCCCAGTTTGGGTAGGTGGTTGGGTTACCCTGACCACTGGTGGAGAACATGCCACCTTCGCTGCTTCTTTCGCAAACCAGCTGCGCACTCGCTTTTTAACGCGACTTCTTATTAGATACAACAACATTAAACCCATAGCTATTGCTATGACTATGAGAATTATCTCCATATAGTTCACTTTTTGGCCAATCAACTCATTCGTAACTGACTGAGCGATCGCCAAATTGTTCTGCTGAGGTTTACTTTGATTGTACCCCATAATGTAGAAAAAAATTGTTAAAACGTAACTAGAAACACACTGTGTATATAAAAATGTAAAAAAAATCGACGTAACTTTAACAAGTAAGTATAGACAATAAGGTGTAAAATGTAAATCACAAATAATTTTAATAACAAAACTACACACATTTTATAGTAAAATTTTTATCAGGGTGTGTAACCCAAAATAATAATTTACTCACACAGTTACAAGTTACCTAAAAACAATGCTGAGTCTTACAATATTTGCATGAAATAAATTTTCTAATGACATTCAACAAAAATACAAAATAATCAAAACAATTTATAACATTATAACTATATTTCAACATCGAATGCGACGCTTATCACCGTACCTACCTTACTGCTAACTAGGCAAAACGTAGTGGTGTTTTGATAACACGTCCACATCGAGTTGTCTTAGGACATATGACATCACTAGACCTAACTGTACTAGAAGTGTCATTGTTTAAAATAAGGTTGTTATTATCACTAACATTCTTAGAACCAAAATTGTGTGGAGAATCGTCTATGTCTATGGTGTAGGCTGGTTTGAGCCTATCTATAGATACAGATGACTCTCTATTACCTATTTTTAAAGTAAAATATTTAGGTTTTCTATTTATAACTAGATAAGGTCCTTCATATGGCGGTTGTAAGGATTTACGCAACATGTCATTCCTCACAAAAACACTTTTACATGAATTTAAATTACTTGGAAGGAATAATGAGCGTGTATTACTATGACATTTCGGTCGCGGCTTATATTCGGCAATAGTATCTCTTAACTTTTGTAAATATTCCGAATCCGAATCGCTAATTTTAGAATTGTCATAAAATTCACCAGGTAAACGAATTGTCTTACCATACGTTAGTTCAGCTGCGCTCACTCCACTGTCACATCTAGTAGCGGTACGCAAACCTAGTAACACGGTAGATAATTCGTCTACCCAATTACTGATGTTGCATTCTAAACGAGCCATCAGAGCCACTTTTAGTGCTCTATGCCACCGTTCAATCATGCCGTTACTTTGTGGGTGATAAGGGGTTGTGCGTAATTTATGTATCCCTAAATATTTCATTAACTTACCAAATAAATCGCTTTCGAATTGCCTACCCTGGTCGCTTGTAAGCTTCGAAGGGCAACCAAATCGCGATATCCAGCCGTCGTAAACTACTTTTGCTACTGTTTCAGCGGTAATATTTTGAACGGGGTAAGCTTCGGGCCACCCTGTGAAACGATCTATCATCGTTACACAGTACCTATACCCGTCGGCTGAGGTAGGTAAGGGACCTACTATGTCGATATGTAGATGTTGGAAACGTTCAGCTTGTTCAAAATCTCCTACACCGGAAACAGTATGCCTACTAATTTTTACTCTTTGACATTGTACACAGGCTCTTGCCCATTTGGCAATATCCCTATCCATGTCCGGCCAAAAAAATTTTTGTTTTAATAACTGTTTAGTAGTTTTTATACCGGGATGACTGAGGTTGTGTACAGATTGAAAAGCTAACTTCCTAAAATCTTCTGTTAAATACGGTCTAATTCTATTCGTAGATATTTCGCAATAAATATGTTTATTAATATCGGGTAACCATATCTGCTTCAATTGCAAGTTGTTACCAGGTGCACGTAATGCTTGCATTAGGTACTCGTCGCTAGACTGTTTGTCAGCTAATTCTTGGAAATCGAGTAACGTGGGACAGGTTACAGTTTCAATTCTTGAAAGTGCATCTGCCACCATGTTATCGCTACCTTTTATATGACGGATGTCCGTGCTGAATTCACTGATAAAAGAAAGATGACGAATGCGTCTAGGGCTTTCTTTATCACTATTTAATTTTGTAAAAGCGAATTCTAGTGGTTTATGGTCTGTAAAAATAATTAATGATCGACCTTCTACTAAATACCTAAAATGCCTGATAGCTAAATATATCGCTAACAACTCGCGATCGTACGTTGAATAATTTTTTTCCGTATCTGATAGCTTTTTGGAAAAATAACCAAGTGGTTGCCAACGACCTTCAACTGATTGCTGTAAAACTGCACCAACACTAGTATTCGAAGCGTCAGTCATAAGGGCTAGGTTAGTGTCTGGCAAAGGGTAAGAAAGTGTAGCGGCGCTTTGTAAGCTTTCCTTACACTTCTCGAATGCCTCGATCGCCTTATCTGTCCACTGTATAGGGGTCTTGTCACGTTTCTTGGAATTATGCAAGTATTTATTTAACTCGGCTTGATAATCTACTGCATTCGAAATATGTGAACGATAAAAATTAACCATGCCTAAAAATCTACGTAATTGTTCCACGTTTTCAGGTTTCGGAAAATTTACAATAGATTGTACCTTGGTTTCCAACGGTCGTACGCCCTCCGTAGATACCTCAAATCCTAAGAAATCAAGTTTAGACACACCAAATACACATTTAGACAAATTAATAGTAATACCAAACTCATTAAACCTTTGGAACACTGCATTTAAGTGCTCTTGATGTAAATTCTCATTTTCACTGGCTATAATAACGTCATCGATGTAGTTAAACAAAAAATCAAAACCTTGTAGTACTACTGTATCCATAAATCTTTGAAATGAATTTGATGCTGAGCGGAGTCCAAAATTCATCTTTACAAATTCCCAAAGACCGAATGGCGTTATTATAGCAGTCTTTTCGATATCCTGAGGAGCCACTGGTATAAAATGATAGGCTCGGTTCAGATCTAACCTCGTAAAAATAGTCTTTTTTCCGGCTAAAACATATTTAAAATCCTGTAAGCGCGGAATTGGGTAACGATCGGGTTTGGTTACAGCATTTAATCGTCTGTAATCCCCACATGGCCTAATTCCTCCGTCCTTCTTGGGTACCACGTGTAATGGGCTGGCCCAAGGAGACTTGGATGGACGACAAATTCCTAACTCGGCCATAATTCGGAACTCCTCCTTGACTTTCTTATAACGGTCTGGAGGTAAGGGTCTGGCCTTCGCATAAATCGGTGGGCCTGTTGTTTCAATATAATGACATACCGAATGTTTGGGTATTTCCTTATAAGACATCGGCCTAGTTATATCGGGATAAATTTCTAATAATTTATGCCATTTATTACTACAATTAATTGACTTAATAGACGAGTCACAAATGTCGTTTTTAACAATGGATGCAAGGACATTTAAATTTGTAATCTGATCTCTCAAAGTCCGCGCGCTTAAATCTACTAACAACTTATAATGGCTTAAAAAGTCAGCTCCTATTATAGGTTGTTTGACAGCGGCAATTATAAATGACCAATTAAAAGCTCTCCTTAAATTAAGATCTAATACTAAATTGCACATACCGAATGTTCGTATCTCCGTCCCGTTGGCGGCGTAAAGTTTATATTCGTCACTTACGACATTTTTCGACGCGCACTTTTTGGAAACCGGAATTACCGAAACGTTCGCACCTGTATCAATCAGAAATTTTAGTCCACTATTTCTGTCCGTAACACATAGGCGATTATTTGTCAATCCGATACAAACTTCCGCCTCAGTTTGTATCATATTTAGTTTTCCGCAATTTTCTCCTTCTTCCAATTACATGGAGGAATACATTTAGCGGCTTTATTTTTGTATCTGTAGTGATAAAAACATAACCAATCTGGGTTTTTACGTTTACCACTTTCACTCCTCGGACGCGACCTTGGCCCTTCATGGCGTCTCCCGGTACTTCTCCCGCGGTGTGGCTGTTGCCACCTCTTCAGCTCTGCCACCTCGATGCACAGCTTTTTCACCATAGCTGCTAAATCCGACGTATTGGATTCCACTGGCGAGCTACGTGATGTTACTTCCGCTATCTCCGGTAGTTTGGTCGCTTCCATGACCTTGTCCGCTATAACCGCTAGACCTTCCAGCTCCTTTGTCTCGGTCACCGTCAGAACTGCCTGTACTGCTGTGGGAAGATGACTGTTCCACATTATTTTTAAAGTCGGGTCCGGTATTTTCCCCCGGGCCAACTCTCTCATTCGCCGAAGTAATTGAGATGGTTTTTGAGATCCTAAAACCATTTCGCTAAGTAGTTTTTGAAATTGCCGGGTCTCCGATTCTTCAAAAACTTGCATCAATCGATCCTTTAGCGTCTGATATTTCTGAGTTTCAGGTGGAGATAACAGTAAGTCACTAACCTGTTCGATGGCGTTCTTTTTCAGTTTAGTGACGACCAAATTTTGTTTGGCGGCGTCACTTAACTTTTGACTGTCGGTGGCGGCCTCGAATTGGACGAACCAGAGTCGCGGTTGATCCGTCCAAAATTCGGGTATCCTTGACGACACGGTGATGCTGGCCAACGCCGTTTCGCTCTCGGCCTTGACTACCGATGACGCGGCGTTGTTTGCTGATTGAGGATTCATCTTCACAAAATATTAACACGAACGCGAATGCACACTCTACTACTTTACTCAAATGTTCGTTCGGGGTCACCACTGTAGGAGCTATCTCCTATCAAATTATCAGAAGGCAGTAGGTGCAATAAAAAGTCGGCGCGTGTCAATAGTAACTCTGTATATTTGCGACTGAAAAACTTATGAGCGGGCGCAGCCGCCTCTAGGTACACAGGTACATGAGAAATGCATAATGCACGGCGTGCGTTCCAGGAACTACATATATCCATATCATGTGTCCCTACAAACCTGTTAAGCTCTGACATCTATAAATATACACTTGTCAGTTATGATAAAGTATATCTCGAATCTAGTGACTTTACCGGACCTTAGCCAATTCCACTTTCAGGTAGGGTATCAAGAAGACTTTCTGGAAGTCGAAAAAGTTGACCAGCATGAATCCTCGGTAATTCCTGCATCCCACGACAAAAGGATCAATTTTCGTTTCTCTACGTTCTTGTATTCCTACAATGGAGTTAAAATCCACTAAAACAACTTTGAAGTGAGCCTTGGCAATGCCGGTAATACTTTCGTAATGTACGACTTCGCCTGCCTCGTCCGTGCTTCTCGAGATCGGGGCCTACACCTGTGTCATTTTCAGGGGGTACCTGTCGGTGAGCTCGAATGAGGTCCTTTTTTTGTTTCATAAAATCTGCACCGCCCTTAAAGGACTTCCCTTCATCCCCCTTTAGAAAATAAAAAAAGGTTGCTTGACGCACAAATTTGCGTGTCTTCCTCTTTCTTCGGACCTCGCATTAGCCTGTCTGTGACAGTTTATGCAACCTAGTTCTACCTCAAGTCCTGCGTCTATGTTTGCCATGATCTTGTCTGTCAATTAGCAGACGCACCACTCACAGGTGATGCTAGCTTGAGCGCCGAAGACGTTAGTAGGGTTCCGTCGCACCCCCGAGTATAACCCAACCAGACAGAATAAAATAGATCACAAAAAAATTAAACAAATCCCTTGAAGTAAAACTAATACTATATTGTTCTACCACTACTGAAGTTAAGTTTTTATAGAAACGCGTGGGCTATATTTTGATGCCGTAACCGATTTGTAGTAAAATGTCATATAACAATGCTTTAATTGTTCATTAAATAAATAATTCATACCTTAAAAAATTAGTTTTTTCTTATTTTCTTAGTCTTTTTAACAAGCTAAAATGTAACTAGTAACCATGAAAATGATTTTAAAAGCATCCATAGAAAAGTGCTGTACTTGTATCTTGAGTTCATTTACAGACCATAAGAATGCTATACGTAATCTTTTATTTAATTGACAGCCCAAAAATGCTGTAAGGAATATTTGCCAGTATTTTTTGGGCATTTGACTGTCCACAAGAATGCTGTAAATCTTATCAGATGTTTAATAATAAACCGAACTTTTGGCTGTAAGTAAGAAAAGTTATAAAACACCGGTTTTTGAGACACTTACAGCAAATTGAACACGTAAACTTTTCAAATTAATACCCAATTTTATATTTTTTTGTCGTCGTAGCAATATGAGACCCAGACCATTCGACGCAGAAAAAAATTCTGAATCTGGCTATGTATTTAGTCTACTTACGCCATTTTTGCTTACGCGATTTTATTTAATTGACAGCCCAAAAATGCTGTAAGGAATATTTGCCAGTATTTTTTGGGCATTTGACTGTCCACAAGAATGCTGTAAATCTTATCAGATGTTTAATAATAAACCGAACTTTTGGCTGTAAGTAAGAAAAGTTATAAAACACCGGTTTTTGAGACACTTACAGCAAATTGAACACGTAAACTTTTCAAATTAATACCCAATTTTATATTTTTTTGTCGTCGTAGCAATATGAGACCCAGACCATTCGACGCAGAAAAAAATTCTGAATCTGGCTATGTATTTAGTCTACTTACGCCATTTTTGCTACTTACAGCAAATACGTTTTCCTACGTCGAATTATGCTGACGACATTTTTTTGTAACTTTTAAAGGAGAACATTTTTGTAAAACAAAATTTTCACGTAACTTTAACCATTTAAGCAACGTACGCAATGGAAGCTCTCAAAGGAAATAAATTTTCCCCGTTCTCGAAACATTATTTATGGCTGCTCCGCTCCTATTCGCATTAGCGTGATTTTATATCGCAATTAGCCATCCTCAATAAATGGACTATTAAACTGTAAAATAATTTTCAAAATGCAACCAGTAGTTTCTGAGATCCTAGGACAAACAAACTCTTCAGTTTTATAATATTGTAAGCGGACCTTAAGAAACAGACAAATTAGGTTATTGTGAGCGAAACTTAAGAGATAGACATATATGTTGCCGCGGACTTTTTTTATAATTTTTTTCGAAAAACAAAAGTTGTGATACACAATTTTTACGTATCTTTAACTATTTACGCAGCGTACGCTTTAGAAGCTCTCAGGCGTTAAAAAATATTCCCCGTTTTCGAAACATTATTGATTGCTGCTTCGCCTCTATTCGTCTTAGCGTGATGTTATATAGCCTATAGCCATCCTCAATAAATGGACTATCAAACTGTGAAAGAATTTTTGAAATCTGACCTGTAGTTCCTGAGATCCTAGCGTTCAACCATACAAACAAACAAACAAACAAACAAACTCTACAGCTTTATAATATTAGTATAGATATAGTATAGATGATATCTGATAAATCAGAATATACTAACTTTGAGCTAAGTAAATTTTATTTTTCAGTTTTTAGTTTTGTTTGAAGTCGGTTTCTTTTTTGTTATTTTTTTTTCACTATTTTTAGTGACGTGTAGACTGAAAATCTTTCTATCTATGTGTTAAGTTCTCGACAGTACAAATAAGTCAAGCCCAAACACAAGGTAACTGCTGTATTTCGCAAGGGAATTCTCTCTAATGCCTTTCGTCTCCATCATCAGATCGACTCCAGATCTTCATTAAGTTGTACTACTTTAAAGCCCTAAATAAAAAAAAAATTACAAATGCCCCAGATGCCCCTACAATTTTTAAAAGTTCTCTTCGGTTTCTCCAGGATCCAATCATCAGATCCTGACTTCCTTAAAAAGGGACCACTTTGGAAGTATCTGTTTTGGAACTAAAAAAAAAAATTCAAATCGGTCCAGAAACGACGGAGTTCTGCGCGAACAAACATAAAAAAAATAATAATAATATAAAATATATATATACGGTCGAATTGAGTAACCTCCTCCTTTTCTGAAGTCGGTTAAAATAGCAAGCCTTCTTTGCTTTATACAAACATTTTCAGAATGAAATTGTTTCATTTCATAAAAATTATATAAAACAGGTAATTCTGTAACATGGGGGGGGGGGGATGTAGTGTGCCTTCACGAAAAGCGTTATCCTGTGCTCGGGCCCTCCCCGTAAGTAGCGGCGAAAGCGAAAACGCCAAACAAAACACTACCGATGCACTACAGATTGATAGATGTAATGAAAGAGCGATGCTTGGATGTATTATGTGTCACAGAGAGACTTAGCGGAAGGGGAGCGGCATCGACGATCTTCCTGGCGGAATAATTGCTTTGTGGTCCGGAGTGGACTAAGAGGATCATGCCAGTAAGGGAGTGGGTGCCTTGCTCTCCTCCCGTTTGGCCTCTGGAGTGAAAGATTATGGATTGGTAGGCCCAAGACTCCTGTGGATACGTATAAAACTGGGGATCAAGAGAGTTTTTTTGGTCGCAGCCTATGCTCCCGTCAGCTCGGCTGATCGATGTAGTGCTGGAACAGGTGGATGAGTTTGTATATCTTGGATGTGCATTTAGCAGGGATGGACGGTACACCGCTGATGTAGAAAAGAGGGTTACTGCGGGCAATAGTGTGAATGGAGCGTTAGGCAAACTTTTGGGTACCAAGGCCTTAAGTCAAAAGGCCCAGCTCGCAGTACACAATGCGGTGCTGATACCTACGCTAACGTATGGAAGCGAGAGTTGGGTATGGCAGGAAACTCATGAAAGTAGAATAAACGTGGTCGAGATGCGCGCGCTACGCAAAATCTGCGGAGTAACGCTCGCAGATCGCGTTCGGAATGAAGACGTAAGAAAGAGAGTTGGTCTGAAAGAGAGTGTCGGTGTTAAAGTAAGGAAGGGCATGCTACGATGGTTCGGGCATGTGGAACGAATGGGAGATGAAAAAATGACAAAACAGATATACAACGCGAAAGTGGATGGACGTAGGAGTCGGGGAAGGCCACGACACAGCTACCACGACCAAATTAATCGTGTGTTAGTTGAAGGTGGTGTCAAGAGCCGTAGGAACCGACGTGCATGCATGAAAAGAAAAATGAAAGTTGAAGAAGCAAGTGAGGTGTGTATGGACCGTACCGTGTGGCGCTCGGTTCTTTCTGCCTACCCCGCAAGGAATTTGGCGTAAAGATAGTATATAGTAATTCTGTTACATTAGCCATAGCTTGTTTAAATCATAGCTAGTGTTGTAACAACAAATTTTCTATAGAGTTTTTGTTATTGGAGTATAAACACTATATAATAATTATACCTACCTACGTATAACTCGATAGAAGCTCTGATAGAAGCTTGATATGAAAGGAAATTTAAATATGTACCTATTGAGAAATGTTGATTACCAAGCTTTTATCAACTGTTTCCATGAAATTTTGAACAACTTTCAAATTTCTTTTACTAATAGATACCTGAAGACAAAAAAATGGCGCGGGGGGTGTGATGGGTAGGAAAGTCGTCCCGCATCCCCTTGGACCCTCCGAAAGTAAAGCGACCGACACTCGCTGGTCATTCGTGTCCGTGAGCTCGTCCAGATCACTCGCTAGTTAGCTACAGTCGCCGGTTACTGTCAGTCTTAACTAGGTATCTCGTGTCACCTGTGTCGTTGACGACAGGCTGTGGTACACTTCTTGTGCACTTGTCAGTGTAAACGTAGCACGGAAGAAGAGCCGTGAAGGAACTTGAAAAGACCAGTTGATATCACAAGTAAGCTTATTTATTGGTTTATACGTCAAACATGATTTATACAGATTTAAGTAGGTCTTGTCTGTTTTTAGTCCTGGGTTTCAATTTAGTTGCTTTATTCATTGCTTTTCTATAGTAAAAGTTGATTAGTTATAGGTTGCATTATTTTGTTCTGTAGGTATTTCAAATACTACGAATACTAAAGTTAGCATACCGGGCATAATAAAATTGTTAGATAGGATACGTGTAGTTTTTAGTCGGTAGGAGTCTGGTTTAGCATTCGTGCAGGATATTCCTCACGTTAAAAAAAGGGCATAATTATGTATGAAGTTTAATTTTAACTGGGTACCTACCTAGGTACCTACCAACTGATTTAAAATTCTGGAATTGAAAACTTGTAAGTTATTATTTCTTCTAGCAGTGACTGGCTCACCTAAGAAGATACTTAGTCACTAACAGATACAGTAGGTACAATGAATTTATTGTCTTGGTCAGATTCATATTCCCACAATAAAATAATATTAGCAGGTATTTAATTACTTTTTTATTTGTAGATAAATTCACTTCAATCGCATCACTGAAGAGTCAAACAGTAAAAATAATGGCAACGAATAGGTACTGAAGAAATTAAAGTAGAAGATAATTATAATACTCTGGACATGGAAATGGAAACGGATATTAGTTTCGACCCTCTGATTATAGATACGTCCACAAAATATATGACTTCGACTCCCAAAACAAACACGGTGCAAAATTTTATGGAAGTAGATTTTTGCCTCGATGGAGTACATCCGGTTCTAAAGGTAAGTAATATTAGTTCATTATTAAAATTATTTGAACCATCTTCTAACCATTTCTAGGTACTTACTCAGGAGAGTAAGTTTATAGCAGTTTCCCTTCAAAATGTAGCCGGGTGTCAACTATCCTATCTTAGTAGGTATATCAAAATCTTAGTTTATGAAACTCCATTTAGTCAATGGTTCAAAGTTCAGAAGCTGATTGAGTACTAAACATTACAAAAGTTTTATTTTGGACGGATATTTAATAAGTATCTATGTTGAGTAAAACATGAATATATTTCAAGCTCATGCGGGAAGTCAAGACGTAGGAGTTTAATGTAAGCTGAAATAGTATGTCGACGGTTAAAAGGCGAATTGATTCAAGCGCCACTCTGGGCGATATTGAGTTATATACATCATTAGAATCGTGGAATTTTTCCGCGTCGTTTGAGCCAGGTTTGAGGTTGATTATATAACTACAATATTGTTATTAGAAGATTCCAATTATACCCTCTTGAATATTACAAATATATTAAGAAATGTCAGTTTATAAAGAGTCAATATCTACGAAGTAATGTCATAAAAACCAATAACGATTCCAACAGGTACATACATAGAAGATCAAATATTAAATATTGTCAGATTGTAATGAGTCAATTTATCCATACAAAGTTATGCATCTTAAATCTAATCATTATTGTAACGGTACATAAAAAAGGTCAAATACAATAAGTTATTCATAATTCATTAGTTGCCACACATGTAGTAGATACATTTACAGAACACAACAGACTCAAGGAATGTGACCTAATGCAAAAGTGACTTATCTGACAGGAAGTCCTGCAATGAGTAATAACATTTACTTACAAGCAAATCGTGCAGTTTCCTCTTAAATGTTTCTAGCTCCGGGACAGTTCTAATAGATTGAGGAATGTTATTAAAAATGCGTGGGGCCAGGCAAAAGATGCTTTCATGCTTTTTTTGTGTTTTGCTAGGAACTATGTGCAATTTATTTTTGTGTCTTAAACGTGTCCTATATGTGAATAAATTAGAGTATCTCTTCACAAACACCGCCGCCTCAAAAACATAAATACACGGAAAAGTTAAGAGGTTCATTTTTTTTAAATATGGTGCACATGAATCTGGCTCATAAAAATTAAACATGGCCCTTATACTGCGTTTTTTGGCAATGAAGACGCGGTCTTTGTCTGTGCTATTGCCCCAAAATATTACACCATACCGAAGAGCTGAACCGACATATCCATGGTACGCCGTCAGTAGAGTTGCTGTATTCGCTACCTTACCCAGTTTCCGCAGTGCGTATGTAAACTGAGCCAGCTTATTGCACACATGATCGATATGATGTTTCCAGTCAAGTTTATCGTCAATCTGCAACCCTAAAAATTTTGTAATTGCAGTTTCTTCAATGCTGTCATCCAGATAAAAAATTTTCAAAGGCGCAACACGCTGAGTCCTTATTTTGAATTTCATTATCTTAGTTTTCGCGAAATTAATTATTAAATTATTCATTTTAAGTCAGTCAATAACGTGTACTAACGATTGATTAATGTCCGATTCTAAGTTATCAATGTCATTATTTTGATTTTGATCCCCTTGAATTGTCCATAAGAGTCAGTGTCTACACACTTTTATTGATAGTTGAAAATTCGTTTTAAAGAGGTTGTTCGTAAAAAAAGTTCGTAATGTAGAAGTATTATTTACATTGACTCTTATGGACAATTCAAGGGGATCAAAATCAAAATAATGACATTGATAACTTAGAATCGGACATTAATCAATCGTTAGTACACGTTATTGACTGACTTAAAATGAATAATTTAATAATTAATTTCGCGAAAACTAAGATAATGAAATTCAAAATAAGGACTCAGCGTGTTGCGCCTTTGAAAATTTCTTATCTGGATGACAGCATTGAAGAAACTGCAATTACAAAATTTTTAGGGTTGCAGATTGACGATAAACTTGACTGGAAACATCATATCGATCATGTGTGCAATAAGCTGGCTCAGTTTACATACGCACTGCGGAAACTGGGTAAGGTAGCGAATACAGCAACTCTACTGACGGCGTACCATGGATATGTCGGTTCAGCTCTTCGGTATGGTGTAATATTTTGGGGCAATAGCACAGACAAAGACCGCGTCTTCATTGCCAAAAAACGCAGTATAAGGGCCATGTTTAATTTTTATGAGCCAGATTCATGTGCACCATATTTTAAAAAAATGAACCTCTTAACTTTTCCGTGTATTTATGTTTTTGAGGCGGCGGTGTTTGTGAAGAGAACTCTAATTTATTCACATATAGGACACGTTTAAGACACAAAAATAAATTGCACATAGTTCCTAGCAAAACACAAAAAAAGCATGAAAGCATCTTTTGCCTGGCCCCACGCATTTTTAATAACATTCCTCAATCTATTAGAACTGTTCCGGAGCTAGAAACATTTAAGAGGAAACTGCACGATTTGCTTGTAAGTAAATGTTATTACTCATTGCAGGACTTCCTGTCAGATAAGTCACTTTTGCATTAGGTCACATTCCTTGAGTCTGTTGTGTTCTGTAAATGTATCTACTACAGGTGTGGCAACTAATGAATTATGAATAACTTATTGTATTTGACCTTTTTTATGTACCGTTACAATAATGATTAGATTTAAGATGCATAACTTTGTATGGATAAATTGACTCATTACAATCTGACAATATTTAATATTTGATCTTCTATGTATGTATCTGTTGGAATCGTTATTGGTTTTTATGACATTACTTCGTAGATATTGACTCTTTATAAACTGACATTTCTTAATATATTTGTAACTAGCTGTTACCCGCGACTTCGTCCGCGTGGAAATTATGTTATAAGCAAAGTTTGAACCGTATTCTATTTGAGCCACTAGGATAAGTCGTAACCAAAATGTGGGAACAAATTTAGGACATCCTCCAACTTCCCCGGGGAGTTATGCGCTAGATGGTTTTTTTTAATGTGAGGAAAATCCCACATGAATGTACTATGACTCCCACTGACTAAAAACCACACGTATCCTACCTAACAGCCTACGATTGGGAGCCCCGGGTAAGCCCTCTAAAGGATACCCTAGGACTGCGCTAGATGGATAGGAAGAGACCTCATGGTTTTAGTGGGTCCAAGGCCGGTATGACGTACGTGTTTATTAATTAGCCCCTTTAATAATTAATTATAAGAGTAAGTAGTATGGTGAAGCGCGAATACGAAACGTTTGTTAGATTAGGGCCACAGACTGAAAACTTTACGCATAATCGGAAGAGTTGAGACGATAACACTAAACGCTAACGGTAGCCAGTAAATGGCAGTCGTTAAACCAAGTTGAAGACCTTATAGATTTAATAATTTTCAAAAGTAGGCAGTACTAAAGCCTGTCCATTTCAACACGGCAATGCGGCTCACCACCTATTACGTTACGTGTGACAAATTAAAAAAAGGTAAACATATAATATGCCTCGATACCCCTTTGGGGATAAAGGCGTGACCGTATGCATGTACTTATTATGTTTAAGGTGATTTAATTTATGTACCCATGTCACTGTAGCCAAAGCTCAACATTTTTCAGTAAAGTTTTTTTTTTTTTTTTTTTTTTTTTTTATACTACTTAGGTGGCAGACAAGCTTACGGCCCACCGGAAGGTTGGTAACCGTAGCCTATAGACGTTTGCAACACCAGAGGTGCTACACACGCGCTGCCGACCCGGGCGCAGGTTGTGACGACCCACAGTTGAAATTTTTCAAGCCGCCCATAAGGCCTTCAACTTGGCTTAACGACTGTCATTTTACTGACAACCGGGACCAACGGCTTATCGTGCCTTCCGAAGCACGGAAACGCTCGTAAATAAATGTCACAAAGTGGTCCACGTGGTGGTCACCCATCCATATCCGGCCATAGTAAATGTTGCTTACTGCAGTGATCGTTTACAGAACACTGAGTCCGCGGGGCCACGAGCGCTTCAAGCTTTTTGTTTTAAGAATGTTCATTATAAACAACGTTTGTGTGGCGTGTTGGCTTACCTAATCATAAAAGAGCTGCTTAATGGTTATGGCTATTGTAAAATAATTCAGTCTGACTGAATTGCTTTAGAATAGACTTAATCTTTAAGCTCTTTTTTGATTAAGCAAACAGGGCAGTTTCACACGCTGCTTGATGAGTCTGATGAAGAAATACCTCTCTTTTCATAGATCTTATGTGACGTGAACGAAGTTGCGAGGGTTAGCTAGTCTATACATATAGTAAAACTGTTGAGGGTCGAGAGTCTACTGAAGCCGAAAATGAAATTACATTTTTCATGTGTGTCTGTCTGTCTGTATTCCGAATAAGTATCACGCCGAAGTTACTGAATGGATTTGAATGAAACTTAGTACAATCAGAGCTTATAATCCGAGGAAGGTTCTAGGATACTTTTGATCTCGATATTTTGCGCGGTTCCTTTGGGAGAAGGGATGAAAGACAAAACGGTTTTTTAGTTGTTACTTCTCAATGCGTTTTCAGATTCCACAATTTTTTTAAGTGTTATAAAGGGAATACTGTAAGGAATGTTTCACACAAGTTTTTTTAGTTCAGGAATTAGAGACATCCCAACTTTCGCAAAACCTAGAATTCAAGGATCCCTTTGAATGTGAGGGTAAATCTAAACTGGCGTGTCGGCTTAATGATAAAAGAGCTTAATGATTAAGGCTATTGTAAATTGTAAAGATCCTACCTCTAGATTGCTATTCAAATAAAAGATTAATTAAAATTATTCAGTAATTTCTGTATTTTGCAAAAATATACAAACAGATTTTCATTGTTCTCTGCCGAGCTCCTAAAAAATTTAGCGTAATAATAATTGTTGTCTGAGTGTAAAACCTATCTCCTACTAATATTCCTGCTACGTTTTAGTTAAATCAATCCAACGGTTCAAACATTTCATTGCTCTCTGCTTAACCCCTAGGATATGTGGCGTGATAATATATAGCCTATTTTAAAACCACACCCCTAAGTAATATTTGTGCAAAATTTTAACCAAATCTGTTCAGTACTTTTCGAGATCCTTCCGGACAAAGCAAAGCAAACAGACAAACAGACGAAAAAAAATCTAACTATATTTTCAGCTTCGGTATCTTATGTAGAACACCCAGCGAGTATTTTTTTGTTAATATTTCCAATGTACAGTTTTGGCTTTTCTATCATTTTATTATATGTATAGATTCTAAGTACCGAACTCTGTTACTGTGACCGTATGCATGTACTTATTATGTTTAAGGTGATTTAATTTATGTACCCATGTCACTGTAGCCAAAGTTCAACATTTTTCAGTAAAGTTGTTTTAAGAATGTTCATTATAAACAACGTTTGTGTTGTGTGTTGGCTTAATCATAAAAGAGCTGCTTAATGGTTATGGCTACTGAATTGCGTTAGAATAGACTTAATCTTTAAGCTTTTTTTTTTTTTGATTAAGCAAACAGGGCAGTTTCACACGCTGCTTGATGAGTCTGATGAAGAAATACCTCTCCTTTCATAGATCTTATGTGACGTAAACGAAGTTGCGCGTTCTAGATCTCATAACTCACACTAATATATCCCACGGGATGGACCGTGAAATGAAAGGAAAGGTAGGTATTTCTTCATCAGAGTCATCAAGCAGCGTCTGAAACTGCCCTGTTTGCTTAATCATAAAAGAGCTTAATGATTAAGAATATTTTTAAACAATTCAGTCCGCCGGCGCGGACTGAATTGTTTAAAAATAGTCTTAATCATTAAGCTCTTTTATGATTAAGCCAACACGCCAGTTTAGGTTCACTCACATTCAAAGAAACCCCTACAATTAAAATTTTCAAAATATCTGATTCTTAAAAGTGTTGTAACTCTTTTATTTCTAAACCGATTTACATAAAACAAACGCTAAATGTTAACTGGAGCAAACCTCAACACAATAAAAAAAACCACATTGCAATCGGTTGAGCGGTTACTAAGATTAGCGTGCACAACCGTACAGACAAACAGATATACAGACATACAGACAAACAGACAAAAATTCTAAAAATCATTGTTTTGGGTTCTATTGCGTTCATAAAGCCCCTCTATAATATTTTTTCTTATTTATCTTCCATGTACAGACAGCGACCTGTTACGATTTTATTATATGTATTGATATTCAAGAGGGTATAATTGGAATCTTCTAATCACAATATTGTAGTTATATAATCATTTTCATTCATAATAATTATAGACTATTCTACAAATTTTGATTGACGTAAGTAGCTACTAGTATTAACTGAATAAGAAATGCTCCAAATTTTCGTATGCCTCAAGGTGTAACACCTGTATGACCTATGTTTTACGAAATAAAATTATTTGTATTTGTATTTGTAAAAAAAATTTATTTTTATTATTTTTTATTATTTATTTGATACACTAGCAGCTCTACGAGCTGATACGTGTATATCACTGCACTTGTGTTCTTAATTATTTAAATGTTTGTCAAGTCTATTTTTGAAACAGTTCACTGTTGGAGCACTTATTACAGTTTCCGGGAGAGAGTTCCACAAGTTCATCACTCGATATGGTAAGAAGTGTTTTCTGGGGTTGCTAGCACACGGAGGTTTGGTTAACTTCAAGGAATGGCCTCTAAGACGTGTGTTCTGGTTCATCATGTACAAATCTTTTATGTTTCTGACGTTGTAGTGATCGCTGAGTATTTTGTACGTTTCTATGAGGTCTCCTCTATTCCGCCTTTGCTCCAGTGTTGTCAAGTTGAGTTCGAGGAGGCGTGCTTCGTAGGACTTCTTTTTAAGGGATGCTACCATTTTTGTTGCTCTTCTTTGGACCTTCTCCAACATTTCGATGTCTTTTTTAAAATAAGGAGACCAAATTTGAAATGCATATTCCAGCAATGGACGAATGTATGTTTTGTACATTTTGATGAATAATTCTTTGGTGATAGTATAGAATGCCTTTCTGATTATGTACAGCATGGAATTTGCCCGTTTCGTAATATTTGTGATGTGTACGTCCTATTTTAAATTTTGTGTTATTGTGACTCCAAGATCTCTTTGTGTATTCACAGCCTGTAGGGGCACATTGTCCACGTGATATTTAAGTTTAGGATTGGTGTTTCCTATATGCAACACAGTACATTTTGTAGCATTGAGTGAGATCAGCCAATCTTTTGTCCATTGCACGATACGGTCCAAGTCTTGTTGAATGACATTGTGGGTGATGATTGGATTACCTATAATTTTTGTGTCATCTGCAAAAATCGACAGGTCAGACTGAATAGCACTCTTGAGGTCGGTGATGAAGATTCCAAACAGTATTGGTCCAAGGACAGACCCCTGCGGCACGCCACTGTGAACGTCGTAAGCATCTGACAGGCTTTCTCCCACCCTCACTCGAAACTTTCTGTCGGTTAAGAAATCTTCTATCCATTGGAGAAGTTGCCCGCGAATACCAAAATGTTCTAGTTTGACTATAAGTCTTTGAATAGGAACTCTATCAAATGCCTTCTCATAGTCCAGGTATATAACATCTGTTGGTTGCCGTCTATCCCAGTTATCTGTCCATTTGTTTAAACACATGAGAAGATTAGTGACCGTGGATCTCTTTGGTACAAAGCCATGCTGTTCGTCGATAATTATGTTTTCTTTGTCCATAAAGGTTCTTAGTTCGGCCGCAATTATTTTCTCCATAGTCTTGCAGACTATGCTCGTAAGACTGATCGGTCGATAATTCCCAGCAGCATATTTATCGCCTTTTTTATATATGGGAGTGACATGGGCTTCTTTCCAATCCTGTGGTAATTTCCCATTTCCAAGCGAAAAGTTCATGATGTGAGCTAACTGTGTGCTGAGGACCTTACTGCATTGTTTTAACAATATTGACGGCAAGGCATCTGGCCCCATCGAAGTAGAGTCGTTAAAAGTATTTAAGGCCTTGGAAACTTTATCTGGTGTAATTATCAGTGATTGGATAGAATTTTCTACTCTCGGCATTTGCACTTCCCTCAGGGATGGTCATGTTTTTTGGTTCCACTACAAAGGACTTCTCAAATTGTTGCGCGAACAGGTTGGCAACTTTCATTTGATCATATGTAATGTTCCCACTGTCGTCTTTTAATGATGGTGGTACGGATACCGTTGAGGAAAGTTGTTGGCGTACGTAGGAATAAAATGACTTAGGTCCACTTCTTACAATTCCTCTCTCAAATTCCATTCTGAGATTTCTAACCATGGTTATAAGTTTATTGTTAGCTTGCCTGTATCTCTTATATGCAGTTTTAGAACCACTTAATGTATACTGTTTCCACAAACGCATTTTGCATTCAACTTTGTCCAATACTTGTTGATTTATCCAGGGCTTGTTGAGGTTAGGTTTTTTATAATTAGTTTTAAGTGGTATATATTTTTCAATAGCATTGTGTGTTCTCTGTGCGAAATTATTCCAAGCTTCATTTACGTCAGTTATATCCATATCAAGTATAATTTCTTCGTTTAGTGTGTGGGTCATCATTTCAGAGTAATTCACATTAAAGAAGTTCCTTCTAGGTGTTTTGGTAAGCGATTTTCTAGTAAGTTTACGTCTGAATTGTAGTGTAGCCAACAACACCTGATGGTCGCTCTTGCCTATATTCGGAAAGTGTTCGACGTTGGTACAGAGATTATCCTCATTACAGAGAATGAGGTCAAGCAGCGATTCCTCGTGATTTCGCTGTCTCGTAACTTTGTTCACAAGTTGATTGAGGTTACTGTTTTCATACATGTCAATAAATCGTTCATGGAGCGTATTGTATTTATCTGTGTCTACATTGTTTAACGGCCATTTCAGTTCTGGGAGATTAAAATCGCCCATTATTAGCAAGGGGTCATTTCCATCAGAAGCCTGTTTGATAGTTTCAAATAACAATCTGTCGGTCTCTTCAAACGTGTAATGAGTGGGACGATAGACACCAGCAAGTACCATTTTGAAATCATCATACTTTACGTTCAACCATAAAGCTTCCACTTGTGTGTTATTGTTAAATGTGGGGTGTGGGGTTGCCTGAATAGGCCTGCCTTGAAATTCTGTTGACACGTAAATAGCAACTCCACCCCATCCAGTACCTTTGACTCTATCGTGACGAAAAAGTATATAGCCCTTGATGTCAACCAGACTGTTAGGTATAGACGGTTTTAAATGTGTCTCAGTTATTACAATAAATGTAGGTTTTAGCCTGTTAACCTCAACAATAAGCAAATCCCGTTTAGCCATAATGGATGCCAGGTTCGTATAGAAAAATGTAATTTGCACGATACTATTGTATGTGTTTATAACTTTTTTGTACTAACAATCTTGGGAGTGTTATTGACATATTTTATGGTCAAGTCAGTTTCACCACTGTCAGTACGCTGCTTTAGCTCTTCTCTCAGGTTCCTAAGGTAGTCGCGTTGATAGGGCGTAAGATCATTCTTAGCGGATATCCCAGACGGTAGGTTCTTGTTATTTTTTAGCACGTTAATTGCAGATTTTTTTCTGGCAAATATTACCTTCAAGGGACGAGGGGAAGAGCCTTGGTTAGGTTTGCCAAGACGAATCACAGCCACCGGTGAGTCTGAGACCGATACATCAGTCAGAGCTTGCTGTACCTGCTTTTTATCATGTTCAACACGTACCTCTTTGTCCCGATCAGCATCACCGCTCTGCCGCTGACACTCATCAATGCCAAACATGATGACATTCGCGCTGCGTTTCTTCCTCTCTGCCAACTCACCGAGAATGCATTCCATACTTGTACCTTGATTTTGTTTTGCTTTTAAGGCCTCGATTTCTATTTTCAGCTGAGAAACGGTGTTTCTCAGTGCAGGCAGTTGACGCACTCCGAGCTCGCAATCAGGGCACAAATACTTAAGGGTAGGTGACTGCAGCACAATCACTCTCAACTCCGTGGCAAGCAACCCACTACACTTTACACAAATACACCTTTCGCAACCGTAACACTGTATTTTAGGGTTTTTTTCATCAATTTTAGGTATATCCTTGATACATTTTAGGCAAACCGGCATTTTGATAGAAATTTATTTGAAATTTACTGGTTAGAGGTTATAGAATTTTACGACAGTTCGTCACTGCTAAGCTCGCAAAAGTTCCGCAAGATAACACTTTCACTATTGTTTTATGTTGCAAACAACCCGAAAACACTATTTTTATACTGAAATCTAGTAATTAAGTATATTTAAAACGAAAATTTTCCGAGATATTCACAAAACACAAGTGCACTTTTTAACGCGGGTAGACGAAAAAGTTGTTTATTATGTTATGTTATGTTCGTTATATTATGGTTGCACTGTAATTAGTTTTAGTTTTAATTGTAAATGACATGATGATTCAGTGAAATTCAATTAATATAGACAAAAAATGTTTGATTAAGTTTATGAATTAACATTTATTACATTATTAACATACAGCTTTCCTGCAGGTATCTACCTAGATACCTGACACTAAGGAACAATAATCTTAACTATCTATACTAATATTATAAAGAGAAAAGATTTGTTTTTTTGTTTGTTTGTAATGTAACGAATAGGCTCCGGAACTACTGAACCGATTTGAAAAATTCTTTCGCTGTTGGAAAGTACACTCTTTACGGTGAACATAGACTACCCGTGGGAATACGGGAATATATTTTATTCCCGTATTCCCACGGGAACGGGAACTACCCGGGTGAAACCGCGTGACGTCCGCTAGTTGTATATAAAGACAGAAAGGGACTGACTGACTCATAAAGGTGGAGACGAAACCCATGAACCTAGAATGATGAAATTTGGACAGTAGGTAGGGCATACTTATTTGACTATCGTTTAGGTAGAATCAAATGTTCGAACTTTTATAGGTTATATCAGTGATTTTAATTTTAATCTTGGAAACCCCACTGCTTAAATCGTACCTGGAGGCCGATTCTCGGTTCACACGCCTATGTCTATCGCCAGACCTCAAGTCTGTGGATTGAATGCTGTTAAAAATTGTCTGGTGATCACTAAATTCTGTATTCTGGGCGGTAGTAGACTTCAAATTCCCCGCTTTTGTTATTGTCTATGAATGTCACACAGTGATGTTAACAAATAACGTTCCGTTTTCTCTTGGGTATTACCGGTTTTCTCACATATTAGCACCAATAAAATCGATTAGCAATTTTCTACGTATTTTACCTTATTAATAATATCAAAATAATACTAACGTATTGAGAATACATTTAATTTTTATAATAAGTTGTTATTGGGGGCGCAAACTATCATATTAAATAAAAATAATAATTTTTAAATGAAGGAAATAAGTAAGCAGTATGCGTGTAGACGGAATATTTACTTAGCATTAAAAAAAACAAGTATGTAAACAAGACAAATGTCGGGAACTTTATTAATCTATCATAAATATTTCAAATAATTCAAACAAAATAATGGAATTAGAACCAGCTAACGGAAAATAACAATTCAAAGAATGGAAAGAGTAGCGTATGCTTCCGATGTGCAAATACATCGTTTGCTAGACTATATTATTATGCTGAACTTGGAGTAGCGTATTCTTCCGATGTGCAAATACACCGTTTGCTAGACTATGCTGAACTTGGTGTCGTCCTAAAGGTCCCAAAACTCGGAGCGAGAAGAGAAAAGTAAGTAATACTTATCATGCAATGTCTTGAATTATTCAAATTTCGTTACTAGTCTCAACTAATCCGTTTTTCTTTTTAGATTTATCAAGACAAGAGAATAACGTAAAGCGATGAATTGATCAGCTGGAGCTATGCGTGGAGGTTTCCCCGAACTAGTTATAAAGGAAGATGAGAAACTCAAGAGCCAAAAGTAATTTTTAGAGGTCAGTATATTGTCCTGTCTCCTAAGTGATGTTCTAAAAGTAGGTACTTACCTACTATGCACAGACATAGTAGTATTAACAAAAACAAAAACCACGAGTGCCTGTACTTTGTGTGCCAAAAGATACAAGATTTCTTCGTTCAAACTTCAATGTGGTGTCAATTAGTCCAAATACTTGACATCACAGTAGGTGTCAGGAGAGTGGCAGGCTAGGTTTTATATAAACACAGGCACATGCATGTCTGTGGTACTAATGCTATATTAATAATTACCTTTTATTATTTATAATGCAAAATTGTTGTCACTCTCTGTGAATGCTACTGTGGTGGGTCTCTTCAAGATAGTCAGTGGTTAATCTATAACTGCTACTAGTCTAGCCTAGAACAACAGCAATTTATCATGTACCTAATGCATTGCAACATGTTAATATGATATCTTTTATGTCATACATATCGCAACAGTTGGTCGGAACGGAGAGACAGATGTTGTGTTACTTATTGTAATGTTTTATAATTTCTTAATATAATCTGTTGCGTCTATTTCAGGTTTGAACAATACCATAGGCTGTAAAAAGGAGTGTACTTATACACCAGGATCACAAAAATGAAGCTAACTTCAACATCATCCTAACATGTAGTTCCTGTATCCCAACTTTAAAGCGGCAACAGAAATAGAATTCATCTGTCAACTGTCAACCTGTAATGGTTCTTTAGTGACTGTGCTATTTCTTAGTTGTTAGTAGTTCTAAAATAGGATTATTAATCTCAGTTAGTAAAATGAAAAGTGCAACTGTCACTGATACAAAAAAGGTGACCCGCTACCATAGTGATGTTCGGCTATCGATAGACTTCGACATTTTATACACTTTACATTAACTGAATGCTTTAACTGCTGTATGCTGTCATTAAATGCACTAATTAAATGTCATTTTACTGACTGAAATTGATAATCATACATAGTATAGTTGTAATTCTCAAATTAAAAGGGTTAATAAAACTTATTATATTAATGAAATTAACTTTCATTTATTCCTTGAATAAAACACTTAACACATTCTTGTTAATATTCTACTGCATGTAATGTGGCTCTGTGACCTGCAAGTGGTGGACCTGTTGACGGAGGAATGTGATTCTAGCTAAGATGGTCAGACTGATAATTAGTGGCTATTAATAAATTTGTTATGTGACCAGCATCACTTGTCTTTAACATAACAAGGTGTCATCATTCAGGTTTGTTGGTGGGTCCTTCCTCATAGTCTTGTTGAAGTGTAAGACACCATAGCCTTAGGGCATATCCATTATCTCCTGAAATAAATAATCACCATTTATTTGTTATTAAGTAAGATGGAAATTTTGTGTTGTTAAAAGAGGTAAGGAGTTAAATTTGAAGCAGACTCAACTATCAATCACTGCAGTAAGTATCCTAGACCTAAGCTATATCTACCACCACTGGACCACGTTGTGACATTTATTTGTGAGCGTTTTCTAGCTTCAGAAGGAATGTATATACTTTGATCCCGGTTGCCTTTAAAATGGCAGTTGTTAAGCCACAGTGAAGACCATATGCTTCAAAAATGTCAACAACGGACAGTGACAACCCACACCTGCATACATTACCACATAGCTCACCACCTATTACGTGGGACAAATACTATAAGGTGAAGTTAGTATGCCCTTGCTGGCCCTTTTGGAGATAAAAGAAGTGATAAAATATAACTAACAGATTATGTGGTATTGCCTGTGGCTTCTTATTGCTTCATTAGGGTCAATGCATTGGAGCTATTCAAAATGTGGTAAGGTAAACCTTGCAGCTTCCGGCAAACCGTGCATAAACATTCAGGATTTTTTATTTTGAGCCATAGATCTGAAAGCAAATGACAAGTGAATAAGGCAAGTTCTGTATATGAAACAGTTCATTTAGTTGTAGGTATTTATTCATCAATGCCTTACACATACTAATACTGTATTAGTATGTGTCATATTGCATATTGACCCAGTACTAAGGATATTAGCGTACACAGCGCCTCTATAAGAGTAGAAGACTGTCAAGATAGTAGAATAAAAGACATATCGATATAATGTTATCAACAGTAGGTATGTTCTAGTGTCTGTATTGAATAGACCGGGCTTTGAATAGAGTAGAAGACTGCCAAGACAGAGGAATATACCTACCTAAGTCAGACGAATCGAAATTATGTTAACATGTTCTACGATGTTTATACCGGGCTTTAAATTGTAATAGTAGACTGTCAAGACAGTGGACTAAAAACATATTGATACATGTAATGGTGATATGTTATCAACAGTGGTACCTATGTTCTACTGTCTGTATAGATAGACCAAACCCCGATTATATTAGACTGTTGCGTAAATACTTGCCTTGAACTTGAGAACTTCACAAAGTTGTATAGCATATTCGTAAATTAACATCGAGTAAATCAAACTCCTCTACTCTCCACGTAATGCACCTCCAGCTCCGTGGCGTTTCATTTTCAGTGATTGTATTTCACTGTCGTTTGAAAATTAACTTTTAACTAGGTAAACTATAAACTTAAAACTAGTGACAACAGAAGTGTGGGATTACAGATAAAATACCATACGACTTAGGAAATACGTGTGATCTGTACCATGCGACGTAATCCGGGTGAAAATAGCCAGACAATTGTCGCCCACGACTCTCCGAGAATAGGCAAAACGGCATATCAAGAGAAAGATGACATTTATCGCGGAAATTGTCGGCCACGGATTCAATCCGAGTGGCGGAGAATTGGGGTCCTGTGCAAAATTCCTTAGGTACTCGTACGACTTAGGTATTGAGAAAATTGTTCAATAAGCAGGAGCGAACCCTCCTTCGGGGGATAACGGCCGTGATGATATGGATGGATCCATGGATAATATAATTTTCCTAATCGCTTACCAGATTATAAATATGGCGAAAAGAAAGTACCTACATAGAAGCAAGTGCATTTGGACGAAACTTGACAGAAACATCGGAATAGAGAAATTGGTTTTAATGAAGCCTGTAGAAGAATTAATATACCAAAGCAAAGTTAAATAAATATATTTGTAATCATCAAGTCTCCAAATTCAATAATTTTTTACGCATTATTTTGTGCTTTATGTTAAAAATTATATTTCCTGTTATTTTAGTAATTAGGTGCGACTATGTTCCTAAGAGAAATTGAGCTCTGGACTGATTTTATAGGTATTTATGTGTGATCTCTAATAAGTGTTTTTCTATATAGTTTATTAATATGTTTTCTAAAATCTATTCTCTAAGTACGACTTAGGCTATAGGGGGTACGAATTAGGCGACTAGGCGCCTTAATCGTACCGTAACTACTTTTTGGAAAAATTTCCAAATTAATAAACTCAAACTCAAACTCAAAAAAACATTTATTTCGCATAATCCTAATACATAGGCACTTGCGACACGTCAATGAATACAATGCAAATAGTTCCACCAGTTCGGAACGCGGCCCGCTTGAGAAGAACTGGCAAGAAACTCGGCGGGCTATTCTTTTTGTGCACTACATATTTACAATAAGTAGACTCCATCAGTAGAGCAAGCAGATCACTTCCAGGCTTCCTTTTCAATCAAATAATCGTCAATTGTATAGTAGCCCCTGCAGCACAATTTACTTTTTATACACTTTTTAAACTTAATTAGAGGCATGCTTTTAATTTCGCTTGGAAGCCTGTTGTAAAAACGTATACAGTTACCCAGGAAAGAATTACTGGCTTTGTTCAGTCTACAATGATAAACGGCAAGGTTGTTTTTATGTCTGGTGTTCACATTGCGTCTATCGCTTAACTTAGTAAAACTAGATAAATTTTTCTGAGCATACATAAGATTCTCAAAAATATATTGTGATGCCACAGTCAGAATATTTAATTCCTTAAATTTTTCTCGCAGAGAGACCTTTGGACCTAATCTATATATGGCTCTTATGGCCCGTTTTTGTAAAACAAAAATTGTACTTATATCTGCGGCATTGCCCCATAGTAGCATACCGTACGACATTACACTGTGGAAGTAACTGACGTACACTATTCGCGCTGTTTCTACATCAGTCAAATGCCTAATCTTTTGGACAGCAAATGCTGCTGAACTTAATCTGCCAGCCAGTTTTTCAATATGTGGGCCCCACTGCAATCCAGAATCGATCGTCAACCCTAAGAACGCAGTAGATTTCACAAGTTCCAACTCTTGGCCATTAAGTTGCACATTGGTTTCTGCCTGTGTTACATTGGGCAAGGTAAATTTAATACATTTAGTTTTGTTTTTATTCAGGCTAAGATTATTAGTGTTAAACCAATGTACTACTTTCAGGATTGCATTGTTAACATCGTCATAGTCATCTAGTTGTCTTTTAATTTTGAAAATTAAGGAAGTGTCATCTGCAAACAAAACAATCCCGTTAGTGTCCCCTACGTAATAGGGTAGGTCATTAATATAAATTAAAAATAAAAATGGTCCGAGTATCGAACCCTGCGGGACGCCCATAGTAACCACCGATCCCCCGGAACGTGTGCCACCGACATCGACCCTCTGAGTTCTATTGTTCAAATATGAAGTCAGAAGATCGAGAGCCTTGTTCCTTATTCCGTAGTGCTGTAGTTTCCTGATCAATGTCTCATGTTGGACGCAATCAAAAGCCTTAGACAAATCGCAAAACACACCAAGCGCATCATGTTTATCTTCCCAGGCCTCATAAATACTCTTCAACAAATCTACACCAGCATCGGTCGTCGAACGTCCTTTAGTGAAGCCAAATTGTTTATTATGAAATAATTTGTGACTGTTAAAATAGATCAGCATCTGCTCAAGTATTAATTTTTCAAATATCTTGCTCAAAGTCGGCAACACTGAGACAGGTCTGAAATTACCTGGATCAGAAGCACTGCCGGCCTTGAACAAAGGTATAACTTTACTGTGTTTCATTAAATTAGGAAACACACCACCCGAAACGCAATCGTTAAACACAGCTGCCAAGTAAGGGGCAATGACATCAATGACACTAGATACAGATTTTACCGATAGCCCCCATAGGTCTGCGGTTTTTTTAACATTAATAGCCCTGTAAGCTTTCAGAATGTCGTTGCAGTCAACAGTCGTGAATTCGAACGCGTGTTGACAGCTATCTACACATTCTGACAATATTTGCTCAGCGGAAGTGGAAGACGACCGAAGAGTATTCGTTATATGAATAGGTATATTACTGAATAAATTTTCAAACTCAGTCGCTACTTCCAGATCCCCTGTGACGTGGCGCCCGTTTATCTTTAAATGAAAGCTTCGTTCACTCGTTTTAGACCTTCCGCATTCAGAATTTACAATGTTCCAAGTAGTTTTAATTACATTTGTCGAAGCTGTAATTTTATTTCTAATGAAATTTGACTTTGCCAAGGAACAAACTTGTCTAAAGGTCTTTGAATATTTTTTAACATATTCCTTAAACTCAGGGTTAAAATTAAATGCTTTTTCCGAATAAAGTTCATAAAGCCTCTTACGACTTTTATAAATACCAGGTGTAGCCCAGTCACTGAAAACAGACCTGCTTCCGAACGATACTGTTTTTGGTGTAAAATTTTTTCCAAACTCATCATGTATTAAGTTAAATAAATCAGCGTAAGATTTATCTACAGTAGTGTAATCGGGCAATTCTGCTATCTTTTTGGCTATATTTTCTTTGAAAGTTTCTATCGAGTTGACTGGTACAAAACTGATTACATTCTTACTTCTGGAAACATTTATAGCATACAGAACAGATTGTCCTCGATGATCAGATTTTACAGAGTCTACTATACAATTCTTAATGGGGTGTGTATTAGTGAAAATGTTATCAATACAAGTAGCACTAGTGCCAGTTATACGAGTAGGTTCTAAAAATACATTATGTAAACCAAAGGACTTAAATAAGTTCAACATTTTCCGTCTCTTTGAAGGTTCCAGCGAAGAATCTAAAATATCTACATTGAAATCTCCACAAACGACTACTGCTTTTTTAGAGCTCTGGCATTTAAACAAAGCATCTTCCAGTATTTCTTCAAACTTTGTGTATGGAGCATCCGGGGGACTGTATACGCTTAACACAATGAACTGCTCGAACTCAATACTAGCTATTTCAATGACTCGTTCAACAGAGAGGCTTACTATGTCTTTACGTTCTTTAAATTTTATAGCCTTGTTAATAAGAATTAATGAGCCTCCACGTTTACATTTTATCCTACAGAAAGAGCTAGCAACCTGATGATTTTTAAAGTTCAACATTACTTCATGCTGCTTTAACCAATGTTCTGTTACACAAAAAATGTCTATTCCATTCAAATCAATGCACAGCTCCAACTCCAACTCCTTCCCGCCGAGCAGACCTTCTACATTCTGGTGCACCAGGTGTAAACCAGTATTTCCGTACTGAATAGATTCAGTGGCCGGAGGGGCCTTATGTTTATTATTTTGCTGTGGGTACATGTCAAATTGAGTGCAAGAGTTTTGCTATTTTGTCTCATAACCTAATTTAAATTACTCGGATATAAACATATATCCTTAGTCCTACTATTACATACTATGTCATTAGACTGCTCAAAAGAAGCAGTTTGGGTAGCCAGGTTTTTGGCTAAAATATCAATATAATACTGTAGCGATTTTGCTACCTGTCTTTTACAATAATTTGAAAGCTTATGCTTTCCTTTAGTCAAATAATAATTATTTCCAACAATAGAGTTAGTGTCAATAATATTGAACTTTTTATTATAATATGCAATAGTGTGTAATGTCAAGTTCAATTGCTCCCTAAGCCTATACTCTGCAACTGGCATTGATTTACTGTAGGGCAGTGTATATATTATAATATTATTTAGGGTTAATGAATCTAATGTATCACAATACTTTACAAGGTCCTGTTTTTTTATATTGCCCCTGTTTCCTATAAAAATTACCAAATTATCCCTACTTTGAAACTTATGCCTACATATAGACTTCATAATTTGGGTATATGATGCTGAAGGCATGCAATAATTTATAAATGACTCTCCCTGGGTAAATAATTTTAATTTCAAGCCCATATCTTTTCCAATTTCATCACTGAACATAAAACTTTGACTCCCTGTATTATAAGTGGGTATTAAACTAGGACTGTTTTCTGATTGGTTTAGTATACTACACAGCTGATCTGATGGGGTGTGTGGATTCTTTGGCTCTGACTGGCTGCATTTGCAGTCACAATCAGAATGTGTTTTGTCTGATAGTGAGTCAAAACGGTCAGTATAATGTGATGTTGAGTTTATGAGTTTATCCATTGCCATAGAATACTCTCTGATAATCAGCTGTGATTTGTCATACATGGTCTTTACAGACTGTAATGATTCCTGTAGCTGTTGATTTTTTAAATTAAACTTTTGTGTATCAGCAGCATGCTGTTTCTGACTATTCTCTAGCTGTGTTGTGCATAAACTTAATTCATTAAATAGTTTCAATCTATTTCTACAATTTTTTATACTTTTAGAGAAGTTTTTATGTATTTTAAGTCGGTTTTGATTTTTCTTTATTAATTTATTAATTTTAATATATTTCTTTATTCTTTTACCACTGCAATGATCTAAACACACTGATGGTGATACTACATGGTGTTGAGAGGTATCATTAGTGAGGTCAATGATATCAGTGCATTTCGGACCCGCAGCAGCAACTACCTGTGGGGACCTGCCTATGAGCTCGTCAAACAAGGTTTGATTTTGTTGGGTACTTACTTGCAGCGCGGCTTCTTCTAACTGAGTAATTTGTAAGTGAGCGTCACGGAGCTCCTGTTCTAGCTGGTCTATACGTCTTTGGGCATGTTCATACTCCCCACTACACTTATCAAAATTTCCTACAATTATATGAAGGTCATCTCGTTCCCTGGTCATCTCATCTAACCTAACGCTTAGCGAGGACAACTGATGTTTTAATTTGCCATTATGTTGTACTACAGAGATAAGCTCTGTTTCGTTGTCCTCGCGTTCATTAACAAGCTGAGCAACCTGCTCCTTGGTGGATTTCAGTTCTTGTAGAACCTGTTGCAGTTTAGTCTCTTCCTGTCGAGTCAGGCCTCTGCGAGTCATCATTTTCAACAAGTTATGGTAGCAAATTTCTTAGAATGAAATCAAGGAGCAGTCTGCTAAACAACGGGCAAGTTTATTTGCTTTTAATTGATTTAAAGTTATATGACTTATGCCTACTTCTCCTTTTGACTAGTCATAACGCGAGTTAGGCCTACTGCGAATTAGTCTTACCGAGCGCAAAGGATATGACCCTTTGCGCTCGGTAAGACTAATTCGTAGTGTGCCTAACTCGCGTTACGTCTAAATGTCATTTACAATTCGCTTTCAGCCTAATTAGCTGTATGCCTATATAGCAGTCGGTCTATTTCGTATATGGACTACTTCGGCATATACCTAAATCTTAGTTGGTCTACATCGCGTTATGCCTAATAGGCAAAACACAAATAGCGGTTTCAAAGTTAATACAAGTACCTACTTAATGAAATTCGTCTGGATTACCTGTCTATTAGCAGCGTAGTATATATATTTTGCATATATACACGTGAACAGCAGGCAAACAAGTTAACAACAACAACACTTGAATATTTTACAAAAAGCCTCACCCGTCACTAGGTATGTGCGATTCGATCAATGACCAGGTCCTACTGGAATAAATAAAAGGTACTTACAAGCGTAATATGTAATGTTTAGTAACTTTTCGATCCTCAGAGCATAACTTAATTCTTCGCATAGATTATTTAATTACAGCTATAAACTTTTCCAGTGTACATAAAGTGAGAATACTTGTCAAAATATCTCTGAGGTTACGTTACCGACAATTATTATAAAAAAGAGACAATTATGTATTCCTAAACTTCCTACATTTAATAACTGTTTTTTCAGTATATATTCGGTTATGCCTTTCACAAAGAACATTCGATTTTTATGCATTTACTTTCAAAATCCTACTCAACGAAACGGTTTTTCACTACTTTTTTTTTCACTTTTACACGATTTAAACACCGAAAGCTTTATGAATTATTTAATTTATTATTTAACACTGATAATGCGGTGCAATTGTTTTCTTTTTGAGCTATTAAGTCGTGTTTATTTAAGTAATTTTAAATTATTTAAATCGGAGCCTAAATTTTATGACAGTTCCGTAGTGTTGCCAGCCGCAGAGTCCTAATACAAGGTTTTAAAGTTTCTGTGATCATTACTTAAATACCAAATAAATAAAGATTCTTTAGATGCAAAGGATTTTGCATTATTTCTATATTGCACTGAATTTCACAGCATCATGTCCTTAGGGGGTACGACTTGAGCGACCTTACCCTAGGTACCTTTTATTAACTAGGTAAGTGATGAGAAAGGATTTTTGGAAATTACACCATAAAGGTGGTAAAGCAGTAAATAAGTCATTTCTAAAGTTAGCATCGTGAAATTATGTAGGTATACCTGTTTTTGGTTATAAAAAAAATTAACAAAAAGAAACCTACTTTAAAGAAAACTAAAATCTGAAAAATTAAATTTACTTAGTACAAAGTCAGTATATTCTGATTTATCAACGGTAGAGAACTCTCCCACCCGAGTTCCGCAGTCTAGCCTATGAGCGTCTGCAACACCAGAGATGCTACACTCGCGCTGCCAATCCCTTAAAGAACCCCATACTATAGGCGTTTGTAAAAACCGAGACAGGGAGTTAGTTCTAAGTGTATCCGGAAGAAAGCCCTTATCGGACCTTACCCGGCTGCAATGTGTAAGAATAAACACCTTTATAATTTACAAATATGTCAGTTGGCTGGAGCATTACATGATTATTTTTCTTTACACCATGCAAATTAAGAAATATATATTAGAAAATAGGTATAGCAAAATCAAAATAACGCGCAACAAAATTAATTTCGTGTCGCCGTGATTGAACCGACCGACCTCTAATGCTGTTGAACAAACTTGCCTGAATTATCTATGTAATTGTATGATATATTTCTATGGGATGCGGCCCCGGGGTCAAAATTTCACGTTGGCGACGCCGCGGGCAACAGCTAGTATTAAATATTTATAGCACGTATAGTAACAACAGAAGGGTTGGCTGCGAGTTTCGTGTGATTTTTAAACGCAAATGAAAAACACGAATAAAGTAGTAAAAGACGTAACTGAAATGGAGAATATGAATGTAGTGGATAATATAGGAAGAGGTGAGCAACTTTCTGTGTTGTGCACCGAGCACTAGACAGTATGTGGCATATTTCAACGTCGATCTAGACCACTAAATGAAAAGAAGAAATGAAAAACATGAAAGAGACCTCAGAACGGAAACATAACTGTACCTAATGGTAACTTTCGGTGTTGAGCACCGTAGTCATTTCAACGTCTACCTGGGCTCATGTTCAATAATGAGTACGCTAATGAGCTTTCACTGTGTGGTTTTCTAAATCTGGATATCAGGTTCCCTTTAGTAATTAATAGAACCAGTATCTCTTAATGACCGAAAAGGACTAACAGGTAATTGTTTGAGTTTATTATGATAATTTGTTAAGTGATATTATTTGAATATAAATAGATGTACGATTTTCATACTGCTTCAGTCCCAGACTGTCATTGATACTGTCAGTACAGAGCAACAAAAACTCTAGAAGATGCACGCCAACAACAAAACTAAGTCGGAAGTGTGGCCCCCCATGGTGGCGGGAGCTAGATACAAACATAAATCGGAAAGAAAGGTAAACAAGTTTTTATTATTTCTCATATTTAGTAAAAAGAATATTTCTGTTCGCCTATTATCATAATTTTTGCATAAATACTTATGACAATTATTGTTTAATATACTTAAGACTATTTCTTTGTTACAGGTTTTAGACTGGTTGGAGACGAACGAAAAGTACTTCGGGTGCGCACCGATCACAGATTCGGCGTACGTGGAGGGACCTTGTCTGGTCTATCCAGACCCACCGGAATATGTCATTCCGATAATTCCGGTGGTGTACGCCCAGGAGAACTTTGGGTGTAAGAGGCTCCCGTACACGCGCCGGCTGTGGTCGAAACCTAAGAGCCTCTGGCTGCTGTCTCCTGCATACGTAGGTAAGTTTTCGATCCTTAATCACGACAATTCTTTATCAATAAAGCTTTTTCCCGTGACTGTATAGAGGTGCAATGTAAATTGTACAATAAAGTATGATCGATCGATGACAAAGACTGCCCAATATGTTGAAATTTTCTGAAACTATATTCCGTGTTTTTGTTATTCTATTAAATGAAGATTAATGACCAGATTTGTGTTCTTAACTATAATTTTCTATTACAGAGCAACTACTGCGGGATCATTGAAGCGTGCCCAGACATGCCCAGAGACCCACATACCTTAAACTCCACAAGAAGCAATAGTTCGTGGAATAGGCCTACTGGGGACACCACGTTAAAAAAAACGCGTCGAGCACACTACCTCACAGGTGGCGTGGAAACGTGTGCAATATAAAAATCTTGATAACTTGCCGAGCGACGTCAGATTCTGTTCGCGTACCTGCTTTCCATGGTAACGTTTTCCCGAGATAAAAATTATTACTGTACCTAAGTAGCATCTGACCCGCGCGACTTCGTTTGCGTCACATGAGAGTGAGAAGTAAAGAGGTGCGGTATCGTGTGCGAGTTTTATCGTTTAGTTGACTGGCTACCACTGCAGATCACGTTTAGGTACTCTCGTCGTGTCGCTCATACCTATTTTAAACTTATTAAGAGTGTTATTGTAAACCGGAGATAGGCATAAGCTGTTGTTGACTCTTTTTATAACTTTTAGAGAGAAACAATTTTGTAATACACACTTTTTACGTAACTTTAACCTTTTACGCAGTGTATGCAATGGAAGCTCTCAAAATACAGAAATTTTCCCCGTTCTCCAAACATTATTCATGGCTGCTTTGCTCCTATTCGTCTTTGCGTTAGCGTGATGTTTTATATCCATTAGCCAACCTCAATAAATTAAACTATAAAATAATTTTTGAGTTAGGTTATGTGAGCGAACCTTGAAAGATAGACCTTGAAGATGCGTTTAAGGAGACGCGGCGCGGCCCGCCAGGCGGGCCGCCAGAAACACAAACATATGGAAATGTTCAGAGCGTTCAAGGAGAAGCGTTTTTATAGGCGTTTGTTTGAGTTGTAGCTGCCCCAGCGGCGAGTGTCGTCGCGTCGGACGCGGCAAATGAAGCGACAGGTGACGCCGCGGAGGACGCGGCGGGTAAACCAGCGAGTCTCGCAATGGAGGAACGCGGCGGATGAAGCTGCGGGTGACGCCGCAAAGGCCGCGCCAAGGAAGGGGTGGGAGAGGTGCGGGGTATGCGTTAGGAATGTCGGGCAATTAAGTTCCTAGAAAATATCGATATTTTATTAAAAAAAATGTAATCGATGTTTATAACCCTCTGGAGCAGAACGTCATGAAAGCAAAATGTCATGTACGCAAAATAAACGATACATCGATATTTATGAAAGATATACAGGGTGTCCCACGGCTATGCCACATGGAGGAAAAGTACCTTAAATATTGTAGATGGAACATTTTACTGAAAGAAGACATTATTTCAATTTAAAAAACAATTTAATCTATATTCATAGATTTTTAAAAACTTACATGGTTGAGCCGGGAATCGAACCCGTTACACGAGAAAAAATAATCATTCCGTAGGTTTATCATACCAATCGAAAGGCTTCATCATAAGGATTATTTTTTGCTAAGTGACATAGTGTCAAAAATAAAAGGAAGAGCATGTATTTTAACATTTGATGTGAAACTTTGTTCACAACAATGAAAAGCTGGCATCGCCGGTGATCTCAATGAAGACTTTCGTTCCTGGATCAGGACAAATACGATGGCCGCCGAGATCCACAGATCTAACTACGTTAGATTTTTTATGGGGTTATGACATGTAATTTTTTTTATACCACTAAGGTGGCAGACAAGCATACGACCCACCAGAAGGTCACCGCAGCCTATATTAAATGTAGTTTACGAGAAATGCAAATGTCCACGAGCTACAAACAGAACTTGGACGTATTATTATAAATATCCACCACACCAAGATCAAAAGTTCGACAAGGAGTAAAATAATCAAAAGTGTGCGACTTTGTATTCAACAATATGGGACTTTTGGATTAAAAATGTTAAAATTCATGGTCTTCCGTTTATTTCTAACACAATGTTACTTAGCAAAAAATAATCCTTATGATGAAGCCTTTCGATTGGTATGATTAACCTAAGGGGTGATTATTTTTTCTCGTGTAGCGGGTTCGATTCCCGGCTCAACCATGTAATTATTTAAAAATCTATGAATGCAGTTTAAGTTGTTTTTTAAATTAAAATAATGTCTTCTTTCAGTAGAATGTTCCATCTACAATATTTAAGGTACTTTCCCTCCATGTAGCATAGCCATATCTCTGTTGTACAGACACGACAACTTCAATTTTTTTTAATACGAGTAGTATAATTATGTAGATGGAAAACACCCAAACTTGGAAAAATATTTTTTTTTTCGATAGGCCGATCGGTTTGAACCCCAGATCAGACTCGGGAATCAAACTCAAGACCTCAATGTGGCAGTCGCATGCACTTGTAACGTTGTGCAACAACGTGTGCATAAATTAATTAATGTTAGATGATTAAAATTGAAATTTAGATCAATTTATGAAAGCGCCATCTGCCGACAACTAGTCTCATCAACACAGCACTGACGTAACCAGATTGACGTCAGACGTAGGGACGCGACATGCCGCCAGAGGCGCTGTCCAAAGCTATAAATAGGACCGCGCGCGAAGTTCAAGAAACCATTTTCATAAATTTAAATCATACTCGTCGCGAAGGTGTCTGTGCATCGCAAATACTCAAATTAAATTAAAAATAAAATACTAATTTTTATAGGGAGCGAAATTCTCCCTGAGTGAACAGTTGTTTAGCTGCAAACGTCAAGTACCCCATCATTGGGTGAGTTAAATTATTTATAATGTAATCTAGATTTTAAAACAGTGAAAATTAACGGCTGTTGGTCAACCCTGTTATAGGAGGGTAGTTTACAGGGGTGTGAAAAAACATATCTGTAAAATTAGTACTGTAAGCAGACAATGTAAGACTCCCGATTCCTGCAATGGTTGGCAGGGATCGGCTGTCTTAGCGAATAGGCGGGAAAACAGGGTTCCAGCTAACCCGTCATCTGGAACATTCCAGGGTCCACCATACGGTTTCCAGAAATCCATCCTACGGATTGGGAAAATCTACTCTTCGGGTTCCACGAAGGTGAAGACGCACCCTTCGAGTTCTACGAGCAGTCATCCACCCTACGGGTCGAAAACACCGTGCCAGCCGAATTTGTGGACGGCACGGCTACGTCGCGGACTGCATCAGCCTTAAGAACCACCAAGATAAGTCGAACCCCGCGAAGGCCTTCTGAGACCGCACTTGCTGCCCGAAATTACCACGACCCCGAGTTCTTTCTTTTTTTCTTTTAAATAAATTGATAATGTTAAATTCTAAACTTCACCTCTTCTAATTTCTCTCTTCTTCCTGGAAGCCCTAAGCTTTTCAGTGGCGCCCAACGTGGTTTCGGGTAGCGAGAAAGCGATTTCCGACGGGAGTCGGGAGGTCATAATTATAAGATATTTTAATTTGTGTAAAATAGTCTTAAGAGTGCCCGTTAGCGGGGTAGTTTCCCTCAAAATTACTACAACTACCCAGGAATTTGGCTCTCCTGACCTCTGCTGCCAACTTGTTCTTTCCGGCTTATTTTGTGTGTTTTTATTAATTTTAGACAGATTTCGGCATAAACAAGAACAAGGCCAAATTTGAATTTTTTTATCAACATAAATTGTAATTTTTCCAAATTTTAACGGTCCCCAATTTATTTTTCACACCCTCAAGCATTTATTTTATGGTGAAAAAAAAATTTTTTCAAAGAATTTACAGTAAAAGTTTTGTATTTCAATTTTAAATATTACACTTGATAAAGTTCTGAAGTAAAAGGTCTGATTTGAAACGCTTACATTAATTTTCCTAAGTAAGTTGTATAGCATATATTCATCGTAAAAAGTAGTCAAAGTATATCACCACCACAATTTTTATTTTTACGGCGTCAAACCGCCTCAATTTGTGTATTATTTTGTTGTATTTCCTATATGTGAATTTACAGCCAGACCAACAGCCGATAATCACACTTCTGGGTAACAATCCCTATTGAATTTTCACTTTAGTAAAACGGTAGAACAAATATTTTACGAATTTGCACTTCACGTAAATAATAAAAGATTTATAATTGTTTCACTTTTCGAATTACGTAGAATTCGGATACACTGAAATAAAACTGTAAGAAAAAACATTCCAAACGTAGATTACGCAGTGAAAACATTCTTGCCAAAAACAATTTTAAACTAATAACTTTGATTCGTGTTCTGAATAAACAACGGCAGATTTTGCTTTCATAACGTTTACAAGTAAGTTGATTTACTAGCTCGATAGTAGCGGAATTTTTTTTTTTCATATAAACTGTAGGTGGAAGTGAATTAAATACACTCCTGACACCAACAATCTGATACAAAATATTTCCAGAATCGTCCAAGTACGAATCGGTTTTTCAAACAATTCGAAATATTCAAGGGTTCCGTAGTGGTAAGGAACAATTTACATAAAAAGTTAGTTACTACTATATAGTTTATTTCAAGAACCGTCCAAGTGCGAATCGTCTTTGACACAGTTCGTAATAATTAAGGGTTACGTAGTAGTAAGGAACTATTTTAAAAGAAAAATTAGTTGGAACGAGTCTATATACGATTAACTCTTGGCACGTTCGTGGGAATTGTTACATTTAAATAAAAACAAGATTAAGGTCAAAAATTGCATTAATCGATTAAAACTGTCAAACATTTAGCTAATTTCATCAACCCATCATCATACACTTCACTTTCACTACTTACTGCTTCTGATCAGATTATATTCAAACACAGACAGACAGACAGACAATTAATATCTAGAAGGGTCCAATCTATTATTTGAGTGAAGGAACCCTAAAAGGTAATATTTCCAAACTTAAGTATTTCCTAAAGCAAATACTAAGTTTCATAAAGGTTCAATTTATAATTCGGTTCAACGAACCCTAATAAGTAAAATTTATTTTTCGGTATTCCGCGGGTGGATCGAAAAATATTCACATTCCTCAACGATGCATGTACGAATGCAGATAACGGTAAAGGCCGTAACACACTGCGCTAAGATGCGTATGCGAATAGCGTATATAGTACATCAGTACAGTTACACAACAGTGTTTTTGATAATTAAACTTTTGGAAAATATAAGGATGTTAGCACACCGTAATAGAACATTAATACTTAGGTGGCACATAAGGTACCACATTTCTTCACATTGTACAACTAGGTACACTTTCATACGGAAGTTTCACAATTACACTTACATAATAATTAGGTAGTATATAGTCATCACACATTATCATAATTATCTTCACACACAATTCCTAACACTTAACAAGCAGTTTTTTTTTGTTTGTTTACATAGTGACACTTGCATTTCATGTTGTGTGACTCCCAAAGGCAGAAGGAGGGGGCAGACTAGCTACAGGCGAGTCACATTCATAGATTATAGAAGGTGACTCAAATGTCCTAAGTTTTGTTTCCCGACTAAAGCTGACGGGTTAATAGAGTATGGAATGTAGTGTGACACTGGCCTTAGATGCAACGATAAATAACACGTTTACATCAACTTTATTACGTCAACATTAGACGCGCTAGCAAAACAAAACTTACACAATTTTAATTTCATACGTACATACATACATATTATTCATTTAAGCACGCACATACATTTTATACTACTATGGTGGCACACAATGGTCCCATTTTATTTATATAATTGGCGTTATAGCCAAATATTATTTACGGTCGTCATTTATTAGGGTTGACATGATAGTCACACACGCACATACATTTTTACTACTATGGTGGCACACAAGGGTCCCAGTTTTTTATATAATTGGCATAATGGCCAAAGATGCATTTATCTTCGTCATTCATTAGGGTCGACATAATAGTCATAGTCAACATACTACTACTAAGGTTGCGAATAAGCACTTAGTTTTTTATTTTATTTTGTTAAAGGGCTAAATAGCCTAGTCATTAGTTAGGGACACTACACACTACTTTCAAAGAACTATATATAACACAAACACATGCAGTGTTCGTTATGGGGACATAGGGGTTAACTAGCATCACGAAGGATTCTGCAAGTAATTTATTTCTATCACTTTTCTGTTTCTTGGTTTAGTTGGGAGTTACTGTTAGTTGGAAGCATGGGTCTATCCCTAACAGAGTTCGTCGTTTACTGTTAGTTGGCAGCATGGTCTTGCCCTAACAGAATTATGTTGTAGGTTGTTACTGTTACGAGGAAGCATGAGTCTTACCCGAACAGATATATGGTGTACTGTTATTTGGCAGCATTTGTCTTGCCCTAACAGTCTTAGGTGTAAGTCACCTTTATGTTTATCTTCGTTATATGGCTACTCCTACCACTCGGAAGCTAGATGCTTGCCCTGGGGGATAGTCCATCCTATGAGTCGGAAGTGTTACACGAGCCCTAGTAGGATGTTCTTCTCTGGGACGGTTGTATAAATCCCATCCTTTAGCAAAAAGCCTTATTATACACACCCCACTTTCAGGCGGTGCGTATTACCTGAACCTTCAACCCAAAGCCTCAAATACGTCTTTTCTCTTTCTGTCCCATAAGATCCTTCAGAATCACCTAAATACATCCTGCGAGTTGGTTTCATTAAGGTTAAGGCCGACTCTTCGCTATACCCAGCATCACCTCATTCACACAGCACACTAACATACATACACACGTAGACGAGTAGTAGGTCTTAGGTTAGGGGCGTTCGAGGACGAACGCAGCATTTGACGTGTTAGGGTACGTCAAACGCTCACCGGAGCGGGGGAGTATGTAACGTTGTGCAACAACGTGTGCATAAATTAATTAATATTAGATGATTAAAATTGAAATTTAGATCAATTTATGAAAGCGCCATCTGCCGACAACTAGTCTCATCAACACAGCACTGACGTAACCAGATTGACGTCAGACGTAGGGACGCGACATGCCGCCAGAGGCGCTGTCCAAAGCTATAAATAGGACCGCGCGCGAAGTTCAAGAAACCATTTTCATAAATTTAAATCATACTCGTCGCGAAGGTGTCTGTGCATCGCAAATACTCAAATTAAATTAAAAATAAAATACAAATTTTTATAGGGAGCGAAATTCTCCCTGAGTGAACAGTTGTTTAGCTGCAAACGTCAAGTACCCCATCATTGGGTGAGTTAAATTATTTATAATGTAATCTAGATTTTAAAACAGTGAAAATTAACGGCTGTTGGTCAACCCTGTTATAGGAGGGTAGTTTACAGGGGTGTGAAAAAACATATCTGTAAAATTAGTACTGTAAGCAGACAATGTAAGACTCCCGATTCCTGCAATGGTTGGCAGGGATCGGCTGTCTTAGCGAATAGGCGGGAAAAAAGGGTTCCAGCTAACCCGTCATCTGGAACATTCCAGGGTCCACCCTACGGGTTCCAGAAATCCACCCTACGGGTTCCAGAAATCCACCCTACGGATTGGGAAAATCTACTCTTCGGGTTCCACGAAGGTGAAGACGCACCCTTCGAGTTCTACGAGCAGTCATCCACCCTACGGGTCGAAAACACCGTGCCAGCCGAATTTGTGGACGGCACGGCTACGTTGCGGACTGCATCAGCCTTAAGAACCACCAAGATAAGTCGAACCCCGCGAAGGCCTTCTGAGACCGCACTTGCTGCCCGAAATTACCACGACCACGAGTTCTTTCTTTTTTTCTTTTAAAAAAATTGATATTGTTAAATTCTAAACGTCACCTCTTCTCATTTCTCTCTTCTTCCTGAAAGCCCTAAGCTTTTCACACTTTCACTCCGCCACCGTGGCGGTGGCAGCCAAGTGTTAACTTTATATTTTACATTTTAATAGTTTTGGTAATTCAAATTAGATAGCCAAAATCAATCAAATCTGGACGTAGGCCTCTCCAAATTTACACCACAATAAATCCCTCCGGAGCAGAACCCTCCGAATCAATACATATAATAAAATCGTAACAGGTCGCTGTCTGTACATGGGAGATAAATAAGAAAAAATATTATACGGGGGGCTTTATGAACGCAATACAACACAAAACAATGATTTTATTTTTTAATGATTTTATGATATTTTGGGTTACAATATCGTTACTAAAATATCGATATTTATAAACGATATATTGATATTTTTGAAATATCGATATACATATCATTATCATTTATAAATAAAGTTTACATCCCTAGTCGAGACGAGACGCAGCGGGTGTCGTAGCGGGTGACGCAGCGGGAGACGCAGCGGGTGACGCAGCGGGTGTCGCTGCGTACCACGCGGCGGATGCAGCCTCGAGGGAAGCCACGCCGCACGCGTCGCTCGACGCCCCGCGTTTCCTTAAACGAGCTCCTACATTTCTATATGTTTGATTTTGCGCGTGACGCTACGCGGGCCGCTTCACGCGCCGCCTGACTATAAACGGTCAAATCGCTTTACGCGCCGCTGCAAGCCACGCCGTACGCGACGCTTGACGCCCCGCGTCTCCTTAAACGAGCCCTAAGTTTACAACTTTTTTAGAGAAACAATTTAGTAATACTAAATTTTTACGTAACTTTAACCATATACGCAGAGTACGCCTCGGAAGCTCTCAGACAGAAAATAATGTTTCCCGAATTTTGAAACCTTCTTGATTGCTGCTCAGCTCCTATTTGTCTTAGCGTGATGTTATATAGCCTACAGCCATCCTCAATAAATTAACTTTCAAACTATAAAATAACTTTCGAAATCCAACCAGAAGTTTCTAAGATCCTAGCGTTCAAACAAACAAAAAAACTCTTCAGCTTTATTAATATTAAATTAGTATATTAGTATGGATTCCAGTTATAACCTATCCTTGTATCTAATTTGAGCCGTATCCGTTCAGCTGTTAAGGTAAGACCGCACTGGGCGGAACTGCACTGCAGCGGAACTGCGCGACACGACGCGACAAAATATTCTTTATATGAAATTGTATGAGGCAACACGCACTAAGCGGCAACTGAACTACACTTCAGCCGACTGCAGCGGAACTGCGCGACAAAGTTGATCAACTCACCAAAAGTGTCGCGACCTGTCGCGCCGTTTAGTTGCAGTGCAGTTCAGTTGCCGCTTAGTGCGGTTTAGGCCAACTTCATTTCCATAGTCAGTAGGGATGCAATATCGTTCATTAAAAATATCGATATTGGAATATCGATATTTATCAAAAAAAAATATCAATATTGAAAACATAGATGTTTATAAACGATATAATGTTGATGTTTGTGTTGACTGTCTCTGTGGCGCAGTCGGTAGTGATACCGCCTGCGGCGCTGGTGGTCGTGGGTTCGATTTCCACCGGAGACAGATATTTGTGTGACCCATAAATGTTTGTCTCACGAATCTGGGTGTTTCTATGTATAATATGTATGTATTTAAAAAGTATAAAAGTATTAATATCCGTGGTCTGATACCCATAACACAAGCAGGTTATACCTAGCTTACTTTGGGATCAGATAGCGTTGTGTGAAATGTCCGAGAATATTTATATTTATTTGTGTATTTTTTTTATTAGAGAGATCTTGTTAAGCTTAAAATCTGAGCTTAGTTTCATGGCAATCGGTTGAAAAAAGGGGAGTAATGAACAAAAGTAGAATAATCAAGGTTGTGTTTCCGTGTGATCATTATTGTTAAAAAAAAACAATAAGAGCGGCAAACAAATCGATATATCAATATATCGTTCGTGATTATCCATATATCGTATATAAACATCGATGTTTTCAACATCGATATTTTTTATAAACGATATTGCATCCCTATTCAAAGCTTCATAGCGTCCGTCTTCCATTTCGACGACCATCTTGCTCAGAGGTTCCCTACCTACTGAATACATTTTTGTAGTTCTCCTGCAGTTGTAGTGCGGTATACCAAAAAATGACGCGACGTGTCGCGCAGTTGCGCTGCAGTGCAGTTCCGCTCAGTGCGGTCTTACCTTTAGAGCGCAATTGAGTATAAAACTTTTTCACAAACTTTTACATGTTAGGTAGGTACTAATTTTGTTTTGTACTAAGTTTGTGAGTGTGGTTGTTTGTTACTTTTTTACGCTCTAATAACTGAATGGATCTGGCGGAAATCTGTTATAGTATAGGATCTGGAATAACGAATATTTTTTATCTCGGGAATAAGTGTCCATGGGAAGCAGGATCGGGAACAAACTCTCACACGGGCGGAGCCGCGGTTGCCATCTAGCAAAAACTAACAGCGGTAGGTGTTAGTTTTTTCAAACGCTATTGTTACCTAGGTGTAGTTTTCCTGAAGGTGCTTAGGTACCTGACACTGAGTGACAAAATGAACTAAAGGTACGTAGGTACTTAAGTTTTAACCTGTTAGGGCTTATAGCGCCTAACAAAACAATTACAGCAATACCTGCTTGCTTGATGTCCAACTGTCTGTCTGTCCACAGAAATCAGAAAAATCTCTTTTCTGATATCTGTGGTCTGTCCGTTACGACGAGGCTGTATCTCTGCAACCGTGATACCTATATTTCTGTTGCGGCTATAACTAAAATCAGAAATATTTTTAATAATGGTTTACTTTTTTTATAATGATAACATTCAATAGGTATTTACATTATTACCTACTATCAGATTAAACCTAAATAAGGCCCTCGTGTCTTTGTGCCCAAAACACTAGCTGCATTCCTCCTTTGAATGCCTATTCGCTGAGAGAGAATCTACTTGTGTTGTATGGTCTAAACTTTTTTTTTTTTTTTTTTTTTTTATACCACTAAGGTGGCAGACAAGCATACGGCCCACCAGGAGGACTGGTGGTCACCGCAGCCTATGAACGTTTGCAACACCAGAGGCGCCACACTCGCGCTGCCGACCCTGTAAAAACCTTCTTAGACCCCTTTTGAAGAACCCCATACTGTAGGCGTTTGGGAAAACCGAGGCAGGAAGATCATTCCACAACCTAAGCGTGCGCGGAAGAAATCCCCTATTTGATGTGTACCTAAGGTGCGGTGAGGTAGGTGGTGACAGAAGGAGTTACAAAAGACCTAACATGTAAAATGCACCTTCTTGGAAAACTTTTATTACCTTCAAATCACCTTCTAAATCCACTTGTGAGTATAGCAGCCTATGAACGTTTACAACACCAGAGGCGCCACTCTCGCGCTGCCGACCCTGTAAAAACCTTCTAAGACCTGACTACGGAACCCTATTTAGTGTGTGGCACGCCACATGCTCCATCGTAATTATTATTATTAAGTTGACCACTGAAGTGATGTTTTAGAACAAAACAATTCGTACCTATATTCCTCGGATTATAAGCTCAAATTGTGCCAAGTATCATTCAAATCGATTCAGTACTTTCAGCGTGATACTTATTCGGGATACAGGCAGACAGACAGACAGACATAAAAGATTTAAATTACATTTTCGGCTTTAGTATCGATTAGAGAACGACCTACAATTAAAATTTTCAAAATATCTTCCATGTACAGACTCTCGACCCTCAACAGTTTTAATATAAGTATAGATCGCAATCTGTAATAAAACGTTTCAGTGCAATATAGTTAATACTTGAAATAACCGCGATAGGATTGTCAAAATGCTTCCCACTTATTACATCGGACAAAAAGACTATAATGAGAATTGTGGGAATATACTATGTGTCTGCCTATTCCTTCGGGAGTAAAGGCGTGACTATAAAGTCACGCCTTTGCTCCCGACTTTATAATCCTACATACATACATGCATAAGTATGTGTGTAGGATTGTCACGCAAGAAATACCTTAGCGGACCTTACAAGCAGGTAAGGCTTATGATGCTTTTTAACCTTATAATTTACACATATTCAAATAACTAAATAATTACCTATCTACAGAGATTCCTACTCTACCACTACAAAACTCTCAGGTAGTTCATTAGATATCACAATCACGTACTGACAAGTATGGGGTTCTTCAAAGAGGACCTTAGAAGGTTTTATAGGGAAGCAGTGCGAGTGTAGAGTTTCTGGTGATAGGTACAAACGTTAATATGTTATGTTTAAAACTTTGGGAAGCTATAATGTTCAACACAATAATACCTATGTACTTATTACTGTATCTACCACAGAACAGTTAAAGGAGTTTAGAAAGGAAATAGTTCCTAATTTGTATTAGGACGCGTGTCGCCGCTTGTCTCCCACTCTTTAACTCCACTATAAAAAAGAGACCAATACGACGCAGTTTACGCACACAAATAAATCAGCACACTTAATTAGCGAGTTTGCTGTTGGTTGTCACACTAATAGAAATACTGCACACACGCACAAAAGCAATAAAAATTTCTCATACATGTTACGGCGGACAAAGGTCGATTTTCGATATCGATAAAATTTCCGTAATTTTGATACTGTCTGAAGTTTACACAAGTCGAGTACTTTATTGAGTAAGCTCATTCTGCGTTAATAGTAACATCAAAAATTCATCATAATTCCGGTATTTTGAGATACTTAGACTTAAAAAAATTGACAAACTAGGTGAAAAGTAGCCGTAGTCGGGCTAAATGTAAATACATAATTAATATCACAGACACTAATTACTAACACAGACAGCCTCTGTGGCGTAGTGGTAGTGAACGCGACCGGCCCCCTGGGCAAGGCCGCAGTAGTGACCGTGTCTGTTGGGAGTCCTGGGACATCCTTCCGAGGGCTTACCCGGGGCTCCCAACCGTAGGCTGTTGGGCGTTACGTGAGGTTTATTTGGCGGTTGGAGTCCGGCATAGCATCCATGATGGACTTTCCCTCACATAAAAAAAAACAAAATGGGCCGCGAGTATAGTATATATTTAGTAGGTATCCATTCAATTCTACCAATTGCCTCAATCCACATTTTTTTCATATCTGGATTTGTTGGAAATCTAAAATTTAATTATAAATTTGTTTTTAATATAAATGGCTGACCTCAAACAAAATTTTACAATTAACAATGATGGTAATAAACAAATGTATTTTGATTTCAATATTACTGATAATAACGTACGTACTTAATATCGACAGTGTTTATAACGGATCATTTTGTCCAACACTATCGATACGCATGGATATCGCCGGCACTCGCGATTCTCGCAATACACTGCGCGATCGCTCACGTAGTACAAGATGGCACTCATGTATTGCAAGCAATGTATAATTTTGTATCAGTTTGCGATTATATCGTTTTGGTCTACAAGCTACATAATACTTTTGTAATAATTACAAATATTACTTGTATTGTAAGGTTTTTGGACTTCCCGATGAAAAGAAATCCCTTCTCGGGCTACACTGCACACTTGGCTTCTTTTTCGACACGTTACTATAGCGCAAGACGGCATAATTCTTTTTTTTTCGCGGAGCTTCTTACGTTGCTTGTTACAATAAGAGCGCGACTGTGTCGGCCGTGAAGTGAATTTCGGTGGAATACGAGCATTGCTCATAATGTCGCGGCGCGTCTGCCCCGCCCACAAGGCCCTTCTAACCTCCTTTAACTGTTCTGTGGTATCTACCTATTACTTAAAGCTCATGAAGGACAGATGGATAATAGACGCTCACTGAAGTCTCATGATTAGGGTTTTTGCCGTTTGAGTACGAAACCCTAACCGTTAGATCAAACTACAGGTAGGAAGGCACATAGGCTTTTAGAAATTTTAGAGCTTTTGATTGTTTGCTTACAACTGAACAGTTTATGACTTTAACTAATTTAAGAAGAATATAGGTTTGCTTTTGTAGTACCTAAGTAATAATGAACGACAAAAAGTAAAGGACTATAAAAAACAATAGAAACATAAAAAGGTTAAATATATGAATGCGCCATGCATTTATCTAGTTAACGTTTTTATGTTTCTATTGAAATAAAAAAAATTAACAGCTATTTTCTATGAAGGGCTATCTATGATAGACTATGTAACTTCAAAGAAGTAGGGCGCCGACGGTGCAGAAAGGGACGAAACCGATATTATTATAAAACAATGATGCCTATCTAAAGATCTCAGGTAGTCTGAATAATATTTATTATTAGCGTCTTCTCTAAAACGAATATATTGTCTGAAATAAATTAATATTTTCTATTATTAGGGTGGCAGAGAAATAAAAGACCGTTTGCTTGTCTGCCATCTTAATACCTTTGTTTTTAACGTGAGGGAAAATGCTCATGGATTTTATGCCGGATTCCTACCGACTAAAAAACCTCACGTTATGCCCAACAGCCTATGGTTGGGAGTCCCGGGTAAGCCCTCGGAACGATGTCCCAGGACACCAATCTTAATACTTAGCATAAAAGCATTAGGTACCTAAAACAAAATATTTAAAAAAAAGCACTTTAAATCAGGTAGGCAATTCTAGAACCTTAACCCTAGATTATTTAAAACATCGGTAGGTCTGGTGAATTGACAACGGAATGAGTGGATATAATTATTTTTATTATCCTCCGGCGACGGTCAATGGGACATGACAAATCTCATGTGTACTCACATACCTACACGTCGATGCACACATAGGTACGTGCAAAAAAAGCGCACACACTTGAAGCTATCTGACAGCAAATAGAAAATAAACGGAACTCTTACCAGGATCTCTTCTTTTTCTGTCTTTCCGTCCGTCTGTCTTTCAAGAAGCTTTATCTCTTTTATCGATTGCCAGAAATAATTGCAAAAAACTTAATTTAAAAATAAAAAAATCAAATTAAAGTTCCAAATTTTTCAATTCCGAAATGGACTGTCAAAATGCTGAATTTCAACCAAATCATAAAAAAAATCAAATTTATTATTTATAATCCGAAGCAAGTCCTGGGTACCTACCTATAAACGCCCACCGAGGTTCGGTATAGCCGCCTGTTCGTCCCTCCGTCTGTCTGCCATAACCCATTATCTCGTGAATGCGTGGAGTTTTCAATGGATTGAAAATGAATAAGGTAGTACGTAGCTAACTTGCGATCACGTAGAACTATGAAATTTAGCAAGTAATATTTTCTTTTACAACAAATTTAATGTACAATCCAAAAACTGAACATTTGTAAGTATTTAAATCATCTTTACAGTAGGTACGTAGATAGGTTCTTAATGAAAAACTACGAGATTTGATTTCTGAACTTCAGTTAAACATTTTTAGACAAAAAACCCTATTTATTTTGATTCCTTTGATAGTGTCGAAAAACCGATACTTTTTGACGACAAAATCAGATGTAACTTCTTTATGTGATACTTTAAAAGTTTAATTTTCATACAACTTAAAGGGACCTTCACGCGTTTACGAGATATAGAGTCTTGACAGACAGATGGATGGAAGGACGGAACAACATTGCTATCCTATAAGGGCTCCGTTTTCTAGTATGAGATACGATACGGAACCCTTAAAACACTTGTCTAACATTTAAACGCCTTGTAAAACTGCAGGTTGCTAGCTCGTAGTGCTCACTGCTAGAAAGCCACTTTGACTAGGGTTGGTCCTCAGGTGGGTGACCTAATTGAGGTGATTTTTCACAAATTGTTTGTTTTTGTTGCAGCTATGGGATCAGACCAGGTATATTAATTAACTATTAGACTTTTTTTAAAAAACAAATAAACCATTCATAACACATGGAAACGTCCAAACTCTTGAGGCAAATATTTATGGAGCACACAAATGATTGTTCCGTGATCAGAATCGAAACCATGACCAGCTATAAGCAGTCGCGCTATAGGTACCTATTACTAATATACCAACGACCCTAATCAACCGTCAAATTGGGATAGAAAGTAATAATACGTCAAATTAGATTTTTCACAAATCTATTAAAAAGAAAGTCTGACAGTTGTCTACTGCTATAACAATAATCGAGTTCATTGAAAACATTAATTGGTATGTGAACTGATAGTGCACTCATTTGGTACATACGGTACCTATTAATACAGTCATACATACAGTAGAGTATTCGCAGTCAAAATCACAAAATCCATCATTATTATAATAAAATTAGGTAGGTAGTTACTACCCAATATAACTTATTGCTATGTATTCAAAAACTCACTTAACAGTTAAAAAACAAAGTACAATTTATTCTATCGGTTTTAAGAACTTTACATAACTGACAAAAAACCTCTGGTAAATAATTGAATAAACCTAAAATATTACAAAAATAAATCACAAACTTCTTTTAGAAGAAACCATATATTTACAATAATTAAGTTAAGCTAAATATTTATAAAATCAATAAAATTAACGATTAAACTAAACTTAAACTACCCAAAATGAAAATAAAAAACTATTATAACGTATTTCTATGCCTACCTAAACAATACAGATAATAATATATAAAGACTTAATAATGACTATTCAAATTTCATTTAGAACCTTCACTAGTCTACTAATTGCCAAATAAGTTATAAAAAGTACCAATTTAATATTGTATACATAATAGCAAAATTCTTAGTTATTATTATTATAAGTACCTATACTTTTATACTTTAATGTTCAGAAATAAGTCCACTTTAGATTTCAGCTATATCCTCAACATGGTTACATAACGTCCAGTCCAAAATACTTTAAAACTTTATGGGTGGAAATGAATTTACTACGGTGACACCGAGATGCTCGCAGTTTTTTGTTATGGGTGTTGTAGCAATATAGTCTTTTCTAGTTAAACCTTTTTGACAGTGACTGCAAGAATATAGCATGTTTGCAAAGTGTAGACACATGTGCCGGCGCAGGTCTGAATTATAATTAAAACTTTTGGGACACAGTGTGCATTTGAATCGTTTATTTTCATTGTGTCTCAAGATGTGATGTTTGAATGTAGAAGTTTCAGGAAACCGTTTTCGGTGTATAGTACACTTATACGGTTTTTCACTAGAGTGATAAACATTTTTGCTGTGTAAGATAGCAAACTTTGTTATATGTATATTATCTTGTCGCACTTTAAGCATTTATGCACTGCTGTGGTTACTGCTGCTTGCATTTAGGCACGGTCAGCTAGCGGTGTACTCCGCATTAATTGAACTATTCCGGCCTGTGCCCCTAATATAACGACATTGTCACATCGTAGTGTTTCACCCTGCATAGTAAAGATGTAAGGGTGCTTTATTGTTTTGTTTTGCTCGCCATTGCTGAGATTCTCCTCAGCCATCTTTCTATCTGTTATGGCATAATTATGATCTACAGTTGGCGTATATTTGTCAACAATGTTCACTTGATTGGCCGTTGGGTTAACTGAATCTACAATATTGTAGCTACCGGTAGAGGCAGCAAGAAAACCTGGACTCTCCACGTTAGGCTGTACAATACAATTTGCAAAACTTGGCAGTGTACTGCTGACAGGTTTCACCCTCTCTACATTTATTATTTTTACTACTTCAGGTGGTTCACCAAACGTAACTGGATTAGCTATAGGTAGATTGTTGATGGCCATGTAAGGTTCCGTAGAGCACGGGTCGTATGTGGCCGGGCCGGCAACTGTGTGAACTTGACACACAACAGAGCCGAAGACAAGCTCACATATGTCACACTGCTTTGGGGATTCTGGTGGGGTTGCTTGATAAAATGGAGTCGACGATGGCTCCTGCACATGACAGACATGTATGCTGTCGGGGTAGTTTTGATGGTGACCCTGATCCCAATAGATCTGGTCGCAATCTTCTTCGAATCCTGGGTGGACGTAGTTTTCAGCGAAGTGTGTCTCCGATGCACAGTTATGCGCTGGCTTAGAATCGTGGCGTGGCGAGGATGCACCGCGGTCGCTGTGCGCTGCGGCGAGGCACCATTTCGCACCACCTTCAGTCGTCATGTTGCACCGTGCTTCACAACAAATTGTCTTTACGATAAAAAGCGCACTTATTCAATGTATCAAAAAAAGTCGCGGTCCACTCACACACTTGTAATTGTCGTGTTCCTTTGTGTCACCACTCGTCACCCAAAAGATCACTCGGCACAAAGTTTAGGGAAACTTATTGTCACTAAACGCTGTATAAAAGAAAATTATATTTACAATATGTGATCACGTGTGGCACGAAAAGCACTATCAAAAGGTAAGTCGTAAGCGCGCGTCCGGACGGTGCGTTCTCTACGAGCGATTATTGGAAACTATTAGTTTCCAACTTCCTTGTTTCCTGTTTCCACTTCGGGAAGGCGGCTGTTTAGTTTCAAACTAAACAGCCGCCTTCCCGAAGTGGTACCCATGCTTTCGCAGGTATGTGCGAGTGAGACCGGCGCGCCGTCATGAGGTGATCGCCATGAGGTAGTTTGTCTGTAGTGCGAGCGAAACGAATGCACCGGGGGTGCAGCAGGGACGCGCGGGGCCAGGGCTGACTAAGATGACATTTTCTTGAACGAGCCTCTTACCACAAAATAACAATAGATACTATTGTTAAGTAGGTACCTACATTAATTTTAAGTAGGTATTCAAATAATTTAAAGCACTCCTATTATTAAATTTTTGCTAATTTTCATTAAATCCTTTGTAGATGTCATAAACGGAACATACCTAATTACATTTAGGTAAATTAGTCACAAGTTTCAATGTTGATGTATTTCAATTTCAATTTCAATTTCAATTTCAATTTCAATTTCAATTTATTTCATAAACAACATACATTGTGTCGAAATCAGATGAATAAATTACAGACAATTCATAAACATGCGAAAATAACAGTATAAATACAAATACAAAATTATTATTTACAAGAAGCAGCAGTTCAATTATTACAATATAAGTGATTTCATAAACCTATTTAAATAATGTCAAAAATAATTATGTCAGGATTATGAATAACATTCTTAAAACAAAGTGAAATTAATGTCAATTAAATTAGTCATGCTCTTGAGCATGACTAATTTAATTGACATTATATATATTAATCTTTACTCGTTAAAAGAACTATAACACTTGTGTTATAGTTCTTTTAACGAGTAAAGATTTTTTTCCAAAAGAAACGCCTTTAGATTTGATTTGTATTCATGTGTGTACATGGATCTTTTTAGATCTACCGGTAGTCTGTTAAAAAGTTTGATAGCGCTAAAAAATGAACCATGCTTAACAATGTCCAGACTAGGTGCTACCGACGAAGGCATGTCCAACCTTCTGGATGTTTCCCGTCGTTGCCTTTCATTTTCCGTTTCGTATTCATGAATCTTTTTTTTAAGTTCATTAAAAGGCCCATTACATACAAACCAGGTACCGTTAAAATTTTTAGATTTCTGAAATGTTGACGACAAGACTCTTGCTGCTGGATGCGTACCATGGTTCTAATTGCTCGTTTCTGAATTATAAAAGCTTTATTAATATTATATTCATAGCTTCCGCCCCAACAAAGAATGCTATATCTCAGTCTCGACTCCACCAAGGCACAGTAAACAGTCTTAAGTTGGTCCATTTTGACAACATCTCTAAGAGTTCTCAGAACATAACATGCACTACTAATGGAACTCTCTATGGCTGTCAGTTCATATTTCCAATTTAGTAAAGAATCTACTTGCACCCCCAAAAAGCTAACATCTACAGTCTGCAAGGGAGTTTTATCGGTTGCGCAGCATAGCTTGTCCTTATTTTTAGCTGTTGTCTTAAATAATATTATGTTTGTCTTTTTTGAATTTATAGTGAGGTTATTAAATGTAAACCAGTCATGAAAGAGGTTGAGTGCCTTGTTCACCCCCAACCTGAGACCGTCCACATCATTTTCAGAAACTATGGCGTTCGTGTCATCTGCAAAAATTGTCAATCTAATATGGTCAGGAATTTTATATGTCACATAATTGATCAGATCATTTATAAATATTACAAAAAATATTGGACCCAGGATAGATCCTTGAGGAACTCCTGTGCTGATTTCAGAGAACCTAGATCTAAAAGTATTACATTTGTTATGTACCTTTTCTGCAACGTTGACTTCTATATTTGCTTTGATTTCAACGAACATTTTTCTGTTTTTCAAATAAGAAGTAAACAATTGTCTATTCTTTCCTCTCACTCCATAGTAGTCAAGTTTTTCTATTATAGTGTAGTTACTATCTCGCTACAGACTCGGTCATAAATCATTATCGGACTAGGGATGTGCGCTAGTTGCGCGCGCGCACGGCCGTTATCGATAATGGAATCATCATGGTTACTACTTAAACATACTGCATTTAAGTATGCAGGGTCATTACCTATATTATATAATGTTTCTGCGAGAAGAGGGTAATTATAAAAAAAAACTAATATGTTCTTACGTTTTTAATTACCTATATAAAAAGAGGGTAAGTAACAAATATGCTTTAGTCTCATTTTCTACCCGCTACACTGTGCTGTTAATATATTTAAAACGCTACTAAAATAAATTAGACCAATTTGGATTACAAGAGTGACTGACGCAATGGCTTCTCAAAGTAATGTTTTACCTGTTGGCGACAATATTGCTGTGCTATTTCGTGCTGTAAAGTCAAAAAATGAAGATTATCATTCAGAAATGAATGCCGAAGGCTTTACAGAGTGGTTTGAAAAACTTTTGCTAGGTCTAGAAGAACCGTCTGTTATTATAATGGACAATGCTAGCTACCACTCCTAGCAAATAAATCATATACCAACATCTAGCACCAGAAAGAGCGAAATTCAAGAGTGACTTCGAGAGCATGGGATTGATTTTACATCAAAGGAGTTCAAACCGGAGCTCTTACAAAAGGTGCGTCGACATCGACCGGAAAAGGCATATCATTTGGATCAAATGGGTTTGGAGCATGGTCATGAAGTTATCCGCTTACCGCCTTACCATTGTCAGTACAATCCTATCGAGCTAGTGTGGGCTCAAGTAAAAAATGAAATTGCAACCAAAAACAAAACCTTCAAGATTGCTGATGTCGAGAAGTTAGTCGATGACGCCATTTCCAATGTCTCCATCGAAAATTGGCAAAAATGTGTGAAACATGCAGAATTGCTCCAATATAAAGACTTGAGAAAAGCACATTTATGCGAAGACTTCATCATTTATGTGGATGATGATGACGATGACGACGAGTCAGACGTAGAATTTTAATTTTGTATTTTTAAAATTAAAATAAACTAAAAATAAACGTGTTTTCTATTATCAGCCTAAAAAATCATAAAGATAAATAAAAACAACTATCGATGTCACTCATCGACAGCAGTAATGCACAGGCCTACGTGTGGGCGTGGCCTGCCCATAAGGCCAGTGAGTGGGAAAGAGAGCGAAACACACGAAAGATTTATGACCGAGTCTGCAGCGAGATAGTAACTATAGTATCGTTACTATCTCGCTGCAGACTCGGTCATAAATCATGATCGGGCTAGGGACGTGCTATAGTTGCGCGCGCGCAAGGCCGTTATCGATAACGGAATCATCAAGGTTACGACCTAAACATACTGCATTTAAGTATGCAGGGTCATTACCTATCTATATATATAAAAATCAATGCCACTTTTCGTTGTAATTTTATAACTCGAGATCGGGCTCACCTATCCAAACCAAATGTTTAGGCTTTGCTCGGACTATTTAGTAGATGGTTTATGTAAAGTTTGCACAAAATCGGTCGAGCGGTTCTAGATTTGTCACGCAACCAAAGTTGCGCGGGTCAGCTAGTATTATATAATTTCTCGTAAAAACGCATTAGTACACATTAGTACATAATTGCTTATAAATTGCTTCAATATGAAGACTTGACTAAAGCCCATTTATGCGAAGACTTCATCATTTATATGAATGATGATGACGATGACGACGAGTAAGACGTACGATTTTTTTGTATTTTTGAAATTAAAATAAATTCAAAATAAACGTGTTTTTCATTCCTATCACCCATTTATAAAGATAAAAAAAAACAACTATCGATGTCCTTCATCGACAGCAGTAATGCACAGGCCTACGTGTGGGCGTGGCCTGCCCATAAGGCCAGTGAGTGGGAAAGAGAGCGAAACACGCAAATGATTTATGACCGAGTCTGCAGCGAGATAGTAACTATAGTATATACTATAATAATTCGTGGTTTACTGAGTCAAAGGCGGTGCTGAGGTCTAAGAATATTCCAGCCACCCTTTTTCCTTGATTTAGCATGATTAAAATGTCTCTGACTAAAGTCTCAATTGCATATATGGTACCCACTTGCTTCAGATATCCGAATTGGCGTTTATTTATTATTTGGTTTGAGTTAAAATGTCTTAGTAATCTACTTTTAAGGAGCTTCTCAAATATTTTAGCTTTAGTCGGTATTAAAGAAATTGGTCTATATATTCCAGGATCCTCCCTGGAGCCTTTCTTATGCACTGGTATAATTTTTGAAATTTTAAATTGGTCGGGGAATATACCATCATTAATGCAGTTGTTATATAGATTACATAAAGGTGTAGCCAAAATATCTATATTTTCCCTGATTATGGTTAAAGGTACATCATCATACCCGCATGATATCTTGCTTGGCATTTTTTTAACAACTTTAGATACTTCTTTAGGTGTCACTGCATCAACAACCATACTCTGGTTAACTCTTTGCGTACCCCCTGTAAGACATTCTAGAGCCGGCCCACAATTGATCTGTGAATACCTGGTGCCCGTGTTGAATTGAGAGGCAAATAATCTCACAACGTCTTCAGGGTTAGATGTAGACCGATTTTCATGTTTTAAAGTTATGTTTTTAATCCCAGTAACTTCCATATTTCTATATTTGTTTATAATGCTCCATACATCTTTTGTAACGTTTTTAGACTTATCCAAGGTGGTTTGGACGGCCAACTTTTTAGCCTTGATAATGACTTTGCGATATATTTTGAGATATCTATTTCTATAACCCAATAAAGCCGAATCGCAAGTGGACGATTTTCCTACGCATAAAAAGCGTTTCATTTTGCTAGCTACTCTGATTCCTTTTGTTATCCAGTTTAAGTTGTTTCTGGGTCGAATTTTGACTCTAATTTTTTTCCTTTTAAAACATTCTTTGAAAATTTCATTGAATTTTGTTAAATACATGTTAATATTAAGATGATTTCAATCTTGTAGTAAAAGTAAGTTTCGAAATTTCTATTTAGTTTCATCGTTAAAAACTCTCTTTTCGATGTAAGAAGGTTTAATATGCATACTATTAGGGTCCGTTCACACAGACCGGCTCGGAGAGGAGAGCAGATTCTCATCACGTTGAAAACAGAGTTTTTATTATTTGAAGTAAGGTTTATTTTTGCATGTGCATTGCTTTTGTCATTGAGAATGCTTGAACGCGCTTGGTGTGAAATAATAAAAGGAGCTGACCGGCTCCGATCGCGTACTTTTCTCGTTCGCGCAGCCGTTCGGCTCCGATTTCATGCTCTTTCCCGCTTGCGCAGCCGATCGGCTCCAATTGCATGCTCTTTCTAGCTCGCGCAGCCGATCGGCTCCGATTGCGTGCTCTTTACCGCTCGCGCAGCCGATCGGCTCCGATTACGTGCGCGCCTCCCCACGCAGACCGCCATTTTGATGGCACAATTTAAACAGAACAGTTGTGTGCACTTATACGAAAACATGACTGATAAAAAATTTATATATTTCTTCATCGGAGCTATCTAAAACCATGTTCCGAAAAGCACCCGATAACACCGAAAACAAAACTTGTAATACTGGTACTGCCTTTGTAGTGAATCGATGCACTCTATGCATCCGACCGGCTGCGAGCGCATCCGACCGGCTGCGAGCGCATCCGACCGGCTGCGAGCGCATCCGACCGGCTCCGAGCGCATCCTCTTTCAGCCGGTCTGTGTGAAATAGTTGGCGGCTCCTCTCCGACCAACTCCGAGCGTATCCGATCCGGTCTGTGTGAAAAGAAAAGTGCGCGCCGATGCTCTCCGAGCCGGTCTGTGTGAACGGACCCTTTGGATTCGTATTTCTGTGAACCGTATCACATAGTAAGGCTGCGTGACCATCTCCTATCCCATTGTGATCAACCGTACAGTCAGTGATGCAGTCGTCAGCAACATTCGTCAAGACATTGTCCAGACAAGAAGATTTTTCGTTGCGTATGAATGTGATTGTGTTGATGATGTGTCTAAAATTGTAACATTTCAAGGTGTTCAAGAAGTTAGTTGTCTTTACTACTTCCAGTCTAGGATCTATATTAAAGTCACCACAGATAAAACATTTCTTGTCAAAAAAATATGTCAACAATTTGTCAAGGTTAGTCATAAATGTATCAAGATTACTATCGTATGGACTACGATAGCAACAACAAATAGATATGCCAGTACTCAAATCTCTAACACCACATATCTCGAAAGCGTCTCTTTCATATAAAGTCTTACAGAATGCAATTTCTTCACACTTTCTGTCCCTAGATACCAATATTAAAGTACCACCCCTTTTCTTATTAATACGTGAATTGAATGATGCAAGCTTGTAGTCCGCAAAGTTAAGTAGTGAAGCCATCGAGGGATTTAAAAAGTGCTCGCTGATACATAAATAGTGTAAATACAATGGATTGTCTCGCACGTATAGTTCGATTTCGTTAGTTTTGTTATTCAAACCACACACGTTTTGGTAAAAATGTTTAAGCTAACCTTGTTACTTGTTGACCTGATCAGAGGATTGGTCGAGGAGTTGCAGGTGAAAAAACCCCTCCTCCTTTTCACCGCTACATGAGACCACTTCGCTGCGGATTTGAGTGCCTGTCGATCTATAGCATTTATTTCTTAGAGAATGTGCCAATCCTAAAGCGGGGTTCCTACGTCTATTATAATCATTATAAGCATCAGTGTAATTCGTTCTAAGCACATCTTTTAGAATGTAACGTCCTATGTGTGAGGCTCTAAATCTAGCGAATGGAATAAATGTACGATAATTCATGTCAATAAAAGTTACATTATTATACTTGTTACAAATATAGCGCAACTCATAATTCAGTTTTTTTACATTTAGACACTTATTATATGATATTTCAGATATAAAAATATTTGGTAAAGAAACTGATTCCAAAAAACACACGAGGCTTGCTTTGAATTTGTATGGATTCGTGTCGTTGGAACCTCCCATCACAATAATAAAGTCCCTAGAGGTCATTTCACACTGAGACTCACGCGTAAACGAGCTCAAGACACTTCCTAGTGGAGCACCCGGTTAACAATAACAGACCACGTCGTAGTCGCTCCCAACTAGATTCTGCAGTACTCCTTGCTGTCTACGCCCCTGATCGTCTGCAAGTATGATAATTTTCTTCTTCTTTTTCGTACTTTCGGACTTTAACTCCTCTTTGCTGTGTACTTTGGGAGAGAGATCCTTTCCAATAGGCAAACTCTGATATTCAACAGTATGACCCTCATCGACAAATTTTTCCTGCATTTGGGAAGTATCAAGACCACCCGAAGGATCATGCAGCAGACTAGGATTTGCCGGTTTCTCATTGTCAATTGAATCATCAGATAATAGTAAACGGCTTTCGTCATATTTATTTAATTGATTTCTTTGAACTTTTTGAATTTTCCGCTTCCTTTTACTGGACATTGGAGTGGCGTTAAGGTCATTTTTTCCTATAGTTTTCAACGTTTGATTTAGTTTTTTCTGCCTGTCTAATTCCTTTTTAATGTTAGTGTTTTCCAAGTTTAAGATATCAATCTCATTTTGGGCTGTTTGTAATTCATCTTTTAATTCTTTTATTTGTGCCTTCATTTCCTTTATAGTACCTGGGTCAACAAATGAATTATCATGCAAGCTCTTCATGCTGCAATCAAAGAGGTCAGAAATATTTGCGACGTTATTCATGGACAGAGACTTTCGGGGTCGTCGTGAAGTAATATTGTTGTAGTGTTCGTCCATTGTAGACTTTAATTACTTAGTGGTTTAAATCAAGTTAGAGTACTATGCACCTTGGTTCTAAGGCTTAGATCTTACACTAGTTACTTTATCTGTGTTCTTCTTAGGCAGTTATTTTAAAATTCACCAAGTACAATAACATACTAGCAGATGATAATAATCTTAATTCGTCAATAGTTTAAAAATGTACTGCTATTATGTATTTCCGAACGCACCCCTAATTATTCACTGCGATAACTAAACGTAGTCTGCTGTCAGTTGTCAAAATCATGTCTATTAATCTGTCATTCCACATGTCAGTGGCAATGTCTTAGTATTGTATTCTCTTTGGACAATGTCAGTGCCGCAAACAATAATACAAGCATAAAAATAATCTAATTTCTGTAGAAAGCGGAGGTAGTAATTGTAGTGAAAGTGTTTTCTAAGTACACCAACGAAAACTTCCTGGATATGTGTTTTTGTTTTTAGGTTTAACTTAGTCAATCATCTCACCGGTGGCAAATAAGTTATTGTGTACCTTTTCGAGGTTAAGTACCGCACTTTCACTGTATATTAGAAGAAACTGTGAGCTATTTTGCCCTATTATCTAATTTTAACATATACAGAAGTTAACTCTGATGTTTTCACTGCTGGGGTTGCCAGCGTATTGTATACAGTATTCATTGTAACGTTGGCCTTATTTGTTAATGAATTTGTCACGTACCAACCTGTTTTAGCATAATTTGTGTAATAGAATAAAAATAAATTGTAACAATATGAAAGTCCCTACATGAAGGATTTTCCCTCACGTTACAAAAAAAGATGAATAACTTTTAGGGTTCCATATACGAAAGGCTAACAACGGGACCCTATTAATGAGACTACGATGTCTGTGTCCGTCAGGCTGTCGGTGTCTTTGTGACGAAGCTCTATCTCAACAACTGTGATAGCCAGAAAGCTTAAAATTTCACAAAAAAAAGATGAATAACTTTTAGGGTACCACCTAAAAGTTATTCATCTTTTTATTTAACGTGAGAGAAAATCCTTAGGGTTCCACCGCTTTCATAAACGAAATCGTTCTTAAACATAATGCGACGGGAATACACGCGAAGAGAAACCTTTCTCTCTCTCTCTCTCTGTCTCTCATGTAGTATTGAATATGAACGACAAGACGCTACGGGAGTAAACGCAATGCGACGGGAACAGGTAATACTCTCTATTATGTGGCGCAAACGAAGTTGCGCGGGTCAGTAGTATTTATGTATAAAATATTAAATTGGTACTTTTTATTACTTATTTGGCAATAATTAAACCAGTGAAGGCTCTAAATGAAATTTGAATAGTCATTTTTAAGTCTTTATATATTATTATATTAGTAGAGGAATGAATGTTAATGTAAGCAAGACAAAAGTAATGGTTTTTGAAAGAGAGAAATGTATGACTGATTGCTCGATATCGATCGAAGGAAAGAGCGTGGAACAGGTGAAAGAGTTTGTATATTTGGGTTAAAAATTTGCAAAAGATGGAAAGTGTGACAATGATATTGAAAGAAGAGTTTTGGCAGGAAACAAAGTGAATGGAGCCATTCACACCTTTATTAGCAGTCAGAACGTGTCTAAAAAGGCAAGGATGGCTGTACATAGAGGAGTGCTTGTCCCTACACTTATGCATGGTAGTGAAAGTTGGGTGTGGCAGGAGAAGCATGAAAGTAAAATTAATGCAGTGGAAATGAGAAGTTTGCGAAGTTTAGCTGGAGTGACATTGAGGGATAAAGTAAAGAATAGTGTGATAAGGGAACATTGCGGTATGACAGAAGATGTAGTGACTAAGATAGAGAAAGGGATGCTCAGATGGTTTGGACATGTGGAGAGAATGGATGGAAATAGGCTGACGAAACAGATTTATGAAGCGAGAGTGAATGAGCAAACTGGTAGGGGTCGACCTCGGCATACTCATGTCGATCAAATCAATAATCTGCTGAGAAAAGGCCAGGTCAAGAGTACCCTTAACCGAAGAGCATGTATGAAGACACTTATGAAAGTTGAAGACGCAAAAGTTGTTTGCCAGAATTGTAGCAAGTGGAAAGTCATAGTCTCTGCCTACCCCGTTGGGAGACAGGCGTGATGTTATGTATGTATGTACTTATGTATATATTATTATCGTATTGTATTGTTAAGGTAGGCGTAGAAATAAGTTATAATTGTTTTTTTTTATTTTAGGTAGTATTAGTTTAGTTTAATCTTTAATTTTATTTGTTTATTCTATAAATATTTAGTTTAACTTAATTATTGTAAATATATGGTTTCTTCTGAAATAAGTTCGTGATTTGTTTTAGAGAAGACGCTAATAATAAATATTATCCAGACTACCTGAGATCTATAAATAGGCATTGTTTTATACTAATATCGGTTTCGTCCCTTTGTACACCGTCGGCGCCCTACTTCTTTGTTTTGTGCAAGTTGCAAAGTCTAACATAGACAGTCCTTTGTAGAAAATGGCTGCTTTAAGTTTATTTTTACCTTTTTGTTCTTTTTATTTCAATAGAAACATAAAAAGTTTGACTAAATGAATGCACCATGACTATTGCTTTTTTGGTCCATTACTTTTTTGTCGTTTATTATTACTAAGGTACTATACAAGCAGATAAGCTATACCTAACTTTTTTTATATTCGTTAGAGTCATAAGCTTAGGTTCCAGTATTTATAACTCCTCTTACAGCGACCGGTAGAAATTACTTTCTACTGTTGCCAGACAAAAAGTTATAAAATATTTTTAGTTTATAATGATAATTGCTATATTATGATAATAGCTAAAAATAGATACCTATGTAGTTTTTTCTGAATTTCGGAAGTGATTTTCTGATTGCCGCTAATAAGATAAAAAATGTCTTATTAGCCGCAACAGAAATACATAATCTGTGAAATTTTCAGCTTTCTGGCCATCACAGTTGTTGAGATAGAGCTTCGTCACAAAGACACCGACAGCTTGTCGGACACAGACATCGTAGTCTCATTAATAGGGTCCCGTGGTTAGCCTTTCGTATATGGAACCCTAAAAGTTATTCATCTTTTTTTGTAACGTGAGGGAAAATCCTTCATGTAGGTACTTTCATATTGTTACATAATTTACCAAAATCTAATTAGGTATGTTCCGTGTATGACATCTACAAATTATTTAATGAAAATTAGCAAAAATTTTATAATACGTGTTCTTTCAATTATTTGTATACCTACTTAAAATTAATGTAGGTACCTACTTAACAATAGTATCTATTGTTATTTTGTGGTAAGATGCTCGTTCAAGAAAATGTCATCTTAGTGGCCGCCCATATTGTAAGGGTGGGTGTGGTGCTATCAGCCCTGGCCCCGCGCGTCCCTGCTGCACCCCCGGCGCATTCGTTTCGCTCGCACTACAGACAAACTACCTCATGGCAATCACCTCATGGCGGCGCGCCGGTCTCACTCGCACATACCTGACAAAACATGGGTACCACTTCGGGAAGGCGGCTGTTTAGTTTCCAATAATCGCTCGTAGAGAACGCACCGGCCGGACGCGCGCTTACGACTTACCTTTTGATAGTGCCTTTCGTGCCACACGTTATCACATATTTGAAATATAATTTTCTTTTATACAGCGTATAGTGACAATAAGTTTCCTTATCATTTCTTACATAAACTTTGTGCCGAGTGATCTTTTGGGTGACGAGTGGTGACACAAAGGAACACGACAATTACAAGTGTGTGAGTGGACCGCGACTTTTTTTGATACATTGAATAAGTGCGCTTTTTATCGTAAAGACAATTTGTTGTAAAGCACGGTGCAATATGACGACTGAAGGTAGTGCGAAATGGTGCCCCGCCGCTGCGCACAGCGACCACGGTGCATCCTCGCCACGCCACGGTGCTAAGCCAGCGCATAACTGTGCATCGGAGACACACTTCGCTGAAAACTACGTCCACCCTGGATTCGAAGAAGATTGCGACCAGATCTATTGGGATCAGGGTCACCATCAAAACTACCCCGACAGCATACATGTCTGTCATGTGCAGGAGCCATCGTCGACTCCATTTTATCAAGTAACCCCACCAGAATCCTCAAACCAGTGTGACATAATGTGAGCTTGTCTTCGGCTCTGTTGTGTGTCAAGTTCACACAGTTGCCGGCCCAGCCACATACGACCCGTGCTCTACGGAACCTTATATGGCCATCAACAATCTACCTATATCTAATCCAGCTACGTTTGGTGAACCACCTGAAGTAGTAAAAATAATAAATGTAGAGAGGGTGAAATCTGTCAGCAGTACACTGCCAAGTTTTGCAAATTGTATTGTACAGCCTAACGTGGAGAGTCCAGGTTTTCTTGCTGACTCTACCGGTAGCTACATTATTGTAGATTCGGTTAACCCAACGGCCAATCAAGTGAACATTGTTGACAAATATACGCCAACTGTAGATCATAATTATGCCATAACAGATAGAAAGATGGCTAAGGAGAATCTCAGCAATGGCGAGCAAAACAAAACAATAAAGCACCCTTACATCTTTACTATGCAGGGTGAAACACTACGATGTGACAATGTCGTTATATTAGGGGCACAGGCCGGAATAGTTCAATTAATGCGGAGTACACCGCTAGCTGACCGTGCCTAAATGCAAGCAGCAGTAACCACAGCAGTGCATAAATGCTTAAAGTGCGACAAGATAATATGTTTATCACTCTAGTGAAAAACCGTATAAGTGTACTATACACCGAAAACGGTTTCCTGACACTTCTACATTCAAACATCACTTCTTGAGACACAATGAAAATAAACGATTCAAATGCACACTGTGTCCCAAAAGTTTTAATTATAATTCAGACCTGCGCCGGCACATGTGTCTACACTTTGCAAACATGCTATATTCTTGCAGTCACTGTCAAAAAGGTTTAACTAGAAAAGACCATATTGCTACAACACCCATAACAAAAAACTGCGAGCATCTCGGTGTCACCGTAGTAAATTCATTTCCACCCATAAAGTTTTAAAGTATTTTAGACTGGACGTTATGTAACCATGTTGAGGATATAGCTCTAATTTAAAGTGGACTTATTTCTGAACATTAAAGTATAAAAGTATAGGTACTTATAATAATAATAACTAAGAATTTTGCTATTATGTATACAATATTAAATTGGTACTTTTTATAACTTATTTGGCAATTAGTAGACTAGTGAAGGTTCTAAATGAAATTTGAATAGTCATTATTAAGTCTTTATATATTATTATTTGTATTGTTTAGGTAGGCGTAGAAATACGTTATAATAGTTTTTTATTTTCATTTTTGGTAGTTTTAGTTTAGTTTAATCGTTAATTTTATTTATATTATAAATATTTAGTTTAACTTAATTATTGTAAATATATGGTTTCTTCTAAAATAAGTTTGTGATTTATTTTTTGTAATATTTTAGGGTTATTCAATTATTTACCAGAGGTTTTTTGTCAGTTATGTAAAGTTAGTAAAACCGATGGAATAAATTGTACTTTGTTTTTTAACTGTTAAGTGAGTTTTTGAATACATAGCAATAAGTTATATTGGGTAGTAACTACCTACCTAATTTTATTGTAATAATGATGGATTTTGTGATTTTTAATGCGAATACTCTACTGTATGTATGACTGTATTAATAGGTACCGTATGTACCAAATGAGTGCACTATCAGTTCACATACCAATAAATGTTTTCAACGAACTCGATTATTGTTATAGCAGTAGACAACTGTCAGACATTCTTTTTAATAGATTTCTGAAAAATCTAATATGACGTATTATTACTTTCTATCCCAATTTGACGGTTGATTAGGGTCGTTGTTTCGTTTAACGTTTTTATGCTTCGTCGTTAACGTTTTTATGCTAGGTATTAAGATAGCAGACAAGTCTACGGTCTTTTGTTAAATTTGTCTGCCACCCTATTAATAGGAAATATAATTATTTTTTTAGACAAAACATTCGTTTTAGAGAAGACGCTAATAATAAATATTATTCAGACTACCTGAGATCTATAAATAGGCATTGTTTTATACTAATATCGGTTTTGTCCCTTTGTACACCGTCGGCGCCCTACTTCTTTGTTTAGTGCAAGTTGCAAAGTCTAACAGACAGCCCTTATAGAAAATGGCTGCTTTAAGTTTATTTTTACCTTTTTGTTCTTTTTATTTCAATAGAAACTAACTTCAATAGAAAATAAGGAGGCTCCCATACAAAAAAAAGTAATTTGCATCTGATTTTTGGTATGGAACCCTACGTGCGCGTGTACGACTCGCACTTTGCCGGTGTTTTCTCATAATTCTTTAGCTCTCTGGATTTACCTATACCTACGACTTCAAGTCTAATATATATTAATGACATGCCTAAAATCACTAATCATCGCATGACGTTGTTTTACTGATGACAGTACTGTTTTGTTTTCTTCTAATGACTTGACTAATATTGAAACTGACATTAATAATTTTTTGACACTCATAATTAAATGGCTGCAAGATAATGACTTAGCAGTTAATTTTGACAAAACTTAGGTGATGAATTTTAGAAAACGATCACAAGGAAATGAGTTGCATATTAGTTATTCCAAAAATAAAATTGAAGAAATAGAGGTTATCAATTCTCAGGTTTATATATAGACCACAAGGTAAATTGGAAGTCACACATAGAACACATTTGTAGGAAACTTCATACATTTTTCTATGTCGTGTATAGATTATGCAAAATAGTCAATGTATCGACTGACATTATGGCTATGTAGACTCAACTCTTAGATATGGGTTAATTTTTTAGGTTAAATCTGCCGACAGAGAATTTGCGTTTAAAGCCCAAAAACTATGTCAATGGTCTATGTTTAACCTACAGCAGACAGATTCAGACAGGCTATAGTTTAAAAGGATGAAAATCTTAACTCCTCCAAGCCTATTTCTTTATGAAGTAGCAGTGTACGTTAAATTGTAACTCGTCATAAGGACAAGTTATGTATAGTACCCAGTAAGACCAAACTATTACACGATAGCATCTTTTGTATGGGGCCACGAATATTTAACAATATTCCAAACTTAATCAAAAATATTATTAACTAGCTGACCCTCGCAACTTCGTTTACTCCACATAAGGTGTATGAAAGGACAGCTATTTTGTCAACAGACTCAAGGGAGCGTATGAAACTGCCCTGTTTGCTTAATCATAAAAGAGCTTAAAGATTAAGTCCATTCTAAAACAATTCAGTCCACGCCATCGGCGCGGACTGAATTGTTTTAAAATAGCCTTAATCATTAAGCTCTTTTATGATTAAGCCAACACGCCAGTTTAGATTTACCCTCACATTCAAAGAAACCCTTGAATTCGAAAAGTTGAGATGCCTCTAATTTCTGAACTACGAAACTCTCAATAATGAAACTTGTGTGAAACAATGTTAAAAATATTCCCTTTCTGACACTAAAAAAATATTTGAAATCGGACGACGCGGTGAGAACTTACAGCTGAAAAATCACTTTTCTTTCATCCCCTCTCCCGCGGGAACCGCGCAAAATATCGGGATCAAAAGTATCCAAGAACCTTCCTCGGACTATAAGCTCGGAATGTACCAAGTATCATTCAAATCGGTTCACTAGTTTCGGCGTGATACTTATTCGGGATACAGACAGACAGACATCAAAATTTTAAATTACATATTCGGCTTTAGAATCGATTGTAGAACGCCCTACAATTGAAATTATCAAAATATCTTCCATGTACAGACTCTCGACCCTCAACAGTTTTATTATAACCTCTAGCGGCCCAAGGTCCCTTCTAATACCCTTATTAACTTATGTCATTACAGCCCAAACAAATACTATGAATTTCTTATTTACCGCCCAGGTCCTTTTTAAGGGACCAAAAACATTTATTTGATTTTTTTTATAAAGTAGCGCCCTAGCAATTTTCTGATTGATTTATCATACTTTTCAATCTATAATGAACTTAATCAACTAAGTTCCCGACCTTAAAAATAAAGACAAAAGTATGATAAGCTAATTTTCATTAAGGTGTCAACACATCGTAAAGGTAAGCAACAATTCAATCCTATTTCATTATAGTTATATTACATTTCAAATAATAAAATATACATGATTTTAAAGATATTGAAATACATTAACGAAGGAATGAATTATTTTTGTGGAATTAATAGTATTTATGATAATTTATTGGTAGAAAAGGAATAGTCCCTCGGAATTCCCTTCAGGCCGTAGTTTGCATGAGGTGTTATATTTTTAGTGCCTTGTAAGGGACCTCGGGCTTTAACAGAGTTTATTACTTTTTATTTGTTTAGCATTCAGCACTTAATATATAGATGTAGATAAGTTGCAGCATGATTCAGAAGGCCGGTGATGATAAAGACCTGGAGTTCAAACCTTCATCAATTATGGGCGCGTCTTCACTCACTAAGAATTCCAAACTTCCCCATGATACCCCCAGACTCATCAATAATGCGGTTTACAGGAGGTAGTGGTAGAGACAGGGGCTAATGCTGAGGAAGTCGTCGCGGAAACGTCTCCAATATCCATCGACCTCCTCTTCATCGACTATCGCAGCAGGGCCTCTAGTAATTAACATCATCTTAGAATAGTTATGGTTCATAAGAAAATAATATAAAAAAAATCAAATACATACATTTTGGTTTTATTAGACACGTTTTGAAGTCTATACTCTTAGAAAGTTGATAATATACTATTTTTGTAAACTGAGCGTATGTTGATGTCCTTATCTACTCATATCTCTCCTACAAAACTTAATGATTTATGACTGCATTTCGGCCCAAAGTCCCTTTAAATACACTAATGTAATTTGGCAATTTAACTAGTTTAGGATCATTTTATAAAACTTTTCTAGCCCCTGGTGACAATATTAGACCATTAAGAGTGCCTTAGCCTCCATTAATTAACTTATTATTTCTGGGCGTTAATTGATAAATATTTTTTGTCCCTTATAAAGGACTTGGGCCGTAATCGAGAAGTTCTTAAATTATGCGTGGGCCGCTAGAGGATAAGTATAGATAGATATATTTGAATTCACGCACAGGCTCAATGAACTACTAATTGATAAATGTTACTACACGATTAGTGATGTTTTAATGACCACTCATTAAAGAACTCAAGCTCTTCAGGCGTTTCATAAGGTATTTTTTATAAATAGCATTCTATATTAATAAATATTCTTGGTGTAGGTATTGCATGTTTATTTGATTGTTGTGATAATAATATACGTGATATTATCTCGATTGACATTAAAATTTTATATAACTAATTAACTATTTGACATAGATACTTATTTTATAATAAAAATATTGTATTTGTTGTATTAGGTATGTTGTGCCTAAATACCTACCTAAAAACCTACTTAATAAGAACTTATATGTACTTACCTATGTTTCCACAATAAACTAATCATTATCATTATTATCTAAATAGCAACATAAGCAAAATATGATGTAAAATATTTAGAAAGTCGTACAAGGATCTCATAGAAACAAACTCTTGTTAATAAGCTCAGAAATACTTACATATATTTCAATGTAATTCATAATTTCATACTCTGAGGAAAATAATTCTAACTGTCTTAAATCTATTGTTAAATCACTACCTATCTTTGTTTTAAAAAGCCTAAAGCGAAGGATCTAGAATTATCTGTTTTAAAGGTCACAGACAAGCTTATCTGCGGCTTCTTTGTTTGTCACAATAATATCAGAAAACATTTTGTTTTCAAGCAACATTTTATTATTGGTTTTAGAGAAGACGCTAATAATAAATATTTTTTTCAGAACGAGATCTATCGATAGGCAATGTTTTTTATCATAAAGCCGGCTCCCTTGCACACAACTCCTCACCTCTTTGTTATAAACTAATATAATATTCATAAAACTGCTGTTTATTTATAACGGTACCTGAGTTACCGCAGCTACCTGAATTAACTAAACTGAATAGGACCTAACTATTATTTATTTAGACCTTTTCTTTTTATGTCATTCACTAAATTTACCACACAAACAGGAATGATAATTTTTTTTTTAATTATTAAGAGAAAGGTAAGTTTATTACTCTTATAGGAATGTTTCCTGCCGCTGTAGGTTTTTTGTTAACAAAGCTATTAGGTAGGTATACCTACCTTGTTTGTCATTCAGTATCAGTAGGTATACCTATATGTCACACTATTTCGACAACCAAATGCCCATGCGAAAAGATGTCATTTCAAGTAAATTTCGTCGGAATGGGTTAAGGCGTTTCACGTCACTGATGTAGGTACTCGTCTAGAAACCTACGTACATTAGGGGAAGGTGGTATGAGATGATCCCTCTAAGGGAGAATGCCTGTAAATCTGAGAAAGTACAATCTAATGTTAATTTTAAAGATGTTTTGAATAGTCAGTTTATCTATCTAGGTATTGTCATACCTTATGTTCTCAAAATTCAGTATTGATAAGAGTTTCATTAATTATACTAAATGTCTGCTAAAGGATCATCTTGTCCACACAGGTGTATAAGATGATCCCAGAGGATCATCTTGCCCCGTTCAGATCCAACCCAATCTCTATAGTCGAATTTTTAATTAAACGGAGTAAAGTGACAGCAACTAATGTCACTTCTTCATAGAAATTATGCAGCATTGTATGAAGAAGTGACATTAGTTGCTGTCACTTTACTCCGTTTAATTAAAAATTCGACTTAAGGTATCGTTAAAATGACTTTACTCAAATTATTATTTTAAAATGTTTTAATCAAATATGTGTTTTGAACAATGAGATCAACCCTTAGGCATAATCAACTGCCACAGCCCCTAGTGCTTTATCATTCATAGATCCCACTGTCCACGGCTGGTCTTCCACGATGCGTGACACGTGGCAATTTCCTTTTAAAAAAAATCCATAATAAAATAACATAAATTATTAAAAAAATAACAAACTCGAATGCTACTGAGAAGGTCGAAACAAGCTTGATATCAGGCGGTACCCATTTGAAAATCATAAACCGAAAGAAAATGTGTGGGTACCGCCTAATATCATGGGTTATCAAGCTTGTTTCGACCTTTTCAGTAGCATTTGAGTTTGTTATTTTTTTAATCATTTAATTTATTTTAAAATGTAGAATTGCTATATTATCTTGTTACATATAGTATATATACATATAACATACATACGAGTACATACATACATACGCGCGAATTTATTACCCTCGCTGGCGCAGCCGGGCAAAAATACATTGGGGTGAGATGATCCACGGATCATCTTGTACAGAAGCAGACGAATCATCTTGCCCCAGAGCTTACTTTTTATTTGAAATTCTCTAACCTAACCTATAAGTATCCTACAGTCACCGCAATACGTTTTTATAACAAATGAACATATTTAGAAGCTACTAATATAATAATCATTACATAAAATCGGTTACACGAAAAGTAAAGGAGTTTCAAATTCAGGCTTACTTTAGATTAACACTGTACAATTTTTAAAAAATCACAAAACACAGTGATCGTCCTTTACGCAGCCATCGCGGTTTGACTGCAGTCGGTGGGGGCGGGAACCTACGCTTTTCTCGAAAAAACAACTAGATGGCATGCACAGTATCGTCACAATCGAAAAGGATCGTCTTACCTCGAGGGATCATCTTGTACACCTTTCCCCTATTATTCTGTTGGTTGTTACTGAATAGAGTTGACCGATACTTGCCGCGATTGCATCAGTAAAGTGCGAATTTGAACAACATCCTATATAGCGTATATTGAATACTGAATACTGACTACTTCAGTTCAAGTTTAGTTATTCTCTAGTAGGTATACATATCTTACTTAGGCCGTATTTGACCAAAATGGGAGTGCCTAAGTAGGTAAGACTATTCTTACTCGGATTTAGGTCGAATTCGCCCTAAGTAAGGTATTATAATTTTAAACTCTCACGCGTTGAACTAATATTGTATTCAAAACGGGATATCGCACGGCCTATTTTATTATTAAATAAAGGTTTGTCGCGAAATCGTGGTCGCCATAGGTGTAACCCAATTGAAACTTTGGGGAACAAGAAGGTACCGAAAACCTTTATTTCATAGTAAACTAGTGTGGGCGCGAAATCCCGTTATCAATACAATAAGATAATTTTATTCATAAATAAATGTTACCTTGCTTCTATGATAATGATTATCATTAATTGCTACTTACATTCGCTTTTGTGTGACTTGACATCATAATGTAGGCAAACGTTCCGCATAATCAACAAAGCGTAGAAGTCGTTATCGCGTAAAATCATTACCCTTCATTTGCGCAGTCAGTTAAAAAGTAAACTTTCTTCGTAATCCTTCCTTTGGACTCAAACTATCTCTGCACCAAATTTCATCAAAATCGATTTAGCGGTTTAGGCGTGAAAACGTAACAGACAGACGAGAGTATCTTTCGCATTTTTACTTTTACCCCATCTGTCAAGATAGTTGTTTTTAGTCGGTAAAAGTCCAGCGTAGCACCTATGTAGGATTTTCCACACTTTAAAAAAAGGGATGAATGAACTGTCATTCATCCCTTTTTTTAAAGTGTGGAAGTAGGAGTAATGCACTGGCATAACTCCTCGCATTGCCGTCGTAACGAAGGTATCTTCGGCGTAGCACGTAACACCACAACACCTTCGAGTGACGGACCACGTAGCATCCAACGGTAACCTTATTTCCACACCGAAGCGGCACTAACATCGACCTTTGTAAAACACCACTTTAGAAGTCTCGCCGACCTAACCCTAGTTAGTTGGAGTAATCTGATGCCCTCTCTGAAAGATATAGGTAGATACCTACTTTAACAATACGAGGTAGGGAGGCACCCTGTAATAAATACCTAATCGCCTCCGTGACGTAACTCCAGGGTATCGAAGGTGCTAAAATCATTAGCGATGTCAAGAGACAACGTCACCACACAGTGAGTCTACCGATCGCCACAGTGTAACCCCACTAATGTTGCAAATGACCATAAGTTAAGATGACCAGACCACGTCCCATCAGGTTGAATGTGGGCCGCATGCCGATTTACCAGGTTTGTGGAGTAGGTAATAGTAAAAATATGTCATGCGGTTAGGATGAAGAATTAAAATAAAAGGGATTCGTTTTAGTTAAACATTGTCAGGTGTATTTTTATTCTATTTCACAAATTATGCTATAACTAGTAGGTAAATGACGAATTCATTGACAAATAAGGCCAATTATACAAACATTAATTACGTACATCTAGGTACTTACCTACCTTAAAACTTGATTAATTAGAGGTACCTACTATAGTATGTTTTTCATATCCATAGTAGATTTTTTACAATGCAATAACGGGATTCCTTGAAATAATTAAAATACTTAAAAATAATGGACATAACGATAGTGTAAAATGCACAACAAAAAATCTAATTTTCCCGTAATGAAGAAGTTAGTAGCGCTCATGTCGATTGATTTATGTATCTACAGTAGTTATATATACTATACCTAGTCGTCTTAAGATAAAATATGAGTAGGTATAGTGGAATTCAACAGACTTAAAAAATATAGTAAACAAAGAAATTGGATCTCGACTACTCCATAATTACTTACATTTAATTATCAATCCTGATCATAGTCGTTTCAAGGAACTCTAGTTAGATTTATGCGGACATTTCGACACTAATAAACCTTTAGATTATAGAATAATTTCATGAAAAATACTCGGACGGTAAAAATTTAAGACTGTCATTTTTGCTTGTCATTAAATTATTTTTTCTCAGACTTGTTTGTCTTTGCCATAGTGTTGTAAAACTGTTGTACTGGCCAATTGATTTTAAAAGGAGGTCATTGTTTTATCAATCCGTCAGTTCGAAAAAATGTACTTCCTTTATCTATATATATAAAAATCAATGCCACTTTTCGTTGTAATTTTATAACTCAAGAACGGGCTCACCTATCCAAACCAAATGTTTAGGGTTTGTTTGGACTATTTAGTAGATGGTTTATGTGAAGTTTGCACAAAATTGGTCCAGCGGTTCTTTATTTATCACGCAAACGAAGTTGCGCGGGTCAGCTAGTATAATATAACTTATTGACCCAGAGAGCGAAGAGTGCTAGTACACAGAGTATATTGAATATATGGAGATGCGAGTCTTTGCCCCTTTTCACAAGTACCGGTTGCCGGGTGCCGGGTAGGGTGGGTATATGGCCGTGTACTATAGCTTTCACACGTACCGGAGTGATTTGCCCGCCAACCGCTTGCATTCACCGCCGCCGCCGCGCCGGTTACCCGGCACCGGCTACCCGGCAACCGGTACGTGTGAAAAGGCACTTTGAGTTTGGGTCTTCGATTCCACAGTATAGACGATTTTGCTTTCGTCCGTATGTGTGTGTACATGTCAGTTTCGGTCTAGAAGACGCATTTGTTAACCAATTATCTCCAAACTTGGCACACATGTTCTTTGATTTAAAATCATTGATCTACGAAAAGATAAAAATACAACTTTTGTCGAAAGTTTTTTTAATAGGGCGGAAAATAAGGGAGAAAAAGGTCCCCGTTATATATGATGGGATCATAAGGGATATAATTCCTCACAAGTTGTTTTTTCCTGGGCGCTCGCGAGGCCTACTCTTCGCAGAAGTACTTTTAAAAAATTGGGACTAAATAAGTATTTGTGCGACCCAGAAATCGTCAGAAGGATCCGGTTAGGCTTAGTACCGTGTGGAGGAGTAAATTTAAAGAGGCTAACGTTCATCAGCGAGCTGCCAAAAAGATAATCTAATGTTTCGAACGCCATAAACATTTAAATATGAATAAAAAGAAAAAAAAATGATTCTTTAGGGTAGACTGGGTACGGTTGACGGTGGATGGTTAAAATATTCAGTCCTAAAGTAATATATTATTGTAAATAAATGATTATATATGTACTATTAAATTTTCTAAAAGTTTCTTTTTTTAAAGATCCTTTAATTAAATTAATATAAAAAAATTATTGCACATAATATATATATTGATATACCGAATTTCATGATTTGATGAATTTGGCGATTGATATACCGAAGTAAATGAATGTACGGTGAACTAGATATAACTCAATGATTATTTACATACATAGAATCAGTATAGTTACAACACTATGATCATAGACAACTTCTGTCAACACATGACATGTTTACATGATTGCTGAGCTGTCCAGAAAAAGACTATAAGTACTAAAATGATGAAGACATTGCATAGTACCAATCTAAGGTATTCAATAATTTATATACATTTAAATCGGGTGCTACAAGATGCTGTTTGTCACACCTCATCTGACGCTTTATAAAGTCACGTTTGTAGCGACAGACGCCTAATTTGCCTCTATATAATCTCTTCTCAATTATTTGCCCATTGTTGACTACGAAATGATAAGAAAGTTCGTTCTTTAAGAATTTAAACGTTACAAAACGTGACAAATCATGTTAGGTATTATCACGTTTGCTTATTCTTAAATATTCGTCACATTGTGCTAGTAAATAGGGCATGCTAGTCAGGTAACCGTCACAATATCTTCGAATCATATTACACACATTAAAAACTTCCTCGGCGTTAACTCCATGAGGTATCCTGGGGAAATGAATATAGAGATAGGGCGTGGACGGTTCGAACATATTGTTATCTCTGAAACAACTTGCTATTGGTAGGTCTGGCGATTCCATTCTTTCCTGAAATAAAAACGTATTACAGTTAGACTAATTTAAAGAATACATCCAATACGGTAAAAATAAAACTGTACCTTGAAGTAAATATGAGTTATATTGCAATAAACTTACTAAATTCTCCAAATGGTGGATGTAGTTAGGTACATATTTGAACAAAATCGTTGATTTTGTTCAAATATGTACCTAACTCACGGCTCTCCTCAATGTCACACGCGAGTACTTGTGTGCAGGACACAGCTCAGGTCTCAGGTCACGCGCCTCCTTCACCAGAGCGCCTGCTCGCTCTCTGGGAAACATCAGCTTCACCAGACTCCGGAGAATAGAAATGAATAACAGCATTGTCTCTCTTGTTTATTCTCTTCTCTTGTTCCTTTCTAATCAACCTATGAAGTTCGTTGACAAAGGCTACTTTTGCGATCTGGAATAAAACGTTTTAGTTGTAACACTTATGGAATAACCATGGGTAAGATTGTCAAAATGCTTACCACTTATTACGTGGGACAAAAAACACTAGGTATAAAACTAGAAATCTGGGCGTATATTCAATACAATCTCTTCTTCTCTCTACAGAAAAAGCGTTTTTGTTTTAAGTACATAATGAAGATTTGCATGCGACAGATTTAAAAACGGGCCAAGTGCGAGTTGAACTCGCCCATGAAGGGTTCCATGGCAGCAAGTAACTACCTAAATATAAAAGTTCTTCTAGTTCTAATGATGTTTTTAAACGCGTCTAATGATGTTTTTGTCTACTTACCAAGTTTCAATAGCATTAGCCGTATAGTTTCGGAGAGAAAAGTGCCTGTGACATACGGACGGACGGACAGACAGACATGACGAATCTATAAGGATTCCGTTTTTGCCATTTGGCTACGGAACCCTAAAAACCGGCCAAGTGCGAGTCGGACTCGGCGTAGGGCTCCGTACATAAAATGGCAAATATCCACGTTTTTCGAACTTTAAATGTCTTATAAATCACATACTAGGTACCTATATCAATTTCCAAATTGTAGTTTATAGAAGTTTTTTAATACATGCAGTGTCAAACTACAGACATACATACATATGGTCACGCCTTTATCCCCAAATGGGGTAGGCAGAGGCATATTATATGCCCACATTTCACCTTTTTTTATAATTTCTCTCTCAATTTCTCTATCAAAGTGTCAAACTATCTCAGTAAATATAGGTATCTAATAATATGCGCCGATTTATTAATTTTAAAAATTCATTGGAACATGGGTAAAGTAGAGACAAGTAGGTATAAAGAAAGCAAGTGAATGCCCTTAGGACTTAACCAATAAATATTATTTGACTTATCAACAAATAAATAAACTTACGTCACAGCTCCTTCTAGATTCTCGTGGTACCTTCACACCGACAACTGCACAAGTTAACTACAGCCCGCCGTCTAAGACATAGGTGATACGCGATGGACACGACCGACAGTGAGCGGCGACTGTAGCGAGTGATCTCGACGACACAGAACCAATAGACGAGCTCACGGAAACGAATGACGAGCGAATGCCGCCATGTTGCTCGCTTCGTGCACGGACGGGCGAGGGAGGCGGAACGGGCTCCTCCCACCGCCCCGCTCCTACGCATGGTGATTTTCATTGGTATAGTCTTTTTCTGGACAGCTCAGCAATCATGTAAACATGTCATGTGTTGACAGAAGTTGTCTATGATCATAGTGTTGTAACTAAACTGATTCTATGTATGTAAATAATCATTGAGTTATATCTAGTTCACCGTACATTCATTTACTTCGGTATATCAATCGCCAAATTCATCAAATCATGAAATTCGGTATATCAATATATATTATGTGCAATAATTTTTTTATATTAATTTAATTAAAGGATCTTTAAAAAACAGAAACTTTTAGAAAATTTTATAGTACATATAATCATTTATTTACAATAATACCTATATTACTTTAGGACTGAATATTTTAACCATCCACCGTCAACCGTACCCAGTCTACCCTAAAGAATCATTTTTTTCTTTTTATTCATATTTAAATGTTTATGGCGTTCGAAACATTAGATTATCTTTTTGGTAGCTCGCTGATGAACGTTAGCCTCTTTAAATTTACTCCTCCACACGGTACCTAACCTAACCGGATCCTTCTGACGATTTCTGGGTCGCACAAATACTTATTTAGTCCCAATTTTTTAAAAGTACTTCTGCGAAGAGTAGGCCTCGCGAGCGCCCAGGAAAAAACAACCTGTGAGGAATTATATCCCTTATGATCCCATCATATATAACGGGGACCTTTTTCTCCCTTATTTTCCGCCCTATTAAAAAAACTTTCGACAAAAGTTGTATTTTTACCTTTTTGTAGATCAATGATTTTAAATCAAAGAACATGTGTGCCAAGTTTGGAGAAAATTGGTTAACAAATGCGTCTTCTAGACCGAAACTGACATGTACACACACATACGGACGAAAGCAAAATCGTCTATACTGTGGAATCGAAGACCCAAACTCAAAGTGCCTTTTCACACGTACCGGTTGCCGGGTAGCCGGTGCCGGGTAACAGGCGGTGAATGCAAGCGGTTGGCGGGCAAATCACGCCAGTACGTGTGAAAGTACACGGCCATACACCCACCCTACCCGGCACCCGGCAACCGGTACTTGTGAAAAGGGGCAAAGACTCGCATCTCCATATATTCAATATACTCTGTGGACTAGCACTCTTCGCTCTCTGGGTCAATAAGTTATATTATTAAAGTAAGTACATTTTTTCGAACTGACAGATTGATAAAACAATGACCTCCTTTTAAAATCAATTGGCCAGTACCTACAACAGTTTTACAACACTATGGCAAAGACAAACAAGTCTGAGAAAAAATAATTTAATGACAAGCAAAAATGACAGTCTTAAATTTTTACCATTCGAGTATTTTTCATGAAATTATTCTATAATCTAAAGGTTTATTAGTGTCGAAATGTCCGCATAAATCTAACTAGAGTTCCTTGAAACGACTATGATCAGGATTGATAATTAAATGTAAGTAAGTAATTATGGAGTAGTCGAGATCCAATTTCTTTGTTTACTATATTATTTAGGTCTGTTGAATTCCACTATAGACGGTTCAGTTCTTTAATTTAAAATGTAAGGATTTAGGCCAATAAAGAAAAGGTTGAAAATAAACAAAACAAGAATTGGAAAGAATCGCGTCTAAACGGGTTTTCACTTACATTTAAACTACCTATATAATCTATATAAATAAATACAATTGGAGTGTCCGTTTGTAATATTAAAATAACCGCTTTCTACTACATGCACATGAATGTTTATGCGGTACATATACCAAAAAATATATTTTTTAAATTTTTGTCTGTCTGTCTGTTTTTTCCGGCTAATCTCTGGAACGGCTGGACCGATTTGGACGAGACTTTCACTGGCTGATAGCTTATGTAACAAGGAATAACTTAGGTTACTTTTATCCCGGGAATAAGTTCCCACGGGAAGCAGGAACGGGAACAAATTTTACGCGGGCGAAGCTGCGGGCATCATCTAGTAAAACTATAAATCTAGAATTGCAATGGTTTTATTATGTACCTAGATGATCTTTAATATTGTAGAACATATTTGGTTTAATCATCAGCAGTTTCAGTTACCTACCTCATTATCAAAGGTCTGTCCTAAAATTTGATATGTTCTATAGGTACCTATCAAGAAAAAAACTTTATATTATTTTCATGAAATTACCTATTCAAGCTATTGCTTGGGCTTGTTCCTCGATTAAATTAAATTTTCTAATTTGATAACCAGTTTTATCACCGTATGCACATTTGGTCATGAATCAGCTGCTAAATTCATCTCAAGATTCTCAAGCCGCCAGTATCGTTTATCACCTTAGAAGTAGACAAGAAACTGAAGATTTCCAACGTATGAACAAACAATCAAGAAAATTAACACGAGTTGATGTCAAGCTTAACTTAAAGGTGCGGCCAAACTGGGGTCAAGTTCTCTCTCCACAAACAAAGTTCAAGATTCTTAAAGAAATTAATAAAGCTAGAGCTGTGGAACTGGACTGCCCACGACCTCCAAAGAGATCAGATTCAAAAACTGACTCTGAGTGGAAATCCTCGTGGATACACTGAAACAATTCTGACCCCTGAGCACCTACTTTATCTCGTCTCTGCATCATCCTCAGGTAGACTGGTAGAGAATGCCTAAGGCATTAAGTCCGCCTTGTACTATGTGCTAAAGTTTAAAATAAATAAATAAATAAAATTCTGATTATGATGATGTCATTTATAGTTGTAAAAATTAACCAACAGATGTAGATGTACATTCTAGGTGTAACAAAATTGACTTTCCAAATTTCATGAGATGACTTGGCATCGGAAATCAAATACAAATAGATATTTAATAAAAAGGGTTGTAAATTTTTTTTTTTGTCGCACATTAAAAATTCGTTTTTTAATGTGCGTCGCCGTGGCAAAACCAACACGAAGCACCCGTCTGGCTGTCGTTGTCGCTTTCTACTGCCGCTCAGTATTACCAGGTCCAGTTAGGCGGGTGTGGGGATTTTACTGAGCAAATACAAACTATTATTTTAATACTTATTACATATTTTATTACTGCTAAATATTAGATATATCTGTTATTTTCCAATAACATAGCTTTAGCTTCACTTGCTAGCAGATAGAAATACAATTGTTAAACCGAATAACAATACTTAGTCATTATATAGGTACATTACATACATCATTAAATTAATTTTTAAATTTTACAAACACTTATTATTAAAATATTAATTTACTTACATACACACAGATCTGCTTACATTTTATACCTAGACACACTGTTCGACCCTTGGATTTCTTACACCCTTTTTGTAGGGATTTACCAGAGCGCCAGCAATACAGGTGAGAATGTTCGTGTTCGTTCATTATGGTGTCATGTCGGTGGTATGTTTTTCCATTTATTTTATCAAAATCTCACCGCGTGGGGTGGTGATTGCGGCTATTTGCATACATCACCCCCGACATGAGGTGATGAAACGTGGCCGAGTACGAGGGTGGCCTTGTCCGTACTGGCCGGAGTGGGTGGAGCGGCGTGGAGCGTGAGACAGTGCGTGCGAAGTTGCGGCCGCCGGCGGCGCGCCAGTGCGGCGGAGGCGCCGGCAGGGCCGCGGCCGAGGGCGCAGCGCCCCATGCACTCGCGGCGTAGGCCTGCTGCTGCCTCACACGTGCAGCCGAGCGCCACTGCGGTCGTACAGCTGCGTACGCACCACTTCTTTCCATGGTAACTCGTTCAAACACTAGGGTACTGGCACTGGGAGCTGTAGGTGCAGACGTTGACTGTCGACTGCCTGACAAGGTGGCACTCACAGTATATATAGGTACGCTAATGACACCATGGGCAGGTACTTCGCTAATTAAGGCCAATAAATTAGACAAATGGTATGAGTATCTACCTACAGTAACATTTTTGTTGAGGTAAGTAACTGTGACTCATTTTAATGAGCCACACAATTACCTTACACAAAACCTGCCCAATTACCTAATTTATCTATCAATTAGACATTTAAATATTTGTAGAAAGGTTAATCCGATATTGATACCTGTTAGCGTACCTAATTAGGTATTATTTTAATTTGATGAGTCCCTTAGCTGTATCTTTAGAATAGCTTCTCATTATCTAATAGCTTCGCCGCCTTTCAAGTCGCGTATCCATTTAATAAAATGGAATAAACTTTATTTGTACACCATGTGAAAACTAGTTTTACAATATTTTTTTACAAAATGTTGAACAAAGGGCGGCCTTATTGCTGTAAAGCAATATCTGACTGGCAACCTTGGGATGGACAGAGAAGATGTTGATTGTAAGTCGGATGGGTAGTTTTTGGTGCAGAAATATGAAATAACTAGCTGACCCGCGCAACTTCGTTTGCGCCACATGAGAGTTAGAAAATAGAGGTACGGTATTAATTTCAATTTCAATTTCATTTATTCATTGCGAAATATGGGTACATTATGTTGTTTACATTAAAAAGTTGTTCACGCCATACTTAGCTTTACAGCATGCAATATTTTTAGGTTATCGATTCAAATTACCTATTGTACAAACTTACATTTAAATACTCAGATCAATTATAAATAGACTCAGATTATACAATGAAATAATTATGTCAAAATATAAATAGTCAACGAACAATTAAATGAATGTCAAAATTTTATGTACAATTAAATAAAACAAAACAAAATTAAATAAAATGTCACTCTTAAACAATATCACTTATTAGTCAGATATTCGCCAATTGAGTAATATGTCTTGTCATGTAAGAATTCTCTTACTTGGGACTTAAAACCAATAAGAGATGTTGTCTGTAATATAGGTATAGGTAATTTGTTATATAGGCGCGGTAACATACAAAATACACTTTTATTAAGAAATGCTGTTCTATTTTTAGGCATCCTAATTTTAGAATTATGTCTACGGCTATTTAACATATCGAACATGTAAATATTCTTTCGAACAAATAAAACAGCTTTAAATATATTTATAGATGGAAGAGTGAGCAGTTTTAATTTAGCAAAAAAAGGTCTACAGCCATCAGTCGGTTTTAATTTACACATTGCTCTTATGCATTTCTTCTGTGATACAAACGGTGCTTCTCTATCGGTTGAGTTACCCCAGAATATAATACCATATCTCAGCAAGGGTGAAACTTTTCCATGATATGCAGTTAATAAGGTCGTTATAGTTGCCGTTTTCGATAATATGTAAAGCGCATATGAAAATTGGTTTATTTTAGAACACAACGATTCAATATGTGATGTCCAGTGCAAACAAGAGTCAATATGTATACCTAAAAATTTTGTCAATTCTGTTTGTTTAATGTCATGGTTTAAGTATTTGATTTCGATGTCGGTCAACCTGTTGAGTCTATTTCTAAATGTCACGTAATTAGTTTTGTCAAAGTTGATTTTTAAATTATTCAATTTTAGCCAATTTATTATATTTGAAAAAGTAGTATTTATGTCTTGCTGCATTTTTAAACTGTCATTACCCGTAAATATTATGGTACTGTCATCGGCGAAGAGTACCGACTTATGGTGAGTCACTTTTGGTAGATCATTTATGTAAATTATAAATAAAAGCGGGCCTAGTACACTCCCCTGCGGAACACCAAAGACTACCCTCCCATAGTCTGATAGGTAACCAGTTACTGTATTGGTTAATGGACTAACTCTTGTTATCTGAGTTGCCTGCATTCTGTCAAATAAGTAGGATTTTATTAAGTCCAGCGCACATCCCCGGACTCCGTATGCATATAGTTTGTCTAGTAGTATTCGGTGATCAACATAGTCAAAGGCTTTGGTCAGATCCATGAAGAGTGCACATGACTGATGACCTTGATCTATGCCTGTGACAATAGTCTGAAGAAAATCATATAAAGCCATATTTATATCTTTGCTTCTTCTAAAACCTATTTGTTCTTTTGAGAACAGGTTATGGGTGTCAAAAAAACCATATATGCTTTCATGAATAACCTTTTCAAAAATCTTAGATATTACTGGGACAAGTGCAATGGGTCGGTAACAAGACATATCGTGCTGGTCATTCTTTTTAAATATAGGTTTGATTATAGTTAACTTTAGTAAGTCAGGAAAAACACCATTCAAAATGCATACATTAATTATGTGACAAAGAACATATGATAACGTTTGCGATACACTTTTCAAGATTTTTACTGATATGTCATCATAACCTGTACTATTTGTGGATTTTAAATTTAAAATGATTCTGTTTATATCACTTGGAATCGTAGGCTGTATAAATATTGATTTAGTATTTCCTAAAATTGTTGTTTTATAATTATTTACTCGTGATGCTGCGGTTGGTTGATTGATAAAAAAGGCATTAAATGAATCAGCAATCTGTTTAGGATAGTTTAAGTTAATCACTCCGCCATCCACTTTAATGTATTTTATTTCATCGCTTGGTTTGTTAAGTCTATTTTTATTATTTATAATGTCCCATGTTGCCTTGCTTTTATTTAAAGCAGTATCGATGTAGTTTGCGTTATGTGATTTTTGTGTTAATTTAATTATTTTATTTAATCTTTTTGATAAGGACTTAAAGTTATTTCTATTCTCTAAATTTGGTTTTTTACGATATTTCCAAAGTAGTTCTCTCTTACGTTTGCAACAATATCTGATTCCTTTACTTATCCATTTCGGTCTGAGCCTTGCACTTATACGTACTCTGGTTTTTGGAAAGCACAAATCATAAAACAGCCGAAACAGGTCATAGAACTCGTTGAATGCCACATTTGGGTCTTCACTTTGTAATGCATCTGAAAAACTTAAAGAATCCATGCATTCGCAGAATTTTTTTATATTTTCAGCATTGTAATTTCGTCTATAGATGTACCAAAACTTCAAAGAACAAAAAGTTTTTACCGGAAATGTTAGAAATTGAGCAGTATGGTCAGACAGTGCATACTCATTAACCTCCGTTTTGCAATTTCTCATGTTGTCTAGGAAGTTATCAAGACACGTACCTTTTGCTAACCGCGTAGGTTCATGTATACCCAACTTAAGGTTGTAGGTCTGTAGAATGTTAGTAAACTCGGAAGATGCATTGCTCTGTACGAGAGTATTTATGTTAAAGTCACCACACAGAACTATTTTCTTTTTAGTAGTAGAGAAACGCATCAGCAGTACATTCAGTAGTGAAAAGAACCTTTGTGTATCTTGTTTATTTGACGTGGGCGATCTATAAATGCATATTATATACAAATTATGATCACACAATTCGATTCCTGAACATTCAATGATACGCTCCTGTGAATAGCTACTGATACCATTAATAGGACGGAATTCAACAGAGTTGTGTACTAATATACAAGATCCGCCCCGATGTTTTTTTCTGAAATAAGCTGAAGCCAAATTATAGTTAGGTATTGATAGTGTATTTCTGTCGCAGGCCATCATATTATGTTCCGTAATACACAAGACCCCTAGCAATTGATATTTTTCATTAATAGAATCCAATATGACAGTTAATTTATCAGATTTGCTATCCATCCATCCATCCATCAATGTTTTGGTGTAATATTTTAATATATCTATACCAGAAAAAACTCATTTGACGTTGGTGGAAGGACAGTTAGTTGTTGAACATTATTTTCATGCAGAGAATCAGATACTATGGAATCAGTCTGTGTATACTTATCCATGCAAGGAGGCAGATTTTTAGGTTTCGCATTATTACGTTTTCGGTCAGAATAGATAATTATATTTATAGTCATTATGTAGAATTTCTTTTAGTATTAATTGGCATCTATGTAATACACGGTTTCTTGGTAAAAAATTACTATAATTCATATCAATGAATGTTGCGTGTACAAACTTAGAACATTTAAATTTTAGCTCGTAGTTCAATTTACGCTCACTCAGGCATCTATTATAAGGAACCTCTGAAATAAATATATTACAGTTACATACATTACTCAAAAAGTTACAAATAGAGAACAATAATGTATCGGGTCGTTTGTCATTTATACCACATAAAACTATTAAAAAGTCTCTCTTAGTCAATTTACACATTTCAGTTCTTGATGTTAACAAAACTTGACTTAGAGTTGCTCCAGACTTCCACACGCATATGACCAAAAATTTCTCACCCAATAACTTTTGCAACACATGTTGCATTTTATAGCCCTGTTCATCCGCCAGTATCATAACCTTTCTTCTATGGTCGCTTTGAATTCTATCTGACGGCTCTGTAACTGTAAGATCAGTCTGATTCTCCTGTGACTCACACAATTTCTTAGATATATTAACCCCATTCGACTTGACAGAGCTAACTGAAACAGACTTATTAGTGGTTTCCGTACTAGATCTCCCATTTTGTATACAGCTACTGAGCGGGGACGTAGCGGCAGACACAGGCTGAGCAAATTTCTTATCCTGGGCAGATTTAGGTGTTCTAGTTACACTTTTCTTTGGTGTATTAAGACACCTATATGTGGCAATCAGTTGCATTGATTTGCCTAAGTCGTTTTTCAAGCGAAAGTTCTCACTATTTAGATTTTCTATTTCGCTATGAGCGCTCGATAGTTCGTTATTAAGCAGTTGTATTTTGTTGTTCAGATCTTTGATAATGTGATAGTACTGGGAGTCATCAGGTAAGCTTGATATACTCATGTCAAACAACGATGACTTATCGTTAATGCTTGTGATATCATCAAGGGAAACCGTTTTGCACGGTTTGCGCAGTGTGACATTGTTTACATCCATTACGTATAGATTTTGGGTCTTTCGTTACTTCTTAATTTGTAGTCGAAATATAAACAAAAAGTAATTTGACGACAACCGGGATTTGAACCGCTATTATCATGAGCTTCCAATACTAAGCGAGTGCAGCTATCTTAACCATCGCGCCACGAGTCGACGACAGATAACAATGTGCGTGAAATACGCTTTTACTATTGACTATAACCAATCGCAAGTTGTGGTTATGTTATGGTTTTACATTTTTTATTAATTCGTGCTTTTCACTATGCAAAGTTTGCAATTACGTTTCTTTGTTTGTAACACTATACACTTTTCACAGCTTATGATTCATATTGGCGTTTAATGTCTTATTTTCAATTGGAATTCACTAAGTCCCTCTCTTCAACTTTTTGTTTACACTGTTCTGGTAATTGAGCTAATAACATTTACATCTGTAGTTCAACTATAATGTCATTGATTTTGAAACACTTTACATATTTTAAGGCGTAACAATATTTTTAAAACAACATTAAATACGGAACTCTTTTTAAACGTGTTTGTCTGCAAAGGTCGGGTAGAGTTAGATATTTTGAGTAATATTAAGTTTCCCGTCGCATTTACTCTCGTCGCGCCTAGTCCCGTCGCGTCGCTTATAAACATTAGAGCTGATCCGCACAACTTCGTTTGCGTCACATGAGCGAGAAAGAGAGAGGTGTAGTATTAATATTTAAGGTGATATAACGTTTCCCTTCGCATTTACTCCCGTCGCGTCGCATAGATTCATTAGAGCCGACCCGCACAACTTCGTTTGTATCACATGAGATTGAGAAGGAGAGAGGTGTGGTATTAATATGTAATGTGATATAATGTTTCCCGTTGCATTTACTTCCACCCGTCCTTTTTTTTGGTACGGAACTCATGTGTGTCCGACTCGCACTTGGCCGGTTTTTATCGTTCAGCTGATTGGCTACCACTGCAGACCGTTTACCTACTCCCGTCGCGTCGCTCAGTCTTCAAAACTTTAATAGAACCTTAAAAGATAGGCATATGCTGTTGACGACATTTTTTTGTAAATTTTAAAAAGGAACATTTTTTTAATACAAAATTTTCACGTAACTTTAACCATTTACGCAACGTACGCAGTGGAAGCTCTCAAAAGAAAGAAATTTTCCCCGTTCTGGAAACATTATTTATGGCTGCTCCGCCCCTATTCGCATTAGCGTGATTTTATATCGCCATTAGCGATCCTCAATAAATGGACTATTAAACTGTAAAATAATTTTTGAAATGCAACCAGTAGTTTCTGAGATCCTAGGACAAACAAACTCTTCAGTTTTATAATATCTATTGTGAGCAAACCTTAAGACATAGACATATGCTGCCGCGGACTTTTTTTTAGAACTTTTAAAGAGAAACAATATTGTAATAAACAATTTTTACGTATCTTTAACTATTTACGCAGCGTACGCCTCGGAAGCTCTCAGACGGTAAAAAATATTCCCCGGTTTCGAAACATTATTGATTGCTGCTTCGCCCCTATTCGTCTTAGCGTGATGTTATATAGCCTATAGCCATCCTCAATAAATAGACTATCAAAGTGTAAAAGAATTTTTGAAATCCAACCAGTAGTTCCTGAGATCCTAGCTTCAACCATACAAACAAACAAACAAACAAACAAACAAACAAACTCTTCAGCTTTATAATATTAGTATAGAGTATAGATAGCACGTGGAGCATTACCGACTACATGACTTATTGACTCATCACTCTGGGTTTTGAACTCGCAAAGTAGGTGCAAGCATCGGCAACACAAAAGACCTGCCTCAATATTACTGAAACAATAATAAATCTTAGAAGATGTAGGTATCTACACACCTATACTTTAGACTTATTTATATACATTTCTTTGTTTAAAAAATTAGTAAAAATTTTACATTTGCTTTTTCTTCCTCCTCTTACATAATTTCGCGATACCACCTTGCCGATAAATATTAGACGCCTCCTTGAATTGTGTTGTGAACACTCTCTTATTTAATTTATTCATATTAACAACTTATATTTACTGTTTTACAATATACACACGATCTCATGATAAATATTAGTGATAGTGGTAGTGATCCACTATCACTACCACTATCACTATCACTACTCGTGGTTTATAAGCGAGACAGTCATATTAATAGAAAAGAACAACGTATTTCTTTGTTTTGATCACTATCACTACCACTATCACTATCACTACCACTATCACTACCACTATCACTACCACTATAAATACCAAAATAAATAATTTAGAATGATTGCGTCAATCAACGTCAAATTTGGCATTTGACATTATAATGTCTGCTGGCCGTTCAGTACCCAAGAGTACCCAAGTACCTGTACGTTCGGAAACCAGTAAAATGAATGCCCTATCAGTACATATGTGTACGTTAATATATTTTATGCTTTATTGTTTCACATACATACATACATACATATACTCACGCCTTTATCCCCGAAGGGGTAGGCAGAGGCCTATACCGGCCCACATTTCACCGTGTACAATTCGGTCCCACGTAACAGGTGGTGAGCCCATCGCCGTGTTGAAATGGACCGCCGCCGTCAGAGCCTCGTCCGTTATTCAGCAGGTGCACGAGCTTGCACGTGAGGTTGACTTGGGCCCCGAAGGTGTTGGTAGGGCCCCACTACACCCGTTATTGTTTCAATTGCTATATTATCGTCTTAGTTCTGTTTATTTGTTTGTAATTATGTTTTTGGAGTTGTCTTTTAGTTTTTTTGTTTCAATTATATTGTGTGTATTTGGATGTAATTTGGTTGATTGGGTTAAATCAGGTTAAACAGTTAGAAATTAGCATTGTTTATTGTAATTTAGGTTTGTTTGTAAATTTGTGTGGTTACTTTTGATCTATTTATTTTACTTCTGTGTTGTTTAATAGTCTAAGTTCTGTGCACATGTGCGTGACGTGACATCGCAGGGGCCATCAGAATATCAGCGCTCCGCATCTTATGTCATTGGCAGGGGATGCGCAGCATTTATGCTGAGATGGCGACCCTATTTAAGATGCGCACACATTGCTAATTATTATTTTTATTGTCATATCGATACCTCTGGGCTCAAAGGTCGTAAAGGACAAAATGGGACTTTTCAGGAGAAGCAAAAAACAAAAGAAAAAAAATATTTTGTACTCTAACTTTTTTGTTTCTTGAGCTATTTTAATAAAACCAAGGAAGAAAGTACTTAGAATTTATAGTATTTTCTAAGGCAGATTAAAAAAAATACCCTAGTGCTGTATTTACCGAGATAGATTTCCTTTACGACCATAAATTTGAAAATAAAAGTCCTTTACACCCGTCAAATTTCCATCCTAAGATTTCACCGAAGGGTGTAAATCTACTTCACTGCACAATTCTGAAGAAAATAAGGTAATAATCGACTAATGTAATAATTTTTAGGTCATAAGGATCACTTGCTAACTCATTTTTAAGGGCTTCATTATTAAATAAACTTATATTTTTTAATATTAAGCTCGTCAAATTGACGTCGCCACCACCCTGATGGTAAGCCGTGGTGCATCTAACGATTGGGGGCCAGTCTCACAGTCTGTGAGACTTTCGACAGTGGTTCCTCAAGTTGCCGGCCCTGTGATGTGCCTCTTCACGCTCCTCTTGAAGAACCCGGGATTGTAAGATGAGGGAAAAACGTATGCGGGCAGGTCGTTCCATGTTCTTATAGTTCGACAGATAAACGATCTTTTGAAATGCTTGGTTCAGGCGAAAATTCTCTCCACTGTGTATGAGTGGCATCTCTGCCCCGGCACGCGTTGTTCGGGTTTGGAAAGGAGATGGTAGGATTAGGTTGAATCGAGCTCTTCAGAACATTCACCGTAATACATTCGGTAGAAGGCAGCCAAGGACGCTATGGTTCTTCGTTGCGCTAACAGTTCGCGGCCTCCCGTCACCTCAGGACAACCAATTATTCGGATAGCACGTCGCTGCATAGCGTTGACGCTAGTAGGTGTCTTGCGGAGTCATCCCAAATGTGAGAACAGAATTCGACGCAGGGGCAAATCTTCGTCTTGTACAGTAAACATCTCTGATGTGACGTGAAATAGTCTCAGCTTATTCAGGAATTCTAGTTTCCACGAGGCCAGCCCAATACATCTCTCTACGTAGGTTTTGTGATTGAGCTTTCTTTTAGTGGAACCGTAATGTTCCGAAGACAGGGTAGGGATAGGAATGGGGACTTCTTAGCTGTGAACTGTGTGTTTTTCTGGCATTGAACTCGACCAGGTTGTCCGAACCCCATTGGGCAATGCGACCCAGGTCCCAGTGAAGATCCGCCACGAGTTGTCGTCTCTTTCCTTCCACGTCACCTCGCCCCTCCGCTGGACGGCCAGAATAGCTCCCATGCAGAGTACTATCATCCGCATAACAATGAATGCACCCGAGGGACAGCATGTCATTGATATGCAGAAGAAAGAGAGTTGTGGAAAATACCGATCCCTGTGGTACTCCGGCATATACCTGCAAAAAGCAGGAAGCCTGACCATCACAGAGGACCCGTGTACGTCGCCCGTGCAGGAAGCTGGCCAACCATCGGCACAACTGAGGCGATAGACCATATGCCGGCAGCTTAGAAAGATGCGACGTATGTCATACCCTATCAAAGGCTTTAGCCATGTCTAGGCCAATAGCCAGAGATTCACCGTACTTCTCCATAGCCTCACCCCAGGTGTGTGTATTGTACGCTAAGTGGTCACCCGTTGATCGTTTCGGCCTAAAGCCATATTGACAATCGCTAATTAACGAGTGATCCTCCAGATAGCGCATGAGCTGTTTGTTGATAATTAGCTCGATCATTTTGCAGATTACGGTGGTTACGGCTATGGTGCAATAGTTGGCCGGATCCGACCGATCCCCTTTCTTGGGGATCGGCTGAACGTTCGCCTCCTACCAAGCCTTCGACTCTTCTCCCGATGAATAGGAAAGACGATACAGGCGTGTTAGCTTTGGACATAATTCAGCTGCACACTTCTTCAGCACCAATGCCGCACTGCCGGATTACAATATCCGGCATCGTGGTTCCACAGTCGGCGATAGTGGGAGGTTGCTTGCCACAGTCATCGACCCGGGAATTAGCCGCAAAGAGATTGACTGACTGATTTCTCTTGGGCCTTGTGAGCCAGTCATCCGTCAAGATAGCGCAGCGGCGCGGCGGCAGCAAGATCTTGCAAAAGTTGGCCTGCACGGCTTTGGTCAGTTGCCAGTATTCACGTCTGCCCGTCGGATGATGTTCCGTAAGCTCCTGACCAAGCCGCGTGATGCGCTGGGCGTCCACTCTCTTGAAGGCTCTCTTACTGGACCTAGTGGCTCTGTTGTACACGGCTTTGAGGCGGGCCACTTTCTGGTCGCGCACAGACCGAGCCCTGATCCAGGCGCGGTAAGCCGCCTGTTTTTGTTGAACAGCTACGGCGCACTCATGCCCGAACAAGCGGCGGGCTTTGCGGATGCTGGCGACATCAATGTATGGAATGTAATCTCAATGATGAAGGCCTCCCTGCAAAGCAGCGCTGACTCCACGGGACGGCCGACTGACTCAGGAGGACTAGAGGCAAAATAAACGGATTCGTTCGTTGGCACTGAAGAACGAAGAAATTTCATTATATTTGCGGTTTTTCGCACTCCATTTGACAAAACGATGATGTGGTTTTTAACAAGTTTTCGTCAATAATTACGCCAAGGTATTTAATGCTGTCTGTCCTTTGGATGAATTCACATTTGCAACCTTTCATTTCTTTGCAGTAGTGTAATTTGATACCAAGAGATGTATAATGGGCCGATCTAGCTGTTTTATGAAAACATGAATATTTAGTTTTACTGGCATTCAGTGTCACTAAATTATAACGCAACCATGTTGACACTTGCCCCAGGCCCAACTCGGCTTTCGTAAAATTTTCAGCCCAACTTGCACCATCAAATATAACAACAGTGTCATCGGCATAGCATAATTATATTTTCCATATACATTATAAAAAGCGTTGGGCCAAGCACGCTACCCTCTGGGTCTCCAAAGTCGATGGTATCTAGCTCACTTTTAAAGTTACCCACTTTAACACACTGCTACAAGTAGCAGTATGGATGTAAAGGACATCAGGACAGGTCCTGATGTCCTTTACATCCATATTTTTGAGGTGACTTATAGGGAGTATAGGACCATTTAAATTTTTTATGTGTTTTACACCCAAAAATTTCTTTATATTTTCCTTTACTACCAAAATAATTTCACTCTAGTAGGTAAGTGTTATTTACTTCCATATTTTCACGGTAAACTTGGCTTAAAGTCTCAGATTATGTGGGTCGTAAAGGCATTTTTTTTGCGAATTTCGTAAAACGGAATATACAGATCGATAGGGAATTAAAAATTGAGTAAAACTGTATCAAAAAGTCATTTTCGCCCAAATGTCCTTTACGACCTTTGAGCCCAGAGGTATCGATATGTTTAATAGTGCTTGTTCTGTCGATGATTTATTATGTAGTGTGCGTGTCGTAAATAAATGTATTTTCTTTCTTATTTCTTTTCTTTCACTATCACTACCAAAAGTGTCGTTACAACTTTTCGTGAGAATTTTTTCCGTCTAGCCCCCTTTCACAACGCGCGATAAGGAACGAATTCCTTCACTAATTATTGTTTTTGTTTTTGATTTTGGAACGAAGTTCCTTATCGCGCGTTGTTGCACTACCACTATCATTACTACTATTACTACCACTATCACTGCCACTATCACTACCACTATCACTATCACTACCACTATCACTACCACTATCATTACCACTATTACCACTATCACTACCACTATCACTACCACTATCACTACCACTATCACTACCACTATCACTACCACTATCACTACCACTATCACTACCACTATCACTACCACTATCACTACCACTATCACTACCACTATCACTACCAAAAGTGTCGTTACAACTTTTCGTGAGATTTTTTTCCGTCTAGCCCCCTTTCACAACGCGCGATAAGGAACTTCGTTCCAAAAAACAATAAAAGAAATACACGATTTAGGCATAGAAAAATTCTTCCAATTCTTACAACCAACATACAAGTTTCAAGCTAATAAGATTTTTACACCAGACACCAGTGAGAAATAATAGAAGTTGTAGGTATGTTATTGTGGTTTATTTAAAGTTAAGTAGTGTGATCCTATTGGGAGCCCCGGGTAAGCCATCGGAAGGATGTCCAAGGACTCCCAGAATAGGGGCTGGTTCGGGTAACCTCGATATGACAGATATATTAGAACAGAAGAGAACGAGGAAATATTCCTTATATTAAGGTTTTCGTTAAACTTAGGTTTGTTGTATTGAGGTTCAGTTGGTTTAAAATGTGTTTTAAAGAGGCACAGTATAATGAGAACTATGATATGTCGGCTGTGATAGAGGCCTGTTTTAGAAATTTATGGAAAAGAAGAAAGGAAAATGAAATCAGTGTTTATGTTGGCATTTGTACCTATAACTACAATTATTGCTTAAAGTAGATTTTTAATCTACAAGATGTACTTAGGTAAATAAAAAATCTGGTTGTCAATTTTATACTATTTATACACATACCTAAAGTATTACTGATCATATAATCAGCCCTAAAATTTATATACTGGTTGAATTTATAGTCGTTCTGGACCCGAGAGGGGGTTACTCGGAATCAATAATGGAACCATTTCGGAGTGTCAAAACAGCTGTGCAGGTTATAATAAAAAAATGACTTCTATGTAATCTTTATCACTCGTTCGAGTTGAAACATTAGTAGCGCTTCGATTATTCATTGAACTTTTCAATGAATGAAACTCCGAAACCCATAGGTACCTAACGCCGCGGCGCGTGTCTCCATGTGATCAGTTCATTGGCCGAATGCATCGTTTCGATAATAATAGGTACTTAGATAATAATAAAGGACTCCAATTTCTCCTTCATACTTTACGCGGGCTTAGGACCGTCGGAAATACTTTAATATTGTTCTATTTTACGGTGAATTAATAAGGTTTATGTAATAATAATGAAAATAAACACGAACAAATAGGGAGTATTTCCGGCGTATTTAAAAAATTGGAGCTATTTACAAAATAATCAACTTAAATACCTAGACCTACCTATTCACAGTTTATTTACACTTCCCTGTACCTTAGCAACTGCTCAAAATGGAGTCCAGAACGTTCGATACACAAACGGGCACGTTTTAGGCTATTGTCTTTTAGTTTATTCAATGTGTCTCTGTCACTTTTCACTATTTCAAAGGCGTCCACTATCGCACTGCGTAATTCATCACGAGATTCGTACTCTCGAGTGTAAACTAATCGTTTTATTTCCGACCACAAATAAAAGTCGATCGCGACGACAATACTGCGCGCGAGTTATAGTCGAACTGCGCGCCGCGGTCGCCGGTCGGCGGCGCGGTCGGCCGAGCGTATTTAGGTACCTACCTACAAAACGTAACTAGTCGAGTACCTACCGACGTTACTTGGCAACGAGTCCACGTGGACCGATGCGTTCATGCGTTGTGATTGGTCGAATTTTCCCGGCGCGGTGACTCTTCTCATTGATTGGAACGTTAGACATTGAATGAAAAATTGTAGTAGAAAATCGTTGTAAACGTATTTCGTGAAATTTAAAGGAATAACCAGGTGTTCTCGTTTTGATTTTGGCAAACGATGTAGATTTTGACATTTTCGTAATTTTTTATTGTTGATTTTCAAATTGACAGTGCCGATCGGTTCTGTTATCGAAACTGGGCCTAAACCTTTCCGTTCCAAAACGACTATAAATTCAACCAGTATATAATGTTGGCAATCACCAGGAATGTTAATAAAAAAATATACACGGAGATTAACAAAGCAGATTTCTGTCACTTTATTTAACAAATTTACTACACCCTGAACGTAATCATTACACAAGTAGCTAATCAGTATCAGTAAGTAACTTAGAACATTCTTACAATCACGGCGACACTGATATCACATGGATCACACTGATCACCAAGGTGTGTAGTTCTTTACTCTGCAGCGGTCGACCGTCGAAAAAAGGGCCGTCCACTACATTGCACGCCATTTTATATTAGAAAACTAGTCATAGACAAGTCGACTTCTACACGGCCTCTCCTGACCATGCGTCGTCCTCGACTGCATATAAGATGTCTGAACCTGAACAGTCATCGGTTCAGATGGACTAGCTTCAGGATTTGAAACACGCTCATCGGCATGAGCTGCGATGCTTCCATCGAGGCGGCTTCTAAAATCAATTAGAAATAACATGACATTACTATGTGCCAATGTAACTCAGAAAGACTTAATTGTTGTATCCATCAACCTTTCAAGGCCTTCTAACGTACAGCTCAAAATACATTGGCTAAGATAAATAGCACACAGCTTATCACACGTCACCACATTCATTCAATTTGATTACGTTCGCACATTAAATAAGTTAAACTATATGAGGATTTCTGATTCATATGAGATTTAGGATACTTTCAATTTAGATTCAAGTATTAAACATTCATCCTCAATCTACCAATTCATTGTAGGGCAAACATCCCACAGTCTGTTTGCCGAAAAAGGAACGTCCCGCAGTCCGTCCTCTACAAGGGAATTGGCATCCCACAGGCGTACCAATAGGAACGTCCCGCAGTCCGTCCTGTACACCGACATTCATCTTTACACTACCACGTAGGGCAAATATCCCGCAGTCTATTTGCCGAAAGGAACGTCCCGCAGTCCGTCCTCTACATGGAGTTGGCATCCCGCAGTCTGCCAATATGAACGTCCCGCAGTCCGTCCTATATACAAAACTAACACCTATACATAAAACTAGTACCCATATATGTACATAAGTTGTACCCATACAGAACACTGGCACCCAGCATGTGTCGGCATGGAACATCCCGCAGTCTGTTCCTTCACCAACACTCTGGCTGCGTTCAGATGACACGCACCCGTCAGGCACACGCCACTTTAGTCAGCACCGACAACTCATACATACATACATCAGTTACAGCAGGTCACGCCTTTTATTCTCTAAGGGGTAGGGCAGAAGCACATTATATGCCCACATTTCACCTATAGATGTTGTACCACGTAATAGGTGTTGTGCTGAGTCGTATTGCCGTGCTGATATGGACAGGTGCAGGTTGTGACTGCACACTGTTGAAAACTTTTAAGCCGTCCATAAAAGCCTTCGACTTTGCTCAATGACTGCCATTTTACTGGCAACCGGGACCAACGGCTTAATGTGCCTTCCGAAGCACGAAAACGCTCGCAAAATAACAAAGTGGTCACGTGGTGGTTACCCATACAAGAACCTGTCATAGTAAACGTTGTCAATATTACCGTCAACTCGCCACTCGAAGAATGCAGTGCAGGTATCAGGCCACCATTCGTCCTGCTATACCACCATAAACTGGGCCGCACGCAGCCTGGTTCAATTCATGTCATCCGCTCGGCAGCGCTCGCATGACTACGTATGGACCACCATACCATACCAGGGTTCAACTTGCATTTTTACATTGAACCTGTGGAAACACAAAATTGTTAACATTTAAACACAGGTGGAGGAGGTATTACGATCCACGTGTGAACCTTACTGAACCTAGTTACTCTTCAGTAACCCGGCCGTGGGGACTTCTACACCTTTTTGTTTTACAGTTTAGTTGCAAACCTCTCAATGGCACATCTCAGACTTGCGACCAAATCACTGGGTCGGTAGTTTAGTTTCCCTTTATGAGACCCAGGGGAAAAATGAGACGTCCTCCATTTAATAACGTTAAGGTCAGCTGTAACTTCCACAAAAATACTTAAACAAATATTTAAAGTGTTCATCCGCAATACCTCGATACAAGACCGCTGCAACGAGCCCCATCTGGGTGCAAATGCTGCATCTCTCTGAGGATGCGGGCATCCCGCAGACTACCCATTAGAGCAGTAAGTTCGACGCTTCCATGTCGCTGAAATACCATTAAAGCAACAGTACGCCAAATTTCAGATCGATCAGTTCTGCGAAGCTTAGGAGAAATTCCTTCATCACCTAGAACGTGATGATGTTCAAAATGTATAGCTAAGACACATTAATCACCTCGGCTCTGAAATAAAAACAAATCGTATCCAAATTGGCCCATCCGTTAGGCAGCTGTGATGCCACAGACAAACACACAGGTTACACCCACAACAACACGTGTTTTCGTCGGGGGTTAATTAATTGACCTCGATTCAGATCATGTTGAGTACAGTTCGAGCGTAAGTGGACCTGTCTGTTTGCGTGGTGCATCTTTGGTGTAACGTAGTACCTAAATCTCTGGCCCCATTTCTTTCACGAATTTCACACAACCAGCAGACTAACCTTTGACAGTAAAATCAGCGTTGCTGTACAGAAAAGGGACACTACATTTGTCATTGTCCCAAACCGTTCGGCTACATCCTGTCTAGAAATTAATCCAATGCATGCATCCAAGTAGGTATTACTGGAAACGGGGTTTTATGTTCTTAAAAAAAACTCAAGAAGTACAAGTTTATGACTTCTCAATCAATCATCAATCAGCCTACAGCAGTCCACTGCTGGATGTAGACCTCTCCCAATTTACACGGTTCTACGCCTTTCGCATCCTTTCCTACGGCCTTGTCCAGGTCGTTGGTTCTACTATAGATGTGCCAGCCCATGGCCACTATGATGCACTTACTCTGCGAGCTACGTTGACTACTCTGGTTCTCTAATAGATAACATTGTTTCGGATGTTATCTCTCAGAGACACCCTAATTGTAGCTCGCTCTGTTCTAAGTAAAACACATTTACGCAAGTTGATCGAAAAACTCGCTTTGGTACACTACTTCATGTGACAGAACCATGCCCTCCTCTGCAGTCTATTCTTTTTGTGTCCAGTTAAGAGGCCTTGATATTTTACTGACCTGACCGATATAATTTCGATTGAGATAATCAGCATGTGGCAGTACAACTCCTTTTCTTTGCTGGAAAGCGGAATACTGTGTTCGTATCGACCATTGGGCGCCTCTCAGAAAAAAAGGAGCAGACCATTATTATGTTTTGTCAATTTGAGAGTAACCTAATAAAGTAATAACAAAAACGTTGAGGGTAACTTAACAAAATTATAGCAAAAGTGTTATGAAGCCTTTACGACAGCTAACGATTACTTTACCGAATGGAATATGCTACCACACGCTTCCCATCATCAGCATAGGTCAATACTAGATACTACCACAATACTACTAACTTGCGTCCGTGTGAACCTCCGTGGGAGGTTCTGATTCTGGGTTCACTGGTCACTCTCGTCAGACAATCGTATCAAGCCTTGTCTAATTTGTTATTGATGTGAACTCCAAATAAACTTTTCAGTCAAACCTTGTAGCACGATTCTGGATATGTCTACGAAAATATCCTACAAGATCTAGAATTTGTCGGATCTGTAAAAGTTTTAAGGGAATAGGTGAAAATTATAAGGCGTTTACCTTTTCATAAGCTTGGCACTTCCTGACCGCAGCTGAGGGCGCGTGCGTGTAGCGTGCACCCGTGCGCATCGCGTAGACGCGCATAACGTGATCAATGCACGCGCGTGTAGCGCATATGAATGCGCGTCGCGCAGACCAGCGTGCAGCGCGTCGTGTGGACTAGCGCGTGCAGCGCACACCAACGCGCATCGCGTAGACTAGCGCGTGCAGCGCACACCAACGCGCATCGCGTAGACTAGCGCGTGCAGCGCACACCAACGCGCATCGCGTAGACTAGCGCTTGTAGCGCGCACCAACGCAAGTCGTGTAGACTAGCGCGTGCAGCGCACACCAACGCCCATCGCGTAGACTAGCGCTTGTAGCGCGCACCAACGCACATCGTGTAGACTAGCGCGTGCAGCGCACACCAACGCCCATCGCGTAAACTAGCGCTTGTAGCGCGCACCAACGCACGTCGTGTAGACTAGCGCGTGCAGCGCAAACCAACGCCCATCGCGTAGACTAGCGCTTGTAGCGCGCACCAACGCACGTCGTGTAGACTAGCGCGTGCAGCGCACACCAACGCCCATCGTGTAGACTAGCGCTTGTAGCGCGCACCAACGCACGTCGTGTAGACTAGCGCGTGCAGCGCACACCAACGCCCATCGCGTAGACTAGCGCTTGTAGCGCGCACCAACGCACGTCGTGTAGACTAGCGCGTAAAGCGCCCATCAGCGCACGTCGCGTAGACCAGCTTGCAGCGCGCGTCGTGTAGACTAGCGCGTGCAGCGCACACCAACGCGCATCGCGTCGACTAGTGCTTCTAGCGCTCAACAACGCCCCTCGCATTGATTTAGAACTCCCGGATCGGCGGACAGGAGGATTATCGCCGTTACTGTATAGGAGAGTGACAAAGGACAGTTTCTAGTCACTTCAACGATTGATTAACTGTGCACAAACATAATCGCACCACGCGTCAATACGTGAATTAACGGGTCAAAATTATAGTCATAAAATACTGCATTCTAAAGGGGTTGAAAGCTTGAATCGCGTCCATAATCATTTGTAACGTTTGAAAAGTTCACGGGCACTTTCGGTACTAATTCGCTTCCTTTATGGCAAGTTGTAGAAACATCTCACTTTTAACGATACCGTGCGTGTAACAACGAACGAGATCGGATCCGAGACCGCGATGGTGGTGTCTAGGATCGCGACGGCTACGAACGGTATTCCCCGTAATACCCTTCGTGACCAATTACACGACACGTGGCACTCACGATGGTCCACTCAAATCATCAATTCACTATGCAATTTACGGCTTGAATTATGTGTTTTAGGCATAATTACACGAGAAAACACAAACAAATTGCGTAAAACATACACAACTCACTAAAAGAGGGTACTTTGTAATGATTACGTTCCTTATGTTTCATAATACCTCTCGTTCGACTCGGTGAGTTGGCGATTAGGTAAGAATCCCACTTCTGATGTTGGCAATCAGGAATGTTAATAAAAAAATATACACGGAGATTAACAAAGCAGATTTCTGTCACTTTATTTAACAAATTTACTACACCCTGAACGTAATCATTACACAAGTAGCTAATCAGTATCAGTAAGTAACTTAGAACATTCTTACAATCACGGCGACACTGATATCACATGGATCACACTGATCACCAAGGTGTGTAGTTCTTTACTCTGCAGCGGTCGACCGTCGAAAAAAGGGCCGTCCACTACATTGCACGCCATTTTATATTAGAAAACTAGTCATAGACAAGTCGACTTCTACAATAATATATATGAATAAATATTAACATAGATAGGGTATTACATTCATTTTATGACTTTGATATTCATCGGGACGAAAGAAAAAAAAATGCGAATGTAGGTATAAAATATAAGTAGTAGTAGATAGTATAAAGAAAACAATCCCAATAACTTGTTTCTTTTTTTGAATTTCGTATCTGATTTGAAGGTTAACCATCGCTACTCAGCGTGGCAATGCCTATAGCCAGTGTAATGGGCGCCTTTGCACCGGATACGGTGAAGGGCAAGTCATATACAGCGCAACTTCGATATAACAGATATTAGATCAGAAGAGAACGAGGAAATATTTCTTATATTAAGGTTTTCGTTAAACTTAGGTTTGTTGTATTGAGTTTCAGTTGGTTTAAAATGTGTTATATAGAGGTGTCGAAACCTGTCGCGACTGAATCACATGATCGGGGGCTAAGGTTCATATTGGTGGGAACGTTATATAGAGGTTTTGAGTTGCCAAAATTAGTAAATTAGAGGTACCTATTTACACTTTTATTGAAAGTTGAAGATTCGTTTTAAAGAGGTTGTTCGTAAAAAAAGTTCGTAATGTAGAAGTAGGCATTATTTACATTGACTCTTATGGACAATTTACGGGGATTGATAAAATTACTAAATCGAAGAAATTGTTAAATCGAGGTTCGATATATTAAGGTTGCACTGTAATTAGTTTTAGTTTTAATTGTAAATGACATGATGATACAGTGAAATTCAATAAATATAGACAAATAATATTTGATTAAGTTTAGGGATTAACATTTATTACATTATTAACATACAACTTTCCTGCAGGGACCTGGATACCTGACACTGAGTCGTCAATAGTCTAATCAGAACTATCTATATCTATACTAATATAATAAAGAGGAAAGATTTGTTTGTATGCTTGTTTGTTTGTTTGCATCGAATGGGCTCCGGAACTACTGGACCGATTTGGAAAATTCTTTCACTGTTGGGACTGTTGGGAGAAACTGATTCGCGGCACAGTCTCAGAGCAAAAGCCAAAGGACCTCCAACTCCCCCAAAGCAGGTCTCGGTCAAAGTCCCGTCTTTCACGAAAAAACTTAACAAAACCTGTTCCTTTAATGCAAAATCATCGGGCCGTGCCACAGACAAAACTTGTCACTTGTGTCAAAGCAAAACCACAGATCACAAAACCAGCGATGAATTGATTAAGGGCGGCTTTACACATTGTCAAGCCCGAGTACCAGATTGCTACACAAAAAATAAATGCTACAACACAATGTCAACACTGGAAATAAAAGTAACCTTGCTGTTTATCATAGCAGATTGCACAAAATCAGCAATTCTTTCATGGGTAACTGTATAAGCTTTTACAACAGGCTACCAGACGAAATTAAAAGTATGTCCCTTAATAAATTTAAAAAGGTTGTAAAAAGTAAATTGTACTGCAGGGGCTACTATACAATTGGTGATTATTTGTTGGATGGAGATGCCTGGAAATGACCTGCTCTACTGGATTCTCAAAAAATTGTTAAAATGCATAGTTTTTAGATTCATTTTTTTGCGCCACAGAGGCGACTGCCTCTGTGGCGCAGTCGGTAGTGATACCGCCTGCGGCGCTGGAGGTCGTGGGTTCGATTCCCACCGGAGACAAATATTTGTGTGACCCATAAATGTTTGTCTCAAGAGTCTGGGTGTTTCTATGTATAATATGTATGTATTTAAAAGTATATAAGTATTAATATCCGTGGTCTGATACCCATAACACAAGCAGGTTATTCCTAGCTTACTTTGGGATCAGATAGCGATGTGTGAGATGTCCGTGAATATTTATTTATTATTTATTTATTTATTTTGTAAATAGAGCTCTAAAAAGAATAACCCGCTAAGTTTCTTGCCAGTTCTTCTCAGGTGGGTCGCGTTGTGAACTGGTGATAGATTTTGATTTATATTCTGGACGTTTTACAAGAGCATCTGTAAATGCCTATGTGAAATAAATTTCTTTTTCTTTCTTTCTTCTTCTTCTACTCGGGTGGGAGAGTTCTCTCTCATAAGGGCCACTGTCGACTGGCTTGTGAGCTATAAGAATTGCCCTTAATTTGTTGTACATTACCAGGTGCACTTAGGCGGGTGTTGGGATTTTACTGAGCAAATACAAAATAGATGTTATTTTAATAGTAGACACATATTTAATTACTGCCAAATATTACATCTGTTATTCTTCAATAACGTAGCTTTCACTTCAATTGCTGGCAGATAGAAATAAAATTCTTAAACTAATAACAAGAGTCATTAAAAATTAATTTTTAAAATTTACAAACACTTGTTATTAAAATCTTAATTTACACACACAGATCTGCATACATTTTATACCTAGAGACACACTTTTCGACCCTTGGATACCTTACTGCCTTTTTGTTGGGATTTATCAGAGCGTCAGCAATACAGGTGCGAATGTTCGTGTTCGTTCATTGTGGTGTCATATCGGTGGTATGTTTTTCCATTTATTTTCATTAGGCTTATCAAAATCTCACCGCATCGGCCGGTGATTGCGGCTGTTTGCGGACATCACCCCCGACATGATTTGCTGAAACGTGGCCTAGTACGAGGGTGGCCTTGTCCGTACCGGTCGGAGTGGGTGGAGCGGCGTGGAGCGTGAGACCACAGCGCGTGCGAAGTTGCGGCCGCCGGCGGCGCGCCGGTGCAGCGGAGGCGCCGGCAGGGCCGCGGCCGAGGGTGCAGCACCCCACGCGCTCGCTGCGTAGGTCTGCTGCTGCCTCACACGTGCGGCCGAGCGCCACTGCGGTACGGCTGCGTACGCACCATTTCTTTCCATGGTAACTCGTTCAAACACTGGGGTACTGGCACTGGGAGCTGTAGGGGCAGACGTTGACTGTCGACTGCCTGACAAGGTGGCACTCACAGTATATATAGGTACGCTAATGACACCATGGGCAGGTACTTCGATAATTAAGGCTAATAACTTAGACAAATGGTATGAGTACCTACATACTGTAACATTTTTGTTGAGGTAAGTAACTGTGACTCATTTTAATGAGCCACACAATTACCTTACACAAAACCTGCCCAATTACCTAATTTATCTATCAATTAGACCTTTAAATATTTGTAGAAGAAAGGTTAATCCAAAATTGATACCTGTTAGCGTACCTAATTAGGTATGATTTTAATTTAATGAGTCCCTTAGCTGTATCTTTAGAATAGCTTCTCATTATCTATTGTCTTCGCCCCGCCTTTCAAGTCGCGCATCCATGTAATAGAATGGAATAAAGTTTATTTGTACACCATGTTTAAACTAGTTTTACTATAATTTTTTTCAAAATGTTGTACAAAGGGTGGCCTTATCGCTGTAAAGCAATATCTGACAGGCAACTTTGGGATGGACAAAGAAGATGTTGATTGTAAGTCAGATGGGTAGTTTTCGGTGCATAAATATGAAATAATAGCACGTGGAGCATTACCGACTACATGACTCATCACCCTGGGTTATGAACTCGCAAAGTAGGTCTGTACAAGCATCGGCAACACAAAAGACCTGCCTCAATATTACTGAAATAATAATAAATCTTAGAAGATGTAGGTATCTACACACCTATACTTTAGACTTATTGGAACGAAGTTCCTTATCGCGCGTTGAGAAAGGGGGCTAGAAAAAAATTCTCACGAAAAGTTGTAACGACACTTTTGGTAGTGATAGTGGTAGTGATAGTGATAGTGGTAGTGATAGTGGTAGTGATAGTTGTAGTGATAGTGGTAGTGATAGTGATAGTGGTAGTGATAGTGGTAGTGATAGTGGTAGTGATAGTGGTAATGATAGTGGTAGTGGTAGTGGTAGTGGTAGTGGTAGTGATAGTGATAGTGGTAGTGCTAGTGCTAGCCAGGGGAAGAACATGAACTCTACGAGCAACACCAAAGCAAATAGGAGTTTCGCTCTGTTCAGTTTCAGTCGCGCGTAAAGGTTACACGCACTCACTTTTTTTTTATATTTGTTTTCTTCTTGTTTTTGTTTCTGTTTTTGTTTTTGCTTACAATAAAATTTTAAAATTAAAATAAAATTTTATTACAATTCCTTCACTTTAATCGAAAGGAACTTCGTTCCATCCGGGTGTCCCTTGACACCTCTCAAGTTTTTTATTTACATTTCTTTGTTTAAAAAATTAGTTAAAAATATTAAATTTGCTTTTTCTGTCCTCCTCTTTCATAATTTCGCGATACCACCTTGCCGATAAATATAAGACGCCCTCTTGAATTGTGTTGTGGAACACTCTCTTATTTAATTTATACATATAGGTATACAACTTATATTTACAATACACTTTTTACACAAGAAAAGAAACTACGAATAGGTAGGTACGTAAATTTCAAACCAAAGAAAAAAACGCAAAAAAGAAATACCCGATTTAGGCATCGAAAAATTCTTCCAATTCTTTCAACCAACATACAAGTTTCAAGCTAATAAGATTTTAACACCAGACACCAGTGAGAAATGGTAGAAGTTGTATGTTATTGAGGTTTATCGTTCAGGGCCTGTTTTAGAAAATTATGAAAAAGAAAAAGGGTAATGAAATCAGTTTTTATGTTGGCATATGTACCTATAACTACAATATTATAGCTAAAAGTAGATTTTTAATCCACAAGATGTAGGTAAGTCAAAACTCTGGTTGACAATTTTATACTATTTATACACATAATGTAAAAACGATCATAGAATCAGCCCCAAAATTTATTTCTACGAGTATAATATACCTATATGAATAAATATTAACATAGATAAAATAAATTAAATTCATCTTATTACTTCGATATTCATCGACGCGAAAGAAAAAAAATATGCCAATGTAGGTATAAAATATAAGTAGTAGTAGATAGTATAAAGAAAATAATACCAATAACTTGTTTCTTTTTTGAATTTTCAATTTCGTATCTGGTGTCGCGACTGAATCACATGATCGGGGGCTAAGGTTCATTTTGGTGAGAACGTTATATAGAGGTTTTGAGTTGACAAAATTAGTTAATTAGAGGTATTTACACTTTTATTGATAGTTGAAATTTCGTTTTAAAGAGGTTGTTCGTAAAAAAAGTTCGTAATGTAGTATTATTTACATTGACTCTTATGGACAATTCAAGGGGATTAAAAAAAGGTAAACACCATCGCTACTCAGCGTGGCAATGCATGTAGCCAGTGTAATGGGCGCCTTTGCACCGGATACGGTGAGGAGCAAGTCATATACAGTGCAACCTCGAAGAGAACGAGGAAATATTCCTTATATTTAGGTTTTCGTTAAACTAAGGTTTGATGTATTGCGGTTCAGTTGGTTTAAACTGTGTAATATAGAGGTGACAAAACGTGTCGCGACTGAATCACATGATCGGGGGCTAAGGTTCATTTTGGTGAGAACGTTATAGAGGTTTTGAGTTGACAAAATTAGTTAATTAGAGGTATTTACACTTTTATTGATAGTTGAAAATTCGTTTTAAAGAGGTTGTTCGTAAAAAAAGTTCGTAATGTAGAAGTATTATTTACATTGACTCTTATGGACAATTCAAGGGGATTAAAAAAAATTGTTAAACTGAGAAAATTGTAAAATTAAGGTTCGTTATATTAAGGTTGCACTGTAATTAGTTTTAGTTTTAATTGTAAATGACTTGATGATACAGTGAAATTCAATAAATATAGACAAAAAATATTTGATTAAGTTTAGGGATTACCATTTATTACCTTATTAACATACAGCTGTCCTGCAGGTACAGACGAATTTGAGAATGCATGGTCAATCCGAAACGAAATTGCTTTGCACTGAGAATTGACGCCATCTATCGGATAACATTGGAAGTTATGTATCTTGCGTTGCTGATTTTTTTAATACCTCACACAGGAACGCGATTATTGTCAAAATAGCAACTCATTAATCTTTTGAGTAATGTAAATATGCCATCCAGTACATTTTTTATGATTCTAAGGTGTCTATGCAATATTATATTCGAGTAAAGTTGCGCCATCTAGCGGAGTTTTTGTAGTTTGGACTCAAATGTGCATGGGATTATAGATCCTAAGGGGCCCATGCAATATTGGAGGTGACTGTACCTAGATACCTGACACTAAGGAACAATAATCTTAACTATTATATACCTATAATGACAGAAAGGGACTGCCTGTCTCATCAACAAGACGAAACCCATGAACCTAGAATGATGAAATTTGGACAGTAGGTAGGTACCTTTTATTAACTAGGTATAAGTGATGAGAAAGGATTTTTGGAAATTACACCATAAAGGTGGTAAAGTAGTAAATAAGTAATTTCTAAAGTTAGCATCGTGAAATTACGTAGGTAATTCCTGTTTTTGGTTATAAAAAAACAAAAAGAAACCGACTTCAAACAAAACTAAAATCTGAAAAATAAAATTTACTTAGCACATAGTCAGTATATTGTGGTTTATCAGATATCCTTAAATATTATACAGAAATCGGCCCAGTAAAACTATGTAGGCTTAGGTAGGCATTATTAATCTCTCTCATAGTCATATAACCGACTTCAGTATCTATACCCAATTTCATCAGTAATCTTTACAAAATTAAATTTTTATTAATAAACAAATAAAAAACTAACCTAACCTAACCTATTCTGTTATAAGATTGTAAAATTTAGAGTGCAATTTAGTACTTCTGATAAGCAATCCGTATATTTGTTTAGTAAATCATATAGGTATCCGGTGTACGAACCACATTTTTGGTGTGAATTCGATTAAAAAGGTCATCTCGTTCTAAGTAGTATTTAAGTTTTTTAAGTAGGACATGTTTAGTTAATCAATTGGTTTTTCTGCACAGCATTTAATTTTCTGGTTTGCAAACAGTAAATTAATGGAGTTACCTAGTGTGCAGAAGAGTTAAACAGATGTGCATTTAAAAATATCCCTTAAAATAATACCTTCTATTAAATACTCTAAGAAAATAATGATCTACAGTATTGCTCCTTATAAAATGTCTGCCTACAGAAAAAAATCGCGAGGGCTCAAGTCTATCTCTCAAGCATTTCATAGGCAGAACCTATATTACGTACGTTTTCAATATTGTTATTATTTTAATATTATTGCCAATTTATAAAAATGTCGATTGTAATATTTAAAAAAAATGGGCAAAATCAGCAATTGGATAGCTATTACTTTATTTATACCTATCGTAGCCTATGAGTGTCTGCAACACCAGAGAGGCTATACTCGCGCTGCCGACTGACCCTGCAGAAGCCCTTTGAAGAACCCCATACTATAGGCGTTTGTAAAAACCGAGACATGGAGATTGTTCCATAATCTAAGTGTGCCCGGAAGAAAGCCCTTGTCGGACCTTACCCGGTTGCAATGTGTAAGGATAATATAAAGACCATTTTCATTTAAAAATACGTCAGTTTGCTGGAGCATTACATGATTTTACACCATGCAAATTAAGAAATATACATTAGAATATAGGTATAGCAAAATCAAAATAACGCGCAACAAAATTAATTTCGTGTCGCCGTGATTGAACCGACCGACCTCTAATGCTGTTGAACAAACTTGCCTGAATTATCTATGTAATTGTATGATATATTTCTATGGGATGCGGCCCCGGGGTCAAAATTTCACGTTGGCGACGCCGCGGGCAACAGCTAGTATTAAATATTTATAGCACGTATAGTAACAACAGAAGGGTTGGCTGCGAGTTTCGTGTGCTTGTTAAACGCAAATGAAAAACACGAATAAAGTAGTAAAAGACGTAACTGAAATGGAGAATATGAGTGTAGTGGAAGAGATGAGCAACTTTCTGTGTTGTGCACCGAGCACTAGACAGTATGTGGCATATTTCAACGTCGATCTAGACCACAAAATGAAAAGAAGAAATGAAAAACATGAAGAAAGAACGAAAACATAACTGTACCTAATGATAACTTTCGGTGTTGAGCACCGTAGTCATTTCAACGTCTAGCTGAGCTCAGGTTCATTAAAGACTACGCTAATGAGCTTTCATTGTGCTGTTTTCTAAATCTGTATATCAGGTCCCCTTTAGTAATTAATAGAACCAGTATCTCTTAATGACTGAAAAGGACTAACAGGTAATTGTTTGAGTTTATTATGATAATTTGTAATTGATATTATTTGAATATAAATAGATGAACGATTTTCATACTGCTTCAGTCCCAGACTGTCATTGATACTCTTAGTACAGAGCAACAAAAACTTTAGAAGATGCACGCCAACAACAAAACTAAGTCGGAAGTGTGGCCCCCCATGGTGGCGGGAGCTAGATACAAACATAAATCGGAAAGAAAGGTAAACAAGTTTTTATTATTTCTCATATTTAGTAAAAAGAATATTTATGATCGCCTATTATTATAATTTTTGCATAAATTCTTATGACAATTATTGTTTAATATACTTAAGACTATTTCTTTGTTACAGGTTTTAAACTGGTTGGAGGCGAACGAAAAGTACTTCGGGTGCGCACCGATCACAGATTCGGCGTACGTGGAGGGACCTTGTCTGGTCTATCCAGACCCACCGGAATATGTCATTCCGATAATTCCGGTGGTGTACGCCCAGGAGAACTTTGGATGTAAGAGGCTCCCGTACACACGCCGGCTGTGGTCGAAACCTAAGAGCCTCTGGCTGCTGACTCCTGCATACGTAGGTAAGTTTTCGATCCTTAATCACGATAATTCTTTATCAATAAAGCTTTTTCCCGTGACTGTATAGAGGTGCAATGTAAATTGTACAATAAAGTATGATCGATCGATGACAAAGACTGCCCAATATGGTGAAATTTTCTGAAACTATATTCTGTGTATTTGTTATTCTATTAAATTAAGATTAATGACCAGATTTGTGTTCTTAACTATAATTTTCTATTACAGAGCAACTACTGCGGGACCATTGAAGCGTGCCCAGACATGCCCAGAGACCCACTCTACTCCACAAGAAGCAATAGTTTGTGGAATAGGCCTACTGGGGATACCACGTTAAAAAAAACGCGTCGAGCACACTACCTCACAGGTGGCGTGGAAACGTGTGCAATATAAAAATCTCGAGAACTTGCCGGGCGGCGTCAGATTCTGTTCGCGTACCTGGCTACCTGCTTTCCATGGTAACGTTTTCCCGAGATAAAAATTATTATTGTTACTAGCTGACCCGCGCAAATTCGTTTGCGTCACATGAGAGTGAGAAGTAAAGAGGTGCAGTATCGTGTGCGCGTTTTATCGTTCAGTTGACTGGCTACCACTGCAGATCACGTTTAGGTACTCTCGTAGTGTCGCTCATACCTATTTTAAAACTTATTAAGAGGGTTATTGTAAACCGGAGATAGGCATAAGCTGTTGTTGCCCCTTTTTTATAACTTTTAGAGATAAACAATTTTGTAATACACACTTTTTACGTAACTTTAACCTTTTACGCAGCGTACGCAATGGAAGCTCTCAAAATTCAGAAGTTTTCCCCGTTCTCGAAACATTATTCATGGCTGCTTTGCTCTTATTCGTCTTTGCGTTAGCGTGATGTTTTATATCCATTAGCCAACCTCAATAAATTAAACTGTAAAATAATTTTTGAGTTAGGTTATTGTGAGCGAACCTTGAAAGATAGACATAATTATGCTGTCGCGGACTAAGTTTACAACTTTTTTAGAGAAACAATTTAGTAATACTAAATTTTTACGTAACTTTAACCATATACGCAGCGTACGCCTCGGAAGCTCTCAGACAGAAAATAATGTTTCCCGAATTTTGATACCTTCTTAATTGCTGCTCAGCTCCTATTCGTCTTAGCGTGATGTTATATAGCCTACAGCCATCCTCAATAAATTGACTATCAAACTATAAAATAATTTTCGAAATCCAACCAGAAGTTTCTAAGATCCTAGCGTTCAAACAAACAAAAAAAACTCTTCAGCTTTATTAATATTAAATTAGTATATTAGTATGGATTCCAGGTATAACCTATCCTTGTATCTAATTTGAGCCGTATCCGTTCAGCTGTTAGAGCGCAATTGAGTATAAAACTTTTTCACAAACTTTTACATGTTAGGTACAAATTTTGTTGTGCACTAAGTTTGTGAGTGTGGTTGTTTGTTACTTTTTTACGCTCTAATAACTGAATGGATCTGGCGGAAATCTGTTATAGTATAGGATCTGGAATAACAAATATTTTTTATCTCGGGAATAAGTGTCCATGGGAAGCAGGATCGGGAACAAACTCTCACACGGGCGGAGCCGCGGTTGCCATCTAGCAAAAACTAACAGCGGTAGGTGTTAGTTTTTTCAAACGCTATTGTTACCTAGGTGTAGCTTTCCTGAAGGTGCTTAGGTACCTGACACTGAGTGACAAAATGAACTAAAGGTACGTAGGTACTTAAGTTTTAACCTGTTAGGGCTTATAGCGCCTAATAAAACAATTACAGCAATACCTGCTTGCTTGATGTCCAACTGTCTGTCTGTCCACAGAAATCAGAAAAATCTTTTTTTTGATATCTGTGGTCTGTCCGTTACGACGAGGCTGTATCTCTGCAACCGTGATACCTATATTTCTGTTGCGGCTATAACTAAAATCAGAAATATTTTTAATAATGGTTTACTTTTTTTATAATGATAACATTCAATAGGTATTTACATTATTACCTACTATCAGATTAAACCTAAATAAGGCCCTCGTGTCTTTGTGCCCAAAACACTAGCTGCATTCCTCCTTTGAATGCCTATTCGCTGAGAGAGAATCTACTTGTGTTGTATGGTCTAAACTTTTGATGTGTAAGGTGCGGTGAGGTAGGTGGTGACAGAAGGAGTTACAAAGGACCTAACATGTAAAATGCACCTTCTTGGAAAACTTTCATTACCTACAAATCACCTTCTAAATCCACTTGTGAGTATAGCAGCCTATGAACGTTTGCAATACCAGAGGCGCCACTCTCGCGCTGCCGACCCTGTAAAAACCTTCTAAGACCTGACTACGGAACCCTATTTAGTGTGTGGCACGCCACATGCTCCATCGTAATTATTATTATTAAGTTGACCACTGAAGTGATGTTTTAGAACAAAACAATTCGTACCTATATTCCTCGGATTATAAGCTCAAATTGTGCCAAGTATCATTCAAATCGATTCAGTACTTTCAGCGTGATACTTATTCGGGATACAGGCAGACAGACAGACAGACAAAAGATTTAAATTACATTTTCGACTTTAGTATCGATTAGAGAACGACCTACAATTAAAATTTTCAAAATATCTTCCATGTACAGACTCTCGACACTCAACAGTTTTAATACAAGTATAGATCGCGATCTGTAATAAAACGTTTCAGTGTAATATAGTTAATACTTGAAATAGCCGTGGGTAGGATTGTCAAAATGTATCCTACTTATTACGTGGGACAAAAAGACTATAATGAGAATTGTGGGAATATACAATGCGTCTGCCTATTCCTTCGGCGTAATAATAGCGTAAAGGCGTGACTTTATAGTCACGCCTTTACTCCCGACTTTACAATCCTACATACATACATGCATAAGTATGTGTGTAGGATTGTCACGCAAGAAATACCTTAGCGGATATTACAAGCAGGTGCTTATGATGCTTTTTAAACTTCATAATTTACACATATTCTAATAACTAAATAATTACCTACAGAGATTCCTACTCTACCACTACAAAACTCTCAGGTAGTTCATTAGATATATCAATCACCTACTGACAAGTATGGGGTTCTTCAAAGGGGGCCTTAGAAGGTTTTTGTGGGGAAGCAGTGCGAGTGTAGAGTTTCTGGTGATAGGTACCTACATACGTTTATATGTTATGGTTAAAACTTTGGGAGGCTGTAATGTTCAACACAATAATACCTATTTATTACTGTATCTACCTATTGCTAAAAGCTCATGAAGGACAGATGGATAATAGACGCTCACTGAAGTCTCATGATTAACGTTTTTGCCTTTTGGGTACGAAACCCTAACCGTTAGATCAAACTACAGGTAGGAAGGCACCTAGGCTTTTAGAAATTTTAGAGCTTTTATTTTTTGCTTACAACTGAACAGTTTATGACTTTAACGAATTTTAGAAAAATATAGGTCTGCTTTTGTAGTACCTAAGTAATAATGAACGTCAAAAAAACAATAGAATCATAAAAAGATTAACTATATGAACGCGCCATGCATTTACCTATATAGTTAACCTTTTATGTTTCTATTGAAATAAAAAGAACGAAAAAGTAAAAAAACATAAAACAGCTATTCTCTATGAAGGACCTATCTATGATAGACTTTGCAACTTCAAAGAAGTAGGGCGCCGACGGTGCACAAAGCGACGAAACCGCTATTATTATAGGTATAACAATGCCTATCTATAGATCTCAGGTAGTCTGAATTATGTTTATTATTAGCTTCTTCTCTAAAACAAATATTTTGTCTGAAATAAATTAATATTTTCTGTTATTAGGATGGCAGACAAATAAAAGACCGTAGGCTTGTCTGCCATCTTAATACCTTTTTTTTAACGTGAGGGAAAATCCTCATGGATGTTATGCTGGATTCCGACCGACTAAGAACCTCACGTTATGCCCAACAGCCTATGATTGGGAGTCCCGGGTAAGCCCTCGGCAGGATGCCACAAGTCACCATCTTAATACCTAGCATAAAAACATTAGGTAAAGTAAAATATTTAAAAAGAAGCACTTTAAATCAGGAAGGTAATTCTTGATCCTTAACCCTAGATTTTTAAAACATAGGTAGGTCTAGTGAATTGACAACGGAATGAGCGGATATAATTATTTTTATTATCCTCTGGAGACGGTTAATGGGACGACAAATCTCATGTGTACTCTTATACCTACACGTCGATGCACACATAGGTACGTGCAAAGAAAGCGCACACACTTGAAGCTACTTCCTTACGATCTGACAGCAAATAGAAAATAAACGGAACTCTTACCAGGATCTCTTCTTTGTCTGTCTTTCCGTCCCTCTGTCTGTCAAGAACCTTTATCTCTTTTATCGATTGCCAGAAATTATTACGAAAAACTTAATCCAAAAATAAAAAAATCAAATTAAAGTTCTAAATTTTTCAATTCCGAAATCGACTCATCAAATTTATTATTTATAATCCGAAGCAAGTCCTGGGTACCTATAAACGCCCACCGAGGTTCCGTATAGCCGCCTGTTCGTCCCTCCGTCTGTCTGCCATAACTCATTATCTCGTGAATGCGTGAAGTTTTCAATGGATTGAAAATGAATAAGGTAGTACGTAGCTAACTTGCGATCCAGAGAACTATGAAATTTAGCAAGTAATATTTTCTTTTACAACAAATTTAATGTACAATCCAAAAACTGAACATTTGTAAGTAATTAAATCATCTTTACAGTAGGTACGTAGATAGGTTCTTAATGAAAAACTACGAGATTTGATTTCTGAACTTCAGTTAAACACTTTTAGACAAAACCCCTATTTATTTTGATTCCTTTGATAGTGTCGAAAAACCGATACTTTTTGACGACAAAATCAGATGTAACTTCTTTATGTGATACTTTAATTTTCATACAACTTAAAGGGACCTTCATGCGTTTACGAAATATAGAGTCTTGATGGAAGGACGGATCAACATTGCTATTCTATTAGGGCTCCGTTTTCTAGTATGAGATACGATACGGAACCCTTAAAACACTTGTCTAACATTTAAACGCCTTGTAAAACTGCATGTTGCTAGCTCGTAGTGCTCAAGTATTTATGGAGCACACAAATGATTATTCCGTGATGAGAATCGAAACCATGACCGGCTATCAGCAGTCGCGCTGTAGGTAACTATTACTAATGTACCAACGACGCTAATCAACCGTCAAATTGGGATAGAAAGTAATAATACGTCAAGTTAGATTTTTCACAAATCTATTATCTTTTTTTGAAAATTCGCCTGGTGAAATATTCCACAAAAATTGGTTCCTATGATAAAGAATAGCCTATGTCTAAATATAAAAAGAAAGTCTGACAGTTGTCTACTGCTATAACAATAATCGAGTTCGTTGAAAACATTTATTGGTATGTGAACTGATAGTGCACTCATTTGGTACATAAGGTATCTATTAATACAGACATACATACAGTAGAGTATTCGCAGTAAAAATCACAAAATCCATCATTATTATAATAAAATTAGGTAGGTAGTTACTACCCAATATAACTAATAGCTATGTATTCAAAAACTCACTTAACAGTTAAAAAACAAAGTAGGTACAATTTATTTTATTAGTTTTACTAACTTTACATAACTGACAAAAAACCTCTGGTAAATAATTGAATAAACCTAAAATATTACAAAAATAAGTCACAAACTTATTTTAGAAGTAACCATATATTTACAATAATTAAGTCAAACTAAATATTTATAGAATAAATAAATAAAATTAACGATTAAATTAAACTAAAACTAACTAAAATGAAAATAAAAAAACTATTATAACTTTTTTCTACGCCTACCTAAACAATACAGATAATAATATTTAAAGACTTAATAATGACTATTCAAATTTCATTTAGAACCTTCACTGGTCTAAATATTGCCAAATAAGTAATAAAAAGTACCAACTTAATATTTTATACATAATAGCAAAATTCTTAGTTATTATTTTTATAAGTACCTATACTTTTATACTTTAATGTTCAGAAATAAGTCCACTTTAAATTACAGCTATGCCCTCAACATGGTTACATAACGTCCAGTCCAAAATACTTTAAAACTTTATGGGTGGAAATGAATTTACTACGGTGACACCGAGATGCTCGCAGTTTTTTGCTATGGGTGTTGTAGCATTAAGGTCTTTTCTAGTTTAACCTTTTTGACAGTGACTGCAAGAATATAGCATGTTTCCAAAGTGTGGACACATGTGCCGACGCAGGTCTGAATTATAATTAAAACTTTTGGGACACAGTGTGCATTTAAATCGTTTATTTTCATTGTGTCTCAAGATGTGATGCTTAAAATAATGTAGAAGTTACAGGAAACCGTTTTCGGTATATAGTACACTTATACGGTTTTTTACCAGAGTGATAAACATTGTTGTGCTGTGTAAGATAGCAAACTTTCTCATATGTATATCTTGTCGCACTTTAAGCATTTATGCACTGCTGTGGTTCCTGCTTTTTTTATTTAGTTACGGCCAGCTAGCTGTGTACTCCGCATTAATTGAACTGTTCCTGCCTGTGCCTCTAAAATAATGACATTATCACATTGTAGTGTTTCACCCTGCATAGTAATCATGAAAGAGTGCTTTCTTGTTTGGTTTTGCTCGCCATTGCTGAGATTCTCCTCAGCCATCTTTCTATCTGTTATGGCATAATTATGATCTACAGTTGGGGTATATTTGTCAACAATGTTCACTTGCTTGGCCGTTGGGTTATTAGCTGTAGGTAGATTGTTTATGGCCATATAAGGTTCCGATGACAAGGGTACCGGACCGGCAACTGTGTGAACTTGACACACAACTGAGCCGAAGAGAAGCTCACATATGTCGCATTGCTTTGGGGATTCTGGTGGCTCTTGCGCATGATAGACATGTATGCTGTTGGGGTAGTCTTGTTGGTGACTCTGATTCCAATAGATTTGGTCGCAATTTTCTTCGAATCCAGGGTGGACGTAATTTTTAACGCAGTGTGTCTCCGGTGCATAGTCATGTGCTGGCTTAGCATCATGGCATGGCGAGGATGCAGCGCAGTCGCTGTGTGCTGCGGCGAGGATCCATTTCGCACCACCTTCAGTTGTCATGTTGCACCGTATTTCACAACAAATTGTCTTTACGATAAAAAGCGCAAAAAGTCGCGGTCCAATCACACACTTGAATTTGTCGTGTTCTTTAGTGTCGCCACTCGTCACCCAAAAGATCACTCGGCACAAAGTTCATGTAAGATATGATTATGGAAACTTATTGTATTGTCACTAAACACTGCATAAAAGAAAAAATAAATTTCAAATATGTGATCACGTGTGGCACGAAAGGCACTATCAAAAGGCGAGTGCAGAGCGCGTCCGGCCGGTGTGTTCTCTACGAGCGTTTGTTGGAAACTAAACTAAACAGCCGCCTTCCCGAAGTGATCCCCAGGATTTCACAGATATGTGCGAGCGAGACCGGCGCGACGCCATGAGGTGATCGCTCCTTCGTCCGGTAGTTTTTCTGTAGTGCGAGCGAGACGAACGCGCCGGGGGTGCAGCAGGGACGCGCGGGGCCAGGGCTGATAGCACCCACATTTACAATATGGGTGGCCACTAAGATGACATTTTCTAAATTTTAACTCTTTTCAATTTTAATAATGTAATGAACATTGAATTGTTTACTTCATATTTAAGGCCAGGTCAAAGGTACCCTTAATAGGTGAGCATGTATGAAAACACTTATGAAAGTAGAAATTGCGAAAGTGATATGTCAGGATCGTAGCACGTGGAAAGCCATAGTCTTTGCCTACCACGTTGGAAAACAGGCGTGATGTTATGTATGTATGTACTTCATATTTCAAGCATTTGGTCTGTGGTCATCAACATAATAACAAAGAAGTCTGTCTGTCTGTATACCGAATAAGTATCACGCTGAAACTACTGAATCGATATGAATGAAACTTAGTATAATCAGAGCTTATAATCCGAGGAAGGTTCTTAGATACTTTATAACCCGATATTTTTCGCGGTTCCTTTAGGTGAGGGGATGAAAGACAAAACGGTATTTTACTCGTAACTTCTCAATGCATGCTCAGATTTAAAAAAAAAACCGGTGTTTTAGAGGAAGTATTTTAACGATTGTTTTACACAAGTTTCAATGTTGAGGGTTTTGTATTTCAGGAATTAGAGACAGCTCAACTTTAAAACCTAAAATTCAAGGATTCCTTTGAACGTGAAGATAAATCTAAACTGGCGGGCGTGTTGGCTTAATCATAAAAAAGCTTAATAATTAAGGCTATTGTAAAATAATCCAGTCCGTGCCGAAGGCGTAGACTGGATTGTTTAAGAACGGACTTACTCTTTAAGCTCTTTTATGATTAAGCAAACAGGGCAGTTTCATACGCTCCCACGAGTCTGTTGAAACAATACCTGTCCTATCATACACCTTATGCGGCGTAAACGAAGTTGCGCGGGTCAGCTAGTTTTATTAAATGTGTAGATGCGAAAGTAACTCGTCTGTCTGTTACGTTTTCACGCCTAAACTGTTCAACCGATTTTAATGAAATTTAGTATAGAAATAGTTTAAGTCCAAGGGAAGGATTACGAAGGAAGTTTACTTTTTAACTGACTGCGCAAACGAAGGGTAATGATTTTACGCGATAACGACTTCTACGCTTTGTTGATTATGCGTAACGTTTGCCTACATTATGATGTCACGTCACACTAAAGCGAATGTAAGTAGCAATTAATGGTGATCATTATTATAGAAACAAGGTAACATTTATTTATGAATAAATTTATCTATGAAATAAATATTTTCGGTACCTTCTTGTTCCCCTTCGTTTCGATTGGGTTACACCTATGGCGACCACGATTTCACGATCTCGCGACAAACTTTTATCTATACAAATAAATAAAATTGTGTTAATGTAATATTAAAATAACCGCTTTCTACTACATGCTTATGAATGTACCTATATACGTTACACATACCAAAATATATATTTAAAAAAAATTGTCTGTCTGTTTGTTCCGGCTACTCTCTGGAACGGCTGGACCGATTTGGACAGTACATTCACTGGCAGATAGCTTATGTAATAAGGATTAACGTAGGCTACTTTTATGTTAGAAAAATTCTTTTTTTAAAATAAAATGCCAAAAACAAAAAAACTAAATAAACTAAATATTTGTTATTACATTCCACGCGGACGAAGTCGCGGGCACAGCTAGTTCAATACTAAAATAGGCCGTTTTCAATACAATATGAGTTAACGCGTGAGAGTTTAAAATTATCCCCAACGGATTAGGGCGGATTCGACCTAAATCCGAGTAAGAATAGTCTCAGATCCAATCGATAATCGTCTAAGAAAAGGCAAGGTCAAGAGTACCTACCCTTAACCGAAGAGCATGTATGAAGACACTTATTAAAGTTGAAGAAACGAAAGTTGTTTGCCAGGATTATAGCAAGCGGAAAGTCATAGTCTCTGCCTACCCCGTTGGGAGACAAGCGTGATGTTATGTATGTATGTAACAATAGTCTTAGGCACTCCCATTTTGGTCAAATCCGCCCTAAGTAAGATATATGTTTAAATACCAGAGAATAACTTGTACTAAAGTACCTAAGTAGTATACTTCAGTATGGTTACCATAGTTACGTTGTGCTTATTGTTGGCAAAATGGAAAATCACACTACTTTTAGAATAAATAGCTACAAGTTCTTTCTAATAATAATTATAACTAGTCTTACTCCGATTTTGTTCAAATTCGCCCTTAGGGATGCAATCGCGGCAAGAATCGGTCAACTCAGTTCGGTAACTAACAACAGCATAATAATGTATGTAGGTTTCTAGACGAGTACAGCGGTGACGTGAAACGCCTTGACCCATTCCGATGAAATTTACTTGAAATGACATTTTTTCGCAGAGGCATTTGGTTGTCGACATTTTGTGACAATTAGGTATACTGATACTGAATAACAAACTAGGTAGGTATACCTACCTAATAGCTTTATCAACAAAAAACCAACAGCGGCAGATAAGATTCCTATAAGAGTAGGTAATAAACTTAAACTTTCTCTTAAGAATTAAAAAAAAGTCATTCCTGCTTGAGTGGTAGGTAAATATAGTGAATGACACAAAAAGAAAAGGCCAAAATAAATAAGAGTTAGGTCCTATTCATTTTGGTACGGTAACTCAGGTACTGTTATAAAATAAACATAGCAGTTTTATGAATATTGTAGGCTTTGCAAATTACACAAAAAAAGAAAAACAAAGAGGTGAGGAGTTGTGTGCAAGGGAGTCGGTGTTATTTTTTTTTTTTTTTTTTTTTCCATTTATTTGGGTAAACAAACAGTGATAAATTACATATTAAATTTACACAGATTTTATCCAGAAGTATAACTAAATTTACCACCAACAACGTTCACCACAGCTCACTAATCAGTCGTAATAGGCCCAAATAGCAGAATCAAACAAAACGACTTTTAGAATACAAAGACATACTTATCACATTATTATCACTTATCACATTATAATTAGACATTAAGTATATAAATATGTATTATTACATTTATTACATATAACTGCGAAAGTGTCAGACATAATGCAATTGAGAGAGCTACAGTATTAGGTTGAGAGATTCAGATTTTCTGCTATCAATCTTTTAAATGTACTAGGAGAATTCGTAAATATATCAATGTTGCTGAAATTTTCATTATAGGATCTAACCAGAGAATGTATAGGCGAGCGTTTACCAGCATTAGTGCGACATCTAGCGGTAGCAAATAATTGACACTGATTGCGACAATGTGTCCTCGTGGGCACCCTGTAGCACAATTTATTAACAATCGGGGAACAATCATACCTATTATGACATATGTCAAATAATAACATAGCTTGAAGTTGTGTGCGCCGTTTCTTTAAACTTAGTAAGTTATATAAATTTAGCAATTGGCTGTAGGATTGGTATCTGCGACGACATCTGTACTGCATACATTTTAAAAATTTCTTTTGTACAATTTCTAGTGCGTCATTATATTTCTCGTAGAATGGATTCCAGATGGACACCGCATATTCAAGTTGCGTTCTTACTAGTGTTTTATAAAGACAAAGAAAGGTGGATGGGTCCGTAAAATTAACGCTGGTTCGCATAACAAAGCCATACATTTTGTAAGCTTTATTAATTATATTATCAATGTGCAAGTCAAGATGCAGCTTGCAATCTAAAGTTACTCCAAGGTCTCTAACATGGGTCACTGTTTCAAGCTGTACACCACATAGTTTGTAATTTGCAATTGTATTATGTCTCTTTTTGGTAAATGTTATATTGTGACATTTGTTAATGCGTAGATCTAAGCTATTATTACTGCAGTACTCAGAAAAGCGATCTAAGTCGGCTTGAAACTCACCTTGATCACTTTGATTTTCTATTACGCGATATATTTTCAGGTCGTCTGCATATGAGAGGTATTTGCAAAACTTGAAACAGTGGCTTATATCATTTATAAATAAAATAAAGAGTAACGGGCCCAAAATAGATCCCTGTGGTACGCCCGAGGTAGTAGAAACCACTTCTGATTCATATCCGTTAACCACAACTCTTTGTGTTCGGTTCATAATATAAGATTTGAACCAGCGCCACAAATTCCCCCGCACACCATTAAAGGCAAGTTTATCCAGTAGCATTCTGTGATCAACCCCATCAAACGCCTTACGAAAATCAGTATATACACTATCGATCTGTTTTCCGGCGTCCAAACCTTCAAAAAGATAGCTCGTATAAACAATCAAGTTAGTGGTAGTAGACCTGCGCTTAACGAAACCGTGCTGCTGTGGTATTACTATGTTGTGTAACAAGGGATAGATATAATCGTGGACCAGTCTCTCAAAGAGCTTTGACAGAGTGGGCAGAATAGATATGGGACGATAGTTTTCTACACGGGTTTTATCGCCTTCTTTATGAATGGGAACAATTCGTGCGGACTTCCAAACAACTGGGAATACGCCTGTTAGCAAGCATGAGCTAAATAAAGAAAACACTGGTTTATAAATCGTCCGCGCCGTAGCTTTTAAGAAAGAAGGTGGGATATTATCAGTGCCGGGACCCTTGGATGTATCCAGAGCCATAAGACCCCTGAGCACCCTTTCCTCTGTTAAATGTACACTATCCAATGTCAGATCTGACAGTGGATTACAAGCAGGTGCGTCCTCCAAACTGTACTCGTTACTAACGTTACTAGGTTTGAACACTGATTTAAAAAAAGAAGAAAAATACTGGCACATTTCTGCTGGATTTTTTGTCTCGAGATTGTTAAAGGACAGCTTGCCAGAGAAACCCGACCTTGGTTTTATATTGTTAGCATAGGTCCAGAAGAACTTTATGTTTTCTTGTACACTCGATTCTACTTGCCTAATATATCTACTATAACACTTACGCGATTCCAATTTGAAGCGAGCTCTGTACATAGAGAAAACTGCATAGTCCGAGAGGTTCCCGTACTTCTTCCATTTGATCCACGCCTGATTCTTGCACTTAAAAATATGCACTATTATTAATACTATATTATGATAAAAAACATTCCCTACTGATAGATCTCATTCTGAAAAAATATTTATTATTAGCGTCTTCTCTAAAACCAATAATAAGATGTTGCTTGAAAACAAAATGCTTTCTGATATTATTATTGTGACAAACAAAGAAGCCGCAGATAAGCTTGTCTGCGACCTTTAAAACAGATAATTCTAGTACCTTCGCTTTAGGCTTTTTAAAGCATAGGTACATAGGTAGTGATATAACAATAGATTTAAGACAGGTAGAATTATTTTCCTCAGAGTATGAAACTATAAATTATATTAAATAAACATAGCAGTTTAATGAATATTGTAGGCTTTGCAAATTACACAAAAAAAAAACAAAGAGTTGAGGAGTTGTGTGCAAGGGAGCCGGTTTTATGATAAAAGTGAAAGTTCTCATCAATACAAATTAATCAAGCCCCAACACAAGGTAGCTGCTGTAAATCGTTCAGGAATTCCCTCGAATCTCTTTTGGTTCCATCATCAGATCGACTCCAGACCTTTATTAATGGTAGTACATTAAAGCACTGAATTAAAAAGTTAACAAACGCACTAGTTGTGCCTATAATTTTCGGTGGTTGCCCTCGATTTCTCCAGGATCCCATCATCAGATCCTAACCTGGTTATAATGGGACCACCTCAGAAGTAAACCCTATTCAACAAAAAAAATTGAAATCCGTCTATAATTATTGACGGTGAACATACATAAAACATTGAGACCTTTCTTTTTTTTAAAAGTTGGATCTATCAATCTAGGTGTAAAGTTCTCATCAATACAAATCAATCAAGCCCAAACACAAGATAACTGCTGTAAATTGTTTAGGAATGCCCTCGACTGTCTTTCGACTGTCTATCATCAGATCGACGCCATACCTTCATTAAAGTGTAGAACATTAAAGCACTTAATTAAAAAGTTAACAAGCACACTAGTTGTCCCTACAATTTTCGGTGGTTGCCCTCGTTTTCTCCTAGATCCCTTCATCAGATCCTGACCTGGTGAAAATGGGACCACCTCAGAAGTAACCCCTATTCAACAAAAAAAGATTTTGAAATCCGTCTATAATTGACGGAATTATCGCTTGACATACATAAAAAAAATACATACAGACGAATTGAGAACCTCCTCCTTTTTTTGAAGTCGGTTAAAAAGGTTAACTATATGAATGCGCCATGCAATTATCTAGTTAACGTTTTTATGTTTCTATTGAAATAAATGAGAAATGAACGATAAAGTAAAAAAATATTAAAACAGCTATTTTCTATGAAGGGCTATCTATGATAGACTTTGTAACTTCAAAGAAGTAGGGCGCCGACGGTGCAGAAAGGGACGAAACTGAAATTATTATAAAACGACAATGCCTATCTATAGATCTCAGGTAGTCTGAATAATATTTATTATTAGCGTCTTCTCTAAAACGAATATTTTGTCTGATATAAATTAATATTTTCTATTATTAGGGTGACAGAAAAATAAAAGACCGTTTGCTTGTCTGCCATCTTAATACCTTTTTTTTAACGTGAGGGAAAATGCTCATGGATTTTATGCCGGACTCCTACCGACTAAAAAACCTCACGTTATGCCCAACAGCCTATGGTTGGGAGTCCCGGGTAAGCCCTCGGAACGATGTCCCAGGACACCAATCTTAATACTTAGCATAAAAGCATTAGGTACCTAAAATAAAATATTTCAGAAAAAGCACTTTAAATCAGGTAGGCAATTCTAGAACCTTAACCCTAGATTATTTAAAACATCGGTAGGTCTGGTGAATTGACAACGGAATGAGCGGATATAATTATTTTTATTATCCTCCGGAGACGGTCAACGGGACTTGACAAATCTCATGTGTACTCACATACCTACACGTCGATGCACACATAGGTACGTGCAAAGAAAGCGCACACACTTGAAGCTACTTCCTTACGATCTAACAGCAAATAGAAAATAAACGGAACTCTTACCAGGATCTCTTCTTTGTCTGTCTTTCCGTCCGTCTGTCTGTCAAGAAGCTTTATCTCTTTTATCGATTGCCAGAAATTATTACGAAAAACTTTATCCAAAAATAAAAAAATCAAATTAAAGTTCAAAATTGTTCAATTCCGAAATCGACCGTCAGAATGCTAAATTTCAACCAAATCATAAAAAAAATCAAATTTATTATTTATAATCCGAAGTAGTGTCCGACCGAAACTGGTTTTCCAGCCGAAACCGAAACCGAAACCGAACTTTCGGCCCCAGGGTCAGTTTCGGCCGAAACCGAAACCGAAACCGAAACTCACGTGTTCATATTGAAAAAAACACAGCCAAGTGCGAGTCGGATTCCGGCACAGCTAATTCCGTTACAAAAATTACGTTTGTTGTGTGGAAGTTTTTTTCTGATTTTAGTAGGTATTTTGTTATAGCGGCAACAGCACATGGTGAGGTTCCAACACCTTGCCCTTTAGCAGCGTTTGGGAGGCGCTTATTTACCATGGAATGCCTCAATACCTCCGTGGAATTGTCGGGGCCTATCTTTCCGAGAGGGCCATAACTTACCCGAGCTGGCTAGGGCAGGGTCGGAGAGATGTGTCGTTCGGTGTTCTAAAGGGTCGTTCTTAGGATCGCTTCTGTGGAACATCGGTTACCATTGGGTGCTGCGTGGTCCGTTGCACAGAGGTGTCGGCGTAACGTGTTATGTGCGTAACGTGTTACGACGACACCCTAATTTCAGCGCGAGGAGCAACGCAGCCCTAAAGGCCACGTGCGGGATCCAGCTTACATGTACGGGGCGTCATCGGCATCGAGCTCTCGATGACGTATCGGGGGCTCGTACTCGATAGCTGGTGTAACTTCGGATACCACTTCCGAAGTTTGGTCCCAAAACTGAGGGACGGTGGGCATCAGGCGCACTCTCGCGGTTGTTGATCAATATCAGGGGACCCAACGCTCCCTGCAGCAAACTGTACCTTGGGATCATGCGGAGCATGACCCTTTATGGGGTCCCCGTATAGGCTGAGATCCTGATGGCCTGCAATGCGGCTAGATTGCCCGCAGAACGCGATGGTTGTCAGGTAAGGATAAGAGGATACCGCATGATCTCAGTAGAGGCGGCATGTCTTCTAGCCGGGACCGCTATGTGACCTGGAAGCGAGGGCCCTTGCGTCATTGTTTAAATGGCTAATGGACATTGTTTAAATTGATTGGAAGGCGCTGGAGCGAGGCCATAGGCCTCTTCCTGTAAACAGGTCATGCTCGTGAATGAGACGGCGCCGGGGAGGAAGCGGGAGAGAACTTTCCCCCCATCAGCCTCTATGACCAGGGTCCTGAGAACGCCTGCTCACCGTCCTTATAGAAGCAGGCCCTAGATGATAGCGTGAAGTGAGAGATTCATGCACGCCCCCCTCAAGTAGCGGGATAACAACTGAACAACCCCCCAAAGACGCAGCCGCAGTAAGCATCATTCCGAGGGCATACTCGGAGCTCCCAACGCGTGGTTTTTAGTCGGTAAGACTCCAGCATAGCATCCCTGTAGGAGTTCCCTGACGTTACAAAAAATAGCAGCAACAGAAATACCTACATCATCATTGAAAATTTTAGAAGCGATGCGCTCGTGGCCCCGCGGACTCAGTGTTCTGTAAACGATCACTGCAGTAAGCAACTTTCACTATGGCCGGTCCATGGATGGGTGACCATCCATGTGATCACGTTGTGACATTTATTTGAGTGTTTCCGTGCTTCGGAAGGCACGTTAAGCCGTTGGTCTCTGTTGCCAGTAAAATGGCAGTCGTTAAGCTAAGTTGAAGGCTTTATTTCAACAGCAGGCAGTCACAACCTGCGCCTGTCCATTTAAACACGGCAATACGGCTCACCACCTATTACGTGGGACAAATTATACAAAGGTGATATGTGGGCATATAAAATGCCTCTGCCTTCCCCTTCGGGGATAAAGGCGTGACCATATGTATGTATGTATGTATGAAAATTTTAAGCCTCTATCTGGCGCGGTTCCAGCGATACAACTTCGTGACTAAAAGACAGACGGACGGCTAGGCCTCATGTCTCGTTAATAGGGTTCTGCTTAAACCCCTCCGTGTAAGAGTCCGACTCGCACTTGGCTGGTTATTTTTTCAATAGGTGCAGCTAGTTCCACCAAGTACCATCAATCAACGGTATAAATCTTCTCAAGTGTTTACACTTGTGTGTTTACACTTTAAGAAATATCTCTACCTAAAGATGAGTTTCTTTATTTTACGTGTGGAATTACACATTTATGCTATTGCGAACTCTTGCCGACTAAAACCACACGGTGCCCTGCTACTAGCTCTTGGCCGGTTTTGGTTACATTCTAGAAGTGTATAACTAAATCTGGACAAGCATGAGCCGGACTCACGCACGTAGGGTTCCGTACTAGAAAAGCGGCAAAAAAAGTCACGTATGTTGTATGGGAGGCCCCTTTTAATTACTATTATTTTGTCTATTTTTATTATTGATTGGAAGTCCTTTGTAAATCTCTAAATCTTCGGTTAGTAATATATTGACTGGTTGGGCTGTCCCCAACCACGTCACAAGCAGAGCCAGGCACTCAAAATTCATGAACACGTGAGTTTCGGCCCGGCCGAAAGTTTCGGCCCATTTTGGCCGAAACCGAAACTGCGGCCGAAACTCGATTTTTTGGCCGAAACTGGCCGAAACCGAAACCGAAACCGAAACTTCGGTCGGTCACTAATCCGAAGCAAGTCCTGGGTACCTATAAACGCCCACCAAGATTCCGTATAGCCGCCTGTTCGTCCCTCCGTTTGTCTGCCATAACCCATTATCTCGTGAATGCGTGGAGTTTTCAATGGATTGATAATGAATAAGGTAGTACGTAGCTAACTTGCGATCACGTAGAACTATGAAATTTAGCAAGTAATATTTTCTTTTACAACAAATTTAATGTACAATCCAAAAACTGAACATTTGTAAGTAATTAAATCATCTTTACAGTAGGTACGTAGATAGGTTCTTAATGGAAAACTACGAGATTTGATTTCTGAACTTCAGTTAAACACTTTTAGACAAAAAAATTATGTTGATTCCTTTGATAGTGTCGAAAAACAGATACTTTTTGACGACAAAATCAGATGTAACTTCTTTATGTGATACTTTAAAAGTTTAATTTTCATACAACTTAAAGGGAGCTTCACGCGTTTACGAGATATAGAGTCTTGACAGACAGATGGATGGAAGGACGGAACAACATTGCTATCCTATTAGGGCTCCGTTTTCTAGTATGAGATACGATACGGAACCCTTAAAACACTTGTCTAACATTTAAACGCCTTGTAAAACTGCATGTTGCTAGCTCGTAGTGCTCACTGCTAGAAAGCCACTTTGACTAGGGTTGGTCCTCAGGTGGGTGACCTAAGTGAGGTGAATTTTTACAAATTGTTTATTTTTGTTGCAGCTATGGGATCAGACCAGGTATATTAATATACTATTAGACTTTTTTTAAAAAACAAATAAACCATTCATAACACATGGAAACGTCCAAACTCTTGAGGCAAATATTTATGGAGCACACAAATCATTGTTCCGTGATCAGAATCGAAACCATGACCAGCTATAAGCAGTCGCGCTATAGGTACCTATTACTAATATACCAACGACCCTAATCAACCGTCAAATTGGGATAGAAAGTAATAATACGTCAAATTAGATTTTTCCAAAATCTATTAAAAAGAAAGTCTGACAGTTGTCTACTGCTATAACAATAATCGAGTTCGTTGAAAACCTTAAATGGTATGTGAACTGATAGTGCACTCATTCGGTACATACGGTAGGTACCTATTAATACAGTCATACATACAGTAGAGTATTCGCATTAAAAATCACAAAATCCGTCATTATTATAATAAAATTAGGTAGGTAGTTACTACCCAATATAACTTATTGCTATGTATTCAAAAACTCACTTAACAGTTAAAAAACAAAGTACAATTTATTCTATTGGTTTTACTAACTTTACATAACTGACAAAAAACCTCTGGTAAATAATTGAATAAACCTAAAATATTACAAAAATAAATCACGAACTTATTTAGAAGAAACCATATATTTACAATAATTAAGTTAAGCTAAATATTTATAAAATAAATAAAATTAACGATTAAACTAAACTAAAACTACCCAAAATGAAAATAAAAAACTATTATAACTTATTTCTACGCCTACCTAAACAATACAGATAATAATATATAAAGACTTAATAATGACTATTCAAATTTCATTTAGAACCTTCACTAGTCTACTTATTGCCAAATAAGTTATAAAAAGTACCAATTTAATATTTTATACATAATAGCAAAAGTGTTAGTTATCATTATTATAAGTACCTATACTTTGATACTTTAATGTTCAGAAATAAGTCCACTTTAAATTACAGCTATGCCCTCAACATGGTTACATAACGTCCAGTCCAAAATACTTTAAAACTTTATGGGTGGAAATGAATTTACTACGGTGACACCGAGATGCTCGCAGTTTTTTGTTATGGGTGTTGTAGCATTATGGTCTTTTCTAGTTAAACCTTTTTGACAGTGACTACAAGAATATAGCATGTTTGCAAAGTGTAGACACATGTGCCGGGGCAGGTCTGAATTATAATTAAAACTTTGGGACACAGCGTGCATTTCTATCGTTTATTTTCATTGTGTCTCAAGATGTGATGCTTTAATGTAGACGTATCAGAAAACCGTTTCCGGTATATAGTACACTTATACGGTTTTTCACCAGAGTGATAAACATTGTTGTGCTGTGTAAGATAGCAAACTTTGTTAAATGTATATTATCTTGTCGCACTTTAAGTATTTATGCACTGCTGTGGTTACTGCTGCTTGCGTTTAGGCACGGTCAGCCTGCGGTGTACTCCGAATTAATTGAACTATTCCGGCCTGTGCCCCTAATATAACGACATTGTCACATCGTAGTGTTTCACCCTGCATAGTAAAGATGAAAGGGTGCTATATTGTTTTGCGTTTGCTTTTGCGTTTTGTTTTGCGTTTTGCTCGCCATTGCTGAGATTCTCCTCAGCCATCTTTCTATCTGTTATGGCATAATTATGATCTACAGTTGGCGTATATTTGTCGACAATGTTCACTTGATTGGCCGTTGGGTTAACCGAATCTACAATAATGTAGCTACCGGTAGAGGCAGCAAGAAAACCTGTACTCTCCACGTTAGGCTGTACAATACAATTTGCAAAACTTGGCAGTGTACTGCTGACAGGTTTCACCGTCTCTACATTTATTATTTTTACTACTTCAGGTGGTTCACCAAACGTAGCTGGATTAGATATTGGTAGATTGTTGATGGCCATGTAAGGTTCCGTAGAGCACGGGTCGTATGTGGTCGGGCCGGCAACTGTGTGAACTTGACACACAACAGAGCCGAAGACAAGCTCACATATGTCACACTGCTTTGGGGATTCTGGTGGGGTTACTTGATAAAATGGAGTCGACGATGGCTCCTGCACATGACAGACATGTATGCTGTCGGGGTTGTTTTGATGGTGACCCTGATCCCAATAGATCTGGTCGCAATCTTCTTCGAATCCAGGGTGGACGTAGTTTTCAGCGAAGTGTGTCTCCGATGCACAGTTATGCGATGGCTTAGCATCGTGGCGTGGCGAGGATGCACCGCGGTCGCTGTGCGCTGCGGCGAGGCACCATTTCGCACCACCATCAGTCGTCATGTTGCACCGTGCTTCACAACAAATTGTCTTTACGATAAAAAGCGCACTTATTCTATGTATCAAAAAAAGTCGCGGTCCACTCACACACTTGTAATTGTCGTGTTACTTTGTGTCACCACTCGTCACCCAAAAGATCACTCGGCACAAAGTTTATGTAAGAAATGATAAGGAAACTTATTGTCACTATACGCTGTATAAAAGAAAATTATATTTACAATATGTGATCACGTGTGGCACGAAAAGCACTATCAAAAGGTAAGTCGTAAGCGCGCGTCCGGACGGTGCGTTCTCTACGAGCGATTATTGGAAACTAAACAGCCGCCTTCCCGAAGTGGTACCCATGCTTTGGCAGGTATGTGCGAGTGAGACCGGCGCGCCGCCATGAGGTGATCGCCATGAGGTAGTTTGTCTGTAGTGCGAGCGAAACGAATGCGCCGGGGGTGCAGCAGGGACGCGCGGGGCCAGGGCTGATAGCACCGCACCCACCCTTACAATATGGGCGGCCACTAAGATGACATTTTCTTCAACGAGCCTCTTACCACAAAATAACAATAGATACTATTGTTAAGTAGGTACCTACATTAATTTTAAGTAGGTATTCAAATAATTTAAAGAACTCCTATTATTAAAATTTTGCTAATTTTCATTAAATCATTTGTAGATATCATAAACGGAACATACCTAATTAGATTTAGGTAAATTAGTCACAAGTTTCAATGTTGATGTCTCCAGTTTTAATTGTAACGTTGGCCTTATTTGTTAATGAATTTGTCACGTACCAACCTGTTTTAGCATAATTTGTGTAATAGAATAAAAATAAATTGTAACAATATGAAAGTACACACATGAAGGATTTTCCCTCACGTTACAAAAAAAGATGAATAACTTTTAGGGTTCCATATACGAAAGGCTAACAACGGGACCCTATTAATGAGACTACGATGTCTGTGTCCGACAGGCTCTCGGTGTCTTTGTGACGAAGCTCTATCTCAACAACTGTGATAGCCAGAAAGCTTAAAAATTTCACAAAAAAAGATGAATAACTTTTAGGGTTCCACCTAAAAGTTATTCATCTTTTTATTTAACGTGAAAAGAAAAGAAATGCCTTATTAGCCGCAACAGAAATACATAATCTGTGAAATTTTCAGCTTTCTGGCCATCACAGTTGTTGAGATAGAGCTTCGTCACAAAGACACCGACAGCTTGTCGGACACAGACATCGTAGTCTCATTAATAGGGTCCCGTTGTTAGCCTTTCGTATATGGAACCCCAAAAGTTATTCATCTTTTTTTTTAACGTGAGGAAAAATCCTTCATGTAGGTACTTTCATATTGTTACAATTTATTTTTATTCTATTACACAAATTATGCTAAAACAGGTTGGTACGTGACAAATTCATTAATAAATAAGGCCAACGTTACAATTAATACTGGAGACATCAACATTGAAACTTGTGACTATTTACCTAAATTTAATTAGGTATGTTCCGTTTATGACATATACAAATGATTTAATGAAAATTTGCAAAAATTTAATTATAGGAGTTCTTTAAATTATTTGAATACCTACTTAAAATTAATGTAGGTACCTACTTAACAATAGTATCTATTGTTATTTTGTGGTAAGAGGCTCGTTCAAGAAAATGTCATCTTAGTGGCCGCCCATATTGTAAGGGTGGGTGCTGTGCTATCAGCCCTGGCCCCGCGCGTCCCTGCTGCACCCCCGGCGCATTCGTTTCGCTCGCACTACAGACAAACTACCTCATGGCGATCACCTCATGGCGGCGCGCCGGTCTCACTCGCACATACCTGCCAAAGCATGGGTACCACTTCGGGAAGGCGGCTGTTTAGTTTCCAATAATCGCTCGTAGAGAACGCACCGTCCGGACGCGCGCTTACGACTTACCTTTTGATAGTGCTTTTCGTGCCACACGTGATCACATATTGTAAATATAATTTTCTTTTATACAGCGTATAGTGACAATAAGTTTCCTTATCATTTCTTACATAAACTTTGTGCCGAGTGATCTTTTGGGTGACGAGTGGTGACACAAAGGAACACGACAATTACAAGTGTGTGAGTGGACCGCGACTTTTTTTGATACATAGAATAAGTGCGCTTTTTATCGTAAAGACAATTTGTTGTGAAGCACGGTGCAACATGACGACTGATGGTGGTGCGAAATGGTGCCTCGCCGCAGCGCACAGCGACCGCGGTGCATCCTCGCCACGCCACGATGCTAAGCCAGCGCATAACTGTGCATCGGAGACACACTTCGCTGAAAACTACGTCCACCCTGGATTCGAAGAAGATTGCGACCAGATCTATTGGGATCAGGGTCACCATCAAAACAACCCCGACAGCATACATGTCTGTCATGTGCAGGAGCCATCGTCGACTCCATTTTATCAAGTAACCCCACCAGAATCCCCAAAGCAGTGTGACATATGTGAACATTGTCGACAAATATACGCCAATGTTGTACCGTATGTACCAAATGAGTGCACTATCAGTTCACATACCAATAAATGTTTTCAACGAACTCGATTATTGTTATAGCAGTAGACAACTGTCAGACTTTCTTTTTAATAGATTTGTGAAAAATCTAATTTGACGTATTATTACTTTCTATCCCAATTTGACGGTTGATTAGGGTCGTTGTTTCGTTTAACGTTTTTATGCTTCGTCGTTAACGTTTTTATGCTAGGCATTAAGATAGCACACAAGTCTACGGTCTTTTATTAAATTTGTCTGCCACCTTAATAATAGAAAATATAATTATTTTTTTAGACAAAACATTCGTTTTAGAGATGACGCTAATAATAAATATTATTCAGACTACCTGAGATCTATAAATAGGCATTGTTTTATACTAATATCGGTTTTGTCCCTTTGTACACCGTCGGCGCCCTACTTCTTTGTTTAGTGCAAGTTGCAAAGTCTAACAGACAGCCCTTATAGAAAATGGCTGCTCTAAGTTTATTTTTACCTTTTTGCTCTTTTTATTTCAATAGAAACTAACTTCAATAGAAAATAAGGAGGCTCCCATACAAAAAAAAAGTAATTTGCATCTGATTATTGGTATGGAACCCTACGTGCGCGAGTACGACTCGCACTTTGCCGGTGTTTTCTCATAATTCTTTAGCTCTCTGGATTTACCTATACCTACGACTTCAAGTCTAATATATATTAATGACATGCCTAAAATCACTAATCATCGCATGACGTTGTTTTACTGATGACAGTACTGTTTTGTTTTCTTCTAATGACTTGACTAATATTGAAACTGACATTAATAATTTTTTGACACTCATAATTAAATGGCTCCAAGATAATGACTTAGCAGTTAATTTTGACAAAACTTAGGTGATGAATTTTAGAAAACGATCAAAAGCAAATGAGTTGCATATTAGTTATTCCAAAAATAAAATTGAAGAAATAGAGGTTATCTATTTCTTCAATTTTATTGAAGAAATAGATAATTTTTTAAAAATATACGCCAAGTTTGAATTCACGCACAGGCTCAATGAACTACTAATTGATAAATGTTACTACACGATTAGTGATGTTTTAATGACCACTCATTAAAGAACTCAAGCTCTTCAGGCGTTTCATAAGGTATTTTTTATAAATAGCATTCTATATTAATAAATATTCTTGGTGTAGGTATTGCATGTTTATTTGATTGTTGTGATAATAATATACGTGATATTATCTCGATTGACATTAAAATTTTATATAACTAATTAACTATTTGACATAGATACTTATTTTATAATAAAAATATTGTATTTGTTGTATTAGGTATGTTGTGCCTAAATACCTACCTAAAAACCTACTTAATAAGAACTTATATGTACTAACCTATGTTTCCACAATAAACTAATCATTATCATTATTATCTAAATAGCAACATAAGCAAAATACACTCGAGAGCAATGAATCCGGGTCACTTAAAGAATCCTAAAAATCTCGGAAACTAAAAATGCTAGGTTAATGCAATAAATTGTATTTAATAGACAATGTAATACTCCTTAAATGAAGGTATTAAAACTTCTTAGTTATTGTAAAGTTATATCATAAAAAAATCAAATTTGAAAAAGGGCCACTTTCGAAGATGGAACTACGAAATTACAGCATTTGGTGTTGCTTTTGTTTGTAATCTGTCATTTATGTGGGTACATAAACCATGTTGATAGTGCTCTATATTCATTAATCAAGCTGAAATTATGTCGCTTACGCCTGAAGAATGCACCAGAATACTTACAATGCTGGAAACCGGCCGGAGTCAGCGCGATACAGCCAGGACTGTCGGTGTGTCGCTGTCAACAGTACAAAGAGTTCTCCGACGTTACGAAGAAACTGGTTCTAACCTACGCAGACCAGGAACGGGCAGAACCAGGTGTACCACAGCACGAGAAGACCGATACTTGGTGAACACCATGCTTCGAAATCGCTTTCTCACAGGAACTGAACTCACCAATCAGTTTCGACGCCTCGGAGGAAGTAACCCAAGTGCATGGACAGTAAGACGTCGGCTTGCTGAATCTAACTTAAAACCCCTTAGACCTGCAAACGGCCCTAAACTGGAGCGTGGGCATCGTATTTCGAGACTAAGGTATGCCCAGAGCCACGTAAATTGGAGTATTGAAGATTGGTCAAAAGTTATGTTCTCCGACGAATCAAAATTTATGCTCTACAAGCACGATGGAAGACACAGAGTGTATCGAAGACCAGGGGAAAGATTCAAGCAAGCATGCATCGAAGAAAAAGTAGCCTACGGTGGTGGGTCTGTACTTGTGTGGGCCGGAATTTCTTCTGAAAGTCGCACAGAGCTGGTGATCATAGAAAACGGCTCTTTAACTAGCGTAAGATATGTGGAAGAAATCCTCAATGATCACGTTGGTCCATTTATGGTCAATTTAGGTGAGGATGCTATATTTATGCATGACAATGCCCGACCTCATACAGGTAGGATTGTGAATGACTACCTTCAAGAGATGAACATTACTCGTATGGAGTGGCCAGCGCGCAGCCCGGATATCAACCCGATCGAGCATGCTTGGGACGAGCTAGGCAGATGCGTAAAACAACGAAACCCTCCCCCAATCACGCTTCGTGAGCTCAAAATTGCTCTCACAGAGGAATGGGAGAATATTCCCCAAAATCGTATAAGGAACTTGGTGTACAGCATGCCAAACCGCGTAAACGCAGTAATGGAAGCACGAGGAGGCAATACGAAGTATTAAAATTCAAGAAAATCGTAATAAAGTTCAAAAATTTCATGTTTCCTATTTTTGTTTTAAGGAGAGATCAGCAGTTTTTTCTTTATGTAATTTTGTGTTAATAAAATGTATGGTGACTCATATTTTTTTTACTTTCATTTAAGGAGTATTACATTGTCTATTAAATACAATTTATTGCATTAACCTATCATTTTTAGTTTCCGAGATTTTTAACATTCTTTAAGTGACCCGGATTCATTGCTCTCGAGTGTAGAATTATCTGTTTTAAAGGTCACAGACAAGCTTATCTGCGGCTTCTTTGTTTGTCACAATAATATCAGAAAACATTTTGTTTTCAAGCAACATTTTATTATTGGTTTTAGAGAAGACGCTAATAATAAATATTTTTTTCAGAACGAGATCTATCGATAGGCAATGTTTTTTATCATAAAGCCGGCTCCCTTGCACACAACTCCTCACCTCTTTGTTATAAACTAACTAGCTGACCCGCGCAACTTCGTTTGCGTGATAAATGAAGAACTGCTCGACCGATTTTGTCCAAACTACACATAAACCATCTACTAAATAGTCCGAACAAACCCTAAACATTTGGTTTGGATAGGTGAGCCCGTTCTTGAGTTATAAAATTACAACGAAAAGTGGCATTGATTTTTATATATATAGATATAATATTCATAAAACTGCTGTTTATTTATAACGGTACCTGAGTTACCGCAGCTACCTGAATTAACTAAACTGAATAGGACCTAACTATTATTTATTTAGACCTTTTCTTTTTATGTCATTCACTAAATTTACCACACAAACAGGAATGATAATATTTTTTTTAATTATTAAGAGAAAGGTAAGTTTATTACTCTTATAGGAATGTTTTCTGCCGCTGTTGGCTTTTGTTAACAAAGCTATTAGGTAGGTATACCTACCTTGTTTGTCATTCAGTATCAGTAGGTATACCTATATGTCACACTATTTCGACAACCAAATGCCCATGCGAAAAGATGTCATTTCAAGTAAATTTCGTCGGAATGGGTCAAGGCGTTTCATGTCACTGATGTATGTACTCGTCTAGAAACCTACGTATTTATTATTCTGTTGGTTGTTACTGAATTGCGTTGACCGATCCTTGCCGCGATTGCATCAGTAAAGGGCGAATTTGAACAACATCCTATAAAGCGTATATTGAATACTGAATACTGACTACTCCAGTACAAGTTATTCTCTAGTAGGTATACATATCTTACTTAGGCCTGATTTGACCAAAATGGGAGTGCCTAAGTAGGTAAGACTATTCTTACTCGGATTTAGGTCGAATTCGCCCTAAGTAAGGTATGATTTATTACTTGATATTTTAATCACCATTACGTGTTTCATTCAATATGCTAAACTAAAAAGAAGAATAACTAGGAAGAAAATAGACAGTTAAGTCGAGTATTTTTGACATTTAAAGTAAATACCTATTATAATTTTAAACTCTCACGCGTTGAACTCATATTGTATTCAAAACGGGATATCGCGCGGCCTATTTTATTATTAAATAAAAGTTTGTCGCGAGATCGCGAAATCGTGGTCGCCATAGGTGTAACCCAATTGAAACTTTGGGGAACAAGAAGGTACCAAAAACCTTTATTTCATAGTAAACTAGTGTGGGCGCGAAATCCCGTTATCAATACAATAAGATAATTTTATTCATAAATAAATGTTACCTTGCTTCTATGATAATGATTATCATTAATTGCTACTTACATTCGCTTTAGTGTGACTTGACATCATAATGTAGGCAAACGTTACGCATAATCAACAAAGCGTAGAAGTCGTTATCGCGTAAAATCATTACCCTTCATTTGCGCAGTCAGTTAAAAAGTAAACTGCCTTCGTAATCCTTCCTCTGGACTCAAACTATCTCTGCACCAAATTTCATCAAAATCGATTTTTTTTTCGCTCGCGCGGTCAATGCAAAGGCGGTTGTGTTATTCTACAGTTCCGATAATTTTATTCGAAAAAGTGTGCAAAAAGTACATATTACCACATAAAACTTATAAAAATACAATAAGGGACTTTCGCTCTATTGAGCAATATAATTATTCGTTAAGTTTGTGTGTGAATAAGTGCCGAAAAATCCAAATAAAGTGCTACATAAACTGTTAAGAATACCATCTTACCCCACACATTCGCATTCAACGCAGAACTGGACTTTGAACCCATTAGGACTCTATACAGTAGTACAAGCGAGTAAATCAGATAAAATGCAGCGGACTCCGACATTAGAATACTCGTTAAGATACTCATCACAACCTGATCTGTCACTTGAAGCACCCGATCAAAATATTATTAGAAATGTCAACATACGAAAACGAAAAAATCCTGAACAAGAAACTTTTATGGATCTGAAACAAGAGTTGGTTGAATCGTTTAAGCAGCTGATAAATACTGAGATAGGGGGGATAAAGGAACAAAATAGACAAATACTCGAATCCAACTCGCAGATCATAAAACTCCTAGAACAGAATGCAACCAGTTATCAGGAAATTATGTGCAAAGTACAGACCCTTGAATCCAAATATGAAGCAGATATGACACGTATAAATGAATTAGAGTATCAACTAAACGAGTTGCAAAAGCAGAGCCTCAAGAATATTGTGGAAATAAGAAATGTCCCTCGAAAAGAAAATGAAGATATAATGGAAATTGTCAAAAATGTTTATAAAGTACTGAATATACCACTCTCCGAAGAAACAATGAAGGCAAAGGCATACAGGAAAGGCAAACAAAATGGTCCCATTATGGTGGAGTATTGTGATACAAAAACCCGTAAAGACGTCCTGAAATCTGCAAAAAAATATAATCATGACAGCAAAGAAAGACCTCTTACCTCGGAAATGCTAGGGTTTAGTGAAGGACACTCGAGGGTTTATATATCTGAAAGTTTAACACCTATGGCAAAGAAAATGCTGGTAGCTGCTCGAGAACTTGTAAAAAGTGGAAGATACAAATACTGCTGGGTGTCGCGTGGTAACATTCTGCTACGTAAAGAAGAGGGTCAACCTGCTATAGTTCTTAGAAATATCAACCAAATTCAGGATTTAAACAAACAATGACTATTTATTAATCTGGTCGCTCTTTTGAAATCTATTTTTGTGCTGTGTTGCTGTAATTGCAGTTATATTCCTAGTTTTAAATTGATTAATCTGTGCCAAACTATAATATTGTATCCTATTCATTGTTATTTATTAACATACATTTATAGCTATCCCAATATCATATTCATATTTAAATGTTGTATGTATTGTATGAATAGTTTATACATAGTTTATGCCATAGACACATCTTTATCCTATATAAAAATAGATACCTCATCTGTTCATTATATCCAAGTATATAGTTTTAACAAAGTAAGTGCTCCCATAGATCTGGATGCCTGTCATCCTCAACCAAATTACACGCTATCTGTATCTCATTTCTTCGACCATGACCAAGAGTGTGGATGATGTTGTCACCGACGTTGATAATAATATCAGCGTCGGTGATTGCTTTTTGGTTGAGGATCCAGAATCGTTTTTGCAGTACAGGCTCGACACTAAGCCATCACTTAAGATAATTGTACAAAATATTAGAAGCATAAATAAGAATTTGGATGAGTTTAGGGTTTTTATGACTAGAAGTAAAGTATGTTACGACATTATTATTCTAACAGAGTGCAGATTACCAAATCTACATACAATCCCAGAAATAGACCAGTATGTCACATACTACACTCGAAACCATATTAACCAAAACAGCGGGGTAGTTGTGTACGTAAAGAATAGTTTGGCAAATATAACAGTACATGAGCCTAATGTCGACGACGCAAATTGCTTAGTGGTAAAAATTGGCCAAAGTAAAGCTATTGTTTGTTTATATAGATCACCATCTATTAAATCTGTAACTATGGTTGCTAAGTTTCTGGACTCGTTAGACGAACTCTTGTTTGATCTGAAAGGTGTACCTGAAATATATTTAACTGGAGATATTAATATTAATATTGGTATTAATAGCGATGATCCCAAATATGAAGAATACCTTGACTTGCTTGCAACTCATTGTTTTTTACCAAGCCATCGCTTGCCTACGCGTTTAGGTAGATGTATTGATCACTGTTTTGTAAAGTCAAATTCTAAAATAGTTACGGTGGTCAGCAAGTCGTCGGTGACTGATCACAGTTGTTTATATTTAATTGTGCCACTGCAGCATCAAAATACATACAATAAGCAAAATAAAATATTTAAAAAAATTAATTATGATATTGCCTACAACCTCATAAGTGAAATCGGTTTTGCAAAGGTAACTTCTATAAATGATGCTAATACGGCGGCTGAACTCTTCATAGACATTTTATCTAAAGTCGTTGACAAAAGCACAGTAGTTACAGCAGTATCAAACCGACAGCAGATTCGTCAACCCTGGGTTTCCCCCGGACTATTACGCTGTATGAAATTCAGAGACACATTACATAAAAGACATTTAAAATCACCAAATGACACAGACTTAGAAGTTACCTACAAACGCTATCGTAACTATTGCAACAATCTTCTCCATAAGTTAAAAAATGAACATGATAGACATAAATTGCATGCAAGTAAAACTGATATAAAAAAGACATGGAACGTAATAAAGGATGTATGTAACATAAACACATCAGATAAATCAAAGATACCGCAGGAATTACTTTACACCAAAGAAACACCACAGGCCTCTGTTAATTACGCAAATGATTACTTGATCAATGTAGGTGCCAAGCTATCAAACAACATTTTGAAAAGACTAAAACTTACAGAAGAACAAATAGCTAAAAGATATAGAGACAATAATAGTCCACTGAATTCATTTATGATGCTGGAAACATATGAACAAGAGGTTTACAACAGCATTATGTCTAGTAAAAATACGACTTCTACGGGCTGGGATGGTGTATCGTCACAATTTATAAAAAAGTTTGCCAATGTACTTTGTGGACCTCTCACTCACATATTTAACTTGTGTCTGTCCCAAGGCAAATTTCCCGCCGTGTTTAAACACTCCATTGTAATACCGGTTTTTAAATCGGGAGAGAAAGATAACATTACAAACTACCGTCCGATTTCACTACTGCCAACTTTAGGAAAAATTTTAGAAAAACTTATAAATAAAAGATTAATAAATTATTTAGAAACTAATTATATCCTATCACCAAATCAGTATGGTTTTAGATCGAACAAATCTACTTCTGATGCATTTGAAAATTTGATTACTAGTATAGCAAGGAATCTTGATAGAAAAAGAAAATGTATTGGGGTATTCTTAGATCTGAGTAAGGCATTTGATACAATATCAATTTCGCTGTTAATTCGTAAATTAGAGTTGATAGGGATAAGAGGTATACCACTGAATCTTTTTAAGGATTATCTTACGGAGAGGACACAGACATTAAAAATCGGAGATATTTTAAGTACAAAGCTAAAAGTTAATTTCGGTGTGCCGCAGGGATCTGTCCTGGGGCCTACGCTATTTCTTATATATGTAAATAACCTTTGCAATATAGAATCACCGAATTCAAGAATTTTTGCATATGCCGACGATACAGTAATTTTATTTCAAGATACATCGTGGGAAGAAGTTGAAAAAACAGCTGAAAGAGGGCTACAAAAGATTACAAACTGGCTTGACCACAATTTACTAACATTAAACCTAAGTAAAACAAACTACATTACTTTTAGTATAAAGAATGATTTACAGCCCTCTGCTGATTTCATGTTAAAGACACATACAGATACATGCGATACTAGTAACTCTTCAGGTGAAGGCGATTGTGATTGTTATATCTTATCAGCAACCAATAGTACAAAATAGATAGCTAGGCATCGAAATAGATAGAAATTTAAATTGGAAAGTACATATTAATAACCTTAAATCGAGAATACGTAAACTTATAACAATATTCAAGAAAATTAGAAATTTAAAAGACCAACAGACTAACAGGATGGTTTACTTAACCTTATGCCAATCTATAATAACCTACGGCATCACCGCCTGGGGTGGTGTACGAAAAAGCACATTCTTAAAAATTGAAAGAGCCCAGCGGTGCATTTTAAAAGTAATAAATTCGAAACCATTTAAGTATCCTACATCAGAACTATATAAAGAGTTTAAAGTTCTCACGGTTCGACAGCTATTTATTGAAAACATAGTTCTAAAGCAACACACTCGACAGCCATGTTCTAATAAATCCACTAGAAGAAAACACGAGGTCTACGTAGTTCCATCGTGCAAAACTAAATTTGCACAGCATTTTTCGTACTTTCTGGCTCCGCGGCTGTACAATCGAATTAGTAAGGCTAAACCATTAAAAGTTATGACGAGTTTTGTGTGCAAGAGAGCACTGAGGGGGTATCTTAGTAGTTTGGATTACGAACGGACAGAGGAAATAATAAATGTAAATATATAGATGGGTGGCTTGTATTGGGAGAATCTCTGTGTATGTATATGTATATATATGTGTGTATATAAACAAGGTTATGTATTAAAAAAGCAATATGTTTATATAAATGAATCTGTTTGTGTGAGTTTATACGAGTATATATATTTATATATGTATTGTTTTTTGAGTGTATGTTCATATGCATGTATTGAAAATAATAACTTAATGTATTTAATTAACATATATATTTCTACTGTGAACATATATATATATATATATATAAAGAAATGATATGAAAATGTATTTTAAGTTTAAAACATTTCTGTGCGAGTATGTGCACTGTATATTCGGAAATAATAACTTTCTAATTAATCTATATATTTTCCGTGTGCCTAAAATTAACATTAATATAGGTACTATGATTTTGCACAGGAGTATATACTGTCGAAATTAGCATGAATATAGTCCATCTGGAAGATTTTTACCTAGGTTTCTAACACTAGATCTTGTATTATTATCCTTTAATTTTCAATATACTACTTTTTATACGCTAAAGTTTATACGCTTAGGCCTGTCACTGCAATTGGATTTATAAATGTTTAGAATAGTTTGATAAGTCTAAGATTGTTATAAGTACTAAGTTTATCTTTAATTTTTTGATATACTACATACTTTGTTTTTGCTAAAGTCAATTATGTCATTGAGAATAGTTATGGATGTACCCACAACTGCATGATGGCATTGTTTAACAAAAATGCATTAAGAGCTTGTCTGACCCTAACCAAATCGCATGATTCACTGCCGCTACCCCCGCGCCCCTCTGCTACAGATCGCGCGCCATATTCACGCAGCGCGGCGCGCCGCCGCGTCAGTCGGTGACAGATTACGATAGTAACGCAAGTAGGGGCGGATCACAACATTCACAACGCACTGGCAAACAATGAATAGAATGGAGTAGATATTTGTGTGAATAGTTTTACTCGGTTTTTAGTTTTATAGTTTTACTTTTTTTTTAAATTGACCGTATTATACCTACTACTTATACCTAAAAATAGGAGGAGATTTTTATAGAACTTTAAAATTAACAATTTCGCAATACACAATTTTTATGTACTTAACTTTAATTATATTTACTCAGCGCACGCAACGTATACTCTCAAAAGTAAATAAATTTTCCCGTTTTCGAAATTTTATTTATAGTTGCTCATATTCGTTGAAGTGTAATGTTATAAACCATCCTCGACAAACGGACTATCGAGCACCCAAACTCCGAAACATCATTTTGTGGATCACACAAATATTCGGCCCGACCCCAGAATAAAATCAGGGCCTCAGCGCGGCCATCGGTTATACTACCGAATGCACCACCGCACCAAGGCGAATTATGAAGAACGAATAATCCTTTTTTACTGTACAAGAACAATGATGAAAAAGATACTATCTATCTATCTACCTTCACGCCAAATCCCTTGCGGGGTAGGCAGAAAGAACCGAGCGCCACACGGCACGGTCCATACACACCTCACTTGCTTCTTCAACTTTCATTTTTCTTTTCATGCATGCACGTCGGTTCCTTCGGCTCTTGACACCACCTTCAACTAACACACGATTAATTTGGTCGTGGTAGGTGTGTCGTGGCCTTCCCCGACTCCTACGTCCATCCACTTTCGTGTTGTATATCTGTTTTGTCATTCTTTCATCTCCCATTCACTCCACATGCCCGAACCATCGTAGCATGTCCTTCCTTACTTTAACACCGACACTCTCTTCCAGACCAACTCTCTATCTTACATCTTCATTCCGAACGCGATCTGCGAGCGTTACTCCGCAGATTTTGCGTCGCACGCATCTCGACCGTCAGCACCGCACTGTGTACTGCGAGCTGGGCCTTTTGACTTAGGGTTTTGGTACCCAAAAGTTTGCCTAACGCTCCATTCACTCTATTTCCCGCAGTTACACTCCTTTCTACATCAGTGGTGTACCGTCCATCCCTGCTTAATGCACATTCAAGATATACAAACTTATCCACCTGTTCCAGCACTACATCATTTACAATTATCCTGGCATTCGTTCTGTCCTCTTCTCTTTCGAATACCATCACTTTCGTTTTAGTCGCGTTCAAATGTAAGCCTCTCATTAGACTATCATCTTTCATCGCTGTGACTAGAGACTGTAGTTCTAATGGCGATTCGGCTATGAGCACGGCATCATCTGCATACAGCAAACAGTTCACATTCACAAGTAAGTCACCCATTCGCAATCCAACATTCACCGATCTTACTCTCTTAAGACAATCGTCCAGGTACAGGACAAACAGCAGGGCTGACAGCACGCAACCCTCTCTGACGCCAATGTTGACGTCAGACCAGGGAGACAGGCTGCCACCCACCTGCACACATGCCGTACATCCCACATATGTAGACTACACAGCACGAAGCAGCGCACCATCAATCCCAAATCCTGGCAAGACGATGAGATGAGACGTAATCCAAACACGCTTTCTTCTTTCTTGCTACGCAGGATTAAACGTCTGCATCCCACCAAGCATCACCTTTCGAATGTTCATGTCTCTTCGCACTCCCACATGCTTCTTTTGCACTATCCACTATACTTTCTTTCATAATATTCCATCACTCATCCACATCTAAGTCAGAAAGGCGTGAGTTTGCAAGCCTTTCACTGACTAAGCCTACATACATACTCCTTACGCTTTCATCTTCCAGTTTTTCACTCTTTATCCTTTCAAAGTCTCCGAGAGGGACACGCACTCGCCAGTGCCTCCACTTCTTGAAAAGACTAAATGCAGAAAAAAATACTAATAATACTATTTTTTTAAACGTGAGATAAAATCCATCCTGAGTGCTATGCCGGACTCCTACCGACTAAAAAACCTCACGTAACGCCCAACAGCCTATGGTTGGGAGCCCCGGGTCAGCCCCCGGTAGGATGTTCCAGGACTTCTAACAGACCTACGGCCTCGCCCAGGAGGCGGTTCGGGTGCTATATACTGCGTCTTTTGGGGGTTTCGGGTGTGATCCCGCTTCTAAGGGCGTGCGTGAACTTCTCACGTCACGCTGCCGTCATGGGCCTGCTTCTGTAAGGACAGTGAGTAGCCCTCTCGCCGTCCTCAGGCCCACGGTCATGGAGGCCGATAGTCTTCGGCGAAGACATATCGCCGATGCCTATGCACCAACTGCGGAACTCGGGTGGGAAAGTTTTCTCCCGTACCCGCCCCACCGCCTCTTTCAAGAGCATAACCTGCTCGCAGAGAGAGGCAGCGCACCATGGTCTCGAGCGACAGAGTGTCCACGTCCAGACCCACCACGAGGACCTGGCGCTGTTGCGCCCAACAGCATCATCATTCAGTAAAAACTAATTTTTCTTTCATTAGTACCTTCAATAAAATGATTATTCTTTTATGTGAATCAACAAGTATTTTTAAACATTAAATTTGTTTTGAAAATATCACCGGCAATTTTCTACTATTAAATCGAAAGCCTAAAGACAGTGTTTTATTTTAAAGATTTTTTTAAATACTTACACTGTCTTTAAATTTGTACTTGAATTAGCCGACTCCATTGTTTTATGTTCCGTGCAATTACTTCCGGCACCGACTCGCTCGCACAGGAGTGCCGCCACTACTAGGAAGTAGTGGCGGTTTCTGGGTTTTGTATGACATTTTTAGGGTTCCGTAGCCAAATGGCAAAAACGGAACCCTTATAGATTCGTCATGTCTGTCTGTCCGTCCGTGTGTCACAGCCACTTTTCTCCGAAACTATAAGGCCTATGCTGTTGAAACTTGGTAACTAGATGTATTCTGTGAACCGCATCAAGAGTTTTGTATAAAACGAGAAAAAAAGCAGTTAATTTTGGGGTCCCCATACTCAGAACTGATTGATCAGACAGACTGTCAATTTTTTTTTTATCAAACCCATACGTGTGGGGTATCAATAGATAGGTCCCCAAAAATGCTATTGAGGTTTATAACATATTTTTTTTCTAAAGTGAATAGTTTGCGCAAGAGACACTTCCAAAGTGGAAAAATGTGCCCCCCCCTCCTCTAACTTCTAAACTAAGAGAATGATAAATCTAAAAAATATATATAATGTACATTGTCATAAAATCTACCAAATAAAATTGGTTTGAACGAAATCAAGATGGTAGTTCTTTTTTTTTAAACGTCATATACCGCAATTTTCGCCGAGGAAAATCACTACCACTGCGAACATCAATGAAAGTTACCTACAACGAACCACACGAACTTTTATATTATGTTACTTGCTGCTACGGAACCCTTCATGGGCGAGTTCAACTCTCACTTGGCCGGTTTATTATTATTGTTCCTAGAAAGCGTCCAGTTCAATTAGGCAACCTATCGGACTTGGGGAGATAAGACAGCAGTCGCTCTCAACTTTGCCAATGGGGATGAAAATTCAATTCATAGCTGCTGCTCCTGGCAGCCAATAAAAGCTGCGTCGGGTTTGAAATATGGTTGGGCTTGAAGGCAGCTGGGCAGATGCTAATATGCAGAAAAGGTCTGGGCCCCATGAAGATCTTCTAGGCCCAAGCCGACGTCACTTGAAGCAGTTCAGGTGCTGACCAACGAACGAGGTCCTGGTACAGGCATTCCGTAACGCCATTGAGAACTCGGATGATTCTCGGTGGCAACAATATCGAGGAGATAATATGCCAAATCATACCGACCTAGGTTCAAAAGTAACACCCTTGTTTCTACAAGCCATCGTGAAGAAACTAAGTAAGATGAAGAAAATTTATATCGGATAGTAAACAATCAATACGGTTCTTAGCTTTTTATTTCTTTCATACTGCGAGCGAAAAACGTTTTTTATGTTCGTTCGTTTATATGTATAACTTTTATAATTAGTGCCATTTATTATTTACACAAATTAAGATTTTATGCACCTACAGCCCCCCCCCCCAACTTCAGGAATTCAAAAGCTTTTTAATCGATCTATCGATGTCGTAATTGAGCATTGTGTGACGCAATCGGGCATAGGTCCGCTTCCTACAAGGCGCGCAGCCAGACTAAACGTAATCGGTAAAGGATAGCGCATACAGATTTCTTGAGGAAAGAAAGAGAGAGAAGGTTTGGAGCGCGTTTAGCGAAATGATGTGAAAGCTAAAAATCAGATAATAACAGATAAAAAGAAAACTATTATAAATATTAAAAAAACCGACTAGTGTAAATGAAGTTTTTAGTATTGTCTTTCTTATACATTAAAAATAATATCTAAATAATAGATAATTATAGAGATCCAGCCTAAAGTTTAACTAAAACGAGGTGTTTTCAAAAATTAAAAGTATCGAGGTTTTTTTTAGTAATCGTGTTTTCAGGCTAGTAGATCTTTAGTTCATGAACTGAAGTTGCTTGTGTTGTAATGTTAGTTCATTAGAACTCAGGAGTCCTGAGATCTAGATCAAGATAATAGTCTATTTGGCGTCATACGTCCTCTTAACCGTCTTTACTATTTTGATAAAGTTTTTATTCTTAAAGCGAGAATTCTTACCCTGCTGTAACACAGTCTGTTGACTAGCACAGAGGGTAATGTAATTACGATCATTCTTGCCAAATTGTCATCCTTATAGAAATAATGTTTAGGGAAATACGAATAACATTAAGTATTAAGTAGGTAAGTACATGTATATTTGATATGATCTGCAATCATACGCAACTACATAGGTAATTGGCATAACTAAATGTACTACTTTTGGAATGTCTAATTAAGATATACCTAGTTAGGATTATTTTTTGTAATACTAAAAAAAAAAAAAAAAAAAAATTCTTTTGTAAAAATATTGAAATAGATTTCTGAAGAACGATATTGTGACGTCATACTGTCTAAAATAATAGACAGTATGATCGTTTTGCCTGTCGAATATTAATTTGAATACTAGAGTAGGTATATTTAAGGTGTAATTTAGGTTCTCAGTCACGATCAAGTTTGGGACAAGCTACCTCTAGATGACTAGGTGACACAAAAGTTTTACACACATAAGAGGTTTATTATGAGGTTAGGTTTATACTTTTTGTTTATTTTTACTGCATTAATATAACCGCAAATGATATAGCCGGTTACTTTTGTAGTGGTGTATATGAATAGGTACTAGTTCTCCGCGCAAAATATGACCGAGAGATATGTATAAAGCAAACAACATTTATATCAAGTTTGTAAATTGTAATACTATCTTGGCGTACAATAAAGTATATTTAGCGGTTTAGGCGTGAAAACGTAACAGACAGACGAGAGTAACTTTCGCATTTTTACTTTTACCCCATCTGTCAAGATAACTTTGGTCGATAAGAGTCACCTGAAATGCATTTAGATTAAATCTCAGTAAAGGTGGCGACCAGACGTACTTACAATAAGGTAGGTACACCGTAATGAGGCCTTTAATAATGCCGTATTATTATAAAGTAGCGGACTTCACGCGGTTTCACTCGGGTTATTCCCATTGTCGTGGAAATACGGTAATTAAATATAGCCTATGTTCACCGCAAAGAGTGTAGCTTCCCAACAGAGAATGAATTTTTCAAATCAGTCTGAAAGCTTCGGGGCATATCGATGTAAACAAACAAACAAGCAATCAAATCTTTCCTCTTTATAACATTAGTATAGAAAGATATAGATTATAGCATTTTTATTGTGGTTTAAAGTATTTGTAATAAACTAATAACGGCAGGTAGTAACCTTTATTTTATCCTGCAGGTAGGGAGACCGGCCAACATCTACGTTACTTTTCCCATAAAGTTGGTCTTTTTTGACAATAGTAAGAAGTTAATACTTACCCCGCGAGAAGGCTTGAATTAACGCTCTTGACGTAAGTATTAACAAAAGGGACAACAGTTAACATTCATAATATTTTCCAGAATAATTAAAAAACACAAACAAATTATGTTTTATGTTCTATATGATTTAGCGATTTAACAAACTTCGCGTATTGACTTACATTATTTGATCCTGCAATAATTTTAAACGATATAATTAATATGATCGAAATCAAACCCAAACAAAATCTTTCCATGAATAACAAAAATTGTATGTTTTTGATAAATAAATAATTTAATTTCAATTCAGTACGACATGGTCACGAACCTGATCACTTAGCAAAGGACCACACTGGCTATACATGGTGCGAAGGTTATCTATCCTATTGGACAAAACCACTCGCTGCAATGCCTCTCTGGATAGCGCTGGCAATCTTTTGTTCCAAGTACGACCGGGCGGGGGACAAGTGGGTGGAATGGTCAGCACCCACGAGTCTCACGTCCCAAGTCTAATAACAAATTTAATCTCCGAGATCAGCACTTAATCTCGTCCCCTGTAACTGCCCATCGATTCCACAGCCCATTTATCGTGACTATCACTGCGGAACACGTCATAGAACTCGCTCCTACGGCACATTAGGCGGAACCAATGAGTTTCAACCTGTGCAGCACTATCATGGGTTCAAAACTCCAGAAATCACTTGTGATTATACCTACTGTGTATAGTTTCTGAGATATTCGCTAGTTAATACTTACCTCTGTTACTTAAAACCCCGGTCTCCCCTACCTATGTACCTGACACAGACTGAAAATATCTAAACGACAGTTAGGTAGGTATGTCCCTTTCACATTAGTTAACTCTTTTTTCATTTGTTTGCTGTGTTGCTGTACGATTTTATTTTTTTGTTTTTTTTAGAGCTGATTTTATTTGTTAGTTAATATAAGTAAGATTCTATTGTAAATAGTAATTAATGTAGCATAATATAAGTCCTAATCATTCAGCGTCTCCGTATAACTTAACCTTCGGAAGGCAACAGAGGTAGCCCACTACACGCAGTAAGTTTAATATTTAGTTGATGCTGTTTCTGCTTCACTCTAATGCTCGATCTATTTTTCAATTTAAGTGCTAAATACCTGGAACAATCTGCCAGCCCTCCTGATTCCCTTTCCTTACAATCCTAGGTTCTTGAAGCGGAGCGTAAAGAGGCACATCATAGGGCCGCCAACTTGAGGACCACTGTCTATAGTCTAACAGACTGTGACAGTGGCCCCCAATCGCTAGATGTGAGATCGCAGTGGTAGCAGTAGGTCTGTTGGGAGTCCTAGGGACATCGTTTCGAGGGCTTATCCGGGCTCCCAACCGTAGGCTGTTAGGTAGAATACGTGTTGTTTTTAGTCGGTAAAAGTCCAGCGTAGCATCTATGTAGGATTTTCCACACTTTAAAAAAAGGGATGAATGAACTGTCATTCATCCCTTTTTTTAAAGTGTGGAAGTAGGAGTAATGCACTGGCATAACTCCTCGCATTGCCGTCGTAACGAGGGTATCTTCGGCGTAGCACGTAACACCACAACACCTTCGAGTGACGGACCACGTAGCATCCAACGGTAACCTTATTTCCAATGATGAAGACATTGCATAGTACCAATCTAAGGTATTCAATAATTTATATACATTTAAATCGGGTGCTACAAGATGCTGTTTGTCACACCTCATCTGACGCTTTATAAAGTCACGTTTGTAGCGACAGACGTCTAATTTGCCTCTATATAATCTCTTCTCAATTATTTGCCCATTGTTGACTACGAAATGATAAGAAAGTTCGTTCTTTAAGAATTTAAACGTTACAAAACGTGACAAATCATGTTAGGTATTATCACGTTTGCTTATTCTTAAATATTCGTCATATTGTGCTAGTAAATAGGGCATGCTAGTCAGGTAACCGTCACAATATCTTCGAATCATATTACACACATTAAAAACTTCCTCGGCGTTAACTCCATGAGGTATCCTGGGGAAATGAATATAGAGATAGGGCGTGGACGGTTCGAACATATTGTTATCTCTGAAACAACTTGCTATTGGTAGGTCTGGCGATTCCATTCTTTCCTGAAATAAAAACGTATTACAGTTAGACTAATTTAAAGAATACATCCAATACGGTAAAAATAAAACTGTACCTTGAAGTAAATATGAGTTATATTGCAATAAACTTACTAAATTCTCCAAATGGTGGATGTAGTTACATATTTGAACAAAATCGTTGATTTGTCCGCTGTGCAGCCACAGCGACACGGCTCTCCTAAATGTCACACGCGAGTACTTGTGTGCAGGACACAGCTCAGGTCTCAGGTCACGCGCCTCCTTCACCAGAGCGCCTGCTCGCTCTCTGGGAAACATCAGCTTCACCAGACTCCGGAGAATAGAAATGAAGAACAGCATTGTCTCTCTTGTTTTAATCTCTTCTCTTGTTCCTTTCTAATCATCCTATGAAGTTCGTTGACAAAGCCTACTTTTGCGATCTGGAATAAAAAGTTTTAGTTGTAACACTTATGGAATAACCATGGGTACAATTGTCAAAATGCTTACCACTTATTACGTGGGACAAAAAACACTAGGTATAAAACTAGAAATCTGGGCGTATATTCATTACAATTTCTTCTTCTCTCTACAGAAAAAACGTTTTTGTTTTATATAATGAAGATTTGCATGCGACAGATTTAAAAACCGGCCAAGTTGAACTCGCCCATGAAGGGTTCCATGGCAGCAAGTAACTACCTAAATATAAAAGTTCTTCTAGTTCTAATGATGTTTTTAAACGCTCTTATAGTTCTAATGATGTTTTTAAACGCGTCTAATGATGTTTTTAAACGTTCGCAGTGGTAGTGATTTTTCTGGGCAAAAACTGCGGTTTATGACGTATTAAAAAAACCACCGACTAGTTCTCGTTCAAATAAATTTTCGTTGGTAGTTTTTATAGCAATGTACATCATATATTTTTTTTAGATTTATCATTCTCTTAGTTTAAAAGCTAGAGGGGGGGAAAAAAAATTGAGGTTCAGTTCTGAGTATGGGTTCACAGAATACATCTACTTACCAAGTTTCAATAGCATTAGCCTTATAGTTTCGGAGAGAAAAGTGGCTGTGACATACGGACGGACGGACAGACAGACATGACGAATCTATAAGGGTTCCGTTTTTGCCATTTGGCTACGGAACCCTAAAAACCGGCCAAGTGCGAGTCGGACTCGTGCGTAGGGCTCCGTACATAAAATGGCAAATATCCACGTTTTTCGAACTTTAAATGTCTTTTAAATCACATACAGGTACCTACATATACTTATTAATTTCCAAAATGTAGTTTATAGAAGTTTTTTAATACATGCAGTGTCAAACTACAGACATACATACATATGGTCACGCCTTTATCCCCGAAGGGGTAGGCAGAGGCATATTATATGCGCACATTTCACCTTTTTTTATAATTTCTCTCTCAATTTCTCTATCAAAGTGTCAAACTATCTCAGTAAATATAGGTAATAATATACGCCAATTTATTAATTTTAAAAATTCATTGGAATATCGGTAAAGTAGAGACAAGTAGGTATAAAGAAAGCAAGTGAATGTCCTTAGGACTTAACCAATCAATATTATTTGTCGTATCAACAAATAAATAAACTTACGTCACAGCTCCTTCTAGATTCTCGTGGTACCTTCACACCGACAACTGCACAAGTTAACTACAGCCCGCCGTCTAAGACATAGGTGATACGCGATGGACACGACCGACAGCACAGATTACTAAATAGTTTGCCGACAGTGAGCGGCGACTGTAGCGAGTGATCTCGACGACACAGAACCAATAGACGAGCTCACGGACACGAATGACGAGCGAATGCCGCCATGATGCTCGCTTCGTGCACGGAGGGGCGAGGGAGGCGGAACGGGCTCTTCCCACCGCGCGCCGCTCCTACGCATGGTGATTTTCATTGGTAGACGGTACTGTTCTTTAATTTAAAATGACTTAGGCCAATCGAGAAAAGGTTGAAAATAAACAAAACGACAATTGGAAAGAATCGCGTTTAAACGGGTTTTCACTTACATAACTACCGATAAATAAACTATAAATCTAGAATTGCAATGTTCTTATATGTACCTAGATGATCTCTAATTTTGTAGAACATAATTTGGTTTTATCATCAACAGTTTCAGTACCTACCTCATTATCAAAGGTCTTTTCTAAACTTGATGTTCTATACCTATCAAGAAAAAAACTTTATATTATTTTCATGAAATTACCTATTCAAGCTACTGCTTGGGCTTGTTCCTCGATTAAATTAAATTTTCTAATTTGATAATTCCGTTTTTATCACCGTATGCACATTCGGTCATGAATCAGTTGCTAAATTCATCTCAAGATTCTCAAGCCGCCAGGGTCGTTTATCACCTTAGAAGTAGACAAGAAACTGAAGATTTCCAACGTATGAACAAACAATCAAGAAAATTAACAGGAGTCGATGTCAAGCTTAACTTAAAGGTGCGGCCGAACTGGGGTCAAGTTCTCTCTCCACCAACAAAGTTCAAGATTCTTAAAGAAATTAATAAAGCTAGAGCTGTGGAACTGGACTGCCCACGACCTCCAAAGAGATCAGATTCAAAAACTGACTCTGAGTGAAAATCCTCATGGATACACTGAAAGAATTCTGATTATGATGATGTAATTTATAGTTGTAAAACATAACCAACAGATGTAGATGTACATGTGGGAGGGTGGGAGAGTTCTTGTTGTAATAATGCACATACTTTTGTAATAATCTCCTTTTATTTCCTTTCTACACTTTATAACAATAAAACAGGCCGATACCACAGAGTAGCCATAGAGGCAAACCATAAACATAGACATTAAGGGGAGTGGTTGACAAAGTTTGCGAAAAAGAGGTGCAAATAAAGACGTTCTTCTCGGTATTAGTATACGAAAAATGACAGCCAAAAGTAGATTTGAAATCTACAAGATGTGTTCCAGAAAATGGTTTCATCAGAAATTGTGTATTTATTATAAATAACTAGTAAAACATCACTGAAATAGCCCATAATTTTTTCGAAGAAGTCGTTGTATGACATCTATTTATTAATGAATGATAATAAAATTTATATCAGAGACTAAAGAAAACATAGACCTCTAAAATGGTTTTCTTCAATTTTGAATTAGTATAAGTTTTAACTAATTATAACTAATAATGTATTCAAAGAATACATCACATTGCTTGCTTCCCCGCGCTCGCCCGAAAATCTAGTGCGGGGAGAGTCGTGTTGCTAGACGGACGTGTGTCGCTCTGGTCTGCAAAATATTCTCGTAAAATGTTATATTTTCATTCATGTACAGAGTAATGCGTGTAACAGAGCCAGAGCCCGAGTTACACAATGCATACTGCATTACATGAGAATATAATGCATTTCAACTTATTTTTCGTATTGTTTTATTAAATTACTTTGAAAGGTAATCATGCTTATATTGTAAGCGGTACTTAATCATTTCTATATAAATAAATGAAGAAATATTTGTGACATTCGCACACAACTTAAGCTATTATAACCTTGCGCTAAGGGATATAGACAACTGATGAAAATACTTATATTATAGTTATTATTAACACACTGCTTTTTGAGACACTGCTCTCAACCTAAGCTGAAAGAATTGACTCTTTTAGCTTATTACGTCTTGTGGGTCGCCACAAGTAGGCACCATCTACCGGCAAATTGGTTAAGGTATAAACGTGAGTGCCCGCCGAGTTTCTTGCTAGTCTATATCTATACATAATAATAAAACTGTTGAGGGTCGAGAGTCTGAATATGGAAGCTATTTAAAAAAAAAGAACGCGTTCTCTAATCGATACCTACTTAAGCCAAAATGAAATTTAAAATTTTCATGTCCGTCTGTATTCCGAATACGTATCACGCCGAAACTACTGATTTGAATGAAAATTGATCCGAGGAAGTTCAGGAGTTAGAGACATCTCAACTTCTCTAAACCTAGAATTCAACCTAGGATTGCTTCACACAAGTTTCAGTGCTGAGGGTTTTGTAGTTCAGGAATTAGAGATATCTCAACTTTCTCAAAACCTATAATTCAAGGGTTCCTTGGAATGAGACGGTAAATCTAAACAGGCGTGTTGGCTGAATCATAAAAGAGCTTAATGATTAAGGCTGTTGTAAAATAATTCTGTCCGCGCCGAAGTCGGGGACTGAGTTGTTTTAGAATAAACTTAATCTTTAAGCTCTTTTATGATAAAGCAAACAGGGCCGTTTCACACGCTGCTTAATGAGTCTGATGAAGAAGTGCCTCTCCTTTTGCAAACCTTATGTGACGTAAACGAAGTTGCGAGGGTCAGCTTGTTTTACAATATGCTAAATCTTTAAATTCGTTTATGATTAAGCAAACAGGGCAGTTTCACCCGCCGGTTGATGAGACTGATGAAGAAACACCTCATGTTTCATACACCTTAAGCGTCGTAAACGAAGTTGTGAGAGTCAGCTAGTTACATACATACATATGGTCACACCTTTATCCCCGAAGAGGTAGGCAGAGGCATATTATTATGTCCCCACATTTCACCTTTTTAGAATTTGTCCCACGTAATAGGCGGTGAGCTGTATTGCCGTGTTGAGATAGACAGGCGCAGGTTGTATCTGCCTGCTGTTAAAATTAATCAAGCCGCCGAAACGGCCTTCAACTTCGCTTAACGACTGCCATTTTACGGGCAACCAGGACCAACGGCTTAACGTGCCTTCCGAAACACGGAAACGACGCTCAAATAACTGTAACAAAGTGGTCCCATGGATGGTCACCCATCCAAGGACTGGCCATAGTGAATGAGCTTACTACAGTGATCGCTTACAGAACACTAAGACCGCGGTGCCACGAGCGCTTCTTATTTATACATAACTAGCTGACCCTCGCAACTGCGTTTAAGTCTATTTTTGTTTGTTTGTAATAATAAAATGAAATGAAATTTTGTTCCAAAAGTAACAAAAATTTTAAGCGAGTGGAAGACCCCCCTTTCTGGATTTGTAATAATTTAAGTACAAAACAATGAATATATCTTATTCTTATATGTCTGTGGAATATATGAACATTCGTCTTTGTGAATTCGTCACATTTAAGTTTTACGTAATGATCAATCACATTTATTGCATTGTATTTTACTATACTTAAAAACAAAGGAAAATTGAAATACAAACGTTCCTTTGTTTTTAATTTACTTTTCGCCTCTCTCTATAAAATAGAGTGCAGAGGGGCTTATGGCGAGACTTTGTCTGTAGTCTGTGACACTGTTGCATTAAACTACGTCACTAGGTCACGTGGATCATCTGTTCAATGTTTGAAATAAAACAAAAATGACAACGTCAATCGGATTGAACTCTCACAATAAACGTTTTAGAGAGGGGCAGTCGGGTGAGACCGTCTCACAGCTTTTTGTTTATTTGGTGAAGCGAGGAACGCATTTCCGCTACTATGTTTCTTCTACTTCCGTGGTTCTTTTACTCTGATGTCTCTGTAGTTGCGCTACTCTATGTTAGCGAGCCATATCGCCCATTTGCTCAAGGTCGTTAGCCCTGGGTATGGCCTTAAAAAGAATTGTAGAATATAATTGTAATGCCAACACGCCTCCTTACATTTATATTTAAAACAGAAATTATATGTATAATATTATAAGAATAACATATGCAACTTAATTTCTAAGAGTACTTAGACACAATCCAAAACTACCCTAACTTATGTTTAACAAAGTAACTCTCTGAACTTAAAGAATTTTACATTTCCCAAAGCCTTAGTTAGTATATCTGCAGTATTATTTTCCGACTCTATTTTAATAATTTCTATCAATTTTTCTTTACATACTCATGAATATAATGGAAATGCACTTTTATGTGCTTAGAGTTCTTTGTAAGGTTTCCATACTTAGCTATGGCTACAGCACCAAAATTATCTTCATAAATTTTACATGGATTACATACTTTAGAAAATACATCATTAATTAAACGTATTAAGAAATAAAGTTCCGTTACAGCCTCAGAAAGAGCAACATATTCTGCAAATGTAGAAGACTTAGTCACACAGTTTTGTTTTTTGGACTTCCACAGTACAATGTTTCCAAACAATCTTATTACAAATCCCGAGGTGGACTTTCTATCAGTTGCAATTGACTTTCCTCCACCCTGGTGGGACTGGGACCACTCGATTATTTGAGGCGCAGGCGTATGGCCCCGCTAAAGTGCCTCTATGCGTCATTTAAACAATGAGTCAAGAGGTCTCGCTTCTAGGTCCCATGGAGGGGTTCTGACTAGGAGATATTCCTCTTATTACCCTGACGGCTAACGGTTTCTCTTACGTGAGGTACTTACCACGAGAATGCCGCTGTTCCCCCCTCAGTTTTGGGACCATACTTTGGTAATGTTGTACGAAGTTCCATCCGCTATCAGCTACGAGCCCTATATTTCATCAAGTGCTCGATACCAATACTAACCTGATACCGATGCTGATCCAGTATGCGGCACCTTCCGATGTCAGTGATAGCGCAGAGCCTCAAATTTGTGAAGGGTGACCTCCAGACTCAGCCTTAACAGAAGACTTCTAACGATAAAGCCGTTCTGAGAATAAGCCTCAGAGAAGCCGTCGTTAGATGCTGCGTTCCGATTCACGCCAATATTCAGATGGGCCACTATCAAAGGTCCGGCGCACATAGGAGTATTTTCGTGTAAAATCCGGTCAAAAGTCAAATTTAAAAATTAAATAAATGTCTACAAATTTTACATATTTTTGCAGCTTATTAGCCGGTCTTTCACCTAAATTTCAGAAAATTTAGTTTTTATAATTGTGCTTTTGTTTATTTGTCGGAACTTGTCGGGCTTTTATTTAACGATTAATAAACTGCCTAGGGTTTGTTTTAATAAACACAATTAGATTTTGCTTCACTTATGTTCACCATTTTTGTTTTCAATGATTTGAAGATGGCATTGTGAAATATGGATATTATATTTGACTTGAATGTTGTTTTCATTTTTATTTTCAGATTTTATAGAATCTAATGTTATTTTCATCAGAAGAGCTTTGTTTGACATTATGCGTAACTGCAAAAGTAATAAAATCAAAGAAAAAGTGAAAAAAATAGAAATAAGCTTAATTGAAATCAGTGAATGCCCTTCACGATTTAAATGCCCTTCACGTGCTCTCAGGTATTTTAAGATCGAATTTAAACAAAGCCAGTGGCAAAAAGGAGCGTTTTCTGCGTAATAACAGTATCTAAATGGCAAACACCAACCATCCATTTACTGAATATTAGTAGGTACAGAGCTAACATTAAATCTGTTTGGTCAGCAAAAACACCTGAAAGCTTAATTGAGCGTTGTAAGCGACGAATTGTGGAGGCAAATATCCGCTGACGAACTTACATTATATATGCAGCTAGCATCAGGCAACGCATTAATGGAAACACTGATACTTCAGTAATCATAAAAGCAATAGTGGCAACGCCAACAAGAGCTAGGCCCAAACCACAATTACGGAAAGATTCTCGAAAGAGGCGCATGATCTGATGGTCGCAATTGAGCCACCATCGACAGTTTTTTACCATCTTTACCACTAACATCAACAACAGAATATAAACAGCTATGAAAACACAAAGGAAGACGATGCGAAAGAAAAAAAATTAAAGTGAAAACTATACATGTTTTGTACATTTTACTATTATTAAACATAACAATACATAATATTACCATGTTTTATTATTAATTATGCCAATAAATAATTTTGTCCGGATTTTACATGAAAATACTCCTATGTGGAGGGCCAAATGTGGCCCGCGGGCCACAGTTTGAGTATAGCGGCTCTATAGTATGTTGTTGGAGCATGATTGCCCGTTGAGGTACCCTGACCTCGACTGTGATAGCAATTTCTTTTTATGTGGCCAGATTTATCGCAACCAAAACAAATTGGAGGACCAGTTTTCACAAAGCTCGGTCTGGCATCAGCTCGAAAAGCATTTGAGCTGTCATTTGAAGCCTTGGAATCTGCTTCTACATTTTTCAAATTTATTTTAGTTTTTAAATAATCTACGGTTCTATCTTTTTCAGTCTTTTTTCATCAGAGCACACATCTATCAAGTCACCAATATGACTATAATTTTGTGGCAAAGATTTCAACATATAATTCAGTTTTTCCTGTTCCGATACGGCTGCACTTGCCTGTTTAATTCATTTACAGATTTTTCAAAAGAAACTTCCGTATATTTTTTTATTTTGACATTTTCAAGGTTATTTGCACACAATTTGCAAAGCTGTCTACCTTTTCAAATACATTTCGTCGAATTTATTCATGATCTCGTAAGCTGTTTCTAAATCAATTACATATTATAGCTGCCTGTTCGTAATTGCGCTGTAAATATGTTTTTGTGGCCTGAACATCGCGTTCATGCCATGTGGCACTATCGGAACTAATTTTTGGTCTCGTGGCGACATCCTAACAGTTTTTGAATTGTAAAAATTCCTTCCAGTTACTATAATCTGTTCCATTGAACACAGGAATTGCAGCTGAAAATCAGCGTCGTTTGCCATTTAGGTAAGCGACATTTTGCTGAGCTGTGGTCCCTTTTGGAATAATGTCAGTGTTATCTATCAAACTTGTGAACTTGTAAAACTGTAATATTGTGGCATTTTACCAAATAAAAGATCTTTCTATTTCTATTTTTTTTTGAATATTAACATCGCTATTCTTCGACGCCATGTCTTTCATGTGTCACAACAATGTTCCATTCAATCGAAAGTAATTGCGATACAAATTGATTTCACTTTTATTTTTATAACTACGCTCTACTACCATATTGTAATAATGTAAAACACATACTTTTCTAATAATCTCCTTTTATTTCCTTTTTACACTTCATAACAAAAAAACTTCTTCTTGTACTCATTACACCGGAACAGCGGAACAGGTCGATACCACAGAGTAGCCATAGAGGCAAACCATAAACATAGACAATAAAAAGAATTGTAGAATATAAAATGTAACGCCAACAGTTCTCTCCCATGAGGGCCACTGTCGACTTGCTTGTGAGCTGTAAGAATTGCCCTTGATTTGTTATACATTACAAGGTGCAGTAAGGTGGGTATGGGGATTTTACTGAGCAAATAAATGTTATTTTAATAGTAGACACATATTTTATTACTGCTAAATATTACTTCTGTTATTCTTCAATAACGTAGCTTTCACTTCAATTGCTGGCAGATAGAAATAAAATTCTTAAACTAATAACAATGTCATTAAATAATTGATCTTTAAATTTTACAAACACTTATTATCAAAATCTTAATTTAGATACACACAGATCTGCATACATTTTATACTTAGAGACACACTTTTCGACCCTTGAATTCCTTACTGCCTTTTTGTAGGGATTTACCAGAGCGCCAGCAATACAGGTGAGAATATTCGTGTTCGTTCATTGTGGTGTCATATCGGTGGTATGTTTTTCCATTTATTTTCATTGGGCTTATCAAAATCTCACCGCGTGGGCCGGTGATTGCGGCTATTTGCGGACATCACCCCCGACATGAGGTGCTGAAACGTGTGCGAGTACGAGGGTGGCCTTGTCCGTACCGGTCGGAGTGGGTGGAGCGGCGTGGAGCGTGAGACCACAGCGCGTGCGATGTTGCGGCCGCCGGCGCGGCGGCGCGCCAGTGCGGCGGAGGCGCCGGCAGGGCCGCGGCCGAGGGCGCAGCGCCCCACGCGCTCGCTGCGTAGGTCTGCTGCTGCCTCGCACGTGCGGCCGAGCGCCACTGCGGTACGGCTGCGTACGCACCATTTCTTTCCATGGTAACTCGTTCAAACACTAGGGTACTGGCACTGGGAGCTGTAGGGGCAGACGTTGACTGATGACTGCCTGACAAGGTGGCACTCACAGTATATATACGTACGCTAATGACACCATGGACAGGTACTTCGATAAATAAGGCTACTTAGCCATAAGGTATGAGTACCTACCTACAGTAATATTTTTGTTGAGGTAAGTAACTGTGACTTAATTTAATGAGCCACACAATTACCTTACACAAAACCTGCCCAATTACCTAATTTATCTATCAATTAGACATTTAAATATTTGTAGAAAGGTTAATCCGATATTGATACCTGTTAGCGTACCTAATTAGGTAGGTATGATTTTAATTTAAATATGTAGAATATTAATGTTTAATTGAAAAGACTGGTTAAACAATCAAATATGATATTAGGTGCTTACACATCAAATTGGCGTTTTTCGTACTGGCCACTTTAATTACGATTTTCTCCTCTTTGGTAAGGAATTCCAAATTCAAATTTTCCCAGCTATTTACTCATGTATTTATCCTTCGATGACCGTCATTCATTTGTTTTTTTCTTCGGTTTTTTTCTGTTTGCGTCACTCATTTTACAAAATGGAAAACTTAAAATATCGCATTATTTACGAGTACGAGTTCCGCCGTGGCACTAGTGCTGCGGAAACGACTAGAAGGGTGAATGATGTGTATGGCGGTCATGTTGCAAAAGAAAACACAGTTCGTTTTTGGTTCCAACGTTTTCGTTCAGGAAATGTCGACCTGCAGAACAAGCCCCGTGGACGGCCTGAGACTCAAGTTGATAATGAAGTATTGAAGGCTATTGTGGAAGCGGATCCATCGCAAACCACGTCCGAGTTAGCTGCAGGCTGCGGTGTTAGTGATAAAACTGTTTTAATTCACTTGAAGCAAATTGGGAAGATTAAAAAGCTTGAAAGGTGGGTACCTCACGAATTGACTGAAGCAAACCGGCAATAGCGCGTCGACTGCTGCGTTACATTACTGAACCGGCACAATAATGAAGGTATTTTAAACCGAATCATTACCTGTGACGAAAAATGGATTCTTTACGATAATCGAAAGCGCTCAGCGCAATGGTTGGATCCTGGCCAGCCAGCCAAATCCTGCCCCAAGCGAAAATTAACCCCAAAAAAGTTACTTGTAAGCGTTTGGTGGACTAGTGCCGGTATTGTTCATTACAGTTTTCTCAAATCTGGCCAGACTATTACGGCTGATGTCTATTGTCAGCAATTGCAAACCATGATGGAAAAGCTAGCGGCTAAACAACCTAGGCTGGTCAATCGCTCCACGCCACTGCTGCTTCACGACAACGCTAGACCACACACTGCACAACAGACGGCTACCAAATTAGAAGAGCTTCAATTGGAATGTCTAAAACATCCTCCGTACTCCCCGGATCTTGCTCCAACAGATTACCATTTTTTTCGAAATTTGGACAACTTCTTGCAAGGGAAAAATTCAACTCTGATGGGGCAGTCCAAATCGCCTTCACAGATTTTATTGATTCCCGTCCGACTGGTTTTTTTAGTAAAGGGATCAATGAACTACCTATGAGATGGCAAAAATGCATAGAAAACAATGGTTCATACTTTGATTAATTAAACATATTATATTTAAAAATATTCGACTTTTTGTTCCTCCTATACAAAACGCCAATTTCATATGTAAGCACCTAATATATAATTAATAATTATACATAATTTCATTTGTTTTTATTTTTATACACCTATTTGTCTATTATCACTAACCTCTTAGGCAAATCCGCATGAAATGGCTTGTTAAGACATAATTCCGCTAAGGGGCCGAATATTGGATGTGCAATGGTCGGTTACTGGATTGAAGCGGCCGAAAACTGGGCAAAACGCCCTTTTTTAGACATGTATTATTTTTACAAAATTTATCTAAATCTATCAATTTATCTGGGGATCTATGTAACTTTTGTCAGTTTTAAATACGACGGTAAATAAATTTTCTAGCTTTAAAGAAAAGAATTACGTATTGAATACTCTTGATACCTGAAATACAGAGCAATGAAGTCAGGTGATGCCTTAAGAGGCCGTATACTGGGCATTCTACCCTATGTTTTGAGGTTTATTGTTAAGGTCCTGTTTTAGAAAATTATGAAAAAGAAGAAAGGAAAATGAAATCAGTTTTATGTTGGAAATCAGTTTTATGTTAGGGTAATTCCGGGAGAGTTGGACCACATTTTGTTGGTGGCCCATAACTTTTAATAGTATTTAAATAAAACGTCACTGTATATTTTATATAATTTTAGTATTACTAGTTAACATTTTAATATCACTTTTTTAGACAAAAAATCAATATTGTCCTTAGTTAAAAGTCATTTTAAAAACATCTAAGAAGTCCATCTATCCCGCACTGTGTGGGTGAGACGGACCTGACTTTCTATGAATTATTAACAAGTTTAAAATATGAAAAAAAGCTGTTTTATGAGATAAATAGCAAATAACGTATGCCATAAGTATTTGCTGCCTCATTGACCCCAATCCCCTCTGTATGAGCTTGAACAGCATTTCTCAAATCGTCTTCAGTCCAATCCCTCCTTGAGACATTACCCTTTCTCTTGTATTGCAACGGCATGGCTGAAAATAAATAGGAAAGATCGTAAACATACATAAAAAGTATTTCTCTTGTAAGTAATATAAAAATTAAATATTTTGTTACATAAACGTACTATTAGACCACAACTGTTAGTAACCTTAAATTGGTCCATCTCACCCAAACTACAGTGGTCCATCTCTCCTAAATGTCTAGGAGAGATGGACCAGCCACTTAAAAAAAACTATGTAGATGGAATGAACAATGTTGAGGTTATAACACAACTTCATAAACAAAATGACGCAAAAAAGTTGTACAGTCTAACTGTACAGTTTTCAGCACATCATCATTTTAATACAGTTTTCCATTTCATCAGCATTTTTGTAAACGCTTATTATAATTCATATTCGTTAAAATCATTAGTTCGCGTGTAGCTAGCAAGAACGCCGCGTGTCCTCACTAATCATCAAAATAGCATATCAGTTCATTTAGCAATAATTAATTAATTACAATAAAATTAGTTTTCCATCCAAGTGACTTTACATTCAATTATCAACACAAAGGCGCACAGGTTGCCAAGAACCCGTACACCTTTTTTGGTCCTTCGAAGTCGTCGTGGTAATTTGAAACCAAAGTCGTTCTTGCCGTGCCGTCGGGTTTATCGGAAACGTTCTCGTCCTACGGTCGACAAAGTACACTTTACCGCGAGTGAGTAATCAGCCAATCTATAGACTCTCTTAACTATCAGTGCTATCAAGTGTTACTGTTAGCTGTCTACGGAGAGCCTGTTTATTTCCTGGTCAACAAGGAGCAGGTGAAAAGCAGAACAAGCTGCAGACGTAAGAAGCCGACGAGTATACAAGTAAGATCGTTGCCTTTTACTTAATTTAAGTCCCAAGATGGAGAGCATCGTAGCAACGCAGATGGAGTTAGCAGGACTCATGGGTAACATGACCCGGAACATAAAAAAGGATTCTGCTGATCGTAAGTCTGTGGACTACTTCAAAAGGCGTCAGGAAATGCTGGAAGCCTATTGGGCTGACTTCCAGTATAACCATGACCGTCTTACGACAGAGGTAAGCCCTAGTCATCCATATTTTACTGACAAGCAGTATGATAGGGTTCAAAACACTTATAGTCAAACTAAAATGTACATCAATGACAAAATTAAGGCGTACTTAGAGCTGAAGCAGGGCCAGCAGGGGACCTCAGCAGTGACAGCTCGAGAAGAAACCGCTACCGGGACCGGTGCGACTGAGCACAGTCAACCACCCCAACCATTGGAGTCACGGTCAACAGGATCATCTAGCAAACTCGACGAAATGCGGAGGAAACAGGCCAGTAATTTTAGAGCTTTTCTCCGTACGATGGATAATATGGATATTGAGAGTTTCACACAGAAGTGGGAATTAGAAGATGCGTTGAAGACGTTGAAGTCTCGATGGTCAACAATCGACACTTTGCATCTAGAAATAGATAGTGAACTGGAAGGTTCAGATGACTATTACCAAAATGCATTCAGCAGGCACGAAAGGGCATTCAATGAGATGAAAAGGCAGCTGAATGCCAAGCTGTGGTCAGTTGTTCACAAGGACAGTTGGACCCCAAAAATGGAAATACCCGTCTTTAATGGGGACTACAAGAATTGGGTCTCTTTTAAAGATCTATTTACGGAGGTAATACACAACAACTTATCCATTTCAAACGCCCAGAAGATGCAATTTCTCAAAGGCAAGTTGAGAGGAGAGGCTGAGCGTTTGATCCAGCATTTAAACATAAGTAGTGATAATTACTCCGTAAGTTGGGAAATACTGAATAATCGGTATAACAATATTCGATTAATATTTACGTCACATGTTAATACGTTACTGAACTTGCCAACCAGTCAACAACCTGCAATAACCCACATAAAAAGGATACATGACACTACCCAGGAATGTATGAATGCCATTAAAAATCTAGGCGTCGATACTAGCAGCTGGGATCCCTTGATTGTCCACATATTACTCCAGAAAATGGATACAGAGTCTCACAATCATTATCTGGAATTGCTACCGAAGCCTAGGGAGTTGCCAAAATTACATGAGTTGTTGCGTTTTCAGGAGCATTTAGGAGCCTCTAAAAACAGTGCTATTGCCCAATTCCGCCAATTAGAACAAAAATTTAAACGGAACATAAATTTGGAACAACAATACAAATTATTTATAAACGAATATAAGTCATTAGGTCATATGAAACAGTCGATCGGTAATCAGATACCGGAAGTATACTTACCGCATCATGGCGTAATACGGAATGAATCAATAACTACGGCACTTCGAGTCGTCTTTAATGCCTCGAGAAAAACTACTTCTGGGTTTAGTCTGAATGACCTTATGCTGAAAGGGCCCAACCTACAACAGGACCTGCAGTCACTTTTACTTAAGTGGAGACAGTTCAGATACGCCTTCACAGCCGACATAGAAAAAATGTTTCGATTTATTTGGGTGAGAGAGCAAGATCAAGCCCTTCAAAAGATAGTTTGGCGCGATGAGGATGCTGTGCTTAGAGAGTACTTTCTCTGCACAATTACGTACGGTACCAAGTCGGCCCCCTTTCTAGCAATGATGACGCTAAAACAGTTAGCCATAGACGAAAGGTCAAAATATCCTTCTGCGGCATCTGTACTAGAAGATTCATTCTATATGGATGACGTTCTTCACGGAGCAGATACCACCGAAGCAACATTAAAATTACAACACGATTTGATTGAGTTATTGAAACTGGGTGGATTCAATCTCAGAAAATGGAAATCAAACTGCCCTGCATTATTACTGAACAAGACAGAAACGGCGCAGAATTTTGATTTTAAGCAACACGAATCAACAAAAACATTAGGCATACGCTGGAATCCAACTCTGGATTTATTCCAATTTCAATCGCAAGTCGAACCTATCATTAAAAAGCACACAAAAAGAGCCTTATTGTCTGATATCTCCAAACTCTATGACCCACTGGGTTGGTTAGCCCCCATCTCTACAAAAATGAAGCTCCTATTCCAAAAGGTATGGTCTTTAAATATTAAGTGGGATGAGTGCTTATCAGAGGAAATTATCAAGGAATGGAAAAATATAAGAGACGATATGGCAATCATTGATCAGTTTCAAGTACCGAGGTGGTTTGGCACCTCTAAACAAAATAATAAAATAGAGCTGCATGGATTTTGTGACTCTTCCACCAAGGCCTACGCATGTGTTATTTATTGCAAGATAAAAAATTGTAATGAAACCAAAATAACACTCGTAGCCGCTAAATCAAAATTAGTCCCAGTGAGCAAAAATATATCGCTGCCCAGATTAGAGCTATGCGGTGCCTTACTATTGGTTAAATTAATGGCAAAGGTACAGGGATGCCTCAGCAGCTATAATATACAAAGTTACGGCTGGACAGACTCAATGGTAACACTAGCCTGGATTCAGGGTGACCCAGGAAGATGGAAGCCCTTTGCAGCCAATAGGGTAAGAACAGTTTGTCAAGTTATGCCGTCAAACACCTGGCGTTATGTCAAGTCGTCAGAAAATCCTGCCGATTGTGCTAGCCGTGGCATTAGCGTAGCACAGCTTAAGAATCACAATTTATGGTGAAATGGACCGTTGTGGCTACCAAATTATGAAAGTGAGCCATTAAAATCTTTCACTACTAATGAAGAAATCAAAAGCATACAAGTAAATCATGTCATCAAGGACGAAACCATTTTTAGTAATTTGATACCCAAATATAGTTCCTTCCAGAAACTAGCAAGAGTTTCAGCCTGGATTTTGAGATATATCTCTTGCATAAAACGAGAAAGTTTTCATCATGGAAAACACTTAACTTTGCAAGAAATTAATAATGGCAAACGATTGTTAATAATACATGCGCAACGCAATGAATTCTCAGAAGAAATAAGCACATTAAAACAAAACAAAAACTTACATTCAAAGAGCTCTCTATTACAATTTAACCCATTCCTGGACCAACATGGAGTTCTACGAGTGGGAGGTCGACTGAAAAAGGCTGACCTGAATCCCGACATGATGCATCCCATAATTCTCCCTCATAGCCATCACCTGACAGATATAATTATCGATTATGCTCATAAATTAACCTTACATGGTGGAACTCGAGTAACTTTAGCAAATCTCCGTCAAAAATATTGGATTATTGGAGGCAACAGAGCCGTTAAAAAACGCTTAAGAAACTGTGTAACATGTCGGAAGCACAACCCTATTAAAATGTCACAATTAATGGGGGAGTTACCTGCACAAAGATGCAACCAAGCGAAACCCTTTTATCACACAGGAGTAGATTTTACAGGTCACGTGATGATAAAAGCCAACAAGGGTCGTGGTATCAAGACCACAAAAGGGTATATTGCACTTTTTGTATGCATGGTTACAAAGCTAGTCCATTTAGAGCTAGTTTCCGACTTAACATCTTCAGCATTCCTAGCAGCGCTTAGGAGAATGGCCGCTAGAAGAGGAACCCCACGACACATGTATAGTGACAACGGAACAAACTTCGTTGGAGCTAGCAGAGCCTTGACAAACGAATACCAGTATATGGTTAGTAATTTTAATCAGGAATTTATCAGTGAAATTACAACAATGGAGATTGAGTGGCACTTTAATGTACCTTTATTTCCCTCGGCAGCCGGAATCTGGGAATCCGGGATTTGCTGCATGAAACGACATCTTCGTAGAGTTATTGGCGAACAACGCTTAACCTTCGAAGAATATTCAACCGTTCTTACACAAGTAGAAGCGGTGCTTAACTCGAGACCATTGTGTCCCTTATCGGAAGATGTTAACGATTTGGATTATCTCACACCCTCGAGTTTTATTAACATTTCACAAGATATGACCACATTAGAAACAGAGACGGACATGCGTACTAGGTGGTATCTTACACAGAAAATCGTACAAGACATATGGAAGCGATGGCGCACAGAATATTTAAGCCAATTGACAGCAAGAAGCAAGTGGAGAAAATCACAACCAAATATTCAAATAAATGACGTTGTGACAATTGACGACGCAAATCTACCACCTGGCAAGTGGGCAATGGGTAGAGTTGTGGAATTACACCCGGGTACTGATGGCCACGTCAGGGTGGTCACATTAAAAACAAAAAATGGGCTTATAAAACGACCAATCGTTAAGTTATCAGTACTACCGGTCCGGGAACAGGAGCGGCAACCGGATACACCGGCAATTACCAAAAAACCTACAAAAAATAGGTTTTTTTCAGCAGCTACTTTATTTCTTTTCCTTTTTCTGAGCATGTTATCCTCGGGATACTGCTCATATAATGAGACGAAATTAAAAGACAGTCAAGGGTTCTATTTTGATAAAATTGCAGACATGAGATTAATACGAGATGAATGGAAGATAGTCTCGTACTACGACATGGCATCATATTGGCAAGGAACAACTGCATGTGGCAAATACATCAAATACTTAGAAAAATTATGCAGTAATATTGGAGATTCCCACTGTGACGTATTATCAATGCAATTGCAACTTGAGTACGCGGAGTTAGATTACAATAACAATCTGTTGCTAAGTCAGCCCGGCGGTGCCGCCGGCACGCGCCGCCATATGCGCCAGCGTCGGGGTCTTATTAACGGTGTAGGATATCTTGCCAGCGAGCTATTCGGCGTATTGGACGACCGATTCGCAGAACAATACAAGCACGATATTCTACTAACCAGAGATAATGAGGATCATTTAGCACTACTCATTAAAAATCAAACGTCCATCATCGAGGTTGAATACAATATTTTGAAACGAACTGAAGAGTCTCTGAACAAGCAACACAAGATGCTGAATCAATTATCCCTTAAACTTAATAATATAACAAAAAATCTTCAAAATATAGTAGAGAAAAGCCAGGCAAGTACAGAGTTTAATTTGGTTGCTATTGCAACAAGCAATATGTTAAGAAGATTGGAAACGATCCAAAGCACTTTGGTGGACACCCTAATGGACGTGTATCAAGGCAGGTTCAATTTCCATTTGATATCACAAGATCAGCTAAGAGACACGCTGAGTACAATTTCTGGTCATTTAACAAAGGACCTTACCTTACCGATAAACACTCTACAGTCTAACTTTTCAAGCATTTATCGTTTATTACGTGTCAAAGCAAGAATGTGCAAGGACTATTTAATATTTGAATTAAAGGTCCCTCTCATCACTCGAGATTCCTTTGAAATCATGAAAATTTTCCCAATTCCTCGCGTTATTCATAACTCAACAGTGGCCACAGTCATACCTGTAGCTGAGTACATAGCGTTGAATATTATAGACAGGATCTACACTACTATGACGAGTTCAGACATCAGCCATTGTGAATACGATGCAGCTGAAAATTACATGTGTCATGTCCACAATCCTATATTTCACCTAAGCAATTATGAAAGCTTCTGTAGAAGGGATGACTATACTGGAAAATGTGCGGTAAACACTTCACCGTGCCTGAACGAGTGGAAGGAACTAACTGACACCAACCGATATATTTATTTCTGTTGTGGCACGTGTCAATTTCGCCTACTTTGTGATGCAGCAGGGATATTTAGTATGGGGCCAGAGTGTTTGATCCAGACTCAGAATTTCACAATTTATTCACACAACGTAGGATTAAGCAGTAGCATTTACATTAAACCAAAAATGTATGCACCCGAAATCGAGCCCATAAACAGCATCTTAAATATTAGCATTCCCATTTCTGTAGACCAGAACTATTCATCGCATCACGAACAGCTCGAGCTTCTCAGAAAGGAAATAGACCTCCTAAAAGCTAACGAAAACGTAGCGAATCCAATTTCCTACCATGATATTCACCAGTACACGGTCGCTTATATCATGGTAGGTTTCATGTTACTGGCTGGAGTAATCTGGATAATTAGAAGAGTTCGCAGCAGACAGCCCACTCAGGCGGCGGCGAAGGTCGACCAAGCGACTTCAGAGCCAATTGTGATTTATGAGCGGCCTTTATCAAAGAGACCGTCATCATCTAAGCTTCGTGTATATAGTATTAGTAAGAATCATGATCAAGACAATGTGCCGAGTGTCAGTGAAAATCAAAGCAGTGGTGTCAGTGAAAGACAAAGTGAATGTGGTTACAGTGAAGTTACTAAAATAAATACAGTGGACAAGTCTCTTACCCCAATGCCTAGAAAAACGCAATTTATTTAGAGACTTTAAATCACCATTAATTTAAGCAATCAATGGTATCACCTTGTAACCTAGATATAACTCATTACTCTCATTTTCCCTCGGGAGCATGTACAGTCTAACTGTACAGTTTTCAGCACATCATCATTTTAATACAGTTTTCCATTTCATCAGCATTTTTGTAAACGCTTATTATAATTCATATTCGTTAAAATCATTAGTTCGCGTGTAGCTAGCAAGAACGCCGCGTGTCCTCACTAATCATCAAAATAGCATATCAGTTCATTTAGCAATAATTAATTAATTACAATAAAATTAGTTTTCCATCCAAGTGACTTTACATTCAATTATCAACACAAAGGCGCACAGGTTGCCAAGAACCCGTACAAAAGTCATTACTGCTGTTGAAAACTGTAAATAATAATACATACCTGCCAGTAACAATCACCCACTAATAAAAACAGAGACTACCAATAACTTTCACCTATTTTTTTGAATAAAGACAATAAGAAAGCACATCGTTTTCTCCACGCCAAACGGCCGGAATGGTTGACAGAGGCATTGCAGTGTTGCCGTTTTAAAAAAATATTATATTTTTGGTAGTTTTTTGAGGTGGTCCGTCTCACCTACTGTTCCGTCTCTCCTGGAATTACCCTACCTATAACTACAATTATAGCTAAAAGTAGATTTTAATCTACAAGATGTAGGTAAATCAAAAATCCGGTTGTCAATTTTATATTATTTATACACATACCTAATGTATAAATGATCATAGAATCAGCCCCAAAATTTATTTATATAATATATATGAATAAATATTAACATAGATAGGGTATTAAATTCTTTTTATGACTTCGATATTTCATCGGCGCGAAAGAAAAAAATAATGTCAATGTAGGTATAAAATATAAGTAGTAGTAGATTGTATAAAGAAAAAAATACCAATAAATTGTTTCTTTTTTTGAATTTTTAATTTCGTATCTGGTGTAAAGGTTAACCATCGCTACTCAGCGTGGCGATGTCTGTAGCCAGTGTAATGGGCGCCTTTGCACCGGATACGGTGGGGGGCAAGTCATATACAGAGCAACCTCGATATAACAGATATTAGAACAGAAGAGAACGAGGAAATATTTCGTAGTAAGGTTTTCGTTAAACTTAGGTTTGTTGTTGTCGAAAAACAAAGACAAAACGAAAAAGATAATTATTAATTTGATGGGTTCTTTTTTGTTGATTTCGTATTAATTTCGATAAATTTGTAAATGCTGTGCTGTTTACGTCCAGAGATGTTATTGCTTGCTTTATCTGAAACCAATTAAATAAACGTTATTCTCAAAGAGAATAGCTAGCATTCCTATACATATCATAAGTACAACAATGTTGGATCCAACACCTAGATGCTGTAAATCTTATGTTCACAGCCATAGACATATAACACGTTATAACACACAGGTAGGCCGCCGGGTGATACGATAACTACATTGACTCCCAACTCTAGGATCATCAAACATCAGTGGCTCGTACAGAGCATCGCAGCTCTAGTAACATCAAATATCGTTGACTCGTTACATCAAATATCATTGACTCCAGTTGTAGGACCATCAAATGTAGGTATACAGGGTCGGCTCACTTACCCATGCGTGACACTCATGACAACACAGGCCCAGCAAATCGTAGACATGATCACACAATAGTTTTATCTATTACACGGGTGAGTAATAACATGTAAAAGGAATACCAGCCTTGGTAGATGTGCTATCAGACTTTTGCACACGCGGTACAGGATAAACTTGACCGTACACATAAACCTTGCGTCTTGATAATATTAGACCAACTAAATGACGTGCAAAGAAAATTATCCATTTGACATTCGAAACGGAATCATATTCAAATTTAGATTAAAAACAAATAGACCAACGCGATATTACCATGGAGTCTGTACCTCCAGTAGCAATCTCCTTGGAGTATAACTTCAGAACTTCGCAAGATCATCAGATCTTCGCGACTTCATGTCGAAAAACAAAGAAAAACATGAATGATTGGATGGGTTCTTTATTGATTTCGTATTAATTCCGATAAATGCATAAAATGCTGTGCTGTATACGTCCAGAGATGTTCTTGCTTGCTTTATCTGAAACAAATTAAATAAACGTTATTCTCAAAGAGAATAGCTAGCATTCCAATACATATCATAAGTACCTACAACAATGTTGGATCCAACACCTAGATGCTGTAAATCTCATGGTCACAGCCATAGACATATAACACGTTATAACACACAGGTAGGCCGCCGGGTGATATGATAACTACATTGACTCCCAACTCTAGGATCATCGAACATCAGTGGCTCACACAGAGCATCGCAGCTCTCGTAACATCAAATATCGTTGACTCGTTACATCAAATATCATTGACTCCAGTTCTAGGACCATCAAATGTAGGTATACAGGGTCAGCTCACTTACCTATGCGTGGCACTTAAGACAACATAGGCCCAGCAAATCGTAGACATGATCACACAATAGTTTTATCTATTACACGGGTGAGTAATAATTTCAGATATTTTATTTTTTTATTGGAGTATAACTTCAGAACTTCGCAAGATCATCAGATCTTCCCGACAGTTGTATTGAGGTTCAGTTGGTTTAAAATGTGTTATATAGAGGTGTCGAAACGGTTATATATTAAAATACCAGAAATCAAAATGCCTTAACTTAAAATGCATTAGACCAAAATACCCGAATTCGAAATACCTTAACATTCAAAATACCTTATTTCAGTACACCTTACCGTAAAATGTCTAAATTTAAAATACAAATAATTATTATATCAGAATTCAAAATACAAATTTTCAAAAATCGTTAATTTAAAATACCGAAAATAGAATACAATGTGTTACTGTCACTGTCATAACTGCGTGGAATGTAACACATATTTATATGTATCTTTATATATCTTTTCTATTATAATTTCAGTCACCAAAATTTAAGGAACAATTATACAATCTTGAGCTTGGAATATAAAAAAAAATCCATAACCTACCCATAGGTCTGTTGGTCCTTGGGTATCCTTCTGAGGGTTTACCCGGGGCTCCCAACTGTAGGCTGTTATGTAGGATACGTGTGGTTTTTAGTCGGTAGGAGTCCGGCATAGTATCTATGTAGGATTTACCTCATGTTAAAACACTTTGATTCAGAGTTACAAAAGTACTACAGTGGGCTAACGAAAAATCAAAAAAAAACCACGAAGGCTGAAAAAAAAACCACGAAGACTAAGGCGGGAGCTCCGCTTCGCTTCGCTCCCGCCTTAGTCTTCTAACCTAACCTATCCGAGTCGGGATACTCTGAGTCGAGGTGTTAACCATTCACAGATATATAGCATACATGTAGGATTTAAATCATGTTAAAAAAAAAGGTATTTTGTGTTTGAACATTTTAGGATAAGGTATTTGATAAATTTATCTTTTGGGTTTCGGTTATTCGACCGTAAGGCATTTTAAATTATTTATATTATAAATATTTGCCTTTTGAATATTGATATTTCGATTTCGGGTATTTTGGGCTACGATATTTTGAGTTAAGGCATTATAATTTCTGGTATTGTGACGGTATACCGTCGAAACCTGTCGCGACTGAATCACATGATCGGGGGCTAAGGTTGTTAAAGTTGCCAAAATTAGTAAATTAGAGGTACCTATTTACACTTTTATTGATAGTTGAAAATTCGTTTTAAAGAGGTTGTTCGTAAAAAAAGTTCGTAATGTAGAAGTAGATATTATTTACATTGACTCTTATGGACAATTTAAGGGGATTAAAAAATTACAAAATCTAGGAAATTGTAAAATTGAGGTTCGTTATATTAAGGTTGCACTGTAATTAGTTTTAGTTTTAATTGAAAATGACATGATGATACAGTGAAATTCAATAAATATAGACAAAAAATATTTGATTAGGTTTAGGGATTAACATTTATTACATTACTAACATACAACTTTCCTGCAGGTACCTGGATACCTGACACTGAGTCGTCAATAATCTAATCAGAACTATCTATATCTATACTAATATAATAAAGAGGAAAGATTTGTTTGTATGCTTCTTTGTTTGTTTGCATCGAATAGGCTCAGGAACTACAGGACCGATTTGGAAAATTCTTTCACTGTTGGGAAGCTACACTCTTTGCGGTAAACATAGGCTATATTTTATTCCTGTATTCCCACGGGAACAGGAACTAAGCGGGTGAAACCGTGTGACGTCCGCTAGTTATATATACAGAACTAAAACTGCATTCATAGATTTTTAAATACTTACATGGTTGAGCCGGGAATCGATCCCTGTCTTCCTTTTATTTTTGACAGTATGTTACTTAGCAAAAAATAATCCTTATAATGAAGCCTTGTGATCAGAATGATAAAGCTACGGGGTAATTATTTTTTCTCGTGTAAGTAGCTGGTTCGATTCCCGGCTCAACCATGTAATTATTTAAAAATATATGAATGCAGTTTAAGGTGTTTTTAACATTAAAATAATGTCTTCTTTTAGTAAAATGTTCCATCTACAATATTTAAGGTACTTTCCCTCCATGTGGCATAGCCGTGGGACACCCTATATAAGTATGTATATCGGTCGTCTAGATCCCATAGCACAAGCTTATCCATTAGCTTAATTTGGGTTAAATGATGTTGTGTGTGAATGTCCACAAATATTTATTCATTATCTATTCTAATATTATAAAGACGAAAGATTTGTTTTATTGTTTTTTTTTGTTCTTTGTTTGTTTGTAACGAATAGGCTACAGTACTACTGAACTGATTTGAAAAATTCTTTCACTGTTAGAAAGCTTCACTCTTTGCGGTGAAAATAGACTATATTTTATTCCCGTATTCACACGGGAACGGGAACTACGCGGGTGAAACCGCGTGACGTCCGCTAGTTATTATAATATACTGAAAAGACGCTGGATTGAGCTCTGCCTAAGATTTATTCAAGGTATGTCTCTTGTTGATATTTGTACCTCTCACAGCAATTGTGAGAGTGATGAGCAGCGCCGCGTAGCGGACAGACAGTTAATTACTTCGACTTTAAGATTCCAACTGTTGCTTTCTGCTACATGGCGCTGGTTGCCACAGACTGAATATATACTCTGAGGTGATTCAAAAGATCGTTTCTCTGTCGAATAATGGAGACTTGGAACGCTTTGTCGACGCTCGAGTTTCTATCCTTTAACTATCTCAGGTTCTTCAAGTGAAACGTGACAAGGCTATCCCGCGTTTTTGGGGGGTTTTGGGTGTGATCCCGCTTCTATGGGGGGGGGGGGGCGTGCGTGAATCCCTAACGTCACGCTGCCCTGTAAGCACGGTGAGCAACCCTCTCACCATCCTCAGGCCCCCGGTCATGGAGGCAGATAGTCTTCTGCGAAGACACGTCGGCAGCGCCCAAGCCACCGACTGCGGAACTCGGGTGGGAGAGTTCTCTCCCATGAGGGCCACTGTCAACTGGCTTGTGAGCTGTAAGAATTGCCCTTAATTTGTTATACATTACCAGGTGCAGTTAGGCGGGTATGGGGATTTTACTGAGCAAATACAAAATAAATATTATTTTAATAGTAGACACATATTTAATTACTGCTAAATATTACATCTGTTATTCTCCAATAACGTAGCTTTCACTTCAATTGCTGGCAAATTGATATAAAAATCTTAAACTAATAACAAAAGTTATTAAATAATTAATCTTTAAATTTTACAAACACTTATTATCTAAATCCTAATTTACACACACACAGATCGGTTTACATTTTATACTTAGAGACACACTTTTCAACCCTTGGATTCCTTACTGCCTTTTTGTAGGGATTTACCAGAGCGCCAGCAATGCAGGTGAGAATGTTTGTGTTCGTTCATTGTGGTGTCATATCGGTGGTATGTTTTTCCATTTATTTTCATTGGGCTTATCAAAATCTCATCGCGTCGGCCGGTGATTGCGGCTATTTGCGGACATCACCCCCGACATGAGGTGCTGAAACGTGGCCGAGTACGAGGGTGGTCTTGTCCGTACCGGCCGGAGTGGATGGAGCGGCGTGGAGCGTGTGAAGTTGCGGCCGCCGGCGGCGCGCCGCCAGTGCGGCGGAGGCGCCGGCAGGGCCGCGGCTGAGGGCGCAGCGCCCCACGCGCTCACGGCGTAGGTCTGCTGCTGCCTCACACGTGCGGCCGAGCGCCACTGCGGTACGGCTGCGTACGCACCATTTCTTGACATGGTAACTCGTTTAAACACTAGGGTACTGGCACTGGGAGCTGTAGGGGCAGACGTTGACTGTCGACTGCCTGACAAGGTGGCACTCACAGTATATATAGGTACGCTAATGACACCATGGGCAGGTACTTCGATAATTAAGGCTAATAACTTAGACAAATGGAAAGAGTACCTACCTATAGTAACGTTTTTGTTGAGGTAAGTAACTGTGACTCATTTTAATGAGCCACACAATTACCTTACACAAAACCTGCCCAATTACCTAATTTATCTATCAATTAGACATTTAAATATTTGTAGAAGAAAGGTTAATCCGATATTGATACCTGTTAGCGTACCTAATTAGGTATGATTTTAATTTAATGAGTCCCTTAGCTGGATCTTTAGAATAGCTTCTTATTCGTCTTCGCCCCGCCTTTCAAGTCGCGCATCCATGTAATAGAATGGAATAAACTTTATTTGTACACCATGTTTAAACTAATTTTACTATACCTACATTTTTTCAAAATGTTGTACAAAGGGTGGCCTTATCGCTGTAAAGCAATATCTGACAGGCAACCTTGGGATGGACAGAGAAGATGTTGATTGTAAGTCAGATGGGTAGTTTTTGGTGCAGAAATATGAAATAACTAGCTGATGCCCGCAGCTTCGCCCGCGTAAAATTTGTTCCCGTTGCGGATTCCCGTGGGAACTTATTCCCGGGATAAAAGTAGCCTAGGTGTTATTCCAGACTATAATGTATTCTTGTTCCAAATTTCAGCCAGATCAGTTCAGTCGTTGAAGCGTGAAAGAGTAACAAACATCCACACTCACAAACTTTCGCATTTATAATATTAGTAAGATAGCACGTGGAGCATTACCGACTACATGACTTATTGACTCATCACTCTGGGTTATGAACTCGCAAAGTAGGTACAAGCATCGGCAACACAAAAGACCTGCCTCAATATTACTGAAACAATAATAAATCTAAGAATATGTTGGTATCTACACACCGATACTTTAGACTTATTTATTTACATTTCTTTGTTTAAAAAAATATTACATTTACTTTTTCTGTCCTCTTCTTTCATAATTTCGCGATACCACCTTGCCGATAAATATTAGACGCCTCCTTGAATTGTGTTGTGAACACTCTCTTATTTAATTTATACATATTTACATCTTATATTTACTATACATTTTTACACAAGAAAAGAAACTAAGAATAGGTAGGTACGCAAATTTCTACATAAGAAAAAGAACGCAAAAAAGAAATACCCGATTTAGGCATCGAAAAATTCTTCCAATTCTTTCAACCAACATACAAGTTACACCAGACATCAGTGAGAAATGATAGAAGTTGTATGTTATTGAGGTTTATCGTTCAGTTCAGGGCCTGTTTTAGAAAATTATGAAAAAGAAAAAGGAAAATGAAATCAGTTTTTATGTTGGCATGTACCACCTATAACTACAATTATAGCTAAAAGTAGATTTTTAATCCACAAGATGTAGGTAAGTCAAAACTCTGGTTGTCAATTTTATACTATTATACACATAATGTAGAAATGATAATTGAGAGTCCCGGGACATCCTTCCGAGCGGGGCTCCCAACCACAGGCTATTGGACGTTACGTGAGGTTTTTTAGTCGGTAAGAGTCCGGCATAACATCCTTTGAGGATTTTCCCTCACGTTTAAAAAAAAAATGTAGAAATGATCATAGAATCAGCCCCAATTTTTTTTTGTATAATATATCTACCTATATGAATAAATATTAACATAGTTAGGGTATTAAATTCATTTTATGACTTCGATATTCATCGACGCGAAAGAAAAAAATATGCCAATGTGGGTATAAAATATAAGTAATAGTAGATAGTATAAAGAAAACAATAACAATACTTGTATCTTATTTTGAATTTTTAATTTTGTATCTGGTGTAAAGGTTAACATCGCTACTCAGCGTGGCAATGCATGTAACCAGTATAATGGGCGCTTTTGCACCGGATACGGTGAGGGGCAAGTCATATACAGTGCAACCTCGATAATACCTAATATAACAGATCTGAAGAGAACGAGGAAATATTCCTTATATTTAGGTTTTCGTTAAACTAAGGTTTGTTGTATTGAGGTTCAGTTGGTTTAAAATGTGTAATATAGAGGTGACGAAACTTGTCGCGACTGAATCATATGATCGGGAGCTAAGGTTCATTTTGGTGAGAACGTTATATAGAGATTTTGAGTTGACAAAATTAGTTAATTAAAGGTATTTACACTTTTATTGATAGTTGAAAATTCGTTTTAAAGAGGTTGTTCGTAAAAAAAGTTCGTAATGTAGAAGTATTATTTACATTGACTCTTATGGACAATTCAAGGGGATCAAAAAAATTTGTTAAATTGAGGAAATTTTTAAATTGAGGTTCGTTATATTATGGTTGCACTGTAATTAGTTTTAGTTTTGATTGTAAATGACATGATGATTCAGTGAAATTCAATAAATATAGACAAAAAATGTTTGATTAAGTTTATGGATTAACATTTATTACAATATTAACATACAGCTTTCCTGCAGGTATCTACCTAGATACCTGACACTAAGGAACAATAATCTTAACTATCTATACTAATATTATAAAGAGAAAAGATTTGTTTTTTTTTTGTTTGTAATGTAACGAATAGGCTCCGGAACTACTGAACCGATTTGAAAAATTCTTTCGCTGTTGGAAAGTACACTCTTTGCGGTGAACATAGACTATATTTTATTCCCGTATTCCCACGGGAACGGGAACTACCCGGGTGAAACCGCGTGACGTCCGCTAGTTGTATATAAAGACAGAAAGGGACTGACTGACTCATAAAGGTGGAGACGAAACCCATGAACCTAGAATGATGAAATTTGGACAGTAGGTAGGGCATACTTATTTGACTATCGTTTAGGTAGAATCAAATGTTCGAACTTTTATAGGTTATATCAGTGATTTTTATTTTAATCTTGGAAACCCCACTGTTTAAATCATACCTGTGCAAAATTCCTTAGGTACTCGTATCGGTACGACTTAGGTATTGAGAAAATTGTTCAATAAGCAGGAGCGAACCCTCCTTCGGGGGATAATGGCCGTGATGATATGGATGGATCCATGGATAATATAATTTTCCTAATCGCTTGCCAGATTATAAATATGGCGAAAAGAAAGTACCTACATAGAAGCAAGTGCATTTGGACGAAACTTGACAGAAACATCGGAATAGAGAAATTGGTTTTAATGAAGCCTGTAGAAGAATTAATATACCAAAGCAAAGTTAAATAAATATATTCGTAATCATCAAGTCTCCAAATTCAATAATTTTTTACGCATTATTTTGTGCTTTATGTTAAAAATTATATTTCCTGTTATTTTAGTAATTAGGTGCGACTATGTTCCTAAGAGAAATTGAGCTCTGGACTGATTTTATAGGTATTCATGTGTGATCTCTAATAAGTGTTTTTCTATAATAGTTTATTAATGTGTTTTCTAAAATCTATTCTCTAAGTACGACTTAGGCTATAGGGGGTACGAATTAGGCGACTAGGCGCCTTAATCGTACCGTACCTAACTACTTTTTGGAAAAATTTCCAAATTAATACTAGGTTTTAAAGTTTCTGTGATCATTACTTAAATACCAAATAAATAAAGATTCTTTAGATGCAAAGGATTTTGCATTATTTCTATTGCACTGCATCATGTCCTTAGGGGGTACGACTTGAGCGACCTTACCCTAGGTACCTTTTATTAACTAGGTAAGTGATGAGAAAGGATTTTTGCAAATTACACCATAAAGGTGGTAAAGCAGTAAATAAGTCATTTCTAAAGTTAGCATCGTGAAATTATGTAGGTATACCTGTTTTTGGTTATAAAAAAAATTAACAAAAAGAAACCTACTTCAAAGAAAACTAAAATCTGAAAAATTAAATTTACTTAGTACAAAGTCAGTATATTCTGATTTATCAACGGGAGAGAACTCTCCCACCCGAGTTCCGCAGTCTAGCCTATGAGCGTCTGCAACACCAGGAGGCCGATTCTCGATTTACACGCCTATGTCTATCGCCAGACCTCAAGTCTGTGGATTGAATGCTGTTAAAAATTGTCTGGTGATCACTAAATTGTGTATTCTGGGCGGTAGTAGACTTCAAATTCCCCGCTTTTGTTATTGTCTATGAATGTCACACAGTGATGTTAACAAATAACGTTCCGTTTTCTCTTGGGTATTACCGGTTTTCTCAAATATTAGCACCAATAAAATCGATTAGCAATTTTCTACGTATTTTACCTTAATAATAATATCAAAATAATACTAACGTATTGAGAATACATTCAATTTTTATAATAAGTTGTTATTGGGGGCGCAAACTATCATATTAAATAAAAATATTAACTTTTAAATGAAGGAAATAAGTAAGCAGTATGCGTGTAGACGGAATATTTACTTTGCATTAAAAAAAACAAGTAAACAAGACAAATGTCTTCTCTTAGAGAACTTTATTTATCGTAAATATTTCAATTTATTCAAACAAAATAATGAAATTAGAACCAGCTAACGGAAAATAACAATCCAATGAAATCTTGAAAGAAATGGAAAGAGCAGCGTAAGCTTCCAATGTGCAAATACATCGTTTGCTAGACTATTATTATTTATTATTATGCTGAACTTGGAGTAGCGTATTCTTCCGATGTGCAAATACACCGTTTGCTAGACTATGCTGAACTTGGTGTCGTCCTAAAGGTCCCAAAACTCGGAGCGAGAAGAGAAAAGTAAGTAATACTTATCATGCAATGTCTTGTCGAATTATTCAAATTTTGTTACTAGTCTCAACTAATCCGTTTTTCTTTATAGATTTATCAAGACAAGAGGGTTTGAAAGACAAGAATTAGAAATCGTCAGCGATGAATTGATCAGCTGGAGCTATGCGTGGAGGTTTCCCCGAACTAGTTATAAAGGAAGATGAGAAACTCAAGAGCCAAAAGTAATTTTTAGAGGCCAGTATATTAGAATACCTACCTGTCTCCTAAGTGATGTTCTAAAAGTAGGTACTTACCTACTATGCACAGACATAGTAGTATTAACAAAAACAAAAAACCACGAGTGCCTGTACTTTGTGTGCCAAAAGATACAAGATTTCTTCGTTCAAACTTCAATGTGGTGTTAATTAGTCCAAATCCTTGACATCACAGTAGGTGTCAGGAGAGTGGCAGGCTAGGTTTTATATAAACACAGGCACATGCCTGTCTGTGGTACTATGACTATATTAATACTTACCTTTTATTATTTATAATGCAAAATTGTTGTCACTCTCTGTGAATGCTACTGTGGTGGGTCCCTTCGAGACAGTCAGTGGTTAATCTACAACTGCTACTAGTCTAGCCTAGAACAACAGCAATTTATCATGTACCTAATGCATTTTTTTATATGTTTCAATTGCAATATGTTAATATGATATCTTTTATGTCATACATATTGCAACAGTTGGTCGGAACGGAGAGACAGATGTTGTGTTACTTATTGTAATGTTTTATAATTTCGGTTTGAACAATACCATAGGCTGTAAAAAGGACTACTTATACACCAGAATCACAAAAATGAAGCTAACTTCAACATCATCCTAACATGTAGTTCCTGTATCCCAACTTTAAAGCGGCAACAGAAATAGAATTCATCTTTCAACTGTCAACCTGTAATGGTTCTTTAGTGACTGTGCTATTTCTTAGTTGTTAGTAGTTCTAAAATAGGATTATTAATCTCAGTTAGTAAAATGAAAAGTGCAACTGTCGCTGATACAAAAAGGGTGACCCGCTACCATAGTGATGTTCGGCTATCAATAGACTTCGACATTTTATACACTTTACATTAACTGAATGCTTTAACTGCTGTGTGCTGTCATTAAATGCACTAATTAAATGTCATTTTACTGACTGAAATTGATAATCATACATAGTATAGTTGTAATTCTCAAATTAAAAGGGTTAATTAATAAAACTTATTATATTAATGAAATTAACTTTCATTTATTCCTTGAATAAAACACTTAACACATTCTTGTTAATATTCTACTGCATGTTATGTGGCTCTGTGACCTGCAAGTGGTGGACCTGTTGACGGAGGAATGTGATTCTAGATAAGATGGCCAGACTGATAATTAGTGGCTATTAATAAATTTGTTCTGTGACCAGCATCACTTGTCTTTAACATGACAAGGTGTCATCATTCAGGTTTGTTGGTGGGTCCTTCCTCATAGTCTTGTTGAAGTGTAAGACACCATAGCCTTAGGGCATATCCATTATCTCCTGAAATAAATAATCACCATTTATTTGTTATTAAGTAAGATGGAAATTTTGTGTTGTTAAAAGAGGTAAGGAGTTAAATTTAAAGCAGACTCAACTAACAATCACTGCAGTAAGTATCCTAGACCTACGCTTCTACCACCACTGGACCACGTTGTGACATTCATTTGTGAGCGTTTTCTATCTTCAGAAGGCATGTATAGACTTTGATCCCGGTCGCCTTTAAAATGGCAGTTGTTAAGCCACAGTGAAGACCATAATGCTTTAAAAATGTCAACAACGGACAGTGACAACCCTCACCTGCATAAATTACCACATAGCTCACCACCTATTACGTGGGACAAATACTATAAGGTGAAGTTAGTATGCCCTTGCTGGCCCTTTTGGAGATAAAAGAAGTGATAAAATATAACTAACCGATTATGTGGTATTGCCTGTGGCTTCTTATTGCTTCATTAGCGTCAATGCATTGGAGCTATTAGAAATGTGGTAAGGTAAACATTGCAGCTTCCGGCAAACCGTGCATAAACATTCAGGATTTTTTATTTTGAGCCATAGATCTGAAAGCAAATGACAAGTGAATAAGGCAAGTTCTATATATGAAACAGTTCATTTAGTTGTAGATATTTATTCATCAATGCCTTACACATACTAATACTGTATTAGTATGTATCATATTGCATATTGACCCAGTACTAAGGATATTAGCGTACACAGCGCCTATAAAAGAGTAGAAGACTGTCAAGATAGTAGAATAAAGGACATATCGATATAATGTTATCAACAGTATGTTCTAGTGTCTGTATTGAATAGACCGGGCTTTGAATAGAGTAGAAGACTGCCAAGACAGAGGAATATACTTACCTAAGTCAGACGAATCGAAATTACGTTAACATGTTCTACGATGTTTATACCGGGCTTTTGATTGTAATAGTAGACTGTCAAGACAGTGGACTAAAAACATATTGATACATGTAATGGTGATATGTTATCAACAGTACCTATGTTCTACTGTCTGTATAGATAGACCAAACCCCGATTATACTAGACTGTGGCGTAAATACTTGCCTTGAACTTCACAAAGTTGTATAGCATATTCGTAAATTAACATCGAGTAAATCAAACTCCTCTACTCTCCACGTAATGCACCTCCAGCTCCGTGGCGTTTCATTTTCAGTGATTGTATATTGTTATTGTATTTCACTTCACAGTCGTTTGAAAATTAACTTTGAACTAGGTAAACTATAAACTTAAAACTAGTGACAACAGAAGTGTGGGATTACAGATAAAATACCATACGACTTAGGAAATACGTGTGATCTGTACCATGCGACGTAATCCGGGTGAAAATAGCCAGACAATTGTCGCCCACGACTCTCCGAGAATAGACAAAACGGCATATCAAGAGAAAGATGACATTTATCGCGGAAATTGTCGGCTACGGATTCAATCCGGGTGGCGGAGAATTGGGGTCCAGAGATGCTACACTCGCGCTGCCAATCCCTTGAAGAACCCCATACTATAGGCGTTTGTAAAAACCGAGACAGGGAGTTAGTTCTAAGTGTATCCGGAAGAAAGCCCTTATCGGACCTTACCCGGCTGCAATGTGTAAGAATAAACACCTTTATAATTTACAAATACGTCAGTTGGCTGGAGCATTACATGATTATTTTACTTTACACCATGCAAATTAAGAAATATATATTAGAAAATAGGTATAGCAAAATCAAAATAACGCGCAACAAAATTAATTTCGTGTCGCCGTGATTGAACCGACCGACCTCTAATGCTGTTGAACAAACTTGCCTGAATTATCTATGTAATTGTATGATATATTTCTATGGGATGCGGCCCCGGGGTCATAATTTCACGTTGGCAACGCCGCGGGCAACAGCTAGTATTAAATATTTATAGCACGTATAGTAACAACAGAAGGGTTGGCTGCGAGTTTCGTGTGCTTTTTAAACGCAAATGAAAAACACGAATAAAGTAGTAAAAGACGTAACTGAAATGGAGAATATGAATGTAGTGGATAATATAGGAAGAGGTGAGCAACTTTCTGTGTTGTGCACCGAGCACTAGACAGTATGTGGCATATTTCAACGTCGATCTAGACCACTAAATGAAAAGAAGAAATGAAAGACATGAAAAAGACCTCAGAACGGAAACATAACTGTACCTAATGGTAACTTTCGGTGTTGAGCACCGTAGTCATTTCAACGTCTACCTGGGCTCATGTTCAATAATGAGTACGTTAATGAGCTTTCACTGTGTGGTTTTCTAAATCTGGATATCAGGTTCCCTTTAGTAATTAATAGAACCAGTATCTCTTAATGACCGAAAAGGACTAACAGGTAATTGTTTGAGTTTATTATGATAATTTGTTAAGTGATATTATTTGAATATAAATAGATGTACGATTTTCATACTGCTTCAGTCCCAGACTGTCATTGATACTGTCAGTACAGAGCAACAAAAACTCTAGAAGATGCACGCCAACAACAAAACTAAGTCGGAAGTGTGGCCCCCCATGGTGGCGGGAGCTAGATACAAACATAAATCGGAAAGAAAGGTAAGCAAGTTTTTATTATTTCGCATATTTAGTAAAAAGAATATTTCTGATCGCCTATTATCATAATTTTTGCATAAATACTTATGACATATTATTGTTTAATATACTTAAGACTATTTCTTTGTTACAGGTTTTAGACTGGTTGGAGACGAACGAAAAGTACTTCGGGTGCGCACCGATCACAGATTCGGAGTACGTGGAGGGACCTTGTCTGGTCTATCCAGACCCGCCGGAATATGTCATTCCGATAATTCCGGTGGTGTACGCCCAGGAGAACTTTGGGTGTAAGAGGCTCCCGTACACGCGCCGGCTGTGGTCGAAACCTAAGAGCCTCTGGCTGCTGCCTCCTGCATACGTAGGCAAGTTTTCGATCCTTAATCACGATAATTCTTTATCAATAAAGCTTTTTCCCGTGACTGTATAGAGGTGCAATGTAAATTGTACAATAAAGCATGATCGATCGATGACAAAGACTGCCCAATATGGTGAAATTTTCTGAAACTATATTCCGTGTATTTGTTATTCTATTGAATGAAGATTAATGACCAGATTTGTGTTCATAACTATATTTTTTTATTACAGAGCAACTACTGCGGGACCATTGAAGCGTGCCCAGACATGCCCAGAGACCCACCTACCTTCTACTCCACAAGACGCAATAGTTCGTGGAATAGGCCTATTGGGGACACCACGTTAAAAAAAACGCGCCGAGCACACTACCTCACAGGTGGCGTGGAAACGTGTGCAAACTAAAAATCTTGAGAACTTGCCGGCGTCAGATTCTGTTCGCGTACCTGCTTTCCATGGTAACGTTTTCCCGAGATAAAAATTATTATTGTTAATAGCTGACCCGCGCAAATTCGTTTGCGTCACATGAGAGTGAGAAGTAAAGAGGTGAAGTATCGTGTGCGAGTTTTATCTTCAGTTGACTGGCTACCACTGCAGATCACGTTTAGGTACTCTCGTCGTGTCGCTCATACCTATTTTAAAACTTATTAAGAGGGTTATTGTAAACCGGAGATAGGCATAAGCTGTTTTTGCCCCTTTTTTATAACTTTTAGAGAGAAACAATTTTGTAATACACACTTTTTACGTAACTTTAACCTTTTACGCAGCGTACGCAATGGAAGCTCTCAAAATTCAGAAATTTTCCCCGTTCTCGAAACATTATTCATGGCTGCTTTGCTCTTATTCGTCTTTGCGTTAGCGTGATGTTTTATATCCATTAGCCAACCTCAATAAATTAAACTGTAAAATAATTTTTGAGTTAGGTTATTGTGAGCGAACCTTGAAAGATAGACATAATTATTATGCTGTCGCGGACTAAGTTTACAACTTTTTTAGAGAAATAATTTAGTAATACTAAATTTTTACGTAACTTTAACCATATACGCAGCGTACGCCTCGGAAGCTCTCAGGCAGAAAATAATGTTTCCCGAATTTTGATACCTTCTTGATTACTGCTCAGCTCCTTTTCGTCTTAGCGTGATGTTATATAGCCTAAAGCCATCCTTAATAAATTGACTATCAAACTATAAAATAATTTTCGAAATCCAACCAGAAGTTTCTAAGATCCTAGCGTTCAAACAAACAAAAAAACCTCTTCAGCTTTATTAATATTAAATTAGTATATTGTATCTAATATGAGCCGTATCCGTTCAGCTGTTAGAGCGCAATTGAGTATAAAACTTTTTCACAAACTTTTACATGTTAGGTACAAATTTTGTTGTGCACTAAGTTTGTGAGTGTGGTTGTTTGTTACTTTTTTACGCTCTAATAACTGAATGGATCTGGCGGAAATCTGTTATAGTATAGGATCTGGAATAACAAATATTTTTTATCTCGGGAATAAGTGTCCATGGGAAGCAGGATCGGGAACAAACTCTCACACGGGCGGAGCCGCGGTTGCCATCTAGCAAAAACTAACAGCGGTAGGTGTTAGTTTTTTCAAACGCTATTGTTACCTAGGTGTAGCTTTCCTGAAGGTGCTTAGGTACCTGACACTGAGTGACAAAATGAACTAAAGGTACGTAGGTACTTAAGTTTTAACCTGTTAGGGCTTATAGCGCCTAATAAAACAATTACAGCAATACCTGCTTGCTTGATGTCCAACTGTCTGTCTGTCCACAGAAATCAGAAAAATCTTTTTTTTGATATCTGTGGTCTGTCCGTTACGACGAGGCTGTATCTCTGCAACCGTGATACCTATATTTCTGTTGCGGCTATAACTAAAATCAGAAATATTTTTAATAATGGTTTACTTTTTTTATAATGATAACATTCAATAGGTATTTACATTATTACCTACTATCAGATTAAACCTAAATAAGGCCCTCGTGTCTTTGTGCCCAAAACACTAGCTGCATTCCTCCTTTGAATGCCTATTCGCTGAGAGAGAATCTACTTGTGTTGTATGGTCTAAACTTTTGATGTGTAAGGTGCGGTGAGGTAGGTGGTGACAGAAGGAGTTACAAAGGACCTAACATGTAAAATGCACCTTCTTGGAAAACTTTCATTACCTACAAATCACCTTCTAAATCCACTTGTGAGTATAGCAGCCTATGAACGTTTGCAATACCAGAGGCGCCACTCTCGCGCTGCCGACCCTGTAAAAACCTTCTAAGACCTGACTACGGACGGACCTGACTACGGAACCCTATTTAGTTCGTGGCACGCCTCATGCTCAATCGTGTTTATTATTATTAAGTTGACCACTGAAGTGATGTTTTAGAACGAAACAATTCGTACCTATATTCCTCGGATTATAAGCTCAAATTGTTCCAAGTATCATTCAAATCGCTTCAGTAGTTTCAGCGTGATACTTTTTCGGGATACAGGCAGACAGACAGATAGATATAATAGATTTAAATTACATTTTCGACTTTAGTATCGATTAGAGAACGACCTACAATTAAAATTTTCAAAATATCTTCCATGTACAGACTCTCGACACTCAACAGTTTTAATACAAGTATAGATCGGGTATACCGTCATAATACCAGAAATTATAATGCCTTAACTCAAAATATCGTAGCCCAAAATACCCGAAATCGAAATATCAATATTCAAAAGGCAAATATTTATAATATAAATAATTTAAAATGCCTTACGGCCGAATAACCGAAACCCAAAATATAAATTTCTCAAATACCTTATCCTAAAATGTTCAAACACAAAATACCTTTTTTTTTAACATTATTTAAATCCTACATGGATGCTATATATCTGTGAATGGTTAACACCCCGACTCAGAGTATCCCGACTCGGATAGGTTAGGTTAGAAGACTAAGGCGGGAGCGAAGCGAAGCGGAGCTCCCGGCTTAGCCTTCGTGGTTATTTTTTTTTGATTTTTCGTTAGCCCACTGTAGTACTTTTGTAACTCTGAATCAAAGTGTCTAACATGAGCTAAATCCTACATGGATACTATGCCGGACTCCTACCGACTAAAAACCACACGTATCCTACATAACAGCCTGCAGTTGGGAGCCCCGGGTAAGCCCTCAGAAGGATACCCAAGGACCAACAGACCTAGGGCTACAACTGCGACTTCACTTAGGTGGGGGGGGGGGGGGGGGGGGGAAATAAGTTAAAGCCAAATAACAAAACGTGTGAGTGACAGTGACACATTGTATTCTATTTTCGGTATTTTAAATTAAGGACATTTGAAAATTTGTATTTTGAATTCTGATATAATGTATATTGGAATTTTAAATTTAGACATTTTGCGGTAAGGCGTACTGAAATAAGGTATTTTGAATGTTAAGGTATTTCGAATTCGGGTATTTTGGTCTAATGCATTTTAAGTAAAGGCATTTTGATTTCTGGTATTTTAATATATAACCATAGATCGCGATCTGTAATAAAACGTTTCAGTGTAATATAGTTAATACTTCAAATAGCCGTGGGTAGGATTGTCAAAATGCTTCCTACTTATTACGTGGGACAAAAAGACTATTATGAGAATTGTGGGAATATACTATGCGTCTGCCTATTCCTTCGGGAGTAAAGGCGTGACTATAAAGTCACGCTTTTACTCCCGACTTTACAATCCTACATACATACATGCATAAGTATGTGTGTAGGATTGTCACGCAAGAAATACCTTAGCGGACATTACAAGCAGGTGCTTATGATGCTTTTTAAACCTAATAATTTACACATATTCAAATAACTAAATAATTACCTACCTACAGAGATTCCTACTCTACCACTACAAAACTCTCAAGTAGTTCTTTAGATATCGCAGTCAAGTACTGACAAGTATGGGGTTCTTTAGAAGGTTTTTATAGGGAAGCAGTGCGAGTGTAGAGTTTCTGGTGATAGGTACAGACGTTAATAATATGTTATGGTTAAAACTTTAGGAAGCTATAATGTTCAACACAATAATACCTATGTACTTATTACTGTATCTACCTATTGCTTAAAGCTCATGAAGGACAGATGGATAAAAGACGCTCACTGGAGTCTCATGATTAGGGTTCTTGCCTTTTGAGTACTAAACCCTAACCGTTAGATCAAACTACAGGTAGGAAGGCACCTAGGCTTTTAGAAATTTTAGAGCTTTTGATTGTTTGCTAACAACTGAACAGTTTATGACTTTAACTAATTTAAGAAGAATATAGGTTTGCTTTTGAAGTACCTAAGTAATAATGAACGGCAAAAAGTAAAGGACTACAAAAAAACAATAGAAACATAAAAAAACATATGAATGCGCCATGCAAAAAGAACGATAAAGTAAAAAAAAATTAAAACAGCTGTTTTCTATGAAGGGCTATCTATGAGAGCTTTAAATAAAGCACTTATATCTGGGGTAGGCAAATCTAGAACTTTAACCCTAGATTATTTAAAACATCGGTAGGTCTGGTGAATTGACAACGGAATAATATAATAATATAATAATAAATACTTTATTTCCACAAAATGATGAATTTACATTATATGTGAATCCCCTGGCCCCTGAACTAGTGTAAACTGTATCTCAGGGACCAGTGTCTTTGCCTATTTATTACAACATGTATAATATAATAGTTTATTTAACAACTGCGTAAGTATTTAAAAAGAAACTTAAAAGGCAGGCGAAATTTACCGAATGAGCGGATATAATTATTTTTATTATCCTCCGGAAACGGTCAATGGGACTTGACAAATCTCATGTGTACTCATACGTCGATGCACACATAGGTTCGTGCAAAGAAAGCGCACACACTTGAAGCTACTTCCTTACGATCTGACAGCAAATAGAAAAGAAACGGAACTCTTACCAGGATCTCTTCTTTGTCTGTCTTTCCGTCCGTCGGTCTGTCAAGAACCTTTATCTCTTTTATCGATTGCCAGAAATTATTACGAAAAACTTAATCCAAAAATAAAAAATTCTAATTAAAGTTCAAAATTTTTCAATTCCGAAATCGACTGTCAGAATGCTGAATTTTAACCAAATCATAAAAAAAATCAAATTTATTATTTATAATCCGAAGCAAGTTCTGGGTACCTATAAACGCCCACCGAGGTTCCGTATAGCCGCCTGTTCGTCCCTCCGTCTGTCTGCCATAACCCATTATCTCGTGAATGCGTGGAGTTTTCAATGGATTGAAAATGAATAAGGTAGTACGTAGCTAACTTGCGATCACGTAGAACTATGAAATTTAGCAAGTATCTAATATTTTCTTTTACAACAAATTTAATATACAATCCAAAAACTGAACATTTGTAAGTAATTAAATCATCTTTACAGTAGGTACGTAGGAAGGTTCTTAATGAAAAACTACGAGATTTGATTTCTGAACTTCAGTTAAACACTTTTAGACAAGAAACCCTATTTATTTTGATTCCTTTGATAGTGTCGAAAAACCGACACTTTTTGAAGACAAAACCAGATGTAACTTCTTTCTGTGATACTTTAAAAGTTTAATTTTCATACAACTTAAAGGGACCTTCACGCGTTTACGAGATATAGAGTCTTGACAGACAGATGGATGGAAGGACGCAACAACATTGCTATCCTATAAGTGCTCCGTTTTCTAGTATGAGATACGATGCGGAACCCTTAATACACTTGTCTAACATTTAAACGCCTTGTAAAACTGCAGGTTGCTAGCTCGTAAGTGCTCACTGCTAGAAAGCCGCTTTGACTAGGGTTGGTCCTCAGGTGGGTGACCTAAGTGAGGTGATTTTTCACAAATTGTTTGTTTTTGTTGCAGCTATGGGAACAGACCAGGTATATTTGTATACTATTAGACTTTTTAATAAACCATTCATAATACATAGAAACGATACTCTTGAGGCAAATATTTATGGAGCACACAAATGATTGTTCCGTGATGAGAATCGAAACCATGACCAGCTATCAGCAGTCGCGCTATAGGTAACTATTACTAATATACCAACGACCCTAATCAACCGTCAAATTGGGATAGAAAGTAATAATACGTCAAATTAGATTTTTCACAAATATATTAAAAAGAAAGTCTGACAGTTGTCTACTGCTATAACAATAATCGAGTTCGGTGAAAACATCATTTGGTATGTGAACTGATAGTGCACTCATTTGGTACATCTATTAATACAGTCATACATACAGTAGAGTATTCGCAGTAAAAATCACAAAATCCATCATTATTATAATAAAATTAGTTAGGTAGTTAGGTACTACCCAATATAACTAATAGCTATGTATTCAAAAACTCACTTAACAGTTAAAAAACAAAGTATTATTTTATTGGTTTTACTAACTTTACATAACTGACAAAAAACCTCTGGTAAATAATTGAATAAACCTAAAATATTACAAAAATAAATCACAAACTTATTTTAGAAGAAACCATATATTTACAATAATTAAGTTAAACTAAACTAAAACTATCTAAAATGAAAATAAAAAAACTATTATAACTTATTTCTACGCCTACCTAAACAATACAGATAATAATATATAAAGACTTAATAATGACTATTCAAATTTCATTTAGTACCTTCACTGGTCTAATTATTGCCAAATAAGTAATAAAAAGTACCAATTTAATATTTTATACATAATAGCAAAATTCTTAGTTATTATTATTATAAGTACCTATACTTTTATACTTTAATGTTCAGAAATAAGTCCACTTTAAATTATAGCTATGCCCTCAACATGGTTACATAACGTCCAGTCCAAAATACTTTAAAACTTTATGGGTGGTAATGAATTTACTAAGATGACACCGAGATGCTCGCAGTTTTTTGCTATGGGTGTTGTAGCATTATGGTCTTTTCTAGTTAAACCGTTTTGACAGTGACTGCAAGAATATAGCATGTTTCCAAAGTGTAGACACATGTGCCGGCGCAGGTCTGAATTATAATTAAAACTTTTGGGACACAGTGTGCATTTAAATCGTTTATTTTCATTGTGTCTCAAGATGTGATGCTTACAATAATGTAGAAGTAACAGGAAACCGTTATCGATATATAGTACCTACACTTATACGGTTTTTCACCAGAGCGATAAACATTGTTGTGCTGTGTAAGATAGCAAACTTTGTCATATGTATATCTTGTCGCACTTTAAGCATTTATGCACTGCTGTGTTTACTGCTGCTTTTATTTAGTTACGGCCAGCTAGCGGTGTACTCCGCAATAATTGAACTGTTCCTGCCTGTGCCCCTAAAATAATGACATTATCACATTGTAGTGTTTCACCCTGCATAGTAATGATGAAAGAGTGCTTTCTTGTTTGGTTTTGCTCGCCATTGCAGAGATTCTCCTCAGCCATCTTTCTATCTGTTATGGCATAATTATGATCTACAGTTGGCGTATATTTGTCAACAATGTTCACTTGCTTGGCCGTTGGGTTATTAGCTGTAGGTAGATTGTTTATGGCCATATAAGGTTCCGATGACAAGGGTACCGGGCCGGCAACTGTGTGAACTTGACACACAACTGAGCCGAAGAGAAGCTCACATATGTCGCATTGCTTTGGGGATTCTGGTGGCTCTTGCGCATGATAGACATGTATGCTGTCGGGGTAGTCTTGTTGGTGACTCTGATTCCAATAGATCTGGTCGCAATTTTCTTCGAATCCAGGGTGGACGTAATTTTGAACGCAGTGTGTCTCCGGTGCACAGTCATGTGCTGGCTTAGCATCGTGGCATGGCGAAGATGCAGCGCAGTCGCTGTGCGCTGCGGCGAGGATCCATTTCGCACCACCTTCAGTTGTCATGTTGCACCGTATTTCACAACAAATTGTCTTTACGATGAAAAGCGCAATAAAGTCGCGGTCCAATCACACACTTGAAATTGTCGTGTTCTTTAGTGTCGCCACTCGTCACCCAAAATATCACTCGGCACAAAGTTCATGTAAGATATGATTATGGAAACTTATTGTATTGTCACTGAACACTGCATAAAAGAAAATTCACTGCATAAAAGAAAATTATATTTCAAATATGTGATTACGAAAGGCACTATCAAAAGGCGAGTGCAGAGCGTTTATTGGAAACTAAACCAAACAGCCGCCTTCCCGAAGTGATCCCTAGGATTTCGTAGGTATGTGCGAGCGAGACCGGCGCGACGCCATGAGGTGATCGCTCCTTCGTCCGGTAGTTTTTCTGTAGTGCGAGCGAGACGAACGCGCCGGGGGTGCAGCATGGACGCGCGGGGCCAGGACTGATAGCACCCACATTTACAATATGGCTGGCCACTAAGATGACATTTTCTAAATTTTAACTCTTTTCATTTATGTAATGAACATTGAATTGTTTTCTTCATATTTAAGGCCAGGTCAAAGGTACCCTTAATATGAAGCATGTATGAAAGCACTTATGAAAGTAGAAATTGCGAAAGTGATATGTCACGATCGTAGCACGTGGAAAACCAATAGTCTTTGCCTACCACGTTGGAAAACAGGCGTGATGTTATGTATGTATGTACTTCATATTTCAAGCATTTGGTCTGTGGTCATCAACATAATTACAAAGAAGTCTGTCTGTCTGTATACCGAATAAGTATCACGCTGAAACTACTGAATCGATATGAATGAAACTTAGTAGGTATAATCAGAGCTTATAATCGAGGAAGGTTCTTAGATACTTTATAACCCGATATTTTGCGCGGTTCCTATAGGTGAGGGAATGAAAGATAAAACGGTTTTTTAGTTGTAACTTCTCAATGCATGCTCAGATTTAAAAAAAAATCCGGTGTTTTAGAGGAAGTATTTTAACGATTGTTTTACACAAGTTTCAATGTTGAGGGTTTTGTATTTCAGGAATTAGAGACATCTCAACTTTAAAACCTAATATTCAAGGATTCCTTTGAACGTGAAGATAAATTTAAACTGGCGGGCGTGTTGGCATAATCATAAAAAAGCTTAATGATTAAGGCTATTGTAAAATAATCTAGTCCGTGCCGAAGGCGTGGACTGGATTGTTTAAGAACGGACTTACTCTGCTCTTTTATGATTAAGCAAACAGGGCAGTGTCATACGCTCCCACGAGTCTGTTGAAACAATACCTGTCCTGTCCTATCATACACCTTATGCGGCGTAAACGTAGTGGCGCGGGTCAGCTAGTTTTATTATATGTATAGATGCGAAAGTAACTCGTCTGTCTGTTACGTTTTCACGCCTAAACTGCTACGCTACGCTTTGTTGATTATGCGTAACGTTTGCCTACATTGTGATGTCACGTCACACTAAAGCGAATGTAAGTAGCAATTAATGGTGATCATTATTATAGAAACAAGATAACATTTATTTATGAATAAATTTATCTATGAAATAAAGATTTTCGGTACCTTCTTGTTCCCCTTCGTTTCGATTGGGTTACACCTATGGCGACCACGATTTCACGATCTTGCGACAAACCTTTATCTATGCAAATAAATAAAATTGGAGTGTCTGTTTGTAATATTAAAATAACCGCTTTCTACTACATGCATATGAATGTATATACGTTACACATACCAGAATAAATATTTAAAAAAAAATTGTCTGTCTGTTTGTTCCGGCTACTCTCTTGAACGGCTGGACCGTTTTGGACGGGTTTTTACTGGCAGATAGCTTATGTAATAAAGATTAACTTAGGCTACTTATTTAAGAAAAATTCTTTTATTAAAATAAGATGCCAAAAACAAAATAACTAAATAAACTAAATTTTTGATATTACATTCCACGCGGACGAAGTCGCGGGCACAGCTAGTTTAATAATAAAATAGGCGGTTTTCAATACAATATGAGTTAACGCGTGAGAGTTTAAAATTATCCCCAACGGATTAGGGCGGATTGGACCTAAATCCGAGTAAGAATAGTCTCAGATCCAATCGATAATCGTCTGAGAAAAGGCCAGGTCAAGAGTACCCTTAACCGAAGAGCATGTATGAAGACACTTATTAAAGTTGAAAAAGCGAAAGTTGTTTGCCAGGATCATAGCAAGCGGAAAGTCATAGTCTCTGCCTACCCCGTTGGGAGACAGGCGTGATGTTATGTATGTATGTAACAATAGTCTTAGGCACTCCCATTTTGGTCAAATCCGCCCTAAGTAAGACATGTTTAAGTACCAGAGAATAACTTGTAGAAAAGTACCTAGTATAATTCAGTATGGTTACCATAGTTACGTTGTGCTTATTAGTTGTTGCCAAAATGGAAAATCACACTACTTTTAGAATAAATAGCTACAAGTTCTTTCTAATAATAATTATAGCTAGTCTTACTCCGATTTTGTTCAAATTCGCCCTTAGGGATGCAATCGCGGCAAGAATCGGTCAACTCAGTTCGGTAACTACCAACAGCATAATAATGTATGTAGGTTTCTAGACGAGTACATCGGTGACGTGAAACGCCTTAACCCATTGCTATTAAATTTACTTGAAATGACATCTTTTCGCAGAGGCATTTGGTTGTCGACATTTTGTGACAATTAGGTATACTGATACTGAATAACAAACTAGGTAGGTATACCTACCTGATAGCTTTATCAACAAAAAACCAACAGCGGCAGATAAGATGCCTATAGGAGTAGGTAATAAACTTAAACCTTCTCTTAAGAATAAAAAAAAAACATTCCTGCTTGAGTGGTAAATATAGTGAATGACACAAAAAGAAAAGGCCAAAATAAATAATAGTTAGGTCCTATTCATTTTATTTAATTTAGGTAGGTCCGGTAACTCAGGTACCGTTATAAAATAAACAGCAGTTTTATGAACATGGCAGGTTTTGCAAATTACAAAAAACAAAACGAAACAAAGAGGTAAGTTGTGTACAAGGGAGCCGGCTTTATGATAAAAAAACATTGCCTATTAATAGATCTCAATGTAAAAAAATATATTTATTTTTATCGTCTTCTCTAAAACCAATAATAAGATCTTGCTTGAAAACAAAATGCTTTCTGATATTATTGTGACAAACAAAGAAGCCGCAGATAAGCTTGTCTGCGACCTTTAAAACAGATAATTCTAGAACCTTCGCTTTAGGCTTTTTAAAGCATACATAGGTAGTGATATAACAATAGATTTAAGACAGGTAGAATTATTTTCCTCAGAGTATGAAACTATGAATTACATTGAAATATATGTAAGTATTTCTGAGCTTATTAACAAGAGTTTTTTTCCATGAGATCCTTGTACGACTTTCTATATATTTTACATAATATTTTGATTATGTTGCTATTTAGATAATAATGATAATGATTAGTTTATTGTGGAAACATAGGTAAGTACATATAAGTTCTTATTAAGTAGGTTTTTAGGTAGGTATTTAGGTACAACATAATACAACAAATACAATATTTTTATTATAAAATAAGAATCTATGTCAAATAGTTAATTAGTTATATAAAATTTTAATGTCAATCGAGATAATATCACGTATATTATTATCACAACAATCAAATAAACATGCAATACCTACACCAAGAATATTTATCAACTAGCTGAGCCCGCAACTTCGTTTACGTCACATAAGGTGTATGAAAGGAAAGGTATTTCTTAATCAGAGTCATCAAGCAGCGTCTGAAACTGCCCTGTTTGCTTAATCATAAAAGAGCTTAATGATTAAGTCTTTTATGATTAAGCCAACACGCCAGTTTAGGTTCACTCACATTCAAAGAAACCCCTACAATTAAAATTTTCAAATTATCTGATTCTTAAAAGTGTTATAACTCTTTTATTTCTAAACCGATTTACATAAAACAAACGCTAAATGTTAACTGAAGCAAACCTCAACACAATAAAAAAACCACATTGCAATCGGTTGAGCGGTTACTGAGATTAGCGTGCACAACCGTACAGACAAACAGATATACAGACATACAGACATACAGACATACAGACAAACAGACAAAAATTCTAAAAATCATTGTTTTGGGTTCTATTGCGTTCATAAAGCCCCCCTATAATATTTTTTCTTATTTATCTTCCATGTACAGACAGCGACCTGTTACGATTTTATTATATGTATTGATTGATGATATAGAATGCTATTTATAAAAAAATACCTTATGAAACGCCTGAAGAGCTTGAGTTCTTTAATGAGTGGTCATTAAAAAATCACTAATCATGTAGTAACATTTATCAATTAGTAGTTCATTGAGCCTGTGCTTGAATTCAAATATATATAATTAATATTTTTGATTAAGTTTGGAATATTGTTAAATATTCGTGGCCCCCATACAAAAGATGCTATCGTGTAATAGTTTGGTCTTACTGGGTACTATACATAACTTGTAACAATTGTAACAATTTAACGTACACTGCTACTTCATAAAGAAATAGGCTTGGAGGAGTTAAGATTTTCATCCTTTTAAACTACAGCCTGTCTTTTTTTTTTTTTTTTTGATTAACGTGAGTGAAAATCCTCATAGGATGTTATGCCGGACTCTTACCGACTAAAAAACCTCACGCCACGCCTAACAGCCTATGGTTGAGAGCCCCGGGTAAGCCCTCAGGAAGGATGTCCCGTGACTCCCAACAGACCTACGGCCGCCAATGCGGCCTCGTAGGAAGGTTCTTAATGAAAAACTACGAGATTTGATTTCTGAACTTCAGTAAAAACTTTTAGACAAAAAACCCTATTTATTTTGATTCCTTTGATAGTGTCGAAAAACCGATACTTTTTGACGACAAAATCAGATGTAACTTCTTTATGTGATACTTTAAAAGTTTAATTTTCATACAACTTAAAGGGAGCTTCACGCGTTTACCAGATATAGAGTCTTGACAGACAGATGGATGGAAGGACGGAACAACATTGCTATCCTATAAGGGCTCCGTTTTCTAGTATGAGATACGATACGGAACCCTTAAAACACTTGACTAACATTTAAACGCCTTGTAAAACTGCATGTTGCTAGCTCGTAGTGCTCACTGCTAGAAAGCCACTTTGACTAGGGTTGGTCCTCAGGTGGGTGACCTAAGTGAGGTGATTTTTTACAAACTGTTTATTTTTGTTGCAGCTATGGGATCAGACCAGGTATATTAATATACCATTAGACTTTTTTAAAAAAACAAATAAACCATTCATAACACATGGAAACGTCCAAACTCTTGAGGCAAATATTTATGGAGCACACAAATGATTGTTCCGTGATCAGAATCGAAACCATGACCAGCTATAAGCAGTCGCGCTATAGGTACCTATTACTAATATACCAACGACCCTAATCAACCGTCAAATTGGGATAGAAAGTAATAATACGTCAAATTAGATTTTTCCCAAATCTATTAAAAACAAAGTCTGACAGTTGTCTACTGCTATAACAATAATCGAGTTCGTTGAAAACATTAAATGGTATGTGAACTGATAGTGCACTCATTCGGTACATACGGTAGGTACCTATTAATACAGTCATACATACAGTAGAGTATTCGCATTAAAAATCACAAAATCCATCATTATTATAATAAAATTAGGTAGGTAGTTACTACCCAATATAACTTATTGCTATGTATTCAAGAACTCACTTAACAGTTAAAAAACAAAGTACAATTTATTCTATTGGTTATACTAACTTTACATAACTGACAAAAAACCTCTGGTAAATAATTGAATAAACCTAAAATATTACAAAAATAAATCACAAACTTATTTTAGAAGAAACCATATATTTACAATAATTAAGTTAAGCTAAATATTTATAAAATAAATAAAATTAACGATTAAACTAAACTAAAACTACCCAAAATGAAAAAAAAAACTATTATAACTTATTTCTACGCCTACCTAAACAATACAGATAATAATATATAAAGACTTAATAATGACTATTCAAATTTCATGTAGAACCTTCACTAGTCTACTTATTGCCAAATAAGTTATAAAAAGTACCAATTTAATATTTTATACATAATAGCAAAAGTCTTAGTTATCATTATTATAAGTACCTATACTTTTATACTTTAATGTTCAGAAATAAGTCCACTTTAAATTACAGCTATGCCCTCAACATGGTTACATAACGTCCAGTCCAAAATACTTTAAAACTTTATGGGTGGTAATGAATTTACTACGGTGACACCGAGATGCTCGCAGCTTTTTGTTATGGGTGTTGTAGCATTATGGTCATACATGGTCTTTTCTAGTTAAACCTTTTTGACAGTGACTACAAGAATATAGCATGTTTGCAAAGTGTAGACACATGTGCCGGGGCAGGTCTGAATTATAATTAAAACTTTTGGGACACAGCGTGCATTTCTATCGTTTATTTTCATTGTGTCTCAAGATGTGATGCTTTAATGTAGATATATCAGAAAACCGTTTCCGGTATATAGTACACTTATACGGTTTTTCACCAGAGTGATAAACATTGTTGTGCTGTGTAAGATAGCAAACTTTGTTAAATGTATATTATCTTGTCGCACTTTAAGTATTTATGCACTGCTGTGGTTACTGCTGCTTGCATTTAGGCACGGTCAGCTAGCGGTGTACTCCGCATTAATTGAACTATTCCGGCCTGTGCCCCTAATATAACGACATTGTCACATCGTAGTGTTTCACCCTGCATAGTAAAGATGAAAGGGTGCTTTATTGTTTTGTTTTGCTCGCCATTGCTGAGATTCTCCTCAGCCATCTTTCTATCTGTTATGGCATATTTATGATCTACAGTTGGCGTATATTTGTCGACAATGTTCACTTGATTGGCCGTTGGGTTAACCGAATCTACAATAATGTAGCTACCGGTAGAGGCAGCAAGAAAACCTGGACTCTCCACGTTAGGCTGTACAATACAATTTGCAAAACTTGGCAGTGTACTGCTGACAGGTTTCACCGTCTCTACATTTATTATTTTTACTACTTCAGGTGGTTCACCAAACGTAGCTGGATTAGATATTGGTAGATTGTTGATGGCCATGTAAGGTTCCGTAGAGCACGGGTCGTATGTGGTCGGGCCGGCAACTGTGTGAACTTGACACACAACAGAGCCGAAGACAAGCTCACATATGTCACACTGCTTTGGGGATTCTGGTGGGGTTACTTGATAAAATGGAGTCGACGATGGCTCCTGCACATGACAGACATGTATGCTGTCGGGGTAGTTTTGATGGTGACCCTGATCCCAATAGATCTGGTCGCAATCTTCTTCGAATCCAGGGTGGACGTAGTTTTCAGCGAAGTGTGTCTCCGATGCACAGTTATGCGCTGGCTTAGCATCGTGGCGTGGCGAGGATGCACCGCGGTCGCTGTGCGCTGCGGCGAGGCACCATTTCGCACCACCATCAGTCGTCATGTTGCACCGTGCTTCACAACAAATTGTCTTTACGATAAAAAGCGCACTTATTCTATGTATCAAAAAAAGTCGCGGTCCACTCACACACTTGTAATTGTCGTGTTCCTTTGTGTCACCCAAAAGATCACTCGGCACAAAGTTTATGTAAGAAATGATAAGGAAACTTATTGTCACTAAACGCTGTATAAAAGAAAATTATATTTACAATATGTGATCACGTGTGGCATGAAAAGCACTATCAAAAGGTAAGTCGTAAGCGCGCGTCCGGACGGTGCGTTCTCTACGAGCGATTATTGGAAACTAAACAGCCGCCTTCCCGAAGTGGTACCCATGCTTTGGCAGGTATGTGCGAGTGAGACCGGCGCGCCGCCATGAGGTGATCGCCATGAGGTAGTTTGTCTGTAGTGCGAGCGAAACGAATGCGCCGGGGGTGCAGCAGCGACGCGCGGGGCCAGGGCTGATAGCACCGCACCCACCCTGACAATATGGGCAGCCACTAAGATGACATTTTCTTGAACGAGCCTCTTACCACAAAATAACAATAGATACTATTGTTAAGTAGGTACCTATATTAATTTTAAGTAGGTATTCAAATAATTTAAAGAACTCCTATAATTAAATTTTTGCTAATTTTCACTAAATCATTTGTAGATATCATAAACGGAACATACCTAATTAGATTTAGGTAAATTAGTCACAAGTTTCAATGTTGATGTCTCCAGTATTAATTGTAACGTTGGCCTTATTTGTTAATGAATTTGTCACGTACCAACCTGTTTTAGCATAATTTGTGTAATAGAATAAAAATAAATTGTAACAATATGAAAGTACCTACATGAAGGATTTTCCCTCACGTTACAAAAAAAGATGAATAACTTTTAGGGTTCCATATACGAAAGGCTAACAACGGGACCCTATTAATGAGACTACGATGTCTGTGTTCGACAGGCTGTCGGTGTCTTTGTGACGAAGCTCTATCTCAACAACTGTGATAGCCAGAAAGCTTAAAAATTTCACAAAAAAAGATGAATAACTTTTAGGGTTCCACCTAAAAGTTATTCATTTAACGTGAGAGAAAATCCTTAGGGTTCCACCGCTTTCATAAACGAAATCGTTTTTAAACGTAATGCGACGGGAATACACGCGACGAGAAACCTTTCTCTCTCTCCCTCTCTCTCTCTCTCTCTCTCTCACGTAGTATTGAATATGAACGATAAGACGCTACGAGAGTAAACGCAATGCAACGGGAACAGGTAATACTCTCTCTTATGTGGCGCAAACGAAGTTTCGTGGGTCAGTAGTATTTATGTATAAAATATTAAATTGGTACTTTTTATTACTTATTTGGCAATACTTAGACCAGTGAAGGCTCTTAATGAAATTTGAATAGTCATTATTAAGTCTTTATATATTATTATCGTATTGTATTGTTTAGGTAGGCGTAGAAATAAGTCATAATATTTTTTTTTTTTATTGTAGATAGTTTTAGTTTAGTTTAATCTTTAATTTTATTTGTATATTCTATAAATATTTAGTTTAACTTAATTATTCTAAATATATGGTTTCTTCTGAAATAAGTTCGTGATTTATTTTTGTTTTAGAGACGACGCTAATAATAAATATTATTCAGACTACCTGAGATCTATAAATAGGCATTGTTTTATACTAATATCGGTTTCGTCCCTTTGTACACCGTCGGCGCCCTACTTCTTTGTTTTGTGTAAGTTGCAAAGTCTAACATAGACAGTCCTTTGTAGAAAATGGCTGCTTTAAGTTTTTTATTTTTACCTTTTTGTTCTTTTTATTTTAATAGAAACATAAAAAGTTTGACTAAATGAATGCGCCATGACTATTGCTTTTTTGGTCCATTTCTTTTTTGTCGTTTATTATTACTAAGGTACTATACAAGCAGATAAGCTATACCTAACTTTTTTTATATTCGTTAGAGTCATAAATTTAGGTTCCAGTATTTCTAACTCCTCTTACAGCGGCCGGTAGAAATTCCTTTCTACTGTTGCCAGACAAAAAGTTATAAAATATTTTTAGTTAATAATGATAATTGCTATATTATAATAATAGCTAAAAAGATACCTATGTAGTTTTTTCTGAATTTCCGAAGTGATTTTCTGATTGCCGCTAATAAGAAAAAAAATGCCTTATTAGCCGCAACAGAAATACATAATCTGTGAAATTTTCAGCTTTCTGGCCATCACAGTTGTTGAGATAGAGCTTCGTCACAAAGACACCGACAGCTTGTCGGACACAGACATCGTAGTCTCATTAATAGGGTCCCGTTGTTAGCCTTTCGAATATGGAACCCCAAAAGTTATTCATCTTTTTTTTTAACGTGAGGAAAAATCCTTCATATAGGTACTTTGATATTGTTACAATTTATTTTTATTCTATTACACAAATTATGCTAAAACAGGTTGGTACGTGACAAATTCATTAACAAATAAGGCCAACGTTACAATTAATACTGGAGACATCAACATTGAAACTTGTGACTAATTTACCTAAATTTAATTAGGTATGTTCCGTTTATGACATCTACAAATGATTTAATGAAAATTTGCAAAAATTTAATTATAGGAGTTCTTTAAATTATTTGAATACCTACTTAAAATTAATGTAGGTACCTACTTAACAATAGTATCTATTGTTATTTTGTGGTAAGAGGCTCGTTCAAGAAAATGTCATCTTAGTGGCTGCCCATATTGTCAGGGTGGGTGCGGTGCTATCAGCCCTGGCCCCGCGCGTCGCTGCTGCACCCCCGGCGCATTCGTTTCGCTCGCACTACAGACAAACTACCTCATGGCGATCACCTCATGGCGGCGCGCCGGTCTCACTCGCACATACCTGCCAAAGCATGGGTACCACTTCGGGAAGGCGGCTGTTTAGTTTCCAATAATCGCTCGTAGAGAACGCACCGTCCGGACGCGCGCTTACGACTTACCTTTTGATAGTGCTTTTCATGCCACACGTGATCACATATTGTAAATATAATTTTCTTTTATACAGCGTTTAGTGACAATAAGTTTCCTTATCATTTCTTACATAAACTTTGTGCCGAGTGATCTTTTGGGTGACGAGTGGTGACACAAAGGAACACGACAATTACAAGTGTGTGAGTGGACCGCGACTTTTTTTGATACATAGAATAAGTGCGCTTTTTATCGTAAAGACAATTTGTTGTGAAGCACGGTGCAACATGACGACTGATGGTGGTGCGAAATGGTGCCTCGCCGCAGCGCACAGCGACCGCGGTGCATCCTCGCCACGCCACGATGCTAAGCCAGCGCATAACTGTGCATCGGAGACACACTTCGCTGAAAACTACGTCCACCCTGGATTCGAAGAAGATTGCGACCAGATCTATTGGGATCAGGGTCACCATCAAAACTACCCCGACAGCATACATGTCTGTCATGTGCAGGAGCCATCGTCGACTCCATTTTATCAAGTAACCCCACCAGAATCCCCAAAGCAGTGTGACATATGTGAGCTTGTCTTCGGCTCTGTTGTGTGTCAAGTTCACACAGTTGCCGGCCCGACCACATACGACCCGTGCTCTACGGAACCTTACATGGCCATCAACAATCTACCAATATCTAATCCAGCTACGTTTGGTGAACCACCTGAAGTAGTAAAAATAATAAATGTAGAGAGGGTGAAACCTGTCAGCAGTACACTGCCAAGTTTTGCAAATTGTATTGTACAGCCTAACGTGGAGAGTCCAGGTTTTCTTGCTGCCTCTACCGGTAGCTACATTATTGTAGATTCGGTTAACCCAACGGCCAATCAAGTGAACATTGTCGACAAATATACGCCAACTGTAGATCATAATTATGCCATAACAGATAGAAAGATGGCTGAGGAGAATCTCAGCAATGGTGAGCAAAACAAAACAATAAAGCACCCTTTCATCTTTACTATGCAGGGTGAAACACTACGATGTGACAATGTCGTTATATTAGGGGCACAGGCCGGAATAGTTCAATTAATGCGGGGTACACCGCTAGCTGACCGTGCCTAAATGCAAGCAGCAGTAACCACAGCAGTGCATAAATGCTTAAAGTGCGACAAGATAATATACATTTAACAAAGTTTGCTATCTTACACAGCACAACAATGTTTATCACTCTGGTGAAAAACCGTATAAGTGTACTATATACCGGAAACGGTTTTCTGATACGTCTACATTAAAGCATCACATCTTGAGACACAATGAAAATAAACGATAGAAATGCACACTGTGTCCCAAAAGTTTTAATTATAATTCAGACCTGCCCCGGCACATGTGTCTACACTTTGCAAACATGCTATATTCTTGCAGTCACTGTCAGAAAGGTTTAACTAGAAAAGACCATAATGCTACAACACCCATAACAAAAAACTGCGAGCATCTCGGTGTCACCGTAGTAAATTCATTTCCCCCCATAAAGTTTTAAAGTATTTTGGACTGGACATTATGTAACCATGTTGAGGGCATAGCTGTAATTTAAAGTGGACTTATTTCTGAACATTAAAGTATAAAAGTATAGGTACTTATAATAATGATAACTAAGACTTTTGCTATTATGTATAAAATATTAAATTGGTACTTTTTATAACTTATTTGGCAATAAGTAGACTAGGGAAGGTTCTAAATGAAATTTGAATAGTCATTATTAAGTCTTTATATATTATTATCTGTATTGTTTAGGTAGGCGTAGAAATAAGTTATAATAGTTTTTTATTTTCATTTTGGGTAGTTTTAGTTTAGTTTAATCGTTAATTTTATTTATTTTATAAACATTTAGTTTAACTTAATTATTGTAAATATATGGTTTCTTCTAAAATAAGTTTGTGATTTATTTTCGTAATATTTTAGGTTTATTCAATTATTTACCAGAGGTTTTTGTCAGTTATGTAAAGTTAGTAAAACCAATAGAATAAATTGTACTTTGTTTTTTAACTGTTAAGTGAGTTTTTGAATACATAGCAATAAGTTATATTGGGTAGTAACTACCTACCTAATTTTATTAAAATAATGATGGATTTTGTGATTTTTAATGCGAATACTCTACTGTATGTATGACTGTATTAATAGGTACCGTATGTAAAAAAAGAGTGCACTATCAGTTCACATACCAATTAATGTTTTCAACGAACTCGATTATTGTTATAGCAGTAGACAACTGTCAGACTTTCTTTTTAACAGATTTGGGAAAAATCTAATTTGACGTATTATTACTTTCTATCCCAATTTGACGGATGATTAGGGTCGTTGTTTCGTTTAACGTTTTTATTAGTGACCGACCGAAGTTTCGGTTTCGGTTTCGGCCAGTTTCGGCCAAAAAATCGAGTTTCGGCCGCAGTTTCGGTTTCGGCCAAAATGGGCCGAAACTTTCGGCCGGGCCGAAACTCACGTGTTCATGAATTTTGAGTGCCTAGCTCTGCTTGTGACGTGGGTCAGTTCAACCAGTTAATATGTTACTAACCGAAGATTTACAAAGGACTTCCAATCAATAGTTATAATAATACAATTTTTACGGAATCTTAAAAAGGTGATCTATGACATTACATAACCCTACCCCTTTGTTGTCGGTTTCGTTGACTTCGTTGGTCGTCTGTCTGTCTGACAGCAGACTCATGCACCGTGATAGTTAGACAGTTAAATTATTTACAGATATTGTATTTCTGTTGCCGCTATAGCTACAAATAATAAAAATAGACAAATTAATAATATTAAAGGGGGCCTCCCAAACAACATGCGTGATTTTTTGCTGATACGGAACCCTACGCGAGCTAGTCCGGCTCACTGTTGTCCAGTTTTAGTTATAGGGTGCCTTCAAATTAGAGGCGCGACGAAGCGCCGCAGTCGCGCCACAGTGACGCGCCAGACGCGCCACCACCAGTTTTCATACAATATTTAGAAGCGCCGTTGCAGCGCCACTCCCGCGCCACAACTGCGCTTCTAAAAATTGTATGAAAACTAGTGGTGGCGCATCCAGCGCACCACTGCGGCGCTTCCTCGCGCCTCTAATTTGAAGGTGCCCATATACTTCTAGAATGTAACCAAAACCAGCCGAGAGCTAATAGCAGGGCACCGTGTGGTTTTAGTCGGTAGGAGTTCGCAATAGCATCTATGAGTAATTCCACACGTAAAAGAAAGAAACTCATCTTTAGGTGGAGATATTTCTAAAATGAACTCTTGAGAAGATTTATACCGTTGATTGATGGCACTTGGTGGAACTTGCTGCACCTATTGAAAAAATAACCGGCCAAGTGCGAGATTAACTCGCACACGGCCCCTCCGTGTGCGAGTTAGTCTTAAAGCCTATTAATGAGACATGAGGCCTAGCCATCGGTCTGTCTATTAGTCACGCACGAATGTATCGCTGGAACCGTGCCAGATATAGGCCTAAAATTTTCACTGTACCAGTAGTCCTACCGACTAAAAACCACGCGTATCCTACCTAACAGCCTATGGTTGGGAGCCCCGAGTATGCCTTCGGAATGATGCAAACTACGGTCGCGTTTTTGGGGGGTTGTTCAGTCGTTATCCCGCTTCTTGAGCGGGCGTGGATGAATCTCTCACGTCATGCTAACGTCTAAAGCCTGCTTCTGTGAAGACGGTAAGCAGCCCCGTCACCGTCCTCAGGCCCCCGGTCATGGAGGCTGATAGTATAGGGCGCCGCCGCAGACTGGAACTCAGATGGCAGAGTTCTCTCCCGCTTCCTCCCCGCCGCCTCTTTTACGAGCATGATCTGCTCACAGGAAGAGGCCTATGGCCCCGCTCCCGTGCCTCCTTGGGCCATTTTAAGCAATGATGCAAGGGCCCTTGCTTCCAGGTCTCTCAACTGAGATCGTGCGATATCTCCTTATCACCCTGACAGCCGTCGCCTTCTGCAGGCTAAGCAATCTAGCCGCATTGCTGGCCATCAGGATCTCCACTTATACAGGGGCCCCGTATAGGGCCATGCTCCGCACGATCCCAAGGTACAGTCTCCTGCAGGGAGCGTTGGGTCTCCTGCTATTGGGCAACAACCGCAAGAGTGCAGCTGATGCCCCCTCCCTCAGCTATGGGACCAAACTTCGGAAGTGGTGTCCGAAGTTCCACCGGCTATCGAGTACAACCCCCAGATACGTCATCGAGAGCTCGATGCCGATGCTGACGCCCCCTATATGTAAGCTGGATCCCGCAGGTGGCGTCAGGGTTGCGTCTCGGTGCGTTGCTCACGTGCTGTAATGAGGGTGTCGTTGTAACACGTTACGCACGTACATGTTACGCGGACATCTCTGAGCAACGGACCACGCAGCATCTAATCGTAACCGATGTTCCACAGAAGCGGTTCTAAGACCGATCCCTATGGAACACCAACCGACACATCTCGCAGACTCAGCCCTGGCCAGCTCGGGTAGGTTATGGACCTCTCGGAAAGATAGGCCCGACAATTCGACGGAAGTATGGAGGCATTCCATGGTAAAAAAAGCGCCACCCAAACGCAGCTCCAGGGCAAGGTGCTGAAAGAGTTAGCAATGTCAAGAGACACTGTCACCACCACCTCACCCTATTCTGATGCCGATAACATAAATACCTACTAAAATCAGAAAAAAAGGCATCCCCACTACATACGTAATTTTTGTGCAGAATTTTTGTAACGGAACCCTCTGTGTGGAATCCGACTCGCACTTGACTGGTTTTTTTTTTCAAAGTGAACACGTGAGTTTCGGTTTCGGTTTCGGTTTCGGCCGAAACTGACCCTGGGGCCGAAAGTTCGGTTTCGGTTTCGGTTTCGGCCGGAAAACCAGTTTCGGTCGGACACTAGTTTTTATGCTTCGTCGTTAACGTTTTTATGCTAGGTATTAAGATAGCACACAAGTCTACGGTCTTTTATTAAATTTGTCTGCCACCTTAATAATAGAAAATATAATTATTTTTTTAGACAAAACATTCGTTTTAGAGAAGACGCTTATAATAAATATTATTCAGACTACCTGAGATCTATAAATAGGCATTGTTTTATACTAATATCGGTTTTGTCCCTTTGTACACCGTCGGCGCCCTACTTCTTTGTTTAGTGCAAGTTGCAAAGTCTAACAGACAGCCCTTATAGAAAATGGCTGCTTTAAGTTTATTTTTACCTTTTTGTTCTTTTTATTTCAATAGAAACTAACTTCAATAGAAAATAAGGAGGCTCCCATACAAAAAAAAGTAATTTGCATCTGATTTTTGGTATGGAACCCTACGTGCGCGTGTACGACTCGCACTTTGCCGGTGTTTTCTCATAATTCTTTAGCTCTCTGGATTTACCTATACCTACGACTTCAAGTCTAATATATATTAATGACATGCCTAAAATCACTAATCATCGCATGACGTTGTTTTACTGATGACAGTACTGTTTTGTTTTCTTCTAATGACTTGACTAATATTGAAACTGACATTAATAATTTTTTGACACTCATAATTAAATGGCTCCAAGATAATGACTTAGCAGTTAATTTTGACAAAACTTAGGTGATGAATTTTAGAAAACGATCAAAAGCAAATGAGTTGCATATTAGTTATTCCAAAAATAAAATTGAAGAAATAGAGGTTATCAATTCTCAGGTTTATATATTGACCACAAGGTAAATTGGAAGTCACACATAGAACACATTTGTAGGAAACATCATACATTTTCCTATGTCGTGTATAGATTATGCAAAATAGTCAATGTATCGACTGACATTATGGCTATGTAGACTCAACTCTTAGATATGGGTTAATTTTTTGGGTTAAATCTGCCGACAGAGAATTTGCGTTTAAAGCCCAAAAACTATGTATAAGGTCAATGTTTAACCTACAGCAGACAGATTCAGACAGGCTATAGTTTAAAAGGATAAGAATCTTAACTTTTCCAAGCCTATTTCTTTATGAAGTAGCAGTGTACGTTAAATTGTAACTCGTCATAAGGACAAGTTATGTACAGTACCCAGTAAGACCAAACTATTACACGACAGCATCTTTTGTATGGGGCCACGAATATTTAACAATATTCCAAACTTGATCAAAAATATTAATAATATATCTGAATTCAAGCACAGGCTCAATGAACTACTAATTGATAAATGTTACTACACGATTAGTGATTTTTTAATGACCACTCATTAAAGAACTCAAGCTCTTCAGGCTTTTCATAAGGTATTTTTTATAAATAGCATTCTATATTGATAAATATTCTTGGTGTAGGTATTGCATGTTTATTTGATTGTTGTGATAATAATATATGTGATATTATCTCGATTGACATTGAAATTTTATAATAACTTTATTTGACATAGATACTTATTTTATAACAAAAATATTGTATTTGTTGTATTATGTTGTACCTAAATACCTACCTAAAAACCTACTTAATAAGAACTTATTTGTACTTACCTATGTATCCACAATAAACTAATCATTATCATTATTATCTAAATAGCAACATAACCAAAATATTATGTAAAATATTTAGCAAGTCGTACTAGGATCTCATGGAAACAAACTCTTGTTAATAAGCTCAGAAATACTTACATATATTTCAATGTAATTCATAGTTTCATACTCTGAGGAAAATAATTCTAACTGTCTTAAATCTATTGTTAAATCACTACCTATCTATGCTTTAAAAAGTCTAAAGCGAAGGTTCTAGAATTATCTGTTTTAAAACTGGCAGACAAGCTTATCTACGACAATTTTGTTTCTCATAATAAAATCAGAAAGCATTTGTTTTCAAACAACATCATAATAGGTATACGTTTTAGAGAAGACGATAATAATATATTTTTTCAAAATGAGATCTATTGATAGGCATTGCTATTTTATTATAAGGCCGGCTTCCTTGTACACAACTCCTCACTTCTTTGTTTTGTGTAATTTGCAAAGCCTACCATAATCATAAAATCATAAAAATGCTGTTTATTTCGTACCTGTACCTACCAGAGTTACATACAGTACCTACCTGAATTAACTAAAATGAATAGGACCTAACTAGACCTATTATTTATTAAGACCTTTTCTTTTTATGTCATTCACTAAATTTACCACACAAACAGGAGTTTTTTTTATTTATTAAGGGTTACCTATCATAATAACTAAAGTTGTTTCAACTACTTTCAAAACAACTACGGTCAAAATAACTACTGATTAAGGTAAACGCAGCTATTAACGACCCATCGAAAATTCGCAGGTATTACCGATCCATTTCATTAACCTGCAATTTTTACGTTACTGGAACCGTTTATGCTAGAGACATTTGACGAAATACGCACATTTGTTCATTGAGTGTCGCAAATACTTACGTTAGTGTGCGTGGCATTCCGGGAAAGAGACGAAATTCGTTTGTTTCTATGACGATAGTAAACTTGCCGATCGTGTGGTACAAATCCTTAATCTTACAGATAAGCACACCAAAACTTCGTTTAACAGTTTTTAAAGAATTGTATGAAACCTGTGATTGTTCTGTATTATTGAATGTGTTTATTTAGATGTGAGGTCTTAATTTCTTACAGTATTTCATAAAGTTTGATTAATTAAATATTATAAAACTTCACATTTAATTAAAGCGGTAATACCTTCAATTATTTTAATAGTAGCAGCTATTGCCGACTCAGGGGCCGGTGATTGCGATGCATATTAAATTTTGTTTTACCCCTTTCTCGTCGATATGTGACAATAAAGCAATATTTTAATATGACATCTTAATCTAATACAGTCAGCCTTTGTAACACACAATTACCGATCTATACTATTTGGTCTAGTTTTCTTATTTAATCGTTTTTTGTTTACTACGAAATACAACTTTAATCATTCATTGTCATTATTAAGGAGCATTATAAAATTACTTTTTATTGCATTACAATGTTTGTATTAATTAATATATTTTGCAACACTATTTATTTAAAATCTCTGCTATGGCTACAAAAATCAAATAAATACATATTATCTACTTTTTATGAGTCGGCCATACAATTTCGTAATTATGTATTATATCGACTATTACCGATCTATATGAGTCGGTGATAGCAAGTTCGGGAAGCTATTGCCGATTCTATACAAATCCTGGTCGGTTATGTAACATAACACTAGTTTAATGAAATATTAGCTTATTATCCAAACAATATTTTGAAGATAAAAAAGCCATAAAAGCTCTTTTACAACATAATGTCTTAGTCAAATAGCATGGACCAGAGTATCTAAGTGACTTTTCCTATGAAGTATAATATGAAAGTGTATGAAAGGTAGTATGAAAGGACTTAGAGCAAACCTACATGATTTTCTGCAAAAACACCTTAATGTGTTTCTTCTTAATTAAACAAAATACCTGCCTATACATTCTTCTTGTTTTTAACAGTCGGTAATAGGTTCATAAAAATCGGTAAATAGCTTCATAGCCTTTCGTATGGGTCGGTAATACAAACAATGGACTTGATCACTTAATTATTTTTTTATTTTATTAGTATTGTGTTTAAGGGTAATTTAGGGCTTTAAACATAAACTAGACAAACTAAAGTTTCATATAAAATCAAAACATTGGGTGTGAACTCAATCACCATTCTTAATAACTATCATCAGTTTTAAAATTGTCTTAACAGGGTCGGTAATACCTGCATTTACCTTAAAACTCCTAAAGATCGTTTCACCTATTTTTGTTATAACTACTGGTCGAAACAAATAATGGACGATTCACCTACGATTTATTCAACTACAATAAACTGTGCTAAGATTGATTGAACTATGTATGAAATACATATTTATCAATTCGCCTACGAGTTTATTGTACGATTATGAGTCTCAGTACTCAGGGGTACGTATCATAATGCATAAGTTTAAAATCTATAAGTTTACATTGTTTAAGTTTTTACACAAATTACACAATTCACTGTTTAAGTTTTTTTAATAAAGTACGGTCAAGTCTAACCACCGAAAATATTATTTCCAAGTGAGTGGAAGGCAAACTACAAAACAAAAAAAAATAACCACGAAGGCTAAGGCGGGAGCTCCGCTCCGCTTCGCAGAAAGCTTAAAAATTTCACAAAAAAAGATGAATAACTTTTAGGGTTCCACCTAAAAGTTATTCATTTAACATGAGAGAAAATCCTTAGGGTTCCACTGCTTTCATAAACGAAATCGTTTTTAAACGTAATGCGACGGGAATACACGCGACGAGAAACCTTTCTCTCTCACCCTCTCTCTCTCTCTCTCTCTCTCTCACGTAGTATTGAATATGAACGACAAGACGCTACGAGAGTAAACGCAATGCGACGGGAACAGGTAATACTCTCTCTTATGTGGCGCAAACGAAGTTGCGCGGGTCAGTAGTATTTATGTATAAAATATTAAATTGGTACTTTTTATTACTTATTTGGCAATACTTAGACCAGTGAAGGCTCTTAATGAAATTTGAATAGTCATTATTAAGTCTTTAAATATTATTATCGTATTGTATTGTTTAGGTAGGCGTAGAAATAAGTCATAATATTTTTTTTTTTTATTGTAGGCAGTTTTAGTTTAGTTTAATCTTTAATTTTATTTGTATATTCTATAAATATTTAGTTTAACTTAATTATTCTAAATATATGGTTTCTTCAGAAATAAGTTCGTGATTTATTTTTGTTTTAGAGAAGACGCTAATAATAAATATTATTCAGACTACCTGAGATCTATAAATAGGCATTGTTTTATACTAATATCGGTTTCGTCCCTTTGTACACCGTCGGCGCCCTACTTCTTTGTTTTGTGTAAGTTGCAAAGTCTAACATAGACAGTCCTTTGTAGAAAATGGCTGCTTTAAGTTTTTTATTTTTACCTTTTTGTTCTTTTTATTTTAATAGAAACATAAAAAGTTTGACCAAATGAATGCGCCATGACTATTGCTTTTTTGGTCCATTTCTTTTTTGTCGTTTATTATTACTAAGGTACTATACAAGCAGATAAGCTATACCTAACTTTTTTATATTCGTTAGAGTCATAAATTTAGGTTCCAGTATTTCTAACTCCTCTTACAGCGGCCGGTAGAAATTCCCTTCTACTGTTGCCAGACAAAAAGTTATAAAATATTTTTAGTTAATAATGATAATTGCTATATTATGATAATAGCTAAAAAGATACCTATGTAGTTTTTTCTGAATTTCCGAAGTGATTTTCTGATTGCCGCTAATAAGAAAAAAAATGCCTTATTAGCCGCAACAGAAATACATAATCTGTGAAATTTTCAGCTTTCTGGCCATCACAGTTGTTGAGATAGAGCTTCGTCACAAAGACACCGACAGCTTGTCGGACACAGACATCGTAGTCTTATTAATAGGGTCCAGTTGTTAGCCTTTCGAATATGGAACCCCAAAAGTTATTCATCTTTTTTTTTTAACGTGAGGAAAAATCCTTCATGTAGGTACTTTCATATTGTTACAATTTATTTTTATTCTATTACACAAATTATGCTAAAACAGGTTGGTACGTGACAAATTCATTAACAAATAAGGCCAACGTGACAATTAATACTGGAGACATCAACATTGAAACTTGTGACAAATTTACCTAAATTTAATTAGGTATGTTCCGTTTATGACATCTACAAATGATTTAATGAAAATTTGCAAAAATTTAATTATAGGAGTTCTTTAAATTATTTGAATACCTACTTAAAATTAATGTAGGTACCTACTTAACAATAGTATCTATTGTTATTTTGTGGTAAGAGGCTCGTTCAAGAAAATGTCCGTTTAAGAAGATGTCATCTTAGTGGCCGCCCATATTGTAAGGGTGGGTGCTGTGCTATCAGCCCTGGCCCCGCGCGTCCCTGCTGCACCCCCGGCGCATTCGTTTCGCTCGCACTACAGACAAACTACCTCATGGCGATCACCTCATGGCGGCGCGCCGGTCTCACTCGCACATACCTGCCAAAGCATGGGTACCACTTCGGGAAGGCGGCTGTTTAGTTTCCAATAATCGCTCGTAGAGAACGCACCGTCCGGACGCGCGCTTACGACTTACCTTTTGATAGTGCTTTTCATGCCACACGTGATCACATATTGTAAATATAATTTTCTTTTATACAGCGTTTAGTGACAATAAGTTTCCTTATCATTTCTTACATAAACTTTGTGCCGAGTGATCTTTTGGGTGACACAAAGGAACACGACAATTACAAGTGTGTGAGTGGACCGCGACTTTTTTTGATACATAGAATAAGTGCGCTTTTTATCGTAAAGACAATTTGTTGTGAAGCACGGTGCAACATGACGACTGATGGTAGTGCGAAATGGTGCCTCGCCGCAGCGCACAGCGACCGCGGTGCATCCTCGCCACGCCACGATGCTAAGCCAGCGCATCGGAGACACACTTCGCTGAAAACTACGTCCACCCTGGATTCGAAGAAGATTGCGACCAGATCTATTGGGATCAGGGTCACCATCAAAACTACCCCGACAGCATACATGTCTGTCATGTGCAGGAGCCATCGTCGACTCCATTTTATCAAGTAACCCCACCAGAATCCCCAAAGCAGTGTGACATATGTGAGCTTGTCTTCGGCTCTGTTGTGTGTCAAGTTCACACAGTTGCCGGCCCGACCACATACGACCCGTGCTCTACGGAACCTTACATGGCCATCAACAATCTACCAATATCTAATCCAGCTACGTTTGGTGAACCACCTGAAGTAGTAAAAATAATAAATGTAGAGACGGTGAAACCTGTCAGCAGTACACTGCCAAGTTTTGCAAATTGTATTGTACAGCCTAACGTGGAGAGTCCAGGTTTTCTTGCTGCCTCTACCGGTAGCTACATTATTGTAGATTCGGTTAACCCAACGGCCAATCAAGTGAACATTGTCGACAAATATACGCCAACTGTAGATCATAATTATGCCATAACAGATAGAAAGATGGCTGAGGAGAATCTCAGCAATGGCGAGCAAAACAAAACAATAAAGCACCCTTTCATCTTTACTATGCAGGGTGAAACACTACGATGTGACAATGTCGTTATATTAGGGGCACAGGCCGGAATAGTTCAATTAATGCGGGGTACACCGCTAGCTGACGGTGCCTAAATGCAAGCAGCAGTAACCACAGCAGTGCATAAATGCTTAAAGTGCGACAAGATAATATACATTTAACAAAGTTTGCTATCTTACACAGCACAACAATGTTTATCACTCTGGTGAAAAACCGTATAAGTGTACTATATACCGGAAACGGTTTTCTGATACGTCTACATTAAAGCATCACATCTTGAGACACAATGAAAATAAACGATAGAAATGCACACTGTGTCCCAAAAGTTTTAATTATAATTCAGACCTGCCCCGGCACATGTGTCTACACTTTGCAAACATGCTATATTCTTGCAGTCACTGTCAGAAAGGTTTAACTAGAAAAGACCATAATGCTACAACACCCATAACAAAAAACTGCGAGCATCTCGGTGTCACCGTAGTAAATTCATTTCCCCCCATAAAGTTTTAAAGTATTTTGGACTGGACGTTATGTAACCATGTTGAGGGCATAGCTGTAATTTAAAGTGGACTTATTTCTGAACATTAAAGTATAAAAGTATAGGTACTTATAATAATGATAACTAAGACTTTTGCTATTATGTATAAAATATTAAATTGGTACTTTTTATAACTTATTTGGCAATAAGTAGACTAGTGAAGGTTCTAAATGAAATTTGAATAGTCATTATTAAGTCTTTATATATTATTATCTGTATTGTTTAGGTAGGCGTAGAAATAAGTTATAATAGTTTTTCATTTTCATTTTGGGTAGTTTTAGTTTAGTTTAATCGTTAATTTTATTTATTTTATAAACATTTAGTTTAACTTAATTATTGTAAATATATGGTTTCTTCTAAAATAAGTTTGTGATTTATTTTTGTAATATTTTAGGTTTATTCAATTATTTACCAGAGGTTTTTGTCAGTTATGTAAAGTTAGTAAAACCAATAGAATAAGTTGTACTTTGTTTTTTAACTGTTAAGTGAGTTTTTGAATACATAGCAATAAGTTATATTGGGTAGTAACTACCTACCTAATTTTATTATAATAATGATGGATTTTGTGATTTTTAATGCGAATACTCTACTGTATGTATGACTGTATTAATAGGTACCGTATGTAAAAAAAGAGTGCACTATCAGTTCACATACCAATTAATGTTTTCAACGAACTCGATTATTGTTATAGCAGTAGACAACTGTCAGACTTTCTTTTTAACAGATTTGGGAAAAATCTAATTTGACGTATTATTACTTTCTATCCCAATTTGACGGATGATTAGGGTCGTTGTTTCGTTTAACGTTTTTATTAGTGACCGACCGAAGTTTCGGTTTCGGTTTCGGCCAGTTTCGGCCAAAAAATCGAGTTTCGGCCGCAGTTTCGGTTTCGGCCAAAATGGGCCGAAACTTTCGGCCAGGCCGAAACTCACGTGTTCATGAATTTTGAGTGCCTAGCTCTGCTTGTGACGTGGTTAGGGTCAGTTCAACCAGTTAATATGTTACTAACCGAAGATTTACAAAGGACTTCCAATCAATAGTTATAATAATACAATTTTTACGGAATCTTAAAAAGGTGATCTATGACATTACATAACCCTACCCCTTTGTTGTCGGTTTCGTTGACTTCGTTGGTCGTCTGTCTGTCTGACAGCAGACTCATGCACCGTGATAGTTAGACAGTTAAATTATTTACAGATTTTGTATTTCTGTTGCCGCTATAGCTACAAATAATAAAAATAGACAAATTAATAATATTAAAGGGGGCCTCCCAAACAACATACGTGATTTTTTGCTGATACGGAACCCTACGCGAGCTAGTCCGGCTCACTGTTGTCCAGTTTTAGTTATAGGGTGCCTTCAAATTAGAGGCGCGACGAAGCGCCGCAGTGGCGCCACAGTGACGCGCCAGACGCGCCACCACCAGTTTTCATACAATATTTAGAAGCGCCGTTGCAGCGCCACTCCCGCGCCAGCGCACCACTGCGGCGCTTCCTCGCGCCTCTAATTTGAAGGTGCCCATATACTTCTAGAATGTAACCAAAACCAGCCGAGAGCTAATAGCAGGGCACCGTGTGGTTTTAGTCGGTAGGAGTTCGCAATAGCATCTATGAGTAATTCCACACGTAAAAGAAAGAAACTCATCTTTAGGTGGAGATATTTCTAAAATGAACTCTTGAGAAGATTTATACCGTTGATTGATGGCACTTGGTGGAACTTGCTGCACCTATTGAAAAAATAACCGGCCAAGTGCGAGATTAACTCGCACACGGCCCCTCCGTGTGCGAGTTAGTCTTAAAGCCTAATGCGACATGAGGCCTAGCCATCGGTCTGTCTATTAGTCACGCACGAATGTATCGCTGGAACCGTGCCAGATATAGGCCTAAAATTTTCACTGTACCAGTAGTCCTACCGACTAAAAACCACGCGTATCCTACCTAACAGCCTATGGTTGGGAGCCCCGAGTATGCCTTCGGAATGATGCAAACTACGGTCGCGTTTTTGGGGGGTTGTTCAGTCGTTATCCCGCTTCTTGAGCGGGCGTGGATGAATCTCTCACGTCATGCTATCGTCTAAAGCCTGCTTCTGTGAAGACGGTAAGCAGCCCCGTCACCGTCCTCAGGCCCCCGGTCATGGAGGCTGATAGTATAGGGCGCCGCCGCAGACTGGAACTCAGATGGCAGAGTTCTCTCCCGCTTCCTCCCCGCCGCCTCTTTTACGAGCATGATCTGCTCACAGGAAGAGGCCTATGGCCCCGCTCCCGTGCCTCCTTGGGCCATTTTAAGCAATGATGCAAGGGCCCTTGCTTCCAGGTCTCTCAACTGAGATCGTGCGATATCTCCTTATCACCCTGACAGCCGTCGCCTTCTGCGGGCTAAGCAATCTAGCCGCATTGCTGGCCATCAGGATCTCCACTTATACAGGGGCCCCGTATAGGGCCATGCTCCGCACGATCCCAAGGTACAGTCTCCTGCAGGGAGCGTTGGGTCTCCTGCTATTGGGCAACAACCGCAAGAGTGCAGCTGATGCCCCCTCCCTCAGCTATGGGACCAAACTTCGGAAGTGGTGTCCGAAGTTCCACCGGCTATCGAGTACAACCCCCAGATACGTCATCGAGAGCTCGATGCCGATGCTGACGCCCCCTATATGTAAGCTGGATCCCGCAGGTGGCGTCAGGGTTGCGTCTCGGTGCGTTGCTCACGTGCTGTAATGAGGGTGTCGTTGTAACACGTTACGCACGTACATGTTACGCGGACATCTCTGAGCAACGGACCACGCAGCATCTAATCGTAACCGATGTTCCACAGAAGCGGTTCTAAGACCGATCCCTATGGAACACCAACCGACACATCTCGCAGACTCAGCCCTGGCCAGCTCGGGTAGGTTATGGACCTCTCGGAAAGATAGGCCCGACAATTCGACGGAAGTATGGAGGCATTCCATGGTAAAAAAAGCGCCACCCAAACGCAGCTCCAGGGCAAGGTGCTGAAAGAGTTAGCAATGTCAAGAGACACTGTCACCACCACCTCACCCTATTCTGATGCCGATAACATAAATACCTACTAAAATCAGAAAAAAAGGCATCCCCACTACATACGTAATTTTTGTGCAGAATTTTTGTAACGGAACCCTCTGTGTGGAATCCGACTCGCACTTTGTAACATTTATTTTCTATGAATGGCAGTGTCTGGTCTCTGGCTGGTCAATACTAATTGACCGTGTCAGTGCGCCATGATCGATTCATTGTTTTTTTTGCTGTGGTAACAGCTGTCTAAAGGAAACGGACGTTAGTCTATGGGTTTTTTGTGATGGACGGAGGAATTGTGCGTAGCAAACGGGTTTAAAGTCTTCCAGAGTATTCGATAGTGAGGGTATAAATAGCCCTGCTATGAAGTTCACGCTCGCTTCTAACATCATAAGTTTTCCGATTCACATCTTAGTTAACGTTGAGCTCTGATGATTTAGCGCACCTCATGTGTTGCGAGGTTATAGTTTGACGCAGGCACTGTACAAACCTGAGGACTTGTTGAGGAATATAGCCTAGGTTCTACTTTCCTCAGAAAGAATAAGTTTCTGTTTCAACCTACACCCGGGATACCGGGTTTTTTTACTACGGGGAAAAGCGGCCCGTCCACGGTTGGCAGAGCCACACCCAAAGACACGTGGACTGCACGAGCGAGGGGCTTTGAGAGGAATCAGCCGCCTCCACGTGGCATTCTCGTGCTGTGCTGTTCTCATCTTAACTCAAGGCCAGTAATTGTCACCCAATTATAAGTGTAGTTAGCTGCTTACCAGTGTTACCTGCTCACGCGGCAGTGGTCTATTTAGTAGCATTAGTACCTAAGCCCTGACTATACTTCTGTGTACCTGTGATATTTGTGTCTATCAGTGAATAAGCTCTCTGTGTGTCTCTGTGTATCTCTGTGTTATATAAATATATGTGTGTACACCCTACCTGACTGTTTTCGTCAGAGCCCTGGCCTACCCTTGCACGCACACTGGAATCTCTGTAGTAAGGCGCCCTGGGAAAGAGTTCTCTGCATAGCTACCTCGCGCTAGTTGGTGAGTAACACTGATCATCACTGTGTTACAACTTGACTGGTTTTTTTTTCCAAAGTGAACACGTGAGTTTCGGTTTCGGTTTCGGTTTCGGCCGAAACTGACCCTGGGGCCGAAAGTTCGGTTTCGGTTTCGGTTTCGGCCGGAAAACCAGTTTCGGTCGGACACTAGTTTTTATGCTTCGTCGTTAACGTTTTTATGCTAGGTATTAAGATAGCACACAAGTCTACGGTCTTTTATTAAATTTGTCTGCCACCTTAATAATAGAAAATATAATTATTTTTTTAGACAAAACATTCGTTTTAGAGAAGACGCTTATAATAAATATTATTCAGACTACCTGAGATCTATAAATAGGCATTGTTTTATACTAATATCGGTTTTGTCCCTTTGTACACCGTCGGCGCCCTACTTCTTTGTTTAGTGCAAGTTGCAAAGTCTAACAGACAGCCCTTATAGAAAATGGCTGCTTTAAGTTTATTTTTACCTTTTTGTTCTTTTTATTTCAATAGAAACTAACTTCAATAGAAAATAAGGAGGCTCCCATACAAAAAAAAGTAATTTGCATCTGATTTTTGGTATGGAACCCTACGTGCGCGTGTACGACTCGCACTTTGCCGGTGTTTTCTCATAATTCTTTAGCTCTCTGGATTTACCTATACCTACGACTTCAAGTCTAATATATATTAATGACATGCCTAAAATCACTAATCATCGCATGACGTTGTTTTACTGATGACAGTACTGTTTTGTTTTCTTCTAATGACTTGACTAATATTGAAACTGACATTAATAATTTTTTGACACTCATAATTAAATGGCTCCAAGATAATGACTTAGCAGTTAATTTTGACAAAACTTAGGTGATGAATTTTAGAAAACGATCAAAAGCAAATGAGTTGCATATTAGTTATTCCAAAAATAAAATTGAAGAAATAGAGGTTATCAATTCTCAGGTTTATATATAGACCACAAGGTAAATTGGAAGTCACACATAGAACACATTTGTAGGAAACTTCATACATTTTCCTATGTCGTGTATAGATTATGCAAAATAGTCAATGTATCGACTGACATTATGGCTATGTAGACTCAACTCTTAGATATGGGTTAATTTTTTGGGTTAAATCTGCCGACAGAAAATTTGCGTTTAAAGCCCAAAAACTATGTATAAGGTCAATGTTTAACCTACAGCAGACAGATTCAGACAGGCTATAGTTTAAAAGGATAAGAATCTTAACTTTTCCAAGCCTATTTCTTTATGAAGTAGCAGTGTACGTTAAATTGTAACTCGTCATAAGGACAAGTTATGTACAGTACCCAGTAAGACCAAACTATTACACGACAGCATCTTTTGTATGGGGCCACGAATATTTAACAATATTCCAAACTTGATCAAAAATATTAATAATATATCTGAATTCAAGCACAGGCTCAATGAACTACTAATCGATAAATGTTACTACACGATTAGTGATTTTTTAATGACCACTCATTAAAGAACTCGAGCTCTTCAGGCTTTTCATAAGGTATTTTTTATAAATAGCATTCTCTATTGATAAATATTCTTGGTGTAGGTATTGCATGTTTATTTGATTGTTGTGATAATAATATATGTGATATTATCTCGATTGACATTGAAATTTTATAATAACTTTATTTGACATAGATACTTATTTTATAACAAAAATATTGTATTTGTTGTATTATGTTGTACCTAAATACCTACCTAAAAACCTACTTAATAAGAACTTATTTGTACTTACCTATGTATCCACAATAAACTAATCATTATCATTATTATCTAAATAGCAACATAACCAAAATATTATGTAAAATATTTAGCAAGTCGTACTAGGATCTCATGGAAACAAACTCTTGTTAATAAGCTCAGAAATACTTACATATATTTCAATGTAATTCATAGTTTCATACTCTGAGGAAAATAATTCTAACTGTCTTAAATCTATTGTTAAATCACTACCTATCTATGCTTTAAAAAGTCTAAAGCGAAGGTTCTAGAATTATCTGTTTTAAAACTGGCAGACAAGCTTATCTACGACAATTTTGTTTCTCATAATAAAATCAGAAAGCATTTGTTTTCAAACAACATCATAATAGGTATACGTTTTAGAGAAGACGATAATAATATTTTTTTTTCAAAATGAGATCTATTGATAGGCATTGCTATTTTATTATAAGGCCGGCTTCCTTGTACACAACTCCTCACTTCTTTGTTTTGTGTAATTTGCAAAGCCTACCATAATCATAAAATCATAAAAATGCTGTTTATTTCGTACCTGTACCTACCAGAGTTACATACAGTACCTACCTGAATTAACTAAAATGAATAGGACCTAACTAGACCTATTATTTATTAAGTCATTTTTTATGTCATTCACTAAATTTACCACACAAACAGGAGTTTTTTTTATTTATTAAGGGTTACCTATCATAATAACTAAAGTTGTTTCAACTACTTTCAAAACAACTACGGTCAAAATAACTACTGATTAAAACACCTAAAGATCGTTTCACCTGTTTTTGTTATAACTACTGGTCGAAACAAATAATGGACGATTCACCTACGATTTATTCAACTACAATAAACTGTGCTAAGATTGATTGAACTATGTATGAAATACATATTTATCAATTCGCCTACGAGTTTATTGTACGATTATGAGTCTCAGTACTCAGGGGTACGTATCATAATGCATAAGTTTAAAATCTATAAGTTTACATTGTTTAAGTTTTTACACAAATTACACAATTCACTGTTTAAGTTTTTTTAATAAAGTACGGTCAAGTCTAACCACCGAAAATATTAATTCCAAGTGAGTGGAAGGCAAACTACAAAACAAAAAAAAATAACCACGAAGGCTAAGGCTTTTAACCTAACCTATCCGAGTCGAGGTGTTAACCATTTTAAGTGAATGGTTAAGACCCCGACTCAGAGTACCCCGACTCGGATAGGTTAGGTTAGAAGTGGTTATTTTTTTTGTTTTGTAGTTTGCCTTCCACTCACTTCGAAATAATATTTTCGGTAGTTAGACTTGACTATACTTTATTAAAAAAAAACGGGTGGAATCGGGAACATAAATAATCGTCTTTAGCATTAGGTATTTCAAACGTAGTCAACATGTCCAATATCTTAAATGAACATTATATTAATCGTCCATTAGTTCAAATAATTATAGTTTATTCGAAATTATGTGAATTAACGAGTAGTCGAGTCGACCAATATGCGTAATGAATATAGGTGAATCAACCGTAGTTGTTTTGAAAATAGTTGAAACAACTTTAGTTATTTTGATAGGTAACCTTATTAAGAGAAAGGTAAGTTTATTGCACTTATAGGAATGTTTCCTGCCGCTGTTGGTTTTTTGTTAACAAGCTATTAGGTAGGTATACCTACCTTGTTTGTCGTTCAGTATCAGTAGGTATACCTATTAAATCACACTATTTCGACAACCAAATGCCCATGCGAAAAGATGTCATTTTAAGTAAATTTCGTCGGAATGGGTCAAGACGTTTCACGTCACTGTTGTAGGTACTCGTCTAGAAACCTACGTACTTACACTATTATTCTGTTGGTTGTTACTGAATAGAGTTGACCGATGCTTGCCGCGATTGCATCAGTAAAGGGCGAATTTGGACAATATCCTATATAGCGTATTTTGAATACTGAATACTGACTACTTCAGTACAAGTTATTCTCTACTAGGTGTACATATCATACTTAGGCCGGATTTGACCAAAATAGGAGTGCCTAAGTAGGTCAGACTATTCTTACTCGGATTTAGGTCGAATTCGCCCTAAGTATATTATAATTTTAAACACTCACGCGTTGAAGTCATGTATTCAAAACGGGATATCGCACGGCCTATATTATTATTAAATAAAGATTTATCGCTAGGTCGCGAAATCGTGGTCGCCATAGATGTAACCCAATTGAAACGTTGGGGAACAAGAAGGTACCGAAAACCTTTATTTCATAGTAAACTAGTGTGGCGCGAAATCCCGTTATCAATACAATAAGATAATTTTATTCATAAATAAATGTTACCTTGCTTCTATGATAATGATTATCATTAATTGCTACTTACATTCGCTTTAGTGTGACTTGACATCATAATGTAGGCAAACGTTACGCATAATCAACAAAGCGTAGAAGTCGTTATCGCGTAAAATCATTACCCTTCATTTGCGCAGTCAGTTAAAAAGTAAACTTCCTTCGTAATCCTTCCTTTGGACTCAAACTATCTCTGCACCAAATTTCATCAAAATCGATTTAGCGGTTTAGGCGTGAAAACGTAACAGACAGGCGAGAGTAACTTTCGCATTTTTACTTTTACCCCATCTGTCAAGATAACTTTGGTCGATAAGAGTCACCTGAAATGCATTTAGATTAAATCTCAGTAAAGGTGGCGACTAGACGTACTTACAAGAGGACCGCAGCGATGACACGGCGCTCCACACGCTGGTGGAGTGCACGGCGTGGGCACAACAGCGACAGGTCCTCGTAGTGGGTCTGGGCGTGGACACTCTCTCGCTTGAGGCCATGGTGCGAGCCATGCTCTCCAGCGGGAGTAAGTGGGACTGCGCCGCCTCTTTCTGCGAGCAGGTCATGCTCGCGAAGGAGGCGGCGGGCCGGGTGCGGGAGAGAACTCTCCCACCCGAGTTCCGCAGTCGGCGCCCTGGGCGCCGCCGACGTGTCTTCGCTGAGGACTATCGGCCTCCATGACCGGGGGTCTGAGGACGGTGAGAGGGCCGCTCACCGTCCTTACAGAAGCAGGCCCATGACGGCAGCGTGACGTGAGCACTCACGCACGCCCCCCCTTAGAAGCGGGGTCACACCCGAAACCCCCCATAGACGCGGGATTGCACCCGAACCACCCCCTGGGCGAGGCCGCATTGGCGGCCGTAGGTCTGTTGGGAGTCACGGGACATCCTTCCTGAGGGCTTACCCGGGGCTCTCAACCATAGGCTGTTGGGCGTTACGTGAGGTTTTTTAGTCGGTAAGAGTCCGGCATAGCATCCTACGAGGATTTTCCCTCACGGTAAAAAAAAAAAAAAAAAAAAAAAAAAAAAAAGACGTACTTACAATAAGGTAGGTACACCGTAATGACGCCTTTAATAATGCCGTATTATTATAAAGTAGCGGACTTCACGCGGTTTCACTCAGGTTATTCCCATTGTCGTGGAAATACGGTAATTAAATATAGCCTATGTTCACCGCAAAGAGTGTAGCTTCCCAACAGAGAATGAATTTTTCAAATCAGTCTAGTAGCTTCGGGGCATATCGATGTAAACAAACAAACAAGCAATCAAATCTTTCCTCTTTATAACATTAGTATAGAAAGATATAGATTATAGCATTTTTATTGTGGTTTAAAGCATTTGTAATAAACTAATAACGGCAAGTAGTAACAGTTGACATTCATAATATTTTCCAGAATAATTAAAAAACACAAACAAAATAATTATGTTTCATATAATAATAATTTAATAATAATAATAATTTATTTATTTCGTACAGAATTACATAGTTGGCACATTTAACATTCACTATTGAATTCATACTCTAAGACTAAGCACAAGCACAATAATACAATAGCATTTCAGAAATAATTGTGAGGCATTTTAATACAGTAAATGTTATTTTAAATTCTCTGCCAGCCGAACTAGGCTAGAGCCTGTGTTTCGGCGTGCAGCACCCAATTCACAGTGGACGTGTTTATGCTGCTAACCAAAAGTCATAATATTCTAATGATTTATCGATTTAACACATTTCGCGTGTTGACTTAACTACATTATTTGAACCTGCAATAATTTTAAACGACATAAATATGATCGAAATCAAACCCGAACAAAATCTTTCCATGAATAACAAAAATTGTATGTTTTTGATTAATAAATAATTTCATTTCAATTCAGTACGACATGGTCACGAACCTGATCACTAAAGGACCACCCTGGCTATACATGGTGCGAAGGTTGTCTATTCTATTGGACAGGAAACTACTCGCTGTATTGCCTCTCTGGATAGCGCTGGCAATCTTTTGTTCCAAGTACGACCGGGCGTGGGACAAGTGGGTGGAATGGTCTGCACCCACGAGTCTCACGTCCCAAGTCTAATCCCAAATTTAATCTCCGAGATCAGCACTTAATCTCGTCCCCTGTAACTGCCCATCGATTCCACAGCCCATTTATCGTGACTATCACTGCGGAACACGTCATAGAACTCGCTCCTACGGCACATTAGGCGGAACCAATGAGTTTCAACCTGTGCAGCACTATCATGGGTTCAAAACTCCAGAAATCACTTGTGATTATACCTACTGTGTATAGTTTCTGAGATATTCGCTAGTTAATACTTACCTCGGTTACTTAAAACCCCGGTCTCCCCTACCTATGTACCTGACACAGACTGACGCACTATTTTACTAACAGGGTTTGCAAAAAACTAAGGCGGGTTTCCTATAATTACCTAATTACTACAGGTACCTAGGTACCTGAACCTTAATGAATTTCTTTGACAGAGTTTCTTATAAACAAAGGTGACAAGTAGCAACCATTGGCACCTAAGTCACAACATCTCTTACGAATTTTAGGATCTTTATGTTACTTTTGAACAAATTGCAGCTTGTGTAATATTAAGTACCTATGCTAAAGGTATAGCCAATGACACAAAATTGAAGGGACAAAATATCTAAACGACAGTTAGGTAGGTATGTCCCTTTCACATTAGTTAACTCTTTTTTCATTTGTTTGCTGTGTTGCTGTACGATTTTATTTTTTTGTTTTTTTTAGAGCTGATTTTATTTGTTAGTTAATATAAGTAAGATTCTATTGTAAATAGTAATTAATGTAGCATAATATAAGTCCTAATCATTCAGCGTCTCCGTATAACTTAACCTTCGGAAGGCAACAGAGGTAGCCCACTACACGCAGTAAGTTTAATATTTAGTTGATGCTGTTTCTGCTTCACTCTAATGCTCGATCTATTTTTCAATTTAAGTGCTAAATACCTGGAACAATCTGCCAGCCCTCCTGATTCCCTTTCCTTACAATCCTAGGTTCTTGAAGCGGAGCGTAAAGAGGCACATCATAGGGCCGCCAACTTGAGGACCACTGTCTATAGTCTAACAGACTGTGACAGTGGCCCCCAATCGCTAGATGTGAGATCGCAGTGGTAGCAGTAGGTCTGTTGGGAGTCCTAGGGACATCGTTTCGAGGGCTTATCCGGGCTCCCAACCGTAGGCTGTTAGGTAGAATACGTGTTGTTTTTAGTCGGTAAAAGTCCAGCGTAGCATCTATGTAGGATTTTCCACACTTTAAAAAAAGGGATGAGTGAACTGTCATTCATCCCTTTTTTTAAAGTGTGGAAGTAGGAGTAATGCACTGGCATAACTCCTCGCATTGCCGTCGTAACGAGGGTATCTTCGGCGTAGCACGTAACACCACAACACCTTCGAGTGACGGACCACGTAGCATCCAACGGTAACCTTATTTCCAATGATGAAGACATTGCATAGTACCAATCTAAGGTATTCAATAATTTATATACATTTAAATCGGGTGCTACAAGATGCTGTTTGTCACACCTCATCTGACGCTTTATAAAGTCACGTTTGTAGCGACAGACGTCTAATTTGCCTCTATATAATCTCTTCTCAATTATTTGCCCATTGTTGACTACGAAATGATAAGAAAGTTCGTTCTTTAAGAATTTAAACGTTACAAAACGTGACAAATCATGTTAGGTATTATCACGTTTGCTTATTCTTAAATATTCGTCATATTGTGCTAGTAAATAGGGCATGCTAGTCAGGTAACCGTCACAATATCTTCGAATCATATTACACACATTAAAAACTTCCTCGGCGTTAACTCCATGAGGTATCCTGGGGAAATGAATATAGAGATAGGGCGTGGACGGTTCGAACATATTGTTATCTCTGAAACAACTTGCTATTGGTAGGTCTGGCGATTCCATTCTTTCCTGAAATAAAAACGTATTACAGTTAGAATAATTTAAAGAATACATCCAATACGGTAAAAATAAAACTGTACCTTGAAGTAAATATGAGTTATATTGCAATAAACTTACTAAATTCTCCAAATGGTGGATGTAGTTACATATTTAAACAAAATCGTTGATTTGTCCGCTGTGCAGCCACAGCGACACGGCTCTCCTCAATGTCACACGCGAGTACTTGTGTGCAGGACACAGCTCAGGTCTCAGGTCACGCGCCTCCTTCACCAGAGCGCCTGCTCGCTCTCTGGGAAACATCAGCTTCACCAGACTCCGGAGAATAGAAATGAATAACAGCATTGTCTCTCTTGTTTATTCTCTTCTCTTGTTCCTTTCTAATCAACCTATGAAGTTCGTTGACAAAGGCTACTTTTGCGATCTGGAATAAAACGTTTTAGTTGTAAGACTTATGGAATAACCATGGGTAAGATTGTCAAAATGCTTACCACTTATTACGTGGGACAAAAAAGACTAGGTATAAAACTAGAAATCTGGGCGTATATTCAATACAATCTCTTCTTCTCTCTACAGAAAAAGCGTTTTTGTTTTATGTACATATGAAGATTTGCATGCGACAGATTTAAAAACCGGCCAAGTGCGAGTTGAACTCGCCCATGAAGGGTTCCATGGCAGCAAGTAACTACCTAAATACAAAAGTTCTTCTAGTTCTAATGATGTTTTTAAACGCGTCTAATGATGTTTTTATCTACTTACCAAGTTTCAATAGCATTAGCCTTATAGTTTCGGAGAGAAAAGTGGCTGTGACATACGGACGGACAGACAGACAGACATGACGAATCTATAAGGGTTCCGTTTTGGCCATTTGGCTACGGAACCCTAAAAACAAGCCAAGTGCGAGTCGGACTCGTGCGTAGGGCTCCGTACATAAAATGGCAAATATCCACGTTTTTTGAACTTTAAATGTCTTATAAATCACATACTAGGTACTTATATCAAGTTCCAAAATGTAGTTTATAGGAGGTTTTTAATACATGCAGTGTCAAACTATCTCAGTAAATATAGGTAATGTAAATGCGCTGATTTATTAATTTTAAAAATTCATTGGAACATGGGTAAAGTAGAGACAAGTAGGTATAAAGGAAGCAAGTGAATGCCCTTAGGACTTAACCAATAAAAATTATTTGACGTATCAACAAATAAATAAACTTACGTCACAGCTCCTTCTAGATTCTCGTGGTACCTTCACACCGACAACTGCACAAGTTAACTACAGTCCGCCGTCTAAGACATAGGTGATACGAGATGGACACGACCGACACAGTGAGGGGCGACTGTAGCGAGTGATCTCGACGACACAGAACCAATAGACGAGCTCACGGACACGAATGACGAGCGAATGCCGCCATGATGCTCGCTTCGTGCACGGAGGGGCAAAGGGAGGCGGAACGGGCTCCTCCCACCGCCGCTCCTACGCATGGTGATTTTCATTGGTAGACGGTACTGTTCTTTAATTTAAAATGTAATGGCGGCTGTACACACTCGTCGAGACACCCCGAGACAGGCCGAGTGCGAGTGTGTACAGGGCGCACTCGTCTCGTCTCGCTCTTGTCTCGCTCTCTCGTTCTCGTCTCGGTCGCTCTCGGTGGCGTGTCGGTTTTTGCGCCCGAGTCAAAGGGTCTCGTTGGCTCTCGCGAGGTAAATGAGAGCGGGCATGTACACACTCGTTTATTTAGTTGCCCTCAGAAAGTTTTAATGAACAAACGTATTTCATTAAATGGTCTAAAGAACTCGAATTATAGTTTTTTGCCTCTATTCAGTCTGGAGCTGCAGCGGAATCAGTTTATAATCGTTTTTTTATTTAATAAACATTTTATTATAATATTAGCTTGCGGTACAAAAACAAACAGCAGCAGCAATTTCCACGTCCATTGTCGCGGGAGTGCTATGAGACTCTGAGCTTACGAGTGTGTACAGGCATGCTCTCGTCGAGAGCCTTCTCGGCCGAGGCTCTCGGCGAGAGGCTCTCGACGAGTGTGTACAGCCGCCATAAGGACTTAGGCCAATCGAGAAAAGGTTGAAAATAAACAAAACGACAATTGGAAAGAATCGCGTTTAAACGGGTTTTCACTTACATAACTACCGATAATAAAACTATAAATTTAGAATTGCAATGTTTTTATATGTACCTAGATGATCTTTAATTTTGTAAAACATAATTTGGTTTTATCATCAACAGTTTCAGTACCTACCTCATTATCAAAGGTCTTTCCTAAACTTGATGTTCTATACCTATCAAGAAAATAAACTTTATATTATTTTCATTAAATTACCTATTCAAGCTATTGCTTGGGCTTGTTCCTCGATTAAATTAAATTTTCTAATTTGATAACCGCTTTTATCACCGTTGCACATTCGGTCATGAATCAGTTGCTAAATTCATCTCAAGATTCTCAAGCCGCCAGTACCTATCGTTTATCACCTTAGAAGTAGACAAGAAACTGAAGATTTCCAACGTATGAACAAATAATCAAGAAAATTAACAGGAGTCGATGTCAATCTTAACTTAAAGGTGCGGCCGAACTGGGGTCAAGTTCTCTCTCCACCAACAAAGTTCAAGATTCTTAAAGAAATTAATAAAGCTAGAGCTGTGGAACTGGACTGCCCACGACCTCCAAAGAGATCAGATTCAAAAACTGACTGTGAGTGGAAATCCTCATGGATACACTGAAACAATTCTAATTTATAGTTGTAAAAATTAACCAACAGATGTAGATGTATCTACATGTGGGAGGGTGGGAGAGTTCTTGTTGTAATAATGCACATACTTTTGTAATGATCTCCTTTTATTTCCTTTTTACACTTTATAACAAAAAAACTTCTTCTAATACTCATTACACCGGAACAGCGGAAAAGGCCGATACCACAGAGTAGCCATAGAGGCAAACCATAAACATAGACAATAAAAAGAATTGTAGAATATAATTGTAATGCCAACACGCCTCCTTACATTTATATTTGAAACAGTAATTATCTGTATAATATTATAAGAATAATATATGCAACTTAATTTCTAAGAGTACCTATACACAATCCAAAACTACCCTTTTTTTTTTATTATTGTGAGGGAAAATCCTCGTAGGATGCTATGCCGGACTCTTACCGACTAAAACACCTCACGTAACGCCTAACAGCCTATGGTTGAGAGCCCCGGGTAAGCCCTCAGGAAGGATGTCCCGTGACTCCCAACAGACCTACGGCCACCATGGTGAAGCGCTCGTGGCCCCGCGGACTCAGTGTTCTGTAAACGATCACTGCAGTAAGCAACATTTACTATGGCCGGATATGGATGGGTGACCACCACGTGGACCACTTTGTGACATTTATTTACGAGCGTTTCCGTGCTTCGGAAGGCACGTTAAGCCGTTGGTCCCGGTTGTCAGTAAAATGACAGTCGTTAAGCCAAGTTGAAGGCCTTACGGGCGGCTTGAAAAATTTCAGCTGTGGGTCGTCACAACCTGCACCCGGGTCGGCAGCGCGTGTGTAACGCCTCTGGTGTTGCAAACGTCTATAGGCTACGGTTACCAACCTTCCGGTGGGCCGTAAGCTTGTCTGCCACCTAAGTAGTATAAAAAAAAAAAAAAAAAAAAAAAACCAATGCGGCCTCGCCCAGGGGGTGGTTCGGGTGCAATCCCGCGTCTATCGGGGGTTTCGGGTGTGACCCCGCTTTTAAGGGGGGGGCGTGCGTGAGTTGCTCACGTCACGCTGCCGTCATGGGCCTGCTTCTGTAAGGATGGTGAGCGGCCCTCTCACCGTCCTCAGACCCCCGGTCATGGAGGCCGATAGTCCTCGGCGAAGACACGTCGGCGGCGCCCAGGGCGCCGACTGCGGAACTCGGGTGGGAGAGTTCTCTCCCGCACCCGGCCCGCCGCCTCCTTCGCGAGCATGACCTGCTCGCAGAAAGAGGCGGCGCAGTCCCACTTACTCCCGCTGGAGAGCATGGCTCGCACCATGGCCTCAAGCGAGAGAGTGTCCACGCCCAGACCCACTACGAGGACCTGGCGCTGTTGTGCCCACGCCGTGCACTCCACCAGAGTGTGGAGCGCCGTGTCATCGCTGCGGTCCTCGCAGTGCTGACACTCGGCCGTGGTTTCCCGGTGTTTTCGCCACTTAATTTCTAAGAGTAGGGGAGGGTTGGATAATGCCGCGCCCTTAAGAGAATATAGGTATATTTTTTTACTAGCGAAGATCAGATCGACTTCAGCTAGATATTTATTAATACAGGTTATCTAGCTATCAAATTGAAAAACAATTTTTACTTTTTACAACACCTACATGAAAATAAAAGAAGAAAATCAAAATTTGTGAAAGCGCGGTATTATCTAACTGGTTTGATAATACCGCGCGTTAAAAATAATAGGCCATAAATAGGTCAATCAACATTTATTTGGACATAAATCACAGCCATTGTGCATTGCGAGGTAAAGTGCTTATATTTATCTTAACAGAAGTCTCACTCCTTATCATCTGCTTTTGAAAATGGTGCCTTTCGGCTAAGACGAGGGTCATAGTACTCTCCTTTTTTTAATCTATCTCTTATTGAAGATTCTGGAAGTATAAAAGATCTCGCTACTTCCTTTATTTTCCTCCCACTATTTACAGCTTTCATTTGAAGTGGGTCCCAAGACCCCTTTTTTCTTTTCGGTGCACTTTCAGACATCTGTGAAAGAAGAAAATATACGTTTGATAATACCGCGCCCTAGGCGCGGCATTGTCAGCCTACGCCATTTTGTTTTACCGCCACAACAGAATTTTACAATCAAAACGTTCACCATAAAACTTATATCCACTTTAAGTAACAGCAAATAACGCTACAAAATACATAACTAAAACAAAATTTAGCCAACAGAAAAAAGTACATACTTAGATTCACCTGTCACCAAGAAATTATGAGAAATACGCGCGAAAGCTCTCTGCCCACGTACCGATCGTTTCGCTGATCGATCGTGGGCCACTGTCGTGCGGGTAGGGGTTTCTCAGTCGCAAGGGCAATCACGCAATGGAAATAGCTATAACTTTCTGTAGGTAGATATTTAGTTGCACTGAGGCGCGGTATTATCAACCGCGCGGTATTATCCAACTCTCCCCTACCTATACACAATCCAAAACTACCCTAACTTATGTTTAACAAAGTAACTCTCTGAATTTAAAGAATTTTACATTTCCCAAAGCCTTAGTTAGTATATCTGCAGTATTATTTTCCGACTCTATTTTAATAATTTCTATCAATTTTTCTTTACATACTCATGAATATAATGAAAATGCACTTTTATGTGCTTAGAGTTCTTTGTAAAGTTGCCATACTTAGCTATGGCTACAGCACCAAAATTATGTTCCTAAATTTTACATGGATTACATACTTTAGTAAAAACATCAATAATTAAACGTATTAAGAAATAAAGTTCCGTTACAGCCTCAGAAAGAGCAACATATTCTGCAAATGTAGAAGACTTAGTCGCACAGTTTTGTTTTTTGGACTTCCACAGTTCAATGTTTCCAAACAATCTTATTGCTTATCCCGAGGTGGACTTACTATCAGTTGCAGTTGACTTTCCTCCACCCTGGTGGGACTGGGACCACTCGATTATTTGAGGCGCAGGCGTATGGCCCCGCTAAAGTGCCTCTATGCGTCATTTAAACAATGAGTCAAGAGGCCTCGCTTCTAGGTCCCATGGAGGGGTTCTGACTAGGAGATATTCCATGCAGTATCCTCTTATTACCCTGACGGCTATCGTTTCTCTTACGTGGGGTACTTACCACGAGAATGCCGCTGTTCCCGCCTTCAGTTTTGGGACCATACTTTGGTAATGGTGTACAAAGTTCCATCTGCTATCAGCTACGAGCCCTAGATATTTCATTAAGGGCTCGATACCAATACTAACCTGATATCGATGCTGATCCAGTATGCGGCACCTTCCGATGTCAGTGATAGCGCAGAGCCTCAAATTTGTGAAGGGTGACCTCCAGACTCAGCCGTAACAGAAGACTTCTAACGATAAAGCCGTTCTGAGAATAAGCCTCAGAGAAGCCGCCGTTAGATGCTGCGTTCCGATTCACGCCAATATTCAGATGGGCCACTATCAAAGGTCCGGCGGGCCACGGTTTGAGTATAGCGGCTCTATAGTATGTTGTCGGAGCATGATTGCCTGTTGAGGTACCCTGACCTCGACTGTGATAGCAATTTTTTTTATGTGGCCAGATTTACCGCAACCAAAACAAATTGGAGGACCAGTTTTCACAAAGCTCGGTCTGGCATCAGCTCGGAAAGCATTTAAGCTGTCATTTGAAGCCTTGGAATCTGCTTCTACACTTTTCAATTTAATTTACTTTTTAAATAATCTACGGTTCTATCTTTTTCAGTCTTTTTCATCAGAGCACATCTATCAAGTCACCAATATAACTTTAATTTTGTGGCAAAGATTTCAACATATAATTCAGTTTTTCCTGTTCCGATACGGCTGCACTTGCCTGTTTAATTCATTTACAGCATTTTCAAAAGAAACTTTCGTATAATTTTTTAATTTGACATTTTCAAGGTTATTTGCACACAATTTGCAAAGCTGTCTACCTTTTCAAATACATTTCGTCGAATTTATTCATGATCTCGAAAGCTGTTTCTAAATCAATTACATATTATAGCTGCCTGTTCGTAATTGCGCTGTAAGTATAATTTGTGGCCTGAACATCACGTTCATCCCATGTGGCACTATCGGAACTAATTTTTGGTCTCGTGGCGACATCTTTACAGTTTTTGAATTGTAAAAATTCCTTCCAATTAGTTACTTTAATCTGTTCCATCGAACACAGGAATATTAACATCGCTATTATTTGACGCCATGTCTTTCTACGTAAGTACCTATACAACAATGTTCCATTCAATCGAAAGTAATCGCGATACAAATTGTTGATTTCACTTTTATTTTTATAACCACGCTCTGCTACCATGTTGTAATAATGTAAAACACATACTTTTCTAATAATCTCCTTTTATTTCCTTTTTACACTTGATAACAAAATAGTAGTTTTCGATACAAGTGTGGGATTTCTGTTATTACAACGAGTTACGACAAGTGTTGACCCGAGCCGAAGGCGAGGGTAAACAGTCGAAACGAGTTTAAATAACAGTCCCACACGTGTATTGAACAACTATTTTTAATACAGTTGCGAAAAAAATAGGCAATTATATTATATAAAATAATAAAAACACAACAAACCTGAATATCCATAATGGCGCCAACCGTAAAAGAATATATACCTTCCTAAGCAGAGACTATGGCAATGCACTTCATACAGCCAACTTTTTTTATTTTTATAAATTTAATTTGGCCGATACATACATTAATTTATGCTTAAATTTTAATTAAAATTACTTTTAATCTGATATTGAAACAAGTTAGTATCTTTTTTGAGAAATATTTGCATGAATAGACATTATTTTGACAATTGGGAAAGAAAACGCACGAGTGCAGGAATGGGAAAGAAAAAAGCACGAGTGTGTAATAGCCCACATCCCGAACGCTAAACGTCCCTGTAATACGCCACTTTTTGAGCAACTGTATTAAAAAAACTTTTTCTTGTACTCATTACACCGGAACAGCGGAACAGGTCGATACCACAGAGTAGCCATAGAGGCAAACCATAAACATAGACAATAAAAAGAATTGTAGAATATAAAATGTAATGCCAACAGTTCTCTCCCATGAGGGCCACTGTCGACTTGCTTGTGAGCTGTAAGAATTGCCCTTAATTTGTTATACATTACCAGGTGCAGTTAGGTGGGTGTGGGGAATTTACTGAGCAAATAAATACAAAATTAATATTATTTTATTAGTAGACACATATTTTATTACTGCTAAATATTACATCTGTTATTCTTCAATAACGTAGCTTTCACTTCAATTGCTGGCTGATAAAATAAAATCTTAAACTAATAACAATGTCATTAAATATTTAATGTGGTAATATTAAAGGTGACTAAATATTTAAGGTGAGAGTGTTCGTGTTCGTTCATTGTGGTGTCATATCGGTAGTATGTTTTTCCATTTATTTTCATTGGGCTTATCAAAATCTCACCGCGTGGGCCGGTGAATGCGGCTGTTTGTGGACATCACCCCCGACATGAGGTGCTGAAACGTGGCCGAGTACGAGGGTGGCCTTGTCCGTACCGGCCGGAGTGGGTGGAGCGGCGTGGAGCGTGAGACCACAGCGCGTGCGAAGTTGCGGCCGCCGGCGGCGTGCCAGTGCAGCGGAGGCGCCGGCAGGGCCGCGGCCGAGGGCGCAGCGCCCCACGCGCTCGCTGCGTAGGTCTGCTGCTGCCTCGCACGTGCGGCCGATCGTCACTGCGGTACGGCTGCGTACGCACCATTTCTTTCCATGGTAACTCGTTCAAACACTAGGGTACTGGCACTGGGAGCTGTAGGGGCAGACATTGACTGATGACTGCCTGACAAGGTGGCACTCACAGTATATATAGGTACGCTAATGACACCATGAGCAGGTACTTCGATAATTAAGGCTAATAACTTAGCCAAAAGGTATGAGTACCTACCTACAGTAATATTTTTGTTGAGGTAAGTAACTGTGACTCATTTTAATGAGCCACACAATTACCTTACACAATACCTGCCCAATTACCTAATTTATCTATCAATTAGACATTTTAATATTTGTAGAAAGGTTAATCTGATATTGATACCTGTTAGCGTACCTAATTAGGTAGGTATGATTTTAATTTTAACCCCTAAAGCCCTCTTAGGCAAATCCGCATGATATGGCTTGTTAAGACATAATTCTGCTAAGGGGCCGGATACTGGATGTGCAATGGTCGGTTACTGGATTGAAGCGGCCGAAAACGGGACAAAACGCCCTTTTTTAGAAATGTATTTTTTTTTTTACAAAATCTATCTAAATCTATCAATTTATCTGGCGATCTATGTAACTTTTGTCAGTTTTAATTACGACGGTAAATAAATTTTCTAGCTTTAAAAAAAGAATTACGTATTGAATACTCTGGATACTTGATATACAGAGCAATGAAGTCAGGTGATGCCTTAAGAGGCCGTATACTGGGCATTCTACCCTATGTTTTGAGGTTTATTGTTAAGGTCCTGTTTTAGAAAATTATGAAAAAGAAGAAAGGAAAATGAAATCAGTTTTATGTTGGCATATGTACCTATAAATACAATTATAGCTAAAAGTAGATTTTTAATCTACAAGATGTAGGGAAATCAAAAATCTGGTTGTCAATTTTATACTATTTATACACATACCTAATGTATAAATGTATAAATGCGGACTCAGTGTTCTGTAAACGATCACTACAGTAAGCAATTTTCACTATGGCCGGTCCATGGATGGGTGACCATCCATGTGATCACTTTGTGACATTTATTTGAGCGTTTCCGTGCTTCGGAAGGCACGTTAAGCCGTTGGTCCCGGTTACCAGTAAAATGGCAGTCGTTAAGCCAAGTTGAAGGCTTTATTTCAACAGCAGGCAGTCACAACCTGCGCCTGTCCATTTAAACACGGCAATACGGCTTACCACCTATTACGTGGGACAAATTATACAAAGGTGACAAAGGTGAAATGTGGGCATATAATATGCCTCTGCCTACCCCTTCGGGGATAAAGGCGTGACCATATATATGTATGTACAATCAGCCCCAAAATATTAACAGAATAAATATTAACATAGATAGGGTTTTAATTTCTTTTTATGACTTCGATATTTCATCGGCGCGAAAGAAAAAAATAATGTCAATGTAGGTATAAAATATAAGTAGTAGTAGATAGTATAAAGAAAAAAATACCAATAAATTGTTTCTTTCTTTATATTTTTAATTTCGTATCTGGTGTAAAGGTTAACCATCGCTACTCAGCGTGGCAATGTCTGTAGCCAGTGTAATGGGCGCCTTTGCACCGGATACGGTGAGGGGCAAGTCATATACAGCGCAACCTCGATATAACAGATATTAGAACAGAAGAGAACGAGGAAATATTCCTTATATTAAGGTTTTCGTTAAACTTAGGTTTGTTGTTGACGAAAAACAAAGAAAAACGAAAAAGAAAATGATTAATTGGATGGGTTCTTTATTGATTTCGTATTAGTTACAATAAATTCATAAATGCTGTGCTGTTTACGTCCAGAGATGTTCTTGCTTGCTTTATCTGAAACAAATTAAATAAACGTTATTCTCAAAGAGAATAGCTAGCATTCCTATACATATCATAAGTACAACAATGTTGGATCCAACACCTGGATGCTGTAAATCTCATGTTCACAGCCATAGACTTATAACACGTAATAGCTAGCATTCCTATACATATCATAAGTACAACAATGTTGGATCCAACACCTAGATGCTGTAAATCTCATGTTCACAGCCATAGACATATAATACGTTATAACACACAGGTAGACCGCCGGGTGATACGATAACTACATTGACTCCCAACTCTAGGATCATCAAACATCAGTGGCTCACACAGAGCATCGCAGCTCTAGTAACATCAAATATCATTGACTCGTTACATCAAATATCATTGACTCCAGTTCTAGGACCATCAAATGTAGGTATACAGGGTCGGCTCACTTACCCATGCGAGACACTCATGATAACACAGGCCCAGCAAATCGTAGACATGATCACACAATAGTTTTGTCTATTACATGGGTGAGTAATAACATGTAAAAGGAATACCAGCCTTTGTAGATGTGCTATCAGACTTCGCACACGCGGCACAGGATAAACTTGAACGTACACATAAACCTTGCGTCTTGATAATATTAGACCAACTAAATGACGTGCAAAGAAAACTATTCATTTGACATTAGAAACAGAATCATATTCAAATTTAGATAAAAAACAAATAGACTGACGCGATATTACCATGGAGTCTGTACCTTCAGTAGCAATCTCCTTGGAGTATAACTTTTTTTTTTTTTTTTTTTTTTTTTTTTTTTTAATGGCTTTTTGCTTTGCAGTTGGCCACAAACAAGTTAGGGAAACCAATAATCAATATTAATAATCGGAATAATTTGGAAGGAAAAGGATTGTATAGGATGGGCTACAATATTACTTACTATATCTACATTTTAATCATATTTAATTCTATGAAGGAAGCTAGTACATTATATACATCAAGATTACTTAAATATAATAAACATTGGATAGATGTAGGAAAAGGTACATGGATCTTAGACAAATTTAGGAAGAATTCGGAACGATCATGTAACAAACAGGAGAAGAAAATATGATTTACATCACCATATTCTCCACAAGGGCAAAGTGGGCTGTCGACAATACGAAATTTATACAAATTGGCAGGAGTGCAAACATGTCCTAGTCTTAGTCTACAAATGACGGTAGTAGTCCATTTGTTGTAATGTGTTTTAGCAAACCATGGTTTTGCTGGTATAGTTGGTTGGATGGAACGAAAGAATTTCCCCTTATTTTCGTCAGCTATCCAGGTTTGGTGCCAAGTGTCAAATAAGAAGGATCTAGGTAAAGACATCAAGTCATGCCAGTAATTTGCATACGGAAAGATGTCTCCATCTACGATTGCTTCTTTGGCGAGTTGGTCAGCCTTTTCGTTACCGAAAATACCGGCATGACTTGGTATCCAGCTGAAAATTACATTATATCCTAGAGAGGTACATTGAGTTAACATTTGGCGTATTTCAAAAATGATTGGAGTTTGGATATGAGATTTAAAGGGAGAGCGAGATAGAGCTTGTAAAGCACTCAATGAGTCACTGAACACAATCGACTCTCGTAGTTTAAAAATAATAATATATTCAATAGCTTTTAATATGCCCATGCATTCACCGGTGTAGACAGAAGATTCAGGTGGTAGTTTAATTTTTTGAGTAATACGGTATTGTGAATGGTAGACTCCCACCCCCACGCAGCTTCTGTTGGAATATTTAGATGCGTCTGTGAATATTTGATGCCAATGTTTCCAATCTTTATCCATAATTTCCTTAAAGTTTGTGTTCTGATTATTGCTTTGTTTGATGCCTAAAATATTAAAATGTATCTGCGGTTGGATAACAAGAGAGGTGTATGAATGTTTATACAATGGTAAACGATCCCATTGATGCGTTTTTGCTTCAAGACTTTGAAATTTTTTAAGGCTTTTTATTAGACCAGGAGTTTCTTTATGTGTCCAATAATCAGAAACATCTATCATTTCCGAAAGTTGTTCTACTTTTTGAAGTAAGGGATGTTTTTTGAGTTGTGTGTTACGAAAAAAGAACCTATCACAAATGTACTGTCTTCGAAACTTAAGGGGGGGATCACAGCATTCAACCTGTAAACAGTTGATCGGGCTGGATTTCATACTGCCTGTAATAATTCGTAAGGCCTTTGATTGTATGTTATCTAATTTTTGCAAAGCGCCTACATTACATGGTTCTAATAAGAAGGTTCCATAATCCAGAACACTCCTTATCAAGGCATTATATATGAGTCTCATAGTAAAGGGGTGGGCACCCCATCGGACAGCGGAAAGACATCTTAAAATATTGAGGTTACGTTCACACCTTGCAGTGATATAATTACAGTGAGGTAGACCAGTGAGTTTCGAGTCTAAGATTAACCCTAAAAATTTTACCTGATCCTTAACTGGTAATGGTATATTTTTATAAAGAACAATAATGGGTGGTAGGACGCGTTTTCTACTAAACAGAACTACGGTGCTTTTTTGAGGTGATAAAGTTAGACCGTTCCCGTCAAGCCATATATTCAGAGCATTTAATGCTGTGGACAGAGACTGATTAAGGTCTGTTATGGAACACCCTGAGACATAAAGAAGTAAATCATCTGCGTATTGTGATACATTAACACTACTATATTTTCTAACATATGAATCTAAATCCGAGGAATATATATTATACAATAATGGGCTCAAAACAGAGCCTTGGGTTAAACCCTTCCATACTGTTCTACAAGTTTTGGTATTTACATCAGGTGAATACTGGAGAAATCTCTCAGATAACATATTTATAATAAAATTTGCTAAGAGCACGGGTACATTTAATTTTGCCAATTTTAATTTTAAAATACTTACGTTAACATTATCATACGCTGCGGTTATATCAAGAAATGCTGCTAAAACTGATTCATTATTCGTAAACGCTAACCTAATGTCTGTGATAAAAGTACCTAAACTGTCAAATGTAGATTTGCCTTTTCTAAAGCCGTGTTGACTATCCGATAGCAAGTTATTAAATTCTAAAAACCATTCTAGTCGGTTTTTCACTAGATGTTCAGCTATTTTAGCTAAAACAGAGGTCAGCGCTATTGGACGATATGATGTAGGGTCTGTTCTATCTTTATTTGGTTTTAGAAATAATAAAACATTTTGAGTCCTCCATGCCAAAGGGATATGACCTGAGATCATTATAGTATTTATGATTGAAAGGTAATATTTTTGGCTGTCGCTATTGAGTTGTGTGACGAAAGAGTAAGGGATGCTATCTTCCCCTGGGGCGGAATCTTTTAGGTTTGATAGTACGTTTCTTAACTCGATGAAGGTAAAAGGGGAATTTAAATCTTCAGAATTGTTAAATGGTATGCTTAGTGTGTAAGAAAGGCCTACATGATAGTCAGGAACAGATGGGGAGCCAGTCTATCCATTATCTGCTCAACTAGGTCTGGGCTAATGGTTTGATTTGCATCATTATTGTAGCAGGATCTATACTTTCTAATATTTTGCCAGACAGTGGATGGACTAACATCTGGACTCAAGGATGAGCAGAAGCTTTTCCAGCCATCAGTTTTTTTGTTTCTGAGAAATGCTTGTGTTTCCTTGGCTACTTGTAAATAGTTATTGTAGTTTTCTTTAGTCATGGAAACACAATATTGCCTCTCTGCCTCTTTTCTTTTCTTGATTGCTACTGTGCATTCTTCATCCCACCACGGTGGAGATGGTATTTTATTAGGGCCTAAAGATTTTAATGGGAACACCTCATCAGCTGCTTGAACTAGCAATTTTGCAAATAGGTCACAACTTGTTAAAATATTTGCGGATGAAATATCAGGTAACTCTGATATCTTTTGCTCCACTGTGGATTTATATAAGTCCCAGTTTGCATTGTGTAATTTATGTTTTATGCGTGGATTTTTGTTCTGTTTCAGAGGTTTACGGAATGGTAAAGTAATTATGATTACAAAATGATCACTACCATGAGTTGATTCTGTAGTGTTCCATTCTAAGGAGGATGCAAGATCAGGGGTGCAGATAGTTAGGTCTGGAGCTGTAGGAGGATCATCAAGACGAGTTGGAGAACCTGTATTTAATATACACAAATTTTGATCTTCAATTATTTCTAGTAGCTTATTTCCATAAAAGTTTGTCATAGGAGAGCCCCAAGACTGGTGATGTGAATTAAAATCACCAAAACAAATGAAAGGTTTAGGTAGAAAATTTAATAAACTATTGATTTCATTAAAAATATGTAGACTAGGACGAGAAAAATATGTACATACATAACAAATATTATTTACATTGACTGCCTCTGTGGCGCAGTCGGTAGTGATACCGCCTGCGGCGCTGGAGGTCGTGGGTTCGATTCCCACCGGAGACAAATATTTGTGTAACCCATAAATGTTTGTCTCAAGAGTCTGGGTGTTTCTATGTATAATATGTATGTATTTAAAAGTATATAAGTATTAATATCCGTGGTCTGATACCCATAACACAAGCAGGTTATTCCTAGCTTACTTTGGGATCAGATAGCGTTGTGTGAAATGTCCGTGAATATTTATTTATTTTATTTACAGTAATAGCAATGACAGAAAGTTCATCACTATATGAAGGAAGGGAAAGGATAGAATAATTTACAGTGTTTCTAATGAGTATGGCAACTCCACCATATTCATCAGATCTGTCACTTCTCAAGCAAGAGAAGCCAGGAATTTTGAAAATGGAGTCCTGCTTTAGCCAGGTCTCCTGAAGGCAAATTACAAAGGGATCATATTTATTAATTATATGAATTAATTCATGTTTTTTGGGCACTGCACTGCGACAATTCCATTGAATTGCTACTGATCTGTGATCCATTATCATTAGATATTTTATAAAGAGTTTCAAGTATTATGGCAACGTTGGACGGTGAAATTGTGGTATTTGATTGTGATAGAAGTTAAAATAAAGTTTTAATCATATCAGCTGTATTATTATTATCATATTTATTATTCCTAAAAACAGGGCCAGGTGTAGATATGGGATCTTTTATAATTTCATTATGAGCAGCATGATCATAACCCTTAGAAAATCGTGGAATGGTTCTGGGTTTTAAAAAGACAGTTTTTTTGTAGGATGGGCTACTATTAATTGGTTTATTGTTATCATTATCAGATGTGTTATGCGTGGTTAAAAATGCTTCAGCATATGATTTTTTAGTGATGGGGGGATGTAACTTTATAGCCTCCATATAAGAAATACAGGTTTTACTCATAGTTTCTTTTATCCCTTTTTGCCTATCAAACTCCAAGCATTTCTTGGAGTTAGCTTGATGTGAGCCTTTACAGAGAACACACCATAGTTCATCTTCGTCTACATTGCATGTATCACCTGAATGTCCTCTACCACATTTATAACACCTACTTTCAGATCGACATTGGCTCTTAACGTGTCCATACCTACAGCAGTTGTAGCATTGTACAGTTGGGTAAATATACAAGTCCACGGATAGTGCTGTGTAACACATAAATACTCTTTTGGGGAGTACCTGTCCATCAAACGTTAATACTACAGTACCGGTGTTTTCAAAATTGTTAATATTATTTAAAGAAACTTTTCTACGGATTCGTCTAATTTTGACGATTGGTCCACAACCAATAGGGACAGATAAGTTAGTAAGAACTTCCTCATCTGTCCAATCAGTTGGAACCCCTCTAATAACACCCATACGGGTAATATTATATGTTGGTATGAAAGCATTAAATTTTTCTAAGGTCAAGCACCTATTTGATATAAAGTTATTGGCATCAATATAGTTAACAAATGTAACACTGACTTTGTTACGTCCAATTCGTTTAAGACTACCATTCACAATCCCGTGGATATTATTCTTTTTAAGAAATCTACCAAACTCTACAGGATGTAAATATGTACGGCTATTTTCAGCTGTTTCTTTTTGTATATTTACAACAAATGGAGCTACATCAGTACTGCTGTAGTTAAGACGACCAATATTAGTACGTGTCGTGTTTTTGTTGTCCTGGTCTTGAAACAAAGGTTGAGATTGTGGGGTTTGTGGAATAGCATCTAATTCACATTTGCAATCTGTACTTCTTTGCATTATCGAACCCTCTTTCCATTTAGGCTTTTTTTTGTTGCAACTTATGCAAACTACTCGTGAGGCGAGTCGTTTGCGTTTTGTGTGATCAGGTTCCGTAGATAGAGAGCAGTCAGATGACTCTATTAAATTAAATGTTGTTGGACTTGGACTATTAATTTTGGCGCCAGACCCCCCACCGGGGTCGGCCGGCTCGTCCATGGGTGAAGGACGACAATTACATAAAATACAGAAAAAACTTACCCTAAATCAGTTGAAATACAAATCTATATATACAAACTACTAAAAATAACAAAAAGCTACTATTTTACACAATCCTTTTTACACAAATAGAAAATATATCAAATTATAATAAAAGACGCGTCCTCGTCGTTCAAAGTTTCCCGCTCTTTTTTTTTTTTTTTTTTTTTTTTTTTTTCGGAGTATAACTTTAGAACTTCGCAAGTGTAATAACGGAACGTTATTTGACATTTGATCTGACATTTGTGACTTGACAACTGTTTGACAGTTGGCATCTCATGGAGACGAATAGCGAACCATCCATCATCCTTAGTTGAGACTGACGTAGTAATAAAACCTAGTAATTCTGTTTAATATAATATCGTATGTATGTGAAGAGAAATTTGAACAATAAACCACACCGAAGACCTAAACAAGTTGTTTCAATAATCAATCTACTACAATACAGAGAGATCATCAGATCTTCGCGACATCATGTCGAAAAACAAAGAAAAAAATGGATGATTGGATGGGTTCTTTATTGATTTCGTTTTAATTCCGATAAATTCATAAAATGCTGTGCTGTTTACGTCCAGAGATGTTCTTGCTTGCTTTATCTGAAACAAATTAAATAAACGTTATTCTCAAAGAGAATAGCTAGCATTCCTATACATATCATAAGTACAACAATGTTGGATCCAACACCTAGATGCTGTAAATCTGATGTTCACAGCCATAGACATATAACACGTTATAACACACAGGTAGGCCGCCGGGTGATACGATAACTATATTGACTCCCAACTCTTGGATCATCAAACATCAGTGGCTCACACAGAGCATCGCAGCTCTAGTAACATCAAATATCATTGACTCGTTACATCAAAATATTGTTGTACGCCAGTAAGGCATGTTACGGAAGGAATCATATATTTTAATTTATAACATCTATGTAACAAACCTGTGACAAACAATAAATAAATAAATTGAAAATTGAAATTGAAATTGAATCAAATCACAGGTCTGCAATGGTTTTCCTCTTTGAAATCTGAGGAACATTTTCTATAGTTTCTGATGTGCTGATTACGAAAAAAATAATAAAAAAAATCCATCACGTCAGGATTTTTTGATATTGAATATTTAAGATTTAGGTCCAAAATGTCTGAGCGTCTACCTTTAGAAATTTATAAAACGGCATTAAAATATTTCAGCTTAATTTTTATTGCATTTAATTCGTGTAAGGGACATAGAAATTAATGCAAATCAGTAATTTGATGATTACTACATAAAAAGTAAAAGTAATTCGCATTAACCATGTTGAAAACGGGTAATTTTGACTTAATTTAGTTATAAAATAATAAAAAATATTACCTAGTAGTAATATTACCTAATTATTGTAAATATTATTAAAAAAGGGTGTAATAAAGATAATCCAAAAGGCTTTTTTTTATTAAGTACCCGCACTTATTCAGAAAATTAACAGTTGAAGTGCGCATCTTGCAACATGAACTTTAAAATGTCATCGCGAAGATGTTTAAATTCTCCAAATTGTTTTTGTAAAATTTGCGGGAATTTTATGGTGATAAAACAACGAAACAGCATTACTGACTTTGTGAAAATATTTACAAAAGTTATTATGGAGACGTTTTAATTAACCAAAGACAAAACTTGGACACCTCATAAACTTTGTACGACTTGTTTATTAGAACTTCGCCAGTGGTCAAAAGGACATAAAAATAGCTTCAAATCGTTTCGCCTATGCTACGAAAAGAGGCTAACAACCATGATAAAGATTGATACTGTTGTTGTTGTGACATAACTGGATACAATTTTAATAATAAAAGGGACATAAACGAGCACTAAACTTAATTTCCTAAATTCGCACATTGATTACTTCCCAGAAAATCTAGGAGCCGTTGGCGAAGAACAAGGCGAAAGATTTTACCGAGATTTGAAAGAGCTTGAAGTCTGGTATCAAGGAACATGGAATACTAGCATGATGGTGGACTATTGTTGGTTATTGAAGCGTGACGATCCAAACTGGAATTTTAACCGAAAATCGCACAACCGAAGGTTCCAAGAAAAAAGGACCAGGTTCAAGAAATAAAATTTACATGTAATTTAGACTATTAATAAGTTGTTATTATATTTTAGTCGTTTTTAAAGTTAAAAGTAACGTACTTATTTTTTTTTTTTATGAGAAAACTTAGGTCTTTTTTTATATTTTCTTTCTGTACCTTTTTTGAAAAATCTGGAGGTGATGCAAAAAAACTAAGTCCATATTCGTAATCAGCGCACCAAAATACCCTAGAATCAGCTATCAAATTCCATAGAGGAAGTTATGACCCTCATTTTGCAGGCCTGTGATATCATTGACTCCAGTTCTAGGACCATCAAATGTAGGTATACAGGGTCGGCTCACTTACCCATGCGTGACACTCATGACAACACAGGCCCAGCAAATCGTAGACATGATCACACAATAGTTTTATCTATTACACGGGTGAGTAATAACATGTAAAAGGAATACCAGCCTTTGTAGATGTGCTATCAGACTTCGCACACGCGGTACAGGATAAACTTGACCGTACACATAAACCTTGCGTCTTGATAATATTAGACCAACTAAATGACGTGCAAAGAAAATTATCCATTTGACATTAGAAACGGAATCATATTCAAATTTAGATAAAAAACAAATAGACCGACGCGATATTACCATGGAGTCTGTACCTCCAGTAGCAATCTCCTTGGAGTATAACTTCAGAACTTCGCAAGATCATCAGATCTTCGCGACAGTTGTATTGAGGTTTAGTTGGTTTAAAATGTGTTACATAGAGGTGTCGAAACCTGTCGCGACTGAATCACATGATCGGGGGCTAAGGTTCATATTGGTGGGAACGTTATATAGAGGTTTTGAGTTGCCAACATTAGTAAATTAGAGGTACCTATTTACACTTTTATTGATAGTTAATGAATTCGTTTTAAAGAGGTTGTTCGTAAAAAAAGTTCGTAATGTAGAAGTGGGTATTATTTACATTGACTCTTATGGACAATTTAAGGGGATTAAAAAATTACTTAATCGAGGAAATTGTAAATTTGAGGTTCGTTATGTTAAGGTTGCACTGTAAATAGTTTTAGTTTTAATTGTAAATGACATAATTGATGATACAGTGAAATCCAATAAATATAGACAAACATAATATTTGATTAAGTTTAGGGATTAACATTTATTACATTATTAACATACAACTTTCCTGCAGGTACCTGGATACCTGACACTGAGTCGTCAATAATCTAATCAGAACTATCTATATCTATACTAATATAATAAAGAGGAAAGATTTGTTTGTATGCTTGTTTGTTTGTTTGTTTGCATCAAATAGGCTCCGGAACTACTAGACCGATTTGGAAAATTCTTTCACTGTTGGGAAGCTACACTATTTGCGGTAAACATATGCTATATTTTATTCCTGTATTCCCACGGGAACAGGAACTAAGCGGGTAAAACCATGTCACGTCCGCTAGTTATATATACAGAACTAAAACTGCATTCATAGATTTTTAAATACTTACATGGTTGAGCCGGGAATCGATCCCTGTCTTCCTTTTATTTTTGACAGCATGTTACTTAGCAAAAAATAATCCTTATAATGAAGCCTTGCGATCAGTATGATAAAGCTACGGGGTAACTTTTTTTTCTCGTGTAGCTGGTTCGATTCCCGGCTCAACCATGTAATTATTTAAAAAAAAATATAAATGCAGTTAAAGGTGTTTTTTAAATTAAAATAATGTCTTCTATTAGTAAAATGTTTCATCTACGATATTTAAGGTACTTTCCCTTTCCCTCCATGTGGCATAGCCGTGGGACACCTGTGTATGTATATCGGTCGTCTAGATCCCATAGCACAAGCTTATCCATTAGCTTAATTTGGGTTAGATGATGTTGCGTGTGAATGTCCACAAATATTTATTTGTTTCTATATTAATATTATAAAGAGGAAAGATGTGTATTTTTTTTTTGTTTTTTTTCTTTGTTTGTAACAAAGAGGCTCCGGAACTACTGAACTGATTTGAAAAATTCTTTCATTGTTAGAAAGCTACACTCTTTGCGGTGAACATTGGCTATATTAATTCCCCTATTCCTACGGGAACGGGAACTACGCGGGTGTAATCGCGTGACGTCCGCTAGTTATTATAATATATTGAAAAGACGCTGGATTGAGCTCCGCCTAAGTTTTAATCAAGGTATGTCTCTTGTTGATACTTGTACGTCTCAGAGCAATTGTGAGAGTGACTGAACTGTTGCTTTCTGCTAAATGGCGGTGGTTGCCACAGACTGGATATATACTCTGAGGTGATTCAAAAGATCGTTTCTCTGTCGAATAATGGAGACTTGGAACGCTGGGTCGACGCACGAGTTTCTGGCCTTTAACAATCTCAGGTTCACCCAGTGGAGCGTGAAAAGGCAAATACTTTAAGCCTTTTTTTGCATTTTTAACGTGTGAGAAATTTCTCGTGGATGCTATGCCGGACTTCTACCGACTAAAAAACTTCACGTCACGCCCAAGAGCCTATGGTTAGGAGCCCCGGGTAAGCCCTCGGAAGGATGTCCCAGGACTCCCAACAGACCCCTGGCCGCCATTGCGGCCTCACCTAGGGGCTGGTTCGGGTGCTATCCCGTGTCTTTGGGGGGTTTTGGGTGTGATCCCGCTTCTATGTGGGGGGGGGGGGGGGGGGCGTGAGTGAATCCTTAACGTCACGCTGCCCTCATGGGCCTGCTCCTGTAAGGACGGTGAGCAACCCATTCACCATCCTCAGGCCGCCGGTCATGGAGGCAGATAGTCTTCTGCGAAGACACCTGCGGAGATGGGATCGGGTGTTGGGATTTTACTGAGCAAATACAAAATAAATATTATTTTAATAGTAGACACATATTTAATTACTGCTAAATATTACATCTGTTATTCTTCAGTAACGTAGCTTTCACTTCTATTGCTGGCAGATAGAAATAAAATTCTTAACCTAATAACAATGGTCATTAAAAAATAATTTTTAAATTTTACAAACACTTATTATCAAAATCTTAATTTACAGACACAGATCTGCATACATTTTATACCTAGAGACACACTTTTCGACCCTTGAATTCCTTACTGCCTTTTTGTAGGGATTTACCAGAGCGTCTGCAATACAGGTGCGAATGTTGTGTTCGTTCATTGTGGTGTCATATCGGTGGTATGTTTTTCCATTTATTTTCATTGGGCTTATCAAAATCTCACCGCGTCGGCCGGTGATTGCGGCTGTTTGCGGACATCACCCCCGACATGATTTGCTGAAACGTGGCCGAGTACGAGGGTGGCCTTGTCCGTACCGGCCGGAGTGGGTGGAGTGGCGTGGAGCGTGAGACCACAGTGCGTGCGAGGTTGCGGCCGCCGGCGGCGCGCCAGTGCGGCGGAGGCGCCGGCAGGGCCGCGGCCGAGGGCCACTGCGGTACGGCTGCGTACGCACCATTTCTTTCCATGGTAACTCGTTCAAACACTAGGGTACTGGCACTGGGAGCTGTAGGGGCAGACGTTGACTGTCGACTGCCTGACAAGGTGGCACTCACAGTATATATAGGTACGCTAATGACACCATAGGCAGGTACTTCGATAATTAAGGCTAATAACTTAGACAATTGGAATGAGTACCTACCTACAGTAACGTTTTTGTTGAGGTAAGTAACTGTGACTCATTTTAATGAGCCACACAATTACCTTACACAAAACCTGCCCAATTACCTAATTTATCTATCAATTAGACATTAAAATATTTGTAGAAGAAAGGTTAATCCGATATTGATACCTGTTAGCGTACCTAATTAGGTATGATTTTAAGGGGCGGTTATAGCGCACAAGTAGGCATTTGGCGCTCCCCTCGCCCCGGGCGCAAGACACACCGCGCGCCGGCAGCGGCAGTCAACTCTCATGCCACAGTATACAGTAGAGTAGAAGGAAACAGCATGCTAACTTTGATTGACGTAGTAAATGCATCTAACTTTATTAAGTGTAGTGATTTATTCGAGTTTCGTAAATAAATGAGTTAATTATATATATTATACTATTATTTTTAAGCTAAAGAGTTTGTTTGTTTATTTAGTTGTTTGAACTCTAGAGTCTAAGAGACTGCTAGTTGAATTTCAAAAGTTCCTTAACAGAATGTCCATTTTTGAAAAATACCAAGATATATAACATCACGCTAAGGCGAATAAGAGCTGAGCAGCAACGAAACATTTTTCGAAAACTAGGATATTTCATTTCTTTTGAGAGTTTCCGTTGCGTAAGTTTGCTAGATGGTTACAGTTGCGTAAAAAATGTAAATTACATTATAACTGGTCATAAAAAATTCTAAAGTTTTCTAAAGTTGGTATGCTAAGTATGAATCACGTGATCATTTTGCAATCCAAAATGGCCGCCGCGGTGTAATCACAAAATTTCATGATGGGTATCATTTAAAGGGTTTTTTGGTATGCTGAGTACGAATCACGTACTAATTTTGCAATCCAATATGGGCGCCGCGCCGTAATCACAAAATTTCATGATGCGTATCGTTTAAGGGGTTTCTTGGTATGGTGAGTACGAATCACGTGAAAATTTTGCAATTCAATATGGGCGCCGCGCCGTAATCACAAAATTTCATGATGGGTATCGTTTAAGGGGTTTCTTGGTATGCTGAGTACGAATCACGTGATAATTTTGCAATCCAAAATGGCCGCCGCGGTGTAATCACAAAATTTCATGATGGGTATCGTTTAAGGGGTTTTTTGGTATGCTGAGTACGAATCACGTACTAATTTTGCAATCCAATATGGCCGCCGCGCCGTAATCGCATAAATCCATGATGGTTATCGTTTAAGGGGTTTTTGGTATGCTGAGTACGAATCACATGATAATTTTGCAATCCAAAATGGACACCGCGCCGTAATCACATCATTTCGTGATGGGTATCGATTAAGAGATTCTTTCGTATGCTAGTGATTCGTACTCAGCGTACTGAAAAACCCCTTAAACGATACCCAACATGAAATTTTGTGATTACGGCGTGGCGACCATTTTGAATTGCAAAATTATCACGTGATTCGTACTCAGCATTGCAAAAAACCCCTTAAACGATACCCATCATGAAATTTCGTGATTACGGTGCGGCGGCCATATTGGATTGCAGAATTATCACGTAATTCGTACTCAGCATAGCAAAAAACCCCTTAAACGATACCCATCATGAAATTTTGTGATTACGGCGCGGCAGCCATATTGGATTGCAAAATTATCACGTGATTCGTACTCAGCATACTAAAAAACCCCTTAAACGATACCCATCACGAAATTTTATGATTACAGCGTGGCGGCCATTTTGAATTGCAAAATTATCACGTGATTCGTACTCAGCATAGCAAAAACCCCTTAAACGATACCCATCATGAAATTTTGTGATTACGGAGCGGCGGCCATCTTGTATTGCAAAATTAGTATATGATTCGTACTCAGCATACCAAAAAACCCCTTAAACGATACCCATCATGAAATTTTGTGATTACGGCGCGGCGGCCATATTTGATTGCAGAATTATTACGTAATTCGTACTCAGCATACCAAAAAACCCCTTAAACTATACCCATCATGAAATTTTGTGATTACGGCGCGGCGGCCATATTGGATTGCAAAATTATCACGTGATTCGTACTCGGCATACCAAAAAACCCCATAAACGATACCCATCATGAAATTTTGTGATTACGGCGTGGCCGCCATGTTGGATTGCAAAATTATCCTTTCGTAGACTTAATTCACCTGGTTTTCTCTTAAATGCAGGATTTAAAAATTATTATGTAACTAATTCTTGATTCCTAATTTTAGCTACTATTTATCGGTGTAATTTCAGTCATGCTGGATTTTACTTGGAATAAAAAACCAACGTCCATACAAAAAGTGGACATCTCCTGTCTGAAGATTGGAAACCCTTGTAATTTAATTGCGATTATGAATATAGTACAATGAAAGCTATTTCATCTTTTTTTTCGGTTGTATCGTGAAGGGCTGCTATTATCACTTTCGTGAAAGCTTAAGACGAAAAGGTAAATCTTTGAATGTAGATAGGGTCTAAAAATAATTGCCGATGTATTAGCTTGTGCTCTAACTTGGCATTACTACCAGAACAACAAATTATTTAAAGATGGAATTATATTGTACAACAATACGCAAATCGTAAGGAAGTACAATCCTTTCTCATTTATTTTAAGACCTACTGGATGAAACCGGCTTTGTAAATAAGTGGTGTGTATACCTATTTGGTGAACGACACCGAACAAATAATTATAATGAGGGTTGGCATCTTTCGTTAAATAACCGCTTAATAACAATCTAAATTTATTACAGGTGCTAAATGCATATAAAAGAGATGCAAATATGATACGCAATCCTAGAAAACGCAGGCAGACTATCAGATTAACGATAAAATCATCCAAGAGGCTCAGTTAAGTTTATTTGACGAACTCATTACAGTAGGACATTTTTTAGAAATGTTGCGTTAAAGAAATCCGTTAATTACCAGTGTTAATGGAATTAATTTATAATAAAATAGGTTACATAACTTTTATACGACTATATTATTTCGATAGGTCATTAAAGCAGCATTTTAAAATAGGTTACATACATGGATGACCAACCTAGGTGAATTAATGATGCTAAATAAGTGTACTTAATGCACCTGGGTGAATAAGGAACACTATTTGGTTGTGTTAATGGACGTGGGTCAATAAGGTACACTACTTGGTTGTGTTAATTCACCTGGGTGAATAAGGTTCACTATTTGGTTATGATAATGCACCTGGGTGAATAAGGTACACTATTTGGTTGACTTAATGCACCTGGGTGAATTATGCAGGTGAATTAAATCTACGAAAGGAAAAAAATTATCATGTAATTCGTAGACATTTTAATGCATTAGGTAGATGGTTACCATGTCGTGAAAACACTTAAAAAGTAAAAGATCACCACATTTACCATGAGTCGCGTATGGGAATTTTAGTGAAATCCCTTCATCACTCAGGAATTAAGCTGATGGTCTTCAAAATAATTCCATTGCTCAGTAATTAGTTACTGCTAGTACTCATTGTAAATAATTACTCAAGTAATCTGTTACAGAGTAATTGAATTAAGCATAACAAAGTATTGCAATTTGTAACCGTTAATCTAAATAAATTTTGCCCATTACTGATATTTTTATACTGTGGCGCGATTTCAACGTAATTTGGCATAATAATTACGAAATAGTTGCGAAAAAAACTGACACAGGTCCTGCCTCCACAAGCGCTAGCGCGAGACTGAACGGCCGTCAGCGGCGCAATTCTATTGCGTTTGGTAGATTTTCGTACATGATAGCTATGTAAATACTTGTGTATAAAAAAACGCTCGGAAAATGTGTATAAAAACTCAATAGCTTTAATTGAGTGCAAAAAAAATATATAAAATGTTTATAGTTTAGCCACAGTATTGAAAAAACTTTTCTGAGAGAGTCAACTTTGGGATTTTTTTCTATCTAGTGAAATTTATTGGATCGTGTAACGGGCTTGGAATATGTTTAGCTTATATCCTTAACTATTATATATATATTTATCAGAATTATAAACCCTTTACTTTTTGAGTAGGATTGTTTCAAAAAACTCAAAATCTGACCCACGCGGCCTTAATTTAATGAGTCCCTTAGCTGTATCTTTAGAATAGCTTCTAATTCGTCTTCGCCCCGCCTTTCAAGTCGCGCATCCATGTAATAGAATGGAATAAACTTTATTTGTACACCATGTTTAAACTAATTTTACTATAAATTTTTTCAAAATGTTGTACAAAGGGTGGCCTTATCGCTGTAAAGCAATATCTGACAGGCAACCTTGGGATGGACAGAGAGGATGTTGATTGTAAGTCAGATGTGTAGTTTTTGGTGCAGAAATATGAAATAATAGCACGTGCAGCATTACCGACTACATGACATTTTGACTTATTACTCTGGGTTATGAACTCGCAAAATAGGTACAAGCATCGGCAACACAAAAGACCTGCCTCAATATTACTGAAACAATAATAAATCTAAGAATATGTTGGTATCTACACACCGATACTTTAGACTTATTTATTTACATTTCTTTGTTTAAAAAATTAGTAAAAATATTACATTTGCTTTTTCTGTCCTCTTCTTTCATAATTTCGCGATACCACCTTGTTGATAAATATTAGACGACTCCTTGAATTGTGTTGTGAACACTTTCTTATTTAATTTATACATATTTACATCTTATATTTACTATACATTTTTACACAAGAAAAGAAACTAAGAATAGGTAGGTACGTAAATTTCTACATAATAAAAAGAACGCAAAAAAGAAATACCCGATTTAGGCATCGAAAAATTCTTCCGATTCTTTCAACCAACATACAAGTTACACCAGACACCAGTGAGAAATGATAGAAGTTGTATGTTATTGAGGTTTATCGTTCAGGGCCTGTTTTAGAAAATTATGAAAAAGAAAAAGGAAAATGAAATCAGTTTTTATGTTGGCATGTGTACCTAAAACTACAATTATAGCTAAAAGTAGATTTTTAATCCACAAGATGTAGGTAAGTCAAAACTCTGGTTGTCAATTTTATACCATTATACACATAATGTAGAAATGATAATTGAGAGTCCCGGGACATCCTTCCGGGCGGGGCTCCCAACCACAGGCTGTTGGACGTTACGTGAGGTTTTTTAGTCGGTAAGAGTCCGGCATAACATCCTTTGAGGATTTTCCCTCACGTTTAAAAAATAAATGTAGAAATGATCATAGAATCAGCCCCAAAATTTATTTGTATAATATACCTATATGAATAAATATTAACATAGTTAGGGTATTAAATTCATTTTATGACTTCGATATTCATCGACGCGAAAGAAAAAATATTTGAATGTGGGTATAAAATATAAGTAGTAGTAGATAGTATAAAGAAAACAATACCAATACTTGATTCTTTTTTTGAATTTTTAATTTCGTATCTGGTGTAAAGGTTAACCATCGCTACTCAGCGTGGCAATGCATGTAGCCAGTATAATGGGCGCTTTTGCACCGGATACGGTGAGGGGCAAGTCATATACAGTGCAACCTCGATAATACCTAATATAACAGATCTGAAGAGAACGAGGAAATATTCCTTATATTTAGGTTTTCGTTAAACTAAGGTTTGTTGTATTGAGGTTCAGTTGGTTTAAAATGTGTAATATAGAGGTGACGAAACTTGTCGCGACTGAATCACATGATCGGGGGCTAAGGTTCATTTTGGTGAGAACGTTATATAGAGGTTTTGAGTTGACAAAATTAGTTAATTAGAGGTAAGTATTTACACTTTTATTGATAGTTGAAAATTCGTTTTAAAGAGGTTGTCCGTAAAAAAAGTTCGTAATGTAGTAGTATTATTTACATCGACTCTTATGGACAATTCAAGGGGATTAAAAAAAATTGTTAAACTGAGAAAATTGTAAAATTAAGGTTCGTTATATTAAGGTTGCACTGTAATTAGTTTTAGTTTTAATTGTAAATGACTTGATGATACAGTGAAATTCAATAAATATAGACAAAAAATATTTGATTAAGTTTAGGGATTACCATTTATTACCTTATTAACATACAGCTGTCCTGCAGGTACAGACGAATTTGAGAATGCATGGTCAATCCAAAACGAAATTGCTTTGCACTGAGAATTGACGCCATCTATCGGATAACATTGGAAGTCATGTATCTTGCGTTGCCGATTTTTTTAATACCTCACACAGGAACACGATTATTGTCAAAATAGCAACTCATTAATCTTTTGAGTAATGTAAATTTGCCATCCAGTACATTTTTTATGATTCTAAGGTGTCTATGCAATATTATATTCGAGTAAAGTTGCGCCATCTAGCGGAGTTTTTTGTAGTTTGGACTCAAATGTGCATGGGATTATAGATCCTAAGGGGCCCATGCAATATTGGAGGTGACTGTACCTAGATACCTGACACTAAGGAACAATAATCTTAACTATTATATACCTATAATGACAGAAAGGGACTGCCTGTCTCATCAACAAGACGAAACCCATGAACCTAGAATGATAAAATTTGGACAGTAGGTAGGTACCTTTTATTAACTAGGTAAGTGATGAGAAAGGATTTTTGGAAATTACACCATAAAGGTGGTAAAGTAGTAAATAAGTAATTTCTAAAGTTAGCATCGTGAAATTACGTAGGTAATCCCTGTTTTTGGTTATAAAAAAACAAAAAGAAACCGACTTCAAACAAAACTAAAATCTGAAAAATAAAATTTACTTAGCACATAGTCAGTATATTGTGGTTTATCAGATATCCTTAAATATTATACAGAAATCGGCCCAGTAAAACTATATAGGCTTAATCTCTCTCATAGTCATATAACCGACTTCAGTATCTATACCCAATTTCATCAGTAATCTTTACAAAATTAAATTTTTATTAATAAACAAATAAAAAACTAACCTAACCTAACCTATTCTGTTATAAGATTGTAAAATTTAGAGTGCAATTTAGTACTTCTGATAAGCAATCCGTATATTTGTTTAGTAAATCATATAGGTATCCGGTGTACGAACCACATTTTTGGTGTGAATTCGATTAAAAAGGTCATCTCGTTCTAAGTAGTATTTAAGTTTTTTAAGTAGGACATGTTTAGTTAATCAATTGGTTTTTCTGCACAGCATTTAATTTTCTGGTTTGCAAACAGTAAATTAATGGAGTTACCTAGTGTGCAGAAGAGATGTGCATTTAAAAATATCCCTTAAAATAATACCTTCTATTAAATACTCTAAGAAAATACTGATCTACAGTATTGCTCCTTATAAAATGTCTGCCTACAGAAAAAAATCGCGAGGGCTCAAGTCTATCTCTCAAGCATTTCATAGGCAGAACCTATATTACGTACGTTTTCAATATTGTTATTATTTTAATATTATTGCCAATTTATAAAAATGTCGATTGTAATATTTAAAAAAAATGGGCAAAATCAGCAATTGGATAGCTATTACTTTATTTATACCTACCGTAGCCTATGAGTGTCTGCAACACCAGAGAGGCTATACTCGCGCTGCCGACTGACCCTGCAGAAGCCCTTTGAAGAACCCCATACTATAGGCGTTTGTAAAAACCGAGACATGGAGATTGTTCCATAATCTAAGTGTGCCCGGAAGAAAGCCCTTGTCGGACCTTACCCGGTTGCAATGTGTAAGGATAATATAAACACCATTATCATTTAAAAATACGTCAGTTGGCTGGAGCATTACATGATTTTACACCATGCAAATTAAGAAATATACATTAGAATATAGGTATAGCAAAATCAAAATAACGCGCAACAAAATTAATTTCGTGTCGCCGTGATTGAACCGACCGACCTCTAATGCTGTTGAACAAACTTGCCTGAATTATCTATGTAATTGTATGATATATTTCTATGGGATGCGGCTCCGGGGTCAAAATTTCACGTTGGCGACGCCGCGGGCAACAGCTAGTATTAAATATTTATAGCACGTATAGTAACAACAGAAGGGTTTGCTGCGAGTTTCGTGTGCGCAAACGCAAATGAAAAACACGAATAAAGTAGTAAAAGACGTAACTGAAATGGAGAATATGAGTGTAGTGGAAGAGATGAGCAACTTTCTGTGTAGTGCACCGAGCACTAGACAGTATGTGGCATATTTCAACGTCGATCTAGACCACAAAATGAAAAGAAGAAATGAAAAACATGAAGAATACCTCAGAACGAAAATATAACTGTACCTAATGATAACTTTCGGTGTTGAGCACCGTAGTCATTTCAACGTCTACCTGAGCTCAGGTTCATTAAAGACTACGCTAATGAGCTTTCATTGTGCTGTTTTGTAAATCTGGATATCAGGTCCCCTTTAGTAATTAATAGAACCAGTATCTCTTAATGACTGAAAAGGACTAACAGGTAATTGTTTGAGTTTATTATGATAATTTGTAATTGATATTATTTGAATATAAATAGATGAACGATTTTCATACTGCTTCAGTCCCAGACTGTCATTGATACTCTTAGTACAGAGCAACAAAAACTCTAGAAGATGCACGCCAACAACAAAACTAAGTCGGAAGTGTGGCCCCCCATGGTGGCGGGAGCTAGATACAAACATAAATCGGAAAGAAAGGTAAACTAGTTTTTATTATTTCTCATATTTAGTAAAAAGAATATTTCTGATCGCCTATTATCATAATTTTTGCATAAATTCTTATGACAATTATTGTTTAATATACTTAAGACTATTTCTTTGTTACAGGTTTTAAACTGGTTGGAGGCGAACGAAAAGTACTTCGGGTGCGCACCGATCACAGATTCGGCGTACGTGGAGGGACCTTGTCTGGTCTATCCAGACCCACCGGAATATGTCATTCCGATAATTCCGGTGGTGTACGCCCAGGAGAACTTTGGATGTAAGAGGCTCCCGTACACACGCCGGCTGTGGTCGAAACCTAAGAGCCTCTGGCTGCTGACTCCTGCATACGTAGGTAAGTTTTCGATCCTTAATCACGATAATTCTTTGTCAATAAAGCTTTTTCCCGTGACTGTATAGAGGTGCAATGTAAATTGTACAATAAAGTATGATCGATCGATGACAAAGACTGCCCAATATGGTGAAATTTTCTGAAACTATATTCTGTGTATTTGTTATTCTATTAAATTAAGATTAATGACCAGATTTGTGTTCTTAACTATAATTTTCTATTACAGAGCAACTACTGCGGGACCATTGAAGCGTGCCCAGACATGCCCAGAGACCCACTCTACTCCACAAGAAGCAATAGTTTGTGGAATAGGCCTACTGGGGATACCACGCTAAAAAAAACGCGTCGAGCACACTACCTCACAGGTGGCGTGGAAACGTGTGCAATATAAAAATCTCGAGAACTTGCCGGCGTCAGATTCTGTTCGCGTACCTTTTTTTTTTTTTTTTTTTTTTTTTATACCACTAGAGTGGCAGACAAGCATACGGCCCCCCCAGATGTACCGGTGGTCACCGCTGCCTATGGACGTTTGCAACACCAGAGGCGCCACAAGCGCGCTGCCGACTCTTTAAAAACCTTCTAAGTCCCCTTTTGAAGAACCCCATACTGTAGGCGTCCGGGAAAACCGAAGCAGGGAGATCATTCCACAACCTAAGCGTACGCGGAAGAAAGCCTCTATTAGATCTCACCGTGCTCGAGCGCTCAGGACGCAACGTGTGAGGATGAACACCCTGTCTATGGCGAGCGGTGCGATGATAGAATGTAGCCGTAGGCATCATATCAAACAATTCTTCAGAGCACAAACCGTTGTACAGGCGGTAGAACACACATAGAGAAGCAAAGTCTCTCCTGTCACTAAGAGGTTCCACACTACCTGCAAGTATGGGATCGTTGACAACTCTCATAGCTCGCCTTTGCACCGAGTCAAATGGACGAAGCTGGTATTCGGGTGCCCCCGCCCAGAGGTGACAGCAGCACTCCATATGCGGACGCACTTGCGACTTATAGAGAAGCAGTGCTTGCGCCGCAGTAAAGTACCGCCGCGCCCTTCTGAGCACTCCGAGCTTCCTGGACGCCAGCTTGGCCTTGCCCTCCAAGTGACAGCGGAACTGCACATCACTGGAGATGTCAACACCAAGGATCCCTATACTTTCAGAGATGGTGAGAGATGTGCCCTGAAATTGTGGTGCCACAGTGAATACCTGGCTACCTGCTTTCCATGGTAACGTTTTCCCGAGATAAAAATTATTATTGTTACTAGCTGACCCGCGCAAATTCGTTTGCGTCACATGAGAGTGAGAAGTAAAGAGGTGCAGTATCGTGTGCGCGTTTTATCGTTCAGTTGACTGGCTACCACTGCAGATCACGTTTAGGTACTCTCGTAGTGTCGCTCATACCTATTTTAAAACTTATTAAGAGGGTTATTGTAAACCGGAGATAGGCATAAGCTGTTGTTGCCCCTTTTTTATAACTTTTAGAGATAAACAATTTTGTAATACACACTTTTTACGTAACTTTAACCTTTTACGCAGCGTACGCAATGGAAGCTCTCAAAATTCAGAAGTTTTCCCCGTTCTCGAAACATTATTCATGGCTGCTTTGCTCTTATTCGTCTTTGCGTTAGCGTGATGTTTTACATCCATTAGCCAACCTCAATAAATTAAACTGTAAAATAATTTTTGAGTTAGGTTATTGTGAGCGAACCTTGAAAGATAGACATAATTATGCTGTCGCGGACTAAGTTTACAACTTTTTTAGAGAAACAATTTAGTAATACTAAATTTTTACGTAACTTTAACCATATACGCAGCGTACGCCTCGGAAGCTCTCAGACAGAAAATAATGTTTCCCGAATTTTGATACCTTCTTAATTGCTGCTCAGCTCCTATTCGTCTTAGCGTGATGTTATATAGCCTACAGCCATCCTCAATAAATTGACTATCAAACTATAAAATAATTTTCGAAATCCAACCAGAAGTTTCTAAGATCCTAGCGTTCAAACAAACAAAAAAAACTCTTCAGCTTTATTAATATTAAATTAGTATATTAGTATAGATCCAGTTATAACCTATCCTTGTATCTAATATGAGCCGTATCCGTTCAGCTGTTAGAGCGCAATTGAGTATAAAACTTTTTCACAAACTTTTACATGTTAGGTACTAATTTTGTTTTGTACTAAGTTTGTGAGTGTGGTTGTTTGTTACTTTTTTACGCTCTAATAACTGAATGGATCTGGCGGAAATCTGTTATAGTATAGGATCTGGAATAACGAATATTTTTTATCTCGGGAATAAGTGTCCATGGGAAGCAGGATCGGGAACAAACTCTCACACGGGCGGAGCCGCGGTTGCCATCTAGCAAAAACTAACAGCGGTAGGTGTTAGTTTTTTCAAACGCTATTGTTACCTAGGTGTAGCTTTCCTGAAGGTGCTTAGGTACCTGATACTGAGTGACAAAATGAACTAAAGGTACGTAGGTACTTAATGTTGTTAACCTGTTAGGGCTTATAGCGCCTAATAAAACAATTACAGCAATACCTGCTTGCTTGATGTCCAACTGTCTGTCTGTCCACAGAAATCAGAAAAATCTCTTTTCTGATATCTGTGGTCTGTCCGTTACGACGAGGCTGTATCTCTGCAACCGTGATACCTATATTTCTGTTGCGGCTATAACTAAAATCAGAAATATTTTTAATAATGGTTTACTTTTATTATAATGATAACATTCAATAGATATTTACATTATTACCTACTATCAGATTAAACCTAAATAAGGCCCTCGTGTCTTTGTGCCCAAAACACTAGCTGCATTCCTCCTTTGAATGCCTATTCGCTGAGAGAGAATCTACTTGTGTTGTATGGTCTAAACTTTTGATGTGTAAGGTGCGGTGAGGTAGGTGGTGACAGAAGGAGTTACAAAGGACCTAACATGTAAAATGCACCTTCTTGGAAAACTTTCATTACCTACAAATCACCTTCTAAATCCACTTGTGAGTATAGCAGCCTATGAACGTTTGCAATACCAGAGGCGCCACTCTCGCGCTGCCGACCCTGTAAAAACCTTCTAAGACCTGACTACGGACGGACCTGACTACGGAACCCTATTTAGTTCGTGGCACGCCTCATGCTCAATCGTGTTTATTATTATTAAGTTGACCACTGAAGTGATGTTTTAGAACGAAACAATTCGTACCTATATTCCTCGGATTATAAGCTCAAATTGTGCCAAGTATCATTCAAATCGATTCAGTAGTTTCAGCGTGATACTAATTCGGGATACAGGCAGACAGACAGACAGACATAAAAGATTTAAATTACATTTTCGGCTTTAGTATCGATTAGAGAACGACCTACAATTAAAATTTTCAAAATATCTTCCATGTACAGACTCTCGATCCTCAACAGTTTTAATATACCTAAGTATAGATTGCAATCTGTACCTAATAAAACGTTTCAGTGTAATATTGTTAATACTTGAAATAACCGCGGGTAGGATTGACAAAATGCTTCCCACTTATTACGTGGGACAAAAAGACTAAAATGAGAATTGTGGATATACCCACAATTCTCATTATAGTGAAAATATCTTTATTCATTTAGGTTACAAAGTAACACTTATGAACGTCAAAATTTTTGCTTCTACATTTACATTTACTGCCAGATTCGCAAAGCAATAGGTAGAGCCTGTGAGGAAGAACCTGGCAAGAAAACTCACGGCCACTCTTTTCAAATAGTCTTAGTACATTCGTTTGTCATGCAATAAAGATCAACAATTTTGTCTACACAAGCGACATTTACAATCGCGCCTAATTAAGTGAGGAGCAAGCAACTCATGTCCATGTCTCTGTATCATTAAAATAGTCATCAATAGTATAGTATGCCCTTTTTAAAAGATGTGTCTTGATTTCCCTTTTGAATCTATATAAAGGAAGGTTCATAATATTTAAAGGAATTTTATTGAATAGGCGTACACCAAGTCCTTCGAATGAGTCGTGTACCTTCTGTAATCGAAAAACCTTTCCAATCAATTTATGCTTATTTCTAGTATTTATTGAATGTACGTCACTGTTCTTAAGATATAGATGTATGTTCTTTTTAACAGACATGATGTTCTCGAATATGTATTGCGATGCAACCGTTAAAATTCCTATTTCTTTAAACTTCTCTTTAAGCGATTCTCGAGCATTTAATTTATAAATTGCACGTATAGCTCTTTTCTGAAGTACAAAAATTATTTGTATATCAGCTGCCTTGCCCCACAGCAAAATGCCGTAAGACATGACGCTATGAAAATAACTAAAATAAACCAGCCTGGCTGTTTGGACATCAGTGAGCTGTCTGATCTTGGTAACGGCAAAAGCCGCCGAACTGAGTTTTGCTGCTAGACACGATATTTGGGCAGTCCACTGTATTTTACTATCTAAAGTGATCCCCAAGAATACGGTTGATTCTACAAGATGAAGGGTGTCACTGTTCAATGTTATATTTGTTTCATAATTTTTGACATTGGGCATGGTAAATCTAATACATTTTGTCTTTTTAGCGTTCAATAGCAAATTATTGGTTGTGAACCAATCTACAACTTGGGCTAGTGCACTATTTACGTTGTCAAAAGTACTTGGATTGCGATCAACTTTAAAAATAAGTGATGTATCATCAGCAAATAGAACAACATCGCACAAGTTCTGTACATAGAAAGGTAAATCGTTGATGTAAATTAAAAATAAAAAAGGTCCTAGAATTGATCCTTGCGGCACACCCATAGCTACAGAAGCTCCAGAGGACCGACTTCCATTAATGTCAACATATTGCATTCGATCTTTAAGATAGGAGGCAACAAGATCCATTGCAGAGTCCCTTATACCATAATGATCTATTTTCCGTAATAAAGTGTTATGATCAACGCAGTCGAAAGCCTTGGACAGATCGCAGAATACCCCGATAGCATCCTGTCGATTTTCCCAAGCGCTGAATATATGTTTTATAAGTGTCACTCCTGCGTCAGTAGTAGAACGACCTCTTGTAAACCCATACTGCTCGTTGTGTAGTAACATATTTGAACTAAAATGTGATTGTAATTGCTGCAGTATAATTTTCTCAAAAATTTTGCTAATGGCAGGCAGTATTGAAATAGGTCTAAAGTTACCAGGGTCTGTTTTGGATCCGGCTTTAAAAAGAGGTATCACTTTACTGTGTTTCATTAAATCTGGAAACACGCCTTTATCAACACATATATTAAATATTGCAGCTAGATGAGGAGATATAATTAAAATAATTGACTGCATTAATTTCACAGAAAAACCCCACAAGTCTGCTGTATTTTTTGAGTTAAGCGACTTAAATACTTTAACGATATCGTTGGGATTCACATATTTAAATCTAAATGAGACTCTACAGTGGTCCACGCTGCCCCTAAGCATTCGTTGAGCTTTAACTGGGCAAGAATTTAAGGAGCTCGTTGTAGTCACGGGTATGTCTATAAAAAAATTATTAAAGGTTTGTGCTACATCTAAACTATTATTAATCACTCTATTATTAACAATCAATTCAATGTCATGGTCACGAGTTTTGTGGCGTCCGGTTTCAGAATTAATTATATTCCATGTCATTTTTACCTTATTGTTCGACTGTTTAATCTTCCGACTTAAATGTAATGACTTGGCAGCAGCACATGCCTTTTTAAAGGTTTTTGAATATAGTTTAACATACTGAATAAAAGCAGGATCAAAATTAAATTGCTTCATACCATATAACTCATATAACTTCGCCCTACTCTTGTATATACCAGTAGTTGCCCAATCACAAAATTGCATGCCTTTATTTTTATAAAAGGTTTTTGATTTGAAAATGTTATAGTACTCAAACTGAATGGTATTAAATAAGGAGTTGTATAGGCCGTTTGGATCTTCCTCATTAACGTTAAGATTGGCAACCTTTGCAGAAACTTTTTCACTAAATTGTGCTAGGCGACATGTACTCATTGGCCTGCAAGAAATTTTGTTTAATTTAGCCGTTATATCAATGGGAAACGCAGCTTTCTGCCCAAGGTGATCTGATGGAAAGTTACTTAATATTTCTTTTGCCAGTGGTTCACAGTTGCTAAACATATTATCGATACATTTCGCAGAATGTGAGGTGATTCTAGTTGGCTCACAAAATAAGTTTTGTAAGCCAAAGGAACTAAATAAATTAATAAAACTAGTACGTTTCGTCGAATTTACAAGTATGTCAACATTAAAATCACCACACACCACAATACGTTTCTTACTAGTGCACAAGTGCTTCAATACATTTTCCATTACTTCTTCAAACAAATTATAATCGCTATCTGGCGGGCTATAGACACAAAGGACAATGAGTTGCTCAAACTCAACACATGATAATTCCGCAGTGCGCTCAATAGAAAGGGCCACAATATCTTTACGTTCTTTACAGTTTATATTATTAGAAACAAATATTAGCGAGCCACCCCGAATAGCATATTTTCTTGTGAACGCACTGTTCAGTGAGTAAAATTCACTGTTAAACATTAATTCATGACTTTCCAACCAATGCTCTGTAATACAAAAGACATGAATATTGTGTTCCTTGATATAAAGGTCTATTTGCAATAGTTTGTTGGATATGCCTTCAATATTTTGGTGTACTAAGTTTAGACTACTAGTTATTATATTGTTGTTAAACTCGAAATTATTTCTTACACTAACATTATTAGAGGTCTCAATAGGCTCAAAAGCCCTAAAGCCATGGCCAGATTTTTTATCTGTTGTCTTACAACCTAGTTTTTTGGGATGATGCATCCTTCCCAAGATAAAATGTCAATATTATTGCTATGATTATAAACAATACAAGCAGTTTTATTATAAGCCAAAAGATTGGCTTGATTCAATAAAAAATTTGATAGCGTTATCGCTACCTGTCGTCTTAAAAACTTTGAAAGTAAGTATCTATCTAAGGTCATAAAAGAATAACGTAATACAAGATTACAGTCAAATAATTCACTATTCCTACTACTTGTAGTCAAATAGTATAATTTTCGGTTTATTTTGTACCGAATATTGTTTTCATTACGTGTGAAAGATTTACTATAAGGCAATGTAGAAAGTATTACCTGTTTCACTGACAATTTTGACAACTGTTCATGAAACTTAATAATATTTTTGATATTTACACAATCTCTCCTGCCAATAAGTATTACTATTGTTGATTGTGGGCAGTGTGTACTAGTCAATACTTTACTAACTATTTGAGAGTAGGTGGCCCCAGGAAATGAATTGATTATGACCGAACTACCCATACGTTGAACTAAGTGGTAACCTAAGTTCTGGCCGATTTCATCGCAATAAACAACTGTCTTTCCAGTATTTAAAATTTGTGAAACTTTTGTTACAGGGTCAGCAGAGGAAGTTAAGTTTGATTGTATAGTATGTTCATCCATACTGCCCACAGAGTCAATCATTGGAAACATTGTCTCAGTCTGTGATGGTGTGGGCAAGGAAGAGTGTGGCAGAGATTCATCACAGGCTGGTGATTGATTATATAATTTCTCAAGTGAATGGAACCTTTGTTCATTGCTGTGACAAGACTCTTCTTTTTGTGAAATTTTGTACTTTAATGTTGTTGACTCTAAAGACTTATTTAAATGTATGATTTCTGACTGCAATTGAAGTATATCAGTCTCATACTGCTCTGTTTGAATGGTCAATTGTTTTCTACTAGTTTCTATTACTTGTTGTAGCTGAACATTTGATTTACAAGTTCTGAGATATTTATTCGCACCTATTTTAAGCCTTTTAATTTGTTTCTGTGATTTAGCAATAAATTTATTGAGCTTTATACATTTTTTAAATTTATTCCTGCTACTACTAACTAATCTAATGGTGTTGTTAGATGCTAAAGTATTATCACTAGAAGTATCAGGTGTCGAGAGATCTATCACATCTGAGGTCATGGGCTGGTCAAGATAGTTACAATCTGACTTTCCGCTCATCAGCTCATCATACAGACTGTGGGAGAGGGCAACCTGTTCAGCCGACTTGAGAGTCTCGTTGTGAGTGATGGAGTTGTGCACACTTAGTTCACACTCCAGAATGCTGATACGTTTTAAGGCTCTCTCGTGGGTGTTGCTGCACTCCTCCAGACCTACTACAGTTTCCTGAAGATGATCCCGCTGACGTGTGAGCTCCATTACCTGTGTATGTAGCTCAGCCAACTCTTGTTTGAATTGGGTATTTTTTTCAATTACTTTTAATATTTCTTTTTCACTATCATCCCGTTCCTCCAACAATTGCTTATTGAGATTTTTGCAAATTTCAAGTTTCTTGATGGTGAGATTGAACTTTTGTTGCAAGTCACGGGTTACAGCACTGCGGGTCATCATTTTTATTTTAATTGCTCTTTGGAAATAAATAATATAGAAGGCTGTAGTGTCACTTAAGATAATTGACAAGTAATTTATAAAACTTTATAACTATAATTACCTATTTAAAAAAGGGAATATATGAACAATTTGTTAATCTGACCAAGTATGTAAGAAAAGTACCTAAGTATAATTGTATTTACACTATGTAAACCACTTTTGCAGTTCAACACAACCAATGTGAACTGTTTATTTAATTTAGGTATATGGTAACTATACCAATTTCAAAAGGAATGATGGTCTGTTATCAAATATAAATGCAAATAAGTACAAAATTCAATTAATTTCTCATTTGGTACCACCTACCCCACTCTTAAATTGACAGATTGTAAGTTTGAAAAAATTGGATTTTTAACAGAACAATTTTTAAAAGTTTTCACAGTTCTTGTTTGTTTTCATGAAGATATATGAAGATATAGGATCACTTTTCACTAGTAATCGTAAACTCGCAGCTATTTTTCACTTAATTAATAATTAATCCTGAAATGCTTTCCTCCTTTTGCTCCTGACATTAATCACTTTTTATCTCGTCGTCGTCTTGTGTATGCTTTTAATAATTACTTAGAACTTATTTTCTGAAGTTAACTTGTTTATTTATCACTTTTTTTGCTATAAAAGTATATTATTTATAATTTTAAATTCGAAAATTACATAGAAGAAATGTTTACGTTACGGCTCCAGTGTTGCCAATCACTGGAGTCTTTTGCTATGCGTCTGCCTATTCCATCGGGAGTAAAGGCGTGACCGTAAAGTCACGCCTTTACTCCCGACTTTACAATCCTACATACATACATACATAAGTATGTATGTTCTTGTCACGCTAGAAGTGCCTTAGCGGTCCTTACAAGCAGGTGCTTAAAATGTAATTTACACATATTCTAATCTATACTCATGATAAATCTGTAGAAGTGAAAATTCTGTACATTCAAAATATCAAAAAAATAAATAACAGGGGGTGTTACTAGACCGACACCGAACCCTAAAATTTGATTAAAAAAATGTTTGTCTGTCTGTCTGTCTGTTTGTCTGTTTGTTCAGGCATCACGCAAAAACTACCGGTTAGATTACGATGAAACTTGGTATAATTATTCTTTAATGGCCTGCGCACCACACTGGGTACATTTTATCCCGGAAAAGTATATAGAATTCAAACCAAACTTACTTTTGCATTTCGATCCCTAGACCCAAATTTATTATCAATTATTGCTTAAACGGTTAATGGTACGATGATGAAACTAAGCATGAGCGTTGTTTGTTACAATATAAAAAAAGTAATTTTAACATGTTTGCAAATTCCACCTCCAAAGGTATAAAAAAGGAGGGTAAAGTTTGTATGGTTCAACGTGATTCCTTGGTCTGATCTACTTAAAATTTGGCATATAGAATTATTAACATAATTGATGGAAGACGTGTTTCGTATTTTGTTGAAATTTATACTAAAACGAGCTAAAAAGGGAATGTAAATTATTTTGGGGCTGATTTTCTCCGGAGTTGATATCAATACTCCTTAAATGCTCTTATTTCTAGAGTTAAATTACTTTTTATTTTGACACATAATTTGTGAAAGTTCAATACAATTGACGTTTTCATTTATGTTATATTTCAAACTTCAAACGGATGATTTTACTACATAGTCATAAAGTTAAATAAAAAGCTCTATTTTGGTATAATATTAACCAAATATGCTTTATGGAAGTATTATTGCTACTTTATTCAAATTTTGGGTGACAAAAATACATTTGTGAAAAGATGAAGAAAATTCTAAGATGGCTAGCCAGAAAAAATGAAAGACCACGCTTCAGGTAGTATCCACTGGTCAATAAAATATCACCGCATGTTATGGTCAGCAACTGGTCATGGGAGGCATGAACTTTATTCTACACTAGCGGACGTCATCAGCTATGTTCACCGCAAAGAGTTTAGCTTCCCAACAGTGAAAGAATTTTTAAAATCGGTCCAGCAGTTCCGGAGCCTATTCGTAATAAACAAACAAACAAAAAAAAACAAAAAAACGAAGAAACAAATCTTTCCTCTTTATAATATATAATATCTACATATAGTGCCGACTGCATTCTGTCAGGAAACAGATTCACTAAGTCTTTGTAAAATACGGGAATGGCCTCTACGTAGACTACATTCGACAGGACTGAAAAGAGACATTACAATGAACATGAACGCTCAGCTGATGAAATTTACATTGTTATTACGTTACCAGGTCTTGGTTGGACCACCTGTATTAGGAGGACAAAGTCTACAGTAGTTCAGTTTGTCCAAACGTTGTAGACTGGGACTACCTGAAGAAAGAACTAAGTTCCGATGTCAATTGCTTAGAAGAGAAGTTGTGTCAAGTAGTAGTTAAGCCATTGAATTAAGAAATGTATTTAATAAATAAATTTACTTAGCTCATATTATTAGGCATTATGAATTTGTTAATCAGAAATCTATCTAACTAGGTATTATTATAAATGCAAATGTTTGTGAGTGTGGATGTTTGTTACTCTTTCACGCTTTTGCGGCTGAACGGATCTGGCTGAAATTTGGGTGCCTACAGAGATAATAATATGTTACTAGGAACAAAATTTCACGCAGGCGAAGCTGCGGGCATCAGCTAGTAACTAAATAATTACCTACAGAGATTCCTACTCTACCACTACAAAACTGTCAGGTAGTTCATTACATATATCAATCACGTACTGACAAGTATGGGGTCCTTCAAAGGGGGCCTTAGAAGGTTTTTGTAGGGAAGCAGTGCGAGTGTAGAGTTTTTGGTGATAGGTTTTTTTTTTTATTATTTATTTAGTTTACTATACATACAAATAGGTACATTTTAGTCGTTGTCCCACAAAACTGTTTTCACAGTTTGTCTGCAGGAACGAATGAGTCTAACATGCATAATTTTTTTATTTTTATAACATAATATTTATACTATACGAGTGTCTATAGAATCGAGAGTACCTATACTTACTCTCTCTTGATTTTATTTTTAAATATTTTTCTGACCGGTTCCCGTCTTATATCCTTTGGCAGTCCATTTAGCAGGTATGGTAATCGTTTTTTTAACGTTCTATCTCCAAAGTAGTTTTTCACTCTAGGTACTACAAATTTGCCTGCAGACATAGAACGAGTGCCGTGACTATTATTGGGTCTTCTCTCGTTTCCCATAAATTCATTTGCACTAATATTGTTTGCCATAATCATCCCCGATCATAATATTTATTTGCACTATTATCATTTATACTAATAACGTTTGCCTTAACAACTCAACAGTCATAACTTTTATTTGCCATACAATGACTTTCTATAACAACATATATCATAATAATTAGTTTCCTTAAGTAACACATCTCATAATCGACTCTTGACATAATTAAATTTGATATAATTATGAAAATACATAATATTGTTAGGTCGAAATTAATTATCGTTAACACCCCGACTCTGTGCGATCCGACTCGGATAGGTTAGGTTAGAAAGGCGGGAGCTCCGCTTCGCTTCGCTCCCGCCTTAAGTCTTCGTGGTTTTTTTAAAACCACCCATTAGTAGGAGCCCCGCTAAGCGGGGCTACGTCGAGCTTAGTTAGTAGACGCCATAATGAGGTTTAGTTTTAGGTTTAACTGTGGATAAATTATCTGTGTCGTATAAATTATCTTTATTTATATTATGGTGAATAAAAGTTATGGAAAATGGCATTATTGAAAACGAAAATTATGGCAAATACATTTATGGATTTAAATTATTATGACACTTGATCGATTATGACCAGTGGAATTAGTGAAAGTCATTTTAAATTATGGCAAACATTAGTAAACCCTATTATTGACTAGTGTTAGATTATGCTCCTGAGTGCCATGATTATTTATGGCTAACAAGTATTTATGTTTTAAACTTACTGGAAGAATCTTGCAGATAGAAAATAATTTTGTGTAGTCTCCTTTACATTTTGCTTTAGGTTTTTTTGTTACCAAAAGTTTTAGAAATCTAATTTGTAATGTCTCTAATTTATCAATATTAGTTTTGAACGTTAGCCCGTAACTATCAAGAGCATAATCCAATATAGAATCTACCAATGAAAAATACAAACATTTCAGCGTTGAGCTAGGAACTTTATGACTCAAATGATAGAATTTACTTAATATTAATCTTAACTTGCCACTTAAGTATTCTACATGAGATGACCAAGAAAAGTCAGCATCGATTTTAACACCAAGGTAGGTCACACAGTCGACTTTTTCAATAGGTTTACACTGACAGCCCACAAAGTCTTTATGAAGGCATGAAAAAGAGTGCGCGTACAGGTTCGGAGGACAATCCTCAGGACCCAAATATGGCGAACGAATAACCAATAGCTTGGTTTTGCCTGAATTTAGGATGATACCATTATCATGAGACCATTTTACGACTGCATCTATGTCGCGTTGTACTAATTTACATGTCGCCACCAGGTCATTTCCGCCCCGTAGGGTACACTGATCGTCTGCAAACATGTATGCAGAACAGTGTTTGAGTACGCCGCATAAGCTGTTTATATGCATCAGATAACAGGTCGGAGCACACCCTGACCCCTGAGCTACCCCCCACCTAGCCCCAACAGTCTCACTTTTTGCTCCACCAACGCTCACACGATACGTACGCGACGAGAGATAGTCGCAGAACCATTGATTCAGCGGCTGCCCCACTCCGCATTCGTCCATTCCATTCAAAAGTGTATCCCTTTCCAATGTATCAAAAGCTTTTTTATAATCATGCAAGATCGCTACAACAAACTATTTTTCTTCTAAATATGTATTAATTTCATTTGTAAATTTTGATAATAATGTATTTGTACTTTTCCCCTTCTGGAAACCGTGTTGACAAGCACTGATGATTTTATTTGTACCTATTTAAAAATTTACCAAGTTGATTTACTATATATACACTTTTCGATAATCTTATCAACACTGGATAATATAGCTATAGGCCTGTAATTAGAGAAATCCTTGCGGTCACCTTTCTTATGGATTGAACGAATTATAGCTTCTTTTAGCTTATTTAAAAATTTATACTGACGCACTGATAAATTTATTAAATGGGCTATAATGGGGCTGACCCGGTTAGCGACAAATTTTAAGTCACACATTCGCACGAGATCGCTCCCAGGCGCCTTGTTTTTATTCATATTATTAATTACTTGTTTTACACATGTACTGCTCACTGGTTGCCATCTCATGCTAACGTGAGAACTTTTTACATAAGCATCTCTTTCTAGCCATTTTTCTGAGCAAAAGTGTTTTATCTGTTCAATTTCATTTGAAAAATTCGTAGCAAACTTATCACAAATTTCTTTACTTACTTAAACTTAAAGGTACTTACAAACGTTAACATGTTATAGTTAAAACTTTAAGAGGCTTTTTTTTTTTTTTTTATTTTTTAACGTGAGGGAAAATCCTCGTAGGATGCTATGCCGGACTCTTACCGACTAAAAAACCTCACGTAACGCCCAACAGCCTATGGTTGAGAGCCCCGGGTAAGCCCTCAGGAAGGATGTCCCGTGACTCCCAACAGACCTACGGCCGCCAATGCGGCCTCGCCCAGGGGGTGGTTAGGGTGCAATCCCGCGTCTATGGGGGATTTCGGGTGTGACCCCGCTTCTAAGGGGGGGCGTGCGTGAGTGCTCACGTCACGCTGCCGTCATGGGCCTGCTTCTGTAAGGACGGTGAGCGGCCCTCTCACCGTCCTCAGACCCCCGGTCATGGAGGCCGATAGTCCTCGGCGAAGAGACGTCGGCGGCGCCCAGGGCGCCGACTGCGGAACTCGGGTGGAAGAGTTCTCTCCCGCACCCGGCCCGCCGCCTCCTTCGCGAGCATGACCTGCTCGCAGAAAGAGGCGGCGCAGTCCCACTTACTCCCACTGGAGAGCATGGCTCGCACCATGGCCTCAAGCGAGAGAGTGTCCACGCCCAGACCCACTACGAGGACCTGTCGCTGTTGTGCCCACGCCGTGCACTCCACCAGCGTGTGGAGCGCCGTGTCATCGCTGCGGTCCTCGCAGTGCTGACACTCGGCCGTGGTTTCCCGGTGTTTTCGCCACAGATACCTACCGAAGCTACCGTGCCCGGCAAGCATCTGTGTCAACCGGTAGGAGAGAGCACCGTGTCTTCTCTCCAGCCACTCGTCCATGACCGGTCTGACGGCCGCGATTGTGGCGAATCCCCCCTTTGGTTGCTCAAGTCGCATCTTCCATGTCTCCAGGGTTTCCTGGTGGAGCAGGGTCCGCTGGGCCTCGATTTCTCGAGACGCAGGCCTTTGGCCCCGCTCCAGCGCCTCCTTGCGCCATCTGAACAGTGACGCAAGGGCTCTCGCTTCCAGGTCCCATGGAGGGGTCCCGGCTAGGAGACATGCCGCCTCACCGGAGATCGTGCGGTATCCTCTTATCACCCTGATGGCCATCACTCTCTGCGGGCTCATCAGTCTAGCCACATTGCTGGCCGTCAGGGTCTCCGCCCATACGGGAGCCCCGTACAGGGCCATGCTTCGCACGATCCCAAGGTACAGTCTCCTGTAGGGAGCGTTGGGTCCCCTGATGTTGGGCATCAGCCGCGCGAGTGCGGCCGATGCTCCCCTCAGTTTTGGGACCAAACTTCGGAAATGATGTCCGAAGTTCCACCGGCCATCGAGTACGAGCCCCAGATACTTCATCGAGGGCTCGATGCCGATGCTGACGCCCCCCACCTGTAGGCTGGATCCCGCAGGTGGCCCCATCCGAGGTCCGTGGAAGCACAGAGCCTCGGATTTGTGAAGGGCGACCTCAAGACCCAGCCGCCGAATCCGACCCACGACCTGAGCAACCCCAACTTTAAGAGGCTATAATGTTCAACACAATAATACCTATTTATAACTGTATCTACCTATTGCTAAAAGCTCATGAATGACAGATGGATAATAGACGCTCACTGAAGTCTCATGATTAGGGTTTTTGACTTTTGGGTACGAAACCCTAACCGTTAGATCAAAGTACAGGTAGGAAGGCATCTAGGCTTTTAGAAATTTTAGAGCTTTTAATTTTTGGCTTACGACTGAACAGTTTATGACTTTAACGAATTTTAGAAAAATATAGGTCTGCTTTTGTCACAGAGCATCGCGCGCCTTTACAGAGGGAGAGGCCAAAGCTGGCAAACCCCCTCTGGCAATAATTTGACATTTTGACGACTAAAAGTGCCCACTTACATAAAAACTGTTTTTTGAAGTTTCTTTCACTAGACTAAGTCTAGTTGACAGCGTGAGCGGTTGAATTGTCATTTTATAAAAATGATGAAATAATTAGATATTAATACAAAAAGAAAGGTGATTAAAGAAATCTGAAGAAAAATTGCATTATCTTGTGTAAGTAAGTAATTTTATAACAAGTTATTGTTATTTACACCTATTTAAACGTCTATATAGTATTCAGATTTGTTTAGCAACTTTACCGGACGTCACATCAATACATGGATTGGTTGAGCGACTTGGGGTGATATGACACAAAATGTATCATGTGTGTGTGAAATTTATGAGTGTATTGTTTAAAGTGTATATATATAGGCTTCGTATTGACAGTCGATTGCTATTGTAGTGCGAGTCTAAGAAAGTGTGAGTGAGGAAGCTTTCCCCCCGCCACCCGCAAAATATGACAGACAAATTTGTACCGAGCAATCGTTCTATGCCGTCTCCCCTTAGACAGTTCGCGTTGCTCTATGGCTTTTGTAGTAGGTACCTAAGTAATAATGAACGACAAAAAAACAACAGAACCATAAAAAGGTTAACTATATTAATGCGCCATGCATTTACCTATATAGTTAACCTTTTATGTTTCTATTGAAATAAAAAGAACGAAAAAGTAAAAAAACATAAAACAGCTATTTTCTATGAAGGACTATCTATTATAGACTTTGCAACTTCAAAGAAGTAGGGCGCCGACGGTGCACAAAGCGACGAAACTGCTATTATTCACTCAGGCTCAGGTAGTCTGAATTATGTTTATTATTAGCTTCTTCTCTAAAACAAATATTTTGTCTGAAATAAATTTATATTTTCTATTATTAGGGTGGCAGACAAATAAAAGACCGTAGGCTTGTCTGCCTGCCATCTTAATACCTTTTTTTTTAACATGAGGGAAAATGCTCATGGATTTTATGCCGGACTCCTACCGACTAAAAAACCTCAGGTTATGCCCAACAGCCTATGGTTGGGAGTCCCGGGTAAGCCCTCGGAACGATGTCCCAGGACACCAATCTTAATACTTAGCATAAAAGCATTAGGTACCTAAAATAAAATATTTTCAAAACAGCACTTTCAATCAGGTAGGCAATTCTAGAACCTTAACCCTAGATTATTTAAAACATCGGTAGGTCTGGTGAATTGACAACGGAATGAGCGGATATCATTATTTTTATTATCCTCCGGAGACGGTCAATGGGACTTGACAAATCTCATGTGTACTCACATACCTACACGTCGATGCACACATAGGTACGTGCAAAGAAAGCGCACACACTTGAAGCTACTTCCTTACGATCTGACAGCAATAAGAAAATAAACGGAACTCTTACCAGGATCTCTTCTTTGTTTGTCTTTCCGTCCGTCTGTCTGTCGAGAAGCTTTATCTCTTTTATCGATTGCCAGAAATTATTACGAAAAACTTAATCCAAAAATAAAAAATCAAATTTTAATTTGATTTTTTATTTTTGGATTAAGTTTTTCGTAATAATTTCTGGCAATCGATAAAAGAGATAAAGCAGTCGATTTCGGAATTGAAAAATGTTGAACTTTAGTTCAACATTTTTCAATTCCGAAATCGACTGTCAGAATGCTGAATTTCAACCAAATCATAAAAAAAAAACAAATTTATTATTTATAATCCGAAGCAAGTCCTGGGTACCTATAAACGCCCACCGAGGTTCCGTATAGCCGCCTGTTCGTCCCTCCGTCCGTCTGCCATAACCCATTATCTCGTGAATGCGTGGAGTTTTCAATGGATTGAAAATGAATAAGGTAGTACGTAGCTAACTTGCGATCACGTAGAACTATGAAATTTAGCAAGTAATATTTTCTTTTACAACAAATTTAATGTACAATCCAAAAACTGAACATTTGTAAGTAATTAAATCATCTTTACAGTAGGTACGTAGGAAGGTTCTTAATGAAAAACTACGAGATTTGATTTCTGAACTTCAGTTAAACACTTTTAGACAAAAAACCCTATTTATTTTGATTCCTTTGATAGTGTCGAAAAACCAATACTTTTTGACGACAAAATCAGATGTAACTTCTTTATGTGATACTTTAAAAGTTTAATTTTCATACAACTTAAAGGGAGCTTCACGCGTTTACCAGATATAGAGTCTTGACAGACAGATGGATGGAAGGACGGAACAACATTGCTATCCTATAAGGGCTCCGTTTTCTAGTATGAGATACGATACGGAACCCTTAAAACACTTGACTAACATTTAAACGCCTTGTAAAACTGCATGTTGCTAGCTCGCAGTGCTCACTGCTAGAAAGCCGCTTTGACTAGGGTTGGTCCTCAGGTGGGTGACCTAAGTGTGGTGATTTTTCACAAATGGTTTGTTTTTGTTGCAGCTATGGGATCAGACCAGGTATATTAATATACTAATAGACTTTTTTTTTTGAAAAACAAATAAACCATTCATAATACATAGAAACGTCCAAACTCTTGAGGCATATATTTATGGAGCACACAAATGATTGTTCCGTGATGAGAATCGAAACCATGACCAGCTATCAGCAGTCGCGCTATAGGAACCTATTTCTAATATACCAACGACCCTAATCAACCGTCAAATTGGGATAGAAAGTAATAATACGTCAAATTAAATTTTTCACAAATCTATTAAAAAGAAAGTCTGGCAGTTGTCTACTGCTATAACAATAATCGAGTTCGTTGAAAACATTTATTGGTATGTGAACTGATAGTGCACTCATTTGGTACATACGGTATCTAATAAAATTAGGTAGGTAGTTACTACCTAATATAACTAATAGCTATGTATTCAAAAACTCACTTAACATTTAAAAAACAAAGTACAATTTATTTTATTGGTTTTACTAACTTTACATAACTGACAAAAAACCTCTGGTAAATAATTGAATAAACCTAAAACATTACAAAAATAAATCACAAACTTATTTTAGAAGAAACCATATATTTACAATAATTAAGTTAAACTAAATATTTATAGAATAAATAAATAAAATTAACGATTAAACTAAACTAAAAGTAACTAAAATGAAAATAATAAAACTATTATAACTTTTTTCTACGCCTACCTAAACAATACAGATAATAATATATAAAGACTTAATAATGACTATTCAAATTTCATTTAGAACCTTCACTGGTCTAATTATTGCCAAATAAGTAATAAAAAGTACCAATTTAATATTTTATACATAATAGCAAAATTATTAGATATTATTATTATAAGTACCTATACTTTTATACTTTAATGTTCAGAAATAAGTCAAGAGTTAAATTACAGCTATGCCCACAACATGGTTACATAACGTCAAGTCCAAAATACTTTAAAACTTTATGGGTGGAAATGAATTTACAACGGTGACACCGAGATGCTCGCAGTTTTTTTGCTATGGGTGATGTAGCATTATGGTCTTTTCTAGTTAAACCTTTTTGACAGTGACTGCAAGAATATAGCATGTTTCCAAAGTGTAGACACATGTGCCGGCGCAGGTCTGAATTATTTTGATTTATAATGAAAACTTTTGGGACACAGTGTGCATTTAAATCGTTTATTTTCATTGTGTCTCAAGATGTGATGCTTAAAATAATGTAGAAGTTATGGGAAACCGTTTTCGGTATAGTAGTATATACGGTTTACGGTTTTTCACCAGAGTGATAATCATTGTTGTGCTGTGTAAGATAGCAAACTTTGTTATATGTATATTATCTTTTCGCACTTTAAGCATTTATGCACTGCTGTGGTTACTGCTGCTTTTATTTAGGCCAGCTAGCGGTGTACTCCGCATTAATTGAACTGTTCCTGTCTGTTCCCCTAAAATAATGACATTATCACATTGTAGTGTTTCACCCTGCATAGTAAGAATGAAAGAGTGCTTTCTTGATTGGTTTTGCTCGCCATTGCTGAGATTCTCCTCAGCCATCTTTCTATCTGTTATGGCATAATTATGATCTACAGTTGGCGTATATTTGTCAACAATGTTCACTTGCCTGGCCGTTGGGTTATTAGCTGTAGGTAGATTGTTTATGGCCATATAAGGTTCCGATGACAAGGGTACCGGGCCGGCAACTGTGTGAACTTGACACACAACAGAGCCGAAGAGAAGCTCACATATGTCGCATTGCTTTGAGGATTCTGGTGGCTCTTGCGCATGATAGACATGTATGCTGTCGGGGTAGTCTTGTTGGTGACTCTGATTCCAATAGATCTGGTCGCAATTTTCTTCGAATCCAGGGTGGACGTAATTTTTAACGCAGTGTGTCTCCGGTGCACAGTCATGTGCTGGCTTAGCGTCGTGGCATGGCGAGGATGCAGCGCAGTCGCTGTGCGCTGCGGCGAGGATCCATTTCGCACCACCTTCAGTTGTCATGTTGCACCGTATTTCACAACAAATTGTCTTTACGATAAAAAGCGCAAAAAAGTAGCGGTCCACTCACACACTTGAAATTGTCGTGTTCTTTAGTGTCACCACTCGTCACCCAAAAGATCACTCGGCACAAAGTTCATGTAAGATATGATTATGGAAACTTATTGTATTGTCACTAAACACTGCATAAAAGAAAATTATATTTCAAATATGTGATCACGTGTGGCACGAAAGGCACTATCAAAAGGCGAGTGCAGAGCGCGTCCGGCTGGTGTGTTCCCTACGAGCGTTTATTGGAAACTAAACTAAACATCCGCCTTACCGAAGTGATCCCCAGGATTTCGCAGGTATGTGCGAGCGTGACCGGCGCCACGCCATGAGGTGATCGCTCCTTCGTCCGGTAGTTTTTCTGTAGTGCGAGCGAGACGAACGCGCCGGGGTGCAGCAGGGACGCGCGGGGCCAGGGCTGATAGCACCCACATTTACAATATGGGTGGCCACTAAGATGACATTTTCTAAATATTAACTCTTTTCATTTATGTAATGAACATTGAATTGTTTACTTCATATTTAAGGCCAGGTCAAAGGTACCCCTAATATAAAGCATGTATGAAAGCACTTATGAAAGTAGAAATTGCGAAAGTGATATGTCACGATCGTAGCACGTGGAAAGCCATAGTCTTCGCCTACCACGTTGGAAAACAGGCGTGATGTTATGTATGTATGTACTTCATATTTCAAGCATTTGGTCTGTGGTCATCAACATAATAACAAAGACGTCTGTCTGTCTGTATACCGAATAAGTATCACGCTGAAACTACTGAATCGATATGAATGAAACTTAGTAGGTATAATCAGAGCTTATAATCCGAGGAAGGTTCTTAGATACTTTATAACCCGATATTTTGCGCGGTTCCTATAGGTGAGGGAATGAAAGATAAAACGGTGTTTTTGTTGTAACTTCTCAATGCATGCTCAGATTTAAAAAAAAATCCGGTGTTTTAGAGGAAGTATTTTAATGATTGTTTTACACAAGTTTCAATGTTGAGGGTTTTGTTTTTCAGGAATTAGAGACATCTCAACTTTAAAACCTAGAATTTAAGGATACCTTTGAACGTGAAGATAAATCTAAACTGGCGGGCGTGTTGGCTTAATCATAAAAAAGCTTAATGATTAAGACTATTGTAAAATAATCTAGTCCGTGCCGAAGGCGTGGACTGGATTGTTTAAGATCGGACTTAATCTTTAAGCTCTTTTATGATTAAGCAAACAGGGCAGTTTCATACGCTCCCACGAGTCTGTTAAAACAATACCTGTCCTATCATACACCTTATGCGGCGTAAACTAAGTTGCGCGGGTCAGCTAGTTTTATTATATGTATAAATGCGAAAGTAACTCGTCTGTCTGTTACGTTTTCACGCCTAAACTGCTCAACCGATTTTAATGAAATTTCGTATAGAAATTGTTTACACATACAAAAATATATATTTAATAAAATTTTGTCTGTCTGTCTGTCTGTTTGTTCCGGCTACTCTCTGGAACGGCTGGACCGATTTGGACGGGACTTTCACTGGCAGATAGCTTATGTAATAAGGATTAACTTAGGCTACTTTTCTTCAAGAAAAAATCTTTTATTAAAATAAAATGTCAAAAACAAAAAAAAAAGAACGAAATTTGTGTTATTACATTCCACGCGGACGAAGTCGCAGGCACAGCTAGTTTAATAATAAAATAGGCCGTTTTCAATAAAATATAAGTTAACGCGTGAGAGTTTAAAATCATCCCCATAGGATTTGGGCGGATTCGACCTAAATCCGAGTAAGAATAGTCTCAGATCAAATCGATAATCGTCTGAGAAAAGGTCAGGTCAAGAGTACCTACCCTTAACCGAAGAGCATGTATGAAGACACTTATTAAAGTTGAAGAAGCGAAAGTTGTCTGCCAGGATCATAGCAAGCGGAAAGTCATAGTCTCTGCCTACCCCGTTGGGAGACAGGCGTGATGTTATGTATGTATGTAACAATAGTCTTAGGCACTCCCATTTTGGTCGAATCCACCCTAAGTAAGATATGTTTAAGTACCAGAGAATAACTTGTACTAAAGTACCTAGTATACTTCAGTATGGTTACTATAGTTACGTTGTGCTTATTAGTTGTTGGCAAAATGGAAAATCACACTACTTTTAGAATAAATAGCTACAAGTTTTTTCTAATAATTATTATAGCTAGGTCTTTTTTTTTTTTTAACGTGAGGAAAAATCCTCGTAGTATGCTGTGCCGGACTCTTACCGACTAAAAAACCTCACGTAACGCCTAACAGCCTATTGTTGAGAGCCCCGGGTAAGCCCTCAGTAAGGATGTCCCGTGACTCCCAACAGACCTACGGCCGCCACTGCGGCCTCGCCCAGGGGGTGGTTCGGGTGCAATCCCGCGTCTATGGGGGGTTTCGGGTGTGACCCCGCTTCTAAGAGGGGGCGTGCGTGAGTTGCTCACGTCACGCTGCCGTCATGGGCCTGCTTCTGTAAGGACGGTGAGCGGCGCTCTCACCGTCCTCAGACCCCCGGTCATCGAGGCCGATAGTCCTCGGCGAAGACACGTCGGCGGCGCCCAGGGCGCCGACTGCGGAACTCGGGTGGGAGAGTTCTCTCGCCGCCTCCTTCGCGAGCATGACCTACTCGCAGAAAGAGGCGTCGCAGTCCCACTTACTCCCGCTGGAGAGCATGACTCGCACCATGGCCTCGAGCGAGATTATAGCTAGTCTTACTCCGATTTTGTTCAAATTCGCCCTTAGGGATGCAATCGCGGCAAGAATCGGTCAACTCAGTTCGGTAACTACCAACAGCATAATAATGTATGTAGGTTTCTAGACGAGTACGTCGGTGACGTGAAAATTTACTTGAAATGACATCTTTTCGCAGGTTTGGTTGTCGACATTTTGTGACAATTAGGTATACTGATACTGAATAACAAACTAGGTAGGTATACCTACCTGATAGCTTTATCAACAAAAAACCAACAGCGGCAGATAAGATTCCTATAAGAGTAGGTAATAAACTTAAACCTTCTCTTAAGAATAAAAAAAAGTCATTCCTGCTTGAGTAATAAATATAGTGAATGACACAAAAAGAAAAGGCCAAAATAAATAAAAGTTAGGTCCTATTCATTTTGGTACTGTAACCCAGGTACCGTTATAAAATAAACATAGCAGTTTTATGAATATTGTAGGCTTTGCAAATTACACAAAAAAAAAACAAAGAGGTGAGGAGTTGTGTGCAAGGGAGCCGGTTTTATGATAAAAAACATTGCCTACCAATAGATCTCATTCTGAAAATTTTTTTTTATAATTAGCGTCTTCTCTAAAACCAATAATAAGAATAGATGTTGCTTGAAAACAAAATGTTTTCTGATATTATTGTGACAAACAAAGAAGTCGCAGATAAGCTCGTCTGCGACCTTTAAAACAGATAATTCTAGAACCTTCGCTTTAGGCTTTTAAAGCATACGTAGGTAGTGATATAACAATAGATTTAAGACAGGTAGAATTATTTTCCTCAGAGTATGAAACTATAGAGACAGTATTCTTAGCGTTCCATGGATTCTCCGTGCGGGCGCCGGGTCCATAGCGTGGCACAGTGGAACACCCCGACGGCGTCTGGGACTTGCGACCCATTCGAGTAGGTTTAGGGTGGCCACCTTACTATGCGCATAAACGATCACCTTCCACTGTCAACAATGTTCCCCCCCCTGCCCAACCAGATTTGGTAAGATACTAGCAAAGACCCAGCTAAGACCCAATGCAGCTTTGGATACGCGTTTTAGTAAAGAGCTTACTGAAGCTCTTGGCAATCCAAGGTCCTTAAATAAATTATACAGGGATTTAGCTGGAATTCCCCTTGCTCCTACTTCTACAGCATAGAGTTTAACCACATAGCCATTTTTGGTTAACTCATTGGTCAATTCAAAGTATTTATTTGTCTTCATGGCGTGGTCCTTCGGTATGTTGGTCTCCCACGGCACCGTCAGATCTACGAGCACCGCACGCCTGTGTATCCTCGAAAACAGGAATATGTCGGGTCTGAATGACGAGGCACATGCATCCTCCGGGATTTTGTAGTGTTTTTCATACGTGTCTGAGAGTATAGTCCAATCGGCGGCAGCCATCAAAATTGAGTATGGCTTTTGAGGTACTTACTTTGAACAGCCTACCTTTACAAACGCAATGTCATTTCTTTTGTTTGTGGTTAATCCCTTTTTCGCTCTCGCTACCGCCAAACTGACAGCCTCACGTATGATTTCCAATACCCTATCGTGTCGGCGTGAGTAATGACCCCGGTCTAGTAACGTCCTACAACCTACCAGCAGGTGCCTAGCAGTTCCAATCGCTTCTCCACATGCATAACATGTTTTATCTGTGGCTTTCCCCCACCTGACCAGATTACTTTGGTCGGGGACGGTCAATTGAAACGCGTTCAGGTAGAACTTAAGCAAAGCCGGCGACCAGTCGTACAATAAGGTACGCCACTGCAAGGCCATGGGAATACAAAATTCGCCCAGAGTAAGCCATTCATTCTGCATCTCCAGGTTCATCGCGTGCACCTTATAGGCATCGCTCTCATCCTGCTCCAGAAAAGATTTTGTTATGTCTTTATCTGTTTGTCTCCGAATACTACCCAACCCCGCTCGACCAGTCTGCGAACCCACCATGAATTTCTTGTGGAATTGGAGGCGTGACTCAAGTTCTGCTATATTTTTATCCTTTGGAAGAGTTTGAACGATTTTGTCTCTTGATTTTGCCAAGAAGTGCATTTTAGTAACTCTTAAATGTTTATGGAGTTCCGCCGGCTTCTTAAACGTCATTCCGAAGTTATTAGAGGCTCTGTATAATGCCGACGGGTCGGCCGATTGAGCTAGCCCTAGCCACGACATCAACGTCCTAGTAACATTCGCATCCAATTTTCTGAGAAGGTTTTGGCTCATATCGTACACAAGGTTATATTGAAATATGTACCTAAGTATTTCTGAGCTTATTGGCAAGAGTTTGTTTCATAAGACGACGTACGACTTACTAAGTTTTTTTAACAAATATTTTGCTTATGTCAGACTTGAAAATATTTATTTTGAAAAAACACTGGTATAGTGCAAGTCGGACTGGCGCACTTAGGGCTTCATACCAAAAATCGGCCACAAATAACTTTTGTTGTATGGGAGCCCCTTAAATACCTATGTATGTCTTTTTTCAGGTTTTCCGAAGTATTCTATTGTTATAGCGGCAACAGAAATACATCTGTGTAAATTTCAGTTATTTTGCTGTCATAGTTGCTGAGATAGAGCTTCGTGACAAAGACACAGATAGACACACGGACACCGTACATACATACATTATGATCACGTCTCATATTCTCTTAAGAGTAGGCAGAGGCATTGCCACATTTCACCTTTAAATAAATCTATACTAATATTATAAAGAGGAAAGATTTGTTTTTTTGTTTGTTTGTTTGTAACGAATAGACTCCGGAACTAGTGGACCGATTTGAAAAATTCTTTCACTGTTGGAAAGCTACACTCTTTGCGGTGAACATAGGCTATATTTTATTCCCGTATTCCCACGCGAACGGAAACTACACGGGTGAAACCGCGTGATGTCCGCTAGTAAATAATAAATATATATATATTCACGGACATTTCACACTACTCTATCTGATCCCAAAGTAAGATAGGATAACCTGCTTGTGTTATGGGTATTAGACTACGGATATTAATACTTATATAAATTTTAAAGGGATATAATAAACCGAGCCTCAAAAGTTTTTATCGGCCACGGCATTTAGCTTCTCATTTAATAACTAAGCCACGCGAAAATGAAATAGCCTCTAATATACTAATTCGTCCTCTTCAAAACGTCACCTAAACATTCCATTATAAGCATCAAATAAAGATTAACAATTATTTTAACTTGTCCTCCGTAATAATACATTAACACCTAATTTACTAATTCAGCCACATATTTTACATGTAATCACCGTTTTATATTATATAGCTTCAAAACAAGAGCCTCAAAAAATTATAATCTAAGCCTCCACAGACAACATCAGTTTTTATAACTTAGAGTGTAAAATAGATGTATCATATTCTTTTTTTGTGAAAATAGCCACTGTAAGGCTAGACGTGAGTGCACAGGACTACAGCGACCGGCCATTAGCATCAATCAGAGACCGCTATTTGATATCACTTTGTAACTAAAGACAGATTACGCTTACCGAACAAGAAGTGGGGTTAAGAAAGCAAATACTAAACTCAAAAATGAATTTATAATAGACTCTCTAGAAGTGAATATCGTGAATGTCGTCATAAATTTACGATTAATGAGAAATTACTTGTTACTCACATTTGGGTTAAGTATTTGCATTCTTGGTCTCACTTTTTTGTTTGGTATCTGTCTTTAGTTCTATAATCTGTATTACATGCATACATAATGTCACCGACCGAAATCTGTATGATGTCTAGGCATTATAGAAAATACCTGATACTTGCAGGCAAGGCAGTGTATGAAATAATGAGAGTATGGAAGGGTTGTTCGCTGCTTGCGAAGGTTAGGTTAGGTTGGAACAGTTACCACTAACGCGTGAAGGCGAGCGAGCGAAGCGAGCATGCCGCTGCAGCGGCCGCCGAGCGCCAGATGTATTACAGATAAATTTAATATTTTACAATATGTTACAATTTATAATTCCTCGATAGTTTATAATTTTGCGGTACTTATAATTTTATGGTGACCGAAGACCTATTTATTTTACACATTACCGGTGGACCAGCAGGCAGGTATTCTATGCAATCCCTAGGAAATTTGTACAGTACTAGACAAAGTATGAACAATCATATACTTATTTAAAACATTTCTTAAATTGCTTCGAAGGGGCATCTGGAATCCTAAAGCTGGTATTCCTAAAGCTGTCTACACACCAAAGCCGCCGGCCCGGCGGCAGAACCCGCCGGGTAAGGCCGGTGGCGGCTTTGGTGTGTAGACAGCTTCGAAATGAGGCCGCCGGCCTTATCCGGCTCGTTCTGCCACTATCGGCTTTGGTGTGTAGACAGCTTTAGAATGCAGGTATTGTATAGAATATCTGATTATAAAGACTGCAGGTAACACATAATAATAAATAAAAGCATTTATGCCCGAAAATCAGTCCTATGTTCCCGTATGAAACGGAAAAGCGAGTCCGTTTCAGGACTCGCTTGTCCTTTTCCACCAGATTGTGACACCCCACACAGTTGGCTGAACGACGTGCCATGCAAAGCTAGGAAACTCTCGCAAATCAAATGTTACAAAGTGGTCAACCATCCGAGCACCAGCAATAGCGGTAGTTGCTTACTGCTGTAATCGTTTACAAAAGACTGAGTTAGTGGCTACAAGTGGTCCTAGCTATTTAGGTAATATTAGTGGCCATAATTTGCTTTTTGGTAGCAATTTTACTTAACTTTGATGATCCATTAATGTTGGACGAGTTATATTTTAAACATGCTGAATTAGGAAGTTAGAAGCTGTGATATTAATAAATAATGTCCATTTTGATGCCATTTTTTAGTATTTTAGCAGCTTACTGTTTGAATGTATGTTTCAAAATTAGATGCTTAAAAATAATCACGATGCTGAATTATATTAACAGTGGCTAATAGAGAAGTTAACTAGTGGCTATAATCTATAAATTCTGACGCTCATTAATTGTGTCTGACTTATTAATTTAGGGGGCAAAGTATTTTTCCGGAGGCTAAAAATGCTATTAAAAAGAAGGTCGTTTAATTAGCACCCAATTTTAAATACATGCATAGATACTTTGAGATTTAGTCCCACGTAATAAGTGGTGAGCCGTATTTCCGTGTTGATATGGATGCGCAGGTTGTGACTGTCTGCTGTTGAAATTTTCCAAACCTCTCATAAGAATTTATTAATTTATTTATTTCGTGTGAGAATGTCCAACAATATTTATTTTATTTTATTTATTTAAAGGCCTCCAACTTGACTAAACGACTGCTATTTTACTGTCAATCGGTACCAGCGGCCAGCGGTTCCAAATCACGGAAACGCTCTCAAATAAATGTCACAAAGTGGTCATGAGATGTTCACCCATCCATGACCGGCCACAGTAAATGTTGCTTACTACAATGATCGATTACAGAACACTGAGTCCACGGGGCCACAATCGCTTACCCTCAACGGACATCTTAGTCTCATTAATAGGGTCTCATTAGTAGCGTTTCCCTCTACTTGGCAAACGGAGCGTGAACGTCCACCCGCCAGATGGAACGACGATCTGGAAAATCTTGGGAGTGTGAAAATACACGGTTTGAACGATATAAGCGGCCGTAACTTTTTTGGCGTTATCTTAGATGATCGATTTCTTTACTGTATCAAGGAAATTTGGACCTTGATATGTGGTATTAATTTCAACTTGATATCTTCACGTTTTCATGAGAATAAGGGGCTTGACAGACAGACAGACGGACGGACGAAGTGATCCTATAAGTCAGGGGTTCCCAACCTGTGCGCCGCGGCGCCCAGAGGGGCGCCGCGGCTCTCCTCGCGGCGCCCCTCTGTACATAAAAAAAGTTAGTAAAAATATCATAAACATGCAATCAATCCATCAAATCAGCCTATGACAGTCCACTGCTGGACGCAGGCCTCTCCCATCTAACGCCACACGTTCGCCAAGAGAGAGGAGTGCCAAGAGAGACATCCCGCCGTCTAGTTTGGGAGCGCCACATAGCAGCCTTCGTGCGCGCCCCCGACTAGCGTCACAAAAAAAATAACGTCACACGTTCCAGGTCGTCGGTCTATCTGGCGGGTGGACGTCCTACTCGTCGTTTGCCAAGTCGCTGTCTCCACTCTAAAAAAGGGTCTGTCTCTCAAGTTCCCTATTTTGTTTTTTAACTAGTCTACTTTGTGTCTAAGTCCTCACCGCGTTGACCGCCTTAAGGTGTCTTAGTTGAGAGAGGTGGTAATATAGGCGGCGACATGGTCACAGACAGCTTCCCTGGCTCAGAGGTCCAAGCAGCTCAACGGTCTTAGCTACATCAGGAAATCATAGAGACTTGAAAAGTGCGACTTAAGTAACCAAGGTGGGATAACGCCACAATCGGGGCGATCAGACCGATCATAAACGAGTGGCTGAGTGTAGAGGAACCATCTCTTTTATTGGTTGATACAGATAACTACCGGGCACGGGTGCATCGGTAAGTATCTGTGGCGAATGCACCGGAAGAACACTGCCGAGTGCCAGCACTGCGAGGAACGCAGCGAGGACACTGCGCTCCATACATTGGTGGAGTGTGCAGCATGGGCGCAATAGTGCTAGGTCCTAGTAGCAAGCCTAGATGTGGACAATATCTCGCTGGAGACCACGGTGCGAGCCGTGATCCATCCAGTGAGAGGAAGTGAGACGCCGCCGCCGAGTTTTTCTGCGAGCAGGTCTCATACTCGTAAAAGAGATGGCGAAGAGGCAGCGGGAGATTACTCTCCAACCCGAGTTTCGCAGTCTTAGGCGAGGGTGCCATACACTTGTCTTTGCCCAAGATTATCGCGCTATCATGCCGCGGGCCTAAGCACGGGACGGGGCCTGCTCCACGTCCTTAGAGAAGCATGGCGAAGACGACAGCTTGACGTGAAAGTTTCTCGCACGTCACACGTCGTAAGAACTCGGACCCCAAAAGTGGCCACCGTGGTAGGCCACTGTGTGGTTTCAGTCGGTAAGAGTTCGGAATAGCATCCATGAGGGATTTCGGTTTGAGCCGCATGATGAGTATGCCGAGACATGTCACAGGAAAGTGACGTGTGTGGAGGATACCATTGAATAGCTGCGTCAATGAGGCGATTGCCAGCGGAGGAACGACGGGGGGGGGGGATTTGAGATTTCACGTGGCATGTGAGGGCGCCGTGAAAATTTTTAAATCTTATAGGGGCGCCGTGACCTGAAAAAGGTTGGTAAGGCCTGCTATAAGTGATTCGTTTTTTCCTTTACGGAACTCTAATAATAACGATGAAGTATGTGGCTGGCCACGCACTACATAGGGTCCAGTAGTCACCTATACCAAAGCCTACATATCATTTCTCTTTACACTGTGCCTATACTCACAAGTGAACTTAGAAGGTTATTTGTAGGTAGTGGAAGTTTTCCAAGAAGGTGGGAAGGATTATACATGTATTTATCTAACTCCTACTGTCACCACCTACCTCACCGTACCTTACACATCAAAATAAGTATAGACCATACAACACAAGTAGAGTCTCTCTCAGCTAATAGATATTGCAATCCAAAGGGGGAATGCTGCTAGTCTTTTGGGCACTGTTCCTACGGGGGCCTTATTCAGTTTAATCTTTTTTTTAAGATGTAATAAATTAAAAAAGTAAACCATTATTTAATATAATTCTTATTTTAGTTATAGCGGCAACAGAAATACATCATCTGTAACAAAATTTTCTGAAATACAGCCTCGTAACGGACAGACAGACAGACGGACATTTTTTGTACCTGTATTAAAGATAAGTTTTAAAATAATATTATGTTTTTTTATACTACCTACCTGTTATAGTTAAAGACAAGCGGCCTTTTTGTTTGTTTGCGACAGTAATAATAGAAAATTATTTTTCTATTGTCATCATACTCATTAGTGACTATCAAGATCCAAACGAAAGGCCCAAATGAAATATTAAAACGCAATTATGCCACAGATTAATAAATAGTTACTAATTATCCTAATTGTTAATGAGCTAATTTGTGCTAATTTGTTTTTAAGTGAATTTAATTAGTTTCGCTTGTAATAAATCATACGTTGACGTCTACTCCGCTCACTCAGTTCGAGATTCAAGATTTTTCCCTGTGCTCTGGGCTTAACGAATCGCCATTACCGAACATACCTTCCTCGATATACGGTGAGTACTTTACGTCATGCGGTTTAACCCACGTAGCTTCCGTTCCCGAGAAAATTCGGTAATAAAATATAGCGTAATTATGTTTACTGGGGATAGTGTAGCTTATCAACATTGATAGAATTATTAAAATCTGTTCATTAGTACAGAGCCTATTCGATGCAAGCAAACAAACAAGCCATTTCATTATTATAATATTAGTAAAGAAATAAATGTTCAACTGACTTTTTATTACTATTTCAACCGTTCATTTCATTGTACATTACTTTTGCAATCGTCTATGGTTCTTAGTCACCGATTGTGAGTCAAAAGAGCTACTATTGGTATGAGATCTAGCAACGTCAGGAAAAGAAGAATTTCAGTCGTGCTAAATTTTAGTTATAATGCCTCTATTACTCCTCTTCCGCAGACATGTAACAGGTTGTCTGGCTGACGTTACAGGTAACGTTAATTATTAAGCATTTTTGCAATAGGCCTATTATCTCTTATTTCAATTGTTATGAAATTAGACTTGACCAAGGTACGGGCTTGCTTAAATTTCTTTGAATATTTCTTAAAATATTCCTGAAACTCTTGGTTGAAATTATACGATTTTTCAGAATACAGTTCATACTGTTTTCCCAAACACATCATGTATCAAATTAAATAAATCAGTGTAGGATTTTTCTACATCTATTATTTTCTTAACTAAGTTTCTTCTGAAGGTTTCCAAGCGATGTGTAACTGGTACAAAACTAATTTTCTATACTATTTCTCAGATAAGAAAAACACTGGCCGCGATGATCTAATTTTACAGGGTCCACTATACATTTTTAATGGAATTTATATTGTTATAAACACTATCAATATAAGTAGCATTAGTGACAGTTATACGAGTAGGGTCCAAAAATATATTACCTATACAAACGAAATGACTTAAACAAATTTAACATTTTCTCTCAGATTTCCGTATTTCTTTTTTTTTTACGTGAGAGAAAATCCTCATGGATGTTATGCCGAACTCCTACCGACTAAAAAACCTCACATTACGCCCAACAGCCTATGGTTGTGGGCCCCGGGTAAGACTAACTGCAAAAATCCTCAAATAAAAGTGGTCTCTCAGTACGCACATACACTAATAAAATGCCCAACAGATGTGACAGTTCCCAGTTTTCAGTGATCGCCACGTAATTGTTTATGGCGCTAGTTTCGTAATGATAAGTGCAACGTAGCGATTAGCGAACGATTCGCGATAGAATTTAACGTAATACCATTTTTTTCCGCAACCAGCGATAAATCGCGCGATGACACTGCGCGATTATCGCTGATCGCTGTTTTATACGTAATCAGCCTGCGGGTCTCTAATATCGTCCGAATTGCCAAAAGTATACCTAATTTTCGATAAATTGTTGGCGTTTATTATTTTTGCAACACTTATTGTAAATACAAGTATGTACGGGTTAATTAGGGTTCACATAAGGTAATTTTGTATGATAATAAAACTGTTTTATCTAGGTCCGTACATAAGGTAGTTATTTGACCCGAGATCTCTTTAGTAACGTTTTCGCTTGATGTTAAGGTTTCATTGGATACGATTTTGTCATACAGTCTTAGAATCATACATCCGATCTAATGAAATGATTGGTGTAGGAGTACTTGTGCGATCCTTATATCGATAAAAACCTTCTACAAAAGTAATAAAATAAAAAAAATAAAAATCAGTAAACTTATATTGGTACTAGCTGAGCCCGCAACTTTGTTTACGTCACATAAGGTGTATGAAAGGAAAGGTATTTATTCTTCAGACTCGTCAAGCAGCGTGTGAAACTGCCCTGTTTGCTTAATCATAAAAGAGCTTAAAGATTAAATCTATTCTAAAACAATTCAGTCTACGCCTTTAGCCTTAATCATTAAGCTCTTTTATGACTAAGCTAACACGCCAGTTTAGATTTACCCATTTTTAGATTCATAAGTCTATGTATGATTCTTTAAAGTGCTATAACTTTGTTATTTATAAACCGATTGACATGAAATAAACACTAAATGTTAAACGGAGCAAACCTTAACACAATAAAGAACCGCATTGCAATCGGTTAAGCGGTTACTGGGATTAGCGTGCACAAACGTCGTGACTAACAGATATACAGACATGCAGACAAGACGACAAAAATTCTAAAAATCATTGTTTCGGGTTCTATTGCGTTCATAAAGTCCCCCTATAATATTTTTTCTCATTTATCTTCCATGTACAGACAGCGACCTGTTACGATTTTATTATATGTATTGATTGATATAGAATCTAGATAGATAGATTTCTCTATCTAGATTCTAGATCTTATAGCTTTGAATCGATCTTCTAAAGGATTGGTGGCATACCGTTTGAACTGGTACCTGCGGTCCCTTTGCAGGTAAGGGTGGATAATAGGGACGTCCTATTGTCCACCCCTTCATGCAAAGGTACGCAGGTACCTGTTCAGATGGCATATAAGACGGCGCAGGGGGTGCAGCCCCGCCAGTCTGTAGTTGCACCGCTTTCCGCACGCCACTGCACACGTCTTGCTTGTCGCCACGCGCCGCGCCCCTTGTACTCAGTGTTAACAGTCTCATTTGTGCGTTTCTTGTATCGACACCAAACTGTACATACGTGAAGTAAATTATTTTTTAAAACATTAAAGATAATTGTGAATTTAGTTGTTAAAAGTTTATTGAATTGAAGTATTACTCGTAAGTGTTTTTTGTTGAATTAAGTGCCTATCTACCTTGGTGAGTTATAATTTTTGCACTATAATATACCTACTTTTAGGTTAATTAGGTTTGATTTTGTGACATACTAGTCTTATCTTATTGATCAATTTATTAATGTATTAGAGCAATGTATACTTTATAATAAAATCTTGAAGGTTAAATAATATCTAGTTTAGTGGAGGGTCAAATATCACAAGAAATATATTGTGAAAGTTTTTTTCTAGAGCATTCAATAAATTCGATACTGATTCTAAAAATTTGCATTTTAAAAAAATGTTAACTGTCTACATCTGAAACGGCAACATCCTGAAACTACTGAATTAATTTTAATTATTCTCAGCTCAATCTGATTCTTCTATCCGAGAAAGACTAGATAGTTTTGATCCCTATTATATTTATATTTTCTATATTATTTTCTTTTTTTCTATTTCTTTCTTTCTTTTTCTTATTTTCTTTCTTTCTTTTATATATAATATTTCTATATTATATATTATGTATATATAGAATAAAGAAGATATATAGATATTGAGGAGAGGAGATGAAAGACAAAATAATTTTATATCTTTTTTTCATTCTGACTTTTGACCAACTTTTACAAAATAAATTAACTCAAGACCCTTTGCAACTTTCACTCCGGGAATCGTGGTCTTCCGTTAACTGATTGGACAGACGAAGCTGGGGTTCCTTCCTCCAGGTATTTAAAGAACGACACCAGACTGATGTATTTTCCGTTTTCAGAAAAATGGAGTCACACGTGTTAGATTCGACGTCCCATCAACCTAGCTGCCAGTCTATACTCCAGGGTATCCATCGAACAGCGGAAGATTATCTTTCATCTGAGAACAGTAACAATCCAAACAGTCCAAGCTACTCTCACAGCAATGTGACACATTTTAAAAATGAAAAAGTAGACATTGACAATACCGAGTACGACATCAAAAAGAGTGCTTTTAAAAATATGCCTCTTAATGGGGTTTATAACTTAAATGACTTTCTTTTAGCAGAAGGACTTGAGAAGGAATGTGTAACAGTTTATGTCGTTGACCCTAACGATGCAATGGATTTAGATACTTCCTCAGATGATAATTTCGAAGATGAAACTGATACTTCTGCTAAAAATAATATTGCCAACGATCAAGATATTAATTTTGGCGACCAAACTTCATCACATGACGGCTCTAACGAGTATTTTCTTAATCAAAACAAATCGAACACACCTGATGATTTTCAAACTGCCCTTAATCATCTAAGAGAAATTATTATTAAGAATTGTATAAACGAAACTGCAACTGATATTGATGAGCACTATAATATACTTATGTCATCTGAACAAAAACATATGCAGTTTCAATTATCTTCTACAACTCAAGTAGGTGATTTACTAGACGCTCTTATAGATTTTAATAGAAAACATATAAACCGAATACATGAACATCAGCCACTTAATAACATTAGTTTCGATTTTCTATCAAATGTCGACGAGATTAAATCCTGTGTTCCATTACAAGAAATAAATCTATCGGGTCTTTATTTCGACCATGAAAAGGAAAAGGCAATAAATACCATGCCAAGATATTTACCCAAAGAACATGTTGCTAGCTTTTTTATAAAAAATATAACTGATGTTAAAGATAAAATAACAGAGAAAAAAGATCATCAAAACATTAAATCAGAAAAAAAGAATAGTTTTGAGCCTGTTAGTTTAGACCAAAAATCATTAACCAACCTACAAAATATGGAGAATAATATAGATAAATTGAAAAAAGACCCAGTACTGAATACTGAAAACGTAGTTAGTTTCATGAACACATCTTTTGAAGCAAATGCCGACTGTAATATTGCTTCAAAAGATAGAATAATATTGAAAATAATTAATAAATCTAAAGTAATATTAAACTGTGACAACTCAACTCAAACAACTAAAAATGAGGAATGCAAAGATAGGATTAGTGCTGAACTAAACAAGAAAGACAAAACTAACAATGTGGATAACAAACACGATTACGTAAATGAGAGAGATAGGATTAGTAACAAATTGATTAAAGTGTGTAAATTTGTTCCAAAAAATGAGAATAGAAAATCAAAATCAGTCACCAATAATCAAATGGAAGACAAAAGCCCTTTCAAGGATATCCTCGCTAGCAGTATTGAAAAATCCATACAAAAAGAACGAAATCTACAAACGGAAAGAAAACTTAATTTTCGTGACCGTCAACTAAGAAAAACTGCTAACACTACACCAGTAAGCCACAAAAGATGTTCCGTTGACAATAATTTAAATTCTAGTGGGAGCCGTGACAAATCCTTAGCTAGAAACACCGCAATTCAAAAAGAATATGGCCGAAAAGCCGATCACGGTAAAGATAAAATGGTCCATCATATCAGGAAGTCATCTTCTACATCCCAATATGTGCAAACAGAATCATTGCCTGAACTTACAAAGCAAAAAAATGTCAACTTGAAGCAAGAAAGTAGAAAGCGAAAACATTGTCACACACTCGTCAGTGATCCAAGTCCAAAAAAGAGTAAAATATTAGAAACACCACATCAGAGAAAGTCGAGTAAAACTAATGTCAGATCTAAAGAAGTTCAGCAAGAAAGAATTGAAAGAGGAAATAAAGAAAAGCATGTTCTTGAAAGTGACAGACATGAACCGAAATATAGCCGTAATTCAAGACCTGATTCTTGTGGTCTCCTAAGAAGGAGCCGGTCAAAGTCACAGAGTCGCCATCGCTTATATAGAGAATCGGATTTTTCATACAAGAGAAAAATAATTTCACCAACATACCGGCAGAGAAGGTCTCCCTCAATGAGACTCAGCCGATGTAATATAGCTCGGTCGAGGTCGCCTCTGCATCCTGCTAGGTCTGAGACAAGGTCTAAGACTCCTACAAGGAACATTAAAACAAATAGTTATACAAGCAATGATGAGAAGAAGGCGCCCAAATTACTCACACCGCCTCTGAGAAAACCTACTATCTCAGAAAGCTCATCGTCATCGTCGAGGTAAGCATGCACGAAACAAAAGTGTACTTATATTTTCTTTTTTAAATCATTATGTCTGCAAGTGAGGTCTGTCGTAGTCTATAGAAATAGGTACACCTACGTCTGCCTATTTGGGAAAAATGCTTAATGAATATGTGTGATATCGTCGTTCACCGTACACCTAAATAGCCACTTACAAGCGACGCACTTGTCGTTAGCAAGTGACAAACGGCCATTAATTTATTCGTTATCGTTGGCAAGTGACAAACGGCCATTAATTCATTCGAGTGATACTTGTGATTCGATAAGCATCTACGATGCTATAAAAAGGGCAAACCGAATTATTGCCCTAATTGCCCAAACTTCAAAAGGGGTCTAAGAAGGTTTTTACAGGGTCGGCAGCGCGAGTGTGGCGCCGCTGGTGTTGCAAACGTTCATAGGCTGCGGTGACCACCAGTCCTTCTGGTGGGCCGTATGCTTGTGTGCCACCGTAGTGGTATAAAAAAAAAGAAAACTTTGCATTCAGCTGAAAAAACATGTCCCTACCTAATGTATCTTCATAATTTTCGTTGCTGTTCACGACTTGATATAAGTTAGGAATTATTTAGTCAATGATAAATTATTCAAGAAATACGCCACTATTTGCACCTGCTGGGTTGCCAATCTGTCGTAAACTATTAAAATAGTAGTTTAAAAAACATTAGTAGCGTATAAGGGCGCCTTCAAATTAGACGCGTGAGGATAGGAAGCGCTGCAGTGGTGCGCTAGACGCGCCACCACTAGTTTTCATACAATATTTAGAAGTGCCGTTGCAGCGCCACTGACGTGCCACAAGACGTGCCAACTGCGCTTCTAAAAACTTTATGAAAACTAGTGGTGGCGGTAGCGCGTCTAGCGCACCACTGTGGCACCACAGCAGCGCTTCTTCACGCCTCTAATTCGAAGGCGCCCTATTTATAATGATTTATACCACTAACTACTGGAAGACAAGCATACTGCTCACCTGATGGAAAGATTTTGATAAGAAAATAGATAGATACTTTTTTACATATCTTATTTTCTAAACTGTAAATAGTAAGTTCTAAAGTGTAAAAGTAAGTGAATTTCATTGTATAATTAAAATCATATAACACTTTGACATTATGCTTACAAAATATGGATTTATTGTTGCAACTATCGACGGTTTGTACATATTTTGTTTATTTAAATAGCAACACTAAATAAAACTGACTAGGCAAGTGAGTCAATGAATGACAGCCACCCAGTGTCACTGTTAAAAGTCATTGTCTAGAGTATTGCATTTTTTTTCTTTATGGCGATACTATTTTCCGGCAAAGACTCAGTGTGGATTTGGTAAGTGTTTATACGGTCCACACGTATTAGGATCAAAGTTTTGTGAGTGTACAAGTATTGCATTTAGTACATATTGTATTCTCTATGATTGTGTCATTGTAGGTAGATACGTTTTTTTCTCAGTATTTATATCTTCAATTCTGATCATGAATACTGACTTTAGATGAATGAATAAATGAATGGAAGACAACAAATACAATATTATCCAGCTTAATCAGTAAAGGAAGAGTATTCATATAACTTTATAATGCTTTGTGTAAGTGCACATTTAAAAAAACCGTGCTATGTTGGAAACCCCCAACTTGTGTGTTAACTGTCCTTTTAAGAATAAATTATTGTTATTTCCAAGTAATCTATTAAACCTATTTTCATGATTGGGCACCCACAGCCAAATCTACCATGATGGTCTGTTATTGCTTTTCCCACCGGAATAAGTTGAGGCGCTTGAAAATACACTGTGCTTGGGCCCCTAAAATAGTAATTCAGTTTACATAAACCGCTTCTAAGTTCCATCTGACCTTCTACATGAGTAGATCAAAAGTCGAGGCTCGGTATTATTATATTGTAAAGGCAGTAAAATACGGCTGTGGTTTTAATATAGTCAAATACAATAAACAGAGACCCTGCTCAAGCAGAACCACTTTACACAACATTGTTGATCACAACTTTCAGTTCATCGTCATCCTCCAGCACATCGTCATCCTCCAGCACATCGTCATCCTCCAGTACATCGTCATCGTCCAGCACATCGTCTTCAAGCTCATCTTCTAGTCAGTCAGCCTCGTCACAACACTCTCGCGGCTCTTACAAGCGAGCAGACATGCATAAAAATGAGACTTATCGGAGTAGTTACCGTTCAGAGGATAGGTATAATATATTTTTATTTTTGAATATTTAATTATCGTAACGAGCATGTACCTATATTTTTTTTGTACAATGCCTTAGACACACTATGACTCCAATAGAAGAGAGGCGGATGGTACCTAGGCCTGCGACTCCTATAAGGAACACGAAAACAAATACTAATACTCGTACAAGCAGCGTTGAGAAGAGTGCACCCAAATTACTGAACTCGTGTCGGAGTGATACTAGCTCCGGGAGCTCATCAGCTTCGTTAAGGTAAGCATTAATAAACTAAAACTATCACATTCTACAATCGTACCTACTTATATTTATTATGAATATAAAAGTTTGCGATGAGGATTGGAAGCATCCAATCCTCATCACAAACTTTTATGCAAACAAGCATGTTACTCAATTACTCTCTAAGGACTAAACGGATCTAAATGAAATTTAGGCCAGGTATAGGTACATGTACTATCGAGCTCATAAATGCAGTAGCAATCCTACGTAACTATGACGTCAACATTCTAGCGCTACTTGTGACCTTTTTTAAGACAATTCACACACACATATATAAATTGTTCTTCCTTAGTAATATTATCGATAATTTCATTGTTACTACTTAAGCAACCCGTGGTCAAATGGGTCTAGTATGTAATGCAAATACAAAGGTTGATAGTTCGAATCCTACGATCTTGCAAAAACACCTATAAATTAATATCAGGTTGATTAATAAAATATGTTTCTTAAGTAGAATTATTATTAGAAACTTCATGCAAAATTACTTTAATCAATTTTTAAAATTATATTTTTGTTTTAAATATAAAAAAATCGTTATAAACTGGAATCGAACCAAAAATATCTCTAATCACTCAGCTATCAGTTAATTTACTAGGTTGTTAAATTACTGTATTAGTATCTAATAACTCACAGCAGTTGTAAAGAATAATACAGTTATGAAAACAAATATATTATTATATCGTTATCTTTGTCTGCCACGAACTAATCATATTTTGCTGTTCTAGTCTACGCTATGACGCGTCGCGTCGTGTTACATTACACACACACACACACACATATATGTAAAATCAGCCCGAATGCACGCCACACCATAATGAGCGTTGTTGTGCTATTGCAGTTATGAGCTCGATAGTACATATATTCTAGCTAGAATAACAGATAGGCTACTTTTATTGCTGGAATACGTTTGCGAAGGATGCGAAAAGGCGAACAGAATTCCAAGCAAGCAGAGTCGTTGATCGCATCTAGAACATAATATTATTGACTCTGCTCCCGCAAGTGACACTTATCAGAACTAGAATAGAAAAGAATAGAATAAACTTTATTTGTACACCATGTTAAAACTAGTTTGCAAATAATTTTTTATAAAATGTTTTACAAAGGGCGGCCATACCGCTGTAAAGCAATATCTGACAGGCAACCTTGAGATGGACAGAAAAGATGTTGATTGTAAGTCAGATGGGTAGTTTCTGGTGCAGAAATATGAAGCAATAGGTAGGTACAATACATACACAAAATACATAACATAACATACATGCATACTTACATACATACATGCATACATACATACATACATACATACATACGTTACAAACATACATAAATACATCTAAATACACATAGCAAGGATACTTTCATAAATATCACTCAATGCAACATTATTGACCTCCTAACAGTACATATAACTTATAAAAGCCCCTACAAAGTCAAATAATGTTCAACGCTTAAAAATAACTAGAGATTGGGCCCGTCTAATCGTTACAGGTAGTGCGTTCCATAATCGTACAGCCTGAGTGTATAGTGAACGATTTATCTTACTACCTATAGGTACCGATATAACGTCACATTCAGTTCATGCAACAATTCTGCAGCTATTACGAGCAAAACGGTTACCGTTCCGGGTATACGTAGGTTTAGTTTATACATTTAAATACCTAACCACGCTTATAACGTTAAGAAGTATGTATATTTTTTTACTTGTTGGTGTAGAGATGCGACTGCTCCGGTTGAAGAGAGACGAATGGTGTACGTGGGACGGTTAGAGAAGGACATCACGAAGTCGCAGCTCAGGAACCTTTTCTCCAAGTTTGGATATGTGCAAGATGTCCGACTGCACAGTAAGGAGGACGGGTAAGTGACACATTGTTTTCATAGCATTTCCCTAATTTTAATTACAAAAGAAGTACCTAAGTAGAAACATCAGTTGATATAAGTAAACGTCCACAGAGAACTGGATCACCAGAAGCCCTGAAATTAAATGTTAAAATTTGTAATCTAAAATGTGACGTCTCCCATTCCAGGTTCCGATATGGGTTTGTGACGTACAAACACCCTTGTGACGCTCGGTCAGCGGTCGAGGCAGCTAGCAGCTATCCTCGGTATAACGTCGGTTTTGGTCGAAGAGGCCTTTGTCGGCAAAGCTACCCCGATCGTGGTAAGAATAATTCATTGCTTATTATGTAAAAGACACTTATGAGCAAACCATATTATCCGACGTAACATCCATGATGGTAGGTCCCACATCTACAACAGTAGTTGAGCAGGACGATTTTTGATTCCGCTGGATCTATAAGGGTCCGTTCACACAGACCGGCTCGGAGAGCAGAGCAGATTCTTATCACGTTGAAAACAGAGCTTTTATTATTTGAAGTAAGGTTTATTCTTGCATGTGCACTGCTTCTGTCAGTAAGAATGCTTGAACGCGCTTTGTGTGAAATAATAAGAGGAGCTGACCGGCTCCGATCGCGTACTTTTCACGTTCGCGCAGCCGTTCGGCTCCGATTGCATGCTCTTTCTAGCTCGCGCAGCCGATCGGCTCCGATTGTGTGCTCTTTCCCGCTCGCGCAGCCGATCGGCTCCGATTGCGTGCGCGCTGCCCCACGCCGACCGCCATTTCGATAGCACAATTTAAACAGAACCGTTGTGTGCACTTATACAAAAACGTAACTGATGAAAAATTAATATATTTCTTCATCGGAGCTATCTAAAACCATGTTCCGAAAAGCACCCGTTAACACCGAAAACAAAACTTGGAATACTGGTACTGCCTTTGTAGTTAATCGATGCACTCGATGAATTCGACCGGCTGCGAGCGCATCCGACCGGCTGCGAGCGCATCCGACCGGCTCCGAGTGCATCCGACCGGCTCCGAGCGCATCCGACCGGCTCCGAGCGCATCCGACCGGCTCCGAGCGCATCCGCTTTAAGCCGGTCTGTGTGAAATAGTTGGCGGCTCCGCTCCGACCGGCTCCGAGCGTATACGATCCGGTCTGTGTGAAAAGAAAAGTGCGCGCCGATGCTCTCCGAGCCGGTCTGTGTGAACGGACCCTAAGGAGCTTGCAGCGTTTCCTTCCTACTGCCACAAAACTTGCGCTTGCGTACTCCTATATTTATTTGGCTGGCTCAAGTATGAATACGGTTCCGAACACTGCTTTAGTAACCTGGAGTTGCCTACACGACTTCGCAAGAATAAATTTTATTCCAGCCGGAAAGGACCTCTGTTATAGTTGTGGGTGGCTGGGTTCAGTCACTCTACTATGCTCAGTTTTTACATAAATAGGTACCTATGTAATATTACCTAAACATGTTGTAATTTCTTCCCAGATGTCTATAAAGGCCCTTACACAGAGAGGGCGTCGCACGGAGCTCCCGTATCACAGCTGCGAAGACACGACGACAGGACATTTGAGCAGATGCTCCATGAATTTAAAAGGACGATTAACCGACGTTAATACGACACGTGAAGACGTACGTTGTCTCAACGTTTGTTTCCTCGACTGCACTCCTGGTGGTGATAATAGCTGCGCATTTGGCAGCTGATGAAGTGAAGATTGTAAGAGTGACAGTTGTCGAAGTGATATGTAGCTAAAAATTACATGTATAAGTAATAATTATGAAAATGACATGAGCGTGAAACCACTAAGTGAATTTATGACTACGATGTTGTAGTTGTAGACTGTCCATAGGCAGCTTAGTATTTAAATAATATTAAATTAAGTATGTACGTATTAACACATATATTACTAATTTGAACATAAATATGAGCACAAATAAAATGTCACGATCTAATACACATTGTCAAGTACATAAATTAGGATTCCATAAATTAGGTTATACATTGGTTATAAATAAATGTCAAGAACTAAAACTAAATATAGTATTACACAATGTCAACATTTTTATTATCTAAGAAATCTTGCACCGAATAATAACATTTATTGAAAAGAAATTGTTGTAATTTTTGCTTAAAATGATGTGTGTGTTCCAGTTTTTTTATGCTTGCGGTATTTTATTATATATCCGGGGCCCTAGACAAAAAACACTATTATGTAATAACGCTGTTCTACTTGGCACACTTGAAAGCATGTGGCAAGTACGAGCCCTAGTTCTGAACTCAAACAAGCTTAGATTTTCCTTTACAAATAGTGCTACTTCATATATAAAAATACATGGAAATGTCAAGAGTTTAAGTTTTTTAAAATGTGGCTTACATGAATCGGTCTGTTTTAGTTTGCACATGCTTCTAATACAGCGCTTTTGAGCCACAAAAACAGTTTCTTAATGTGGAATGCCCCCAGAAAATCACTCCATATCGTAAGGTCGACGCGACATAACCATGATAGGCAGTTAATAATGTATTTCCATTGGCAATCTTACGTAATCTATAAAGAGCATAAGAGAATTGGTTTACTTCATTACAAACAGTTTCGCTATGAGATTCCCAATCTACTTTGCCGTCTATATAAATGCCCAAAAACTTGGTGACATCAATTTCTTTGATTTTTATATTTTGATAAGATATTTTCAAATCAATATCTTTTCTATTTCGCTGCTTAAATAACTTTAAATTAGTTTTGGTGAAATTAATATGTAAATCATTGTCATTAAGCCAATCTATTGTCAATGTCAAAGAAGTTACTATACCATGTTTTAAGTTATTACCAGTATAAAGTATAGTACTGTCGTCAGCAAATAGTGTCATGTGATATGTCGTGATTGTTGGCATGTCATTGATATAAATAATAAAAAGTAAAGGTCCTAATATACTACCTTGGGGAATTCCTGCGTCGATATTTTTGATTGTAGAACTATATGTATTAACCTTAGTGTTCACAGACACTCTTTTTACTTGTGTTATTTGTTTTCTGTTGCTCAGATAAGACCGAATTATGCCGTTTACACTACCTCTAACACCGTAGGTATATAGTTTATTCAAAAGTATTTTATGATTTACACGATCAAATGCCTTTGACATATCCATGAATAGTCCTATTGCTGGTAATCGTTTTACATCATGTATAAAATTATAAATAGCTAAGTTTATAGACTTATGTTTTCTAAATCCATATTGACAAGTTGTGAATAAATTTTATTATTTGTTTCAAAAAATATATATAAACATTAACGTATAAATTTTTCAAATATTTTGGAAAATATAGGTAAAAGTGCAGTAGGTCTGTAATTACTTATGAGGAATTTGCTGTCCTTTTTGAGGAATTTGCTGTCCTTTTTATGGAGAGGTTTTATGACTTTATGTTAGATACTCAGAATGAGATGACCTTTTTAATCGAATTCTCATCAAAAATGTGGTTTATACATCGAATACCTATATGATTTGTAAAACAGAAATACGAATTGTTTATCAAAAATACTAACTTGCACTCTAAATTATACAATCTTATTACGGAATAGGTTAGGTTAGACTTTTATTTTTTTGATCAGTAAAATTTAATTTTGTAGAGGTGACTGATTAAATTGGGGTTTGACTTGGAATAAACGATGTTCCTAAAAGTAAATAAGGCGATGGTTTTCCTTAAAAAAGTTTAAATATTTTTGATGAACTAAGGAATTATTAGATGTACAACTTTGATAATAGTTATTCGTTCAGTAAAATAGTTCTGCAAACACCATTAAACAGTTTAATGAATTTGATTTATTTAGGCCGGATTCGACCAAAATCGGAGTAAGACTATACTGCAGAATAACTTATACCTCTTCTAAAAATAAAGTGACTTTCAATTTTACCATCAACTAATAAGCATAACGTAACTATGGTAACCTTACAGGATAGAGTACTTCAGTATGGGACATAGATTACCATAGTTACGTTGTGCTTGTTAGTTGTTTGTAGTAACTTCACTTTCACTTTACTTTTAGTATAAGTACGAACTATTCTCTAGGATAGCCTTACTCCGATTTTGGTCGAATCCAGCCTTTAGTGTGCATAATTAGTGTGCAAGAGACCGTATTCTTAGCATTCCATGGATTCTTCGTGCGGGCGCCAGGTCCATAGCGTGGCACGGGGGGGAGCACCCCGACGGCGTCTGGGACTTGCGACCCATTTGTGTAGGTTTAGGTTGGCCACCTTACTATGCGCATAAACGATCACCTTCCACCGTCAACAATGTTCCCCCCCCCGTGCCCAACCAGATTTGGTAAGATCCTATCAATGCCGCTTTGGATACTCGTTTTAGTAAAGAACTTACTGAAGCTCTTGGCAATCCAAGGTCCTTAAATAAATTATACAGGGATTTAGCTGGAATTCCCCTTGCTCCTACTTCTACGGCATAGAGTTTAACCACATAGCCATTTTTGGTTAACTCATTGGTCAAGTCAAAGTATTTATTTGTCTTCATGGCGTGGTCCTTCGGGATGTTGGTCTCCCACGACACCGTGAGCTCCACGAGCACCCACGCCTGTGTATCCTCGGAAACAGGAATATGTCGGGTCTGGATTAGGGCTTGAACTCCGGAATTCCGGAATTGACATAATTCCGGAATTCCGATAAAATCTAATATCGTTCTCAATTCCGGAATTGGCGAGATCAATACCGGTATTTCGATATTGAAAAAAAAAAAATTTGCTTCTTCTTTAATTTCATTAGAAAGAAAAATCTAGATTATAAGCTTCTTATGCAATTTAATTATCTTTAATTACTACAATGTTGATAATTTGGGATTTCTCTATTACTTAACAAATTAATTCGATTATGTACTTTGGTATTAATCATTTTATTTGATGATATTTCTTAAACCTACTAAGAAAGTAAATCCATAAAATTAATGGTATTTAATAGAAAACATAGTATTTTTTTAATAATAATATTATTGATGACGTTTTTGTATTATTTTACATTTAGACTTCAATTGATAGTGTGAACTTAAACTTAGCTCTAAATTATGCTACGAGTTAAATTTAATTTTGATAGAAACGCTGTAAGAATTTGTCAGAGGTCTCGCTCAGCATAGTTCTAGTAGTTCTGACGGCATAGGGCCCGTACCTTAATATAAGGCGCAAACTTTGCCCCAAGGCACTCCACTGAACCAGAGTGAGGAGGGTCCTGGGTTCCCTGTTTTCATCAAGGCGGAGGAACATATTCCTTCGCACATGGCTCCGTCTCAGGCGCCCGAGACGCTGATTACAGCGAGAACGACGTGCCCGAAGTCACTGAAGGTGAGTTAGGGGCGACTGTACTGCAGCTTAGATTCCGCAGGGAACGTGCCCCTAGACCCTACAGCATTCCAGGCCGAGCGTGGGTCCTGGCTCTTAAGGATCTCGGGCCTCGAGTGATGGGGTTCTTTAGTGCATGCCTCTAAAAAGGCCAGATTCCCAAGGTCTGGAAGACAGAAAACTGGTTCTGATTCGAAAGGCAAGGTGGTCGGCAGTCTACCCATCCGGGGATCGGCCGATTGTGTTGCTCCGTTGAGCAACTCCGGCCGATCCCCAACAATGATACGCTCAAGGAGCTTGCATACGTCGTTAGGTATGCAAGCTCCTTGAGCGTATCACTGCACAGCGCACAGTCGGGCACCTCACACGCATGGGGCCAGATCTGGCGGATTACCAGTTTGGTTTCGGTCAAGGGCGCTCCACCGTGGATGCGATCATGCGCATTAGAAGACTGACGGAGGAAGTAACATCGCAGGGTGAGGTGGTGTCGAAAGCGATGGCGATGTCAAGAGACACCGGCATCGCCTTCAACACCTTGCCCTGGAGCTGTGTTAGGGAGGCGCTTATTTATCATGGAGTGCCTCCCTACTTACGTCGAATAGTCGGGGCCTATCTTTCCGAAAGGGCCATAACTTACCCAAGCTGGCTAGGGCTCAGCCGGGTCAGCGAGATACGTCGTGCGGTGTTCCGCAGAGATCAGTCTTAAGACCGCTTCTGTGGAACATCGGTTACGATTGGGTGCTGCGTGGTTCGTTGCTCAGAGGCGGCATGTCTCGAGGATCTGGCAGCGAGGCAACTTGCATCCTTGTTTAAATAAATTAATTATATTTCTAATTTATCCTTTTCTGGTGCAAGGAGGCGCTGGAGCGGGGTCATAGGCCTGCTTCTCCAGAAATCTAGGTTCGGCAGTTCCAGCTCCACAAGGAAACCGTGGAGACCTGGACTTGAGCAACAAACTGAATCGCCACATCACATCACATCACACAAGGGGGGAATCGCCGAATCGCCACAATCAAGGCGGTCAGACCGGTCACTGGCGAGTGACTAGAGAGGAGCCACGGTGCGGGTGCTCTGTCCTACTGGTTGTCACAGACTGATGCTTACCGGGCACGGGAGCTTCAGTAAGTATCTGTGACGAATACACTGGGAAACCACACCTGAGTGCCAGCACTGCGAGGAACGCAGTGAGGACACTGTACTTCACACATTAGTGGAGTGCACAGTGTGAGCTTAACAGCGCCCGGCCCTCGTGGTAGGTCTGGACGCGGACATTCTCTCGCTGGAGACCATTGCACGAGCTATGATCTCCAGTGGGAGTAAGTGGGACGCCACTGCGTCTTTCTGTGATCAGTTAATGCGGCGAAAAGTGATCGAGAGAGAACGCTCCCACCCGAATTCCGCATGTCTTTGCCCAAGACTATCGGCTTCCATAATCGGGGGCCTGAGGACGGTGGGAGGGCTAATCGCCGTCCTTACAAACGCACGCCCAAGACGAAAGCGTGACGTGAAAGTTTCACGCACGTCACATGCCCTGAGATGCGGGATAACACCAGAACAAGCCCCAAATACTCGGGATAGCATCCGAACCTTCTAGGTGAGGTCGCAGTGATAGTCAAGGTCTGTGGGGAATCCTGGGGTCATCCTTCTGAGGGCTTACCTGGGCCAACCGTAGGCAATAGTTAGGAAACGTGTGGTTTTTAGTTGGTTACGTGAAAATAAGTAATTATACTGGGAATCAAAGTAGTTTATCATTAATCACGCAGGACTGCCAGCTCCCGTTTCTTTTTTTACGTATCACTATTTTGTGCAAAACGAAACTTGATTGAGTTCCGGAATTCCGGAATTCCGGAATTGAAATACTGAATATCGAAACCCAATTCCGGAACTGTAAAAGCGTCCGATATTCAAGCCCTAGTCTGGATGACGAGGCACATACATCCTCCGGAATTTTGTAGTGTTCTTCATACGTGTCTGAGAGTATAGTCCAATCGGCGGCAGCCATCAAAATTGAGTATGGCTTTTGAGGTACTTTCTTTGAACAGCCTTCCTTTACAAACGCAATGTCATTTTTTTTTGTTTGTGATTAATCCCTTTTTCGCTCGCTACCGCCAAACTGACCCTCACGTATGATTTCCAATACCCTATCGTGTCGGCGTGAGTAATGACCCCGGTCTAATAACGTCCTACAACCTACCAGCATGTGCTTAGCAGTTCCAATCGCTTCTCCACATGCATTACATGATTTATCTGTGGCTTTCCCCCACCTGACCAGATTACTTTGGTCGAGGAGGGTCAACTGAAACGCGTTCAGGTAAAATCTAAGCAAAGCCGGCGACCAGTCGTACAATAAGGTACGCCACTGCAAGGCCATGGGAATACAAAATTCGCCCGGAGTAAGCCATTCATTCTGCATCTCCAGGTTCATCGCGTGCACCTAATAGTCATCGCTTTCATCCTGCTCCAGAAAAGATTTTGTAATGTCTTTATCTGTTTGTCTCCGGATACTACCCAACCCCACTCTACCTGTCTGCGAACCCACTATGAACTTCTTGTGGAATTGAAGGCGTGACACAAGTTCTGCTATATTTTTATCCTTTGGAAGAGTTTGAACGATTTTGTCTCTTAATTTTGCCAAGACGTGCATTTTAGTAACTCTTAGATGTTTATAAAGTTCCGACGGCTTCTTAAACGTCATTCCGAAGTTATTAGAGGCTCTGTATAATGCCGACGGGTCGGCCGATTGAGCTAGCCCTAGCCACGACTTCAACGTCTTCGTAACATTCGCCATCCAATTTTCTTTCGTATTTTTGGTTTAACTTTGTAATATTTAGTTCAGAATAAAACCGGCCAAGTGCGAGTTGGACTCGCTAATAAAGGGTTTCGTAGCAGCAAGTAACATTATATAAAAATTCTTATAGTTCGTTGTAACTTTGATTGATGTTTTAACACGTTCGCAGTGGTAGTGATTTTTCTAAGCGAAAATGGCGGTTTACTACGTTTAAAATAAAAACTACCAGCTCTATCTCGTTAAAACCAATTTTCATTGGTAGTTTTGATGGCAATGTTCATCATATATTCTTTTTAGATTTATTATTCTCTTAGTTTAGAAGTTAGAGGGGGGGGGGGGCACACATTTTTCCACTTTGGAAGTGTCTCTTGCCCAAACTATTCATTATATAAAAAAATCCTTTTTAGGGTTTCTACGAAACCCTAAAAAGGGTATTCCCTTTTTAGGGTTTCGTAGCCAGTAGCTGTATATTTACAGATATCGATTTCAATACATGCTTTTTAGGGTTTCGTATCCAAATGGCAAAAACGGAACCCTTATAGATTCGTCATGTCTGTCTGTCTGTCTGTCTGTCTGTCCGTCAGTGTGTCACAGTCACTTTTCTCCGAAACTATAAGGCCTATGCTATTGAAACTTATTAACTAGATGTATTCTGTGAACCGCATTAAGATTCTTATATAAAACTAGAAAAAAGCATTATTGAAACACATACTTGCACTTACATTCCACAATTTAATTTGATTTAATAACACCTAACCGGTTTCGCTTTATAGCATTCTCAAAGGTATTATAATGTTTTTCACTATTACTTCTAACACCTACTAAAATGTATTACAACAAGTTCCATCAAGTGTCGACAATCGAGAGTATAAATAATAGAAAAAAAAGCAGTAAATTTTGGGGTCCCCATACTCAGAACTGAAACTCAAAAATTTTTTTTTCATCATACCCATTCGTGTGGGTTATCTATAGATAGGTCTTCAAAAATGCTTTTGAGGTTTCTAATATCATTTTTTTCCAAAGTGAGAAGTTTGCGCAAGAGACACTTCCAAAGTGGAAAAATGTGTGTGTCCCCCCTCTAACTTCTAAACTAAGAGACTGATAAATCTAAAAAGAATATATGATGTACATTGCCATAAAAACTACCAGCGAAAATTGGTTTGAACGAGATAGAGCTGGTAGTTTTTTTTAATATGTCGGAAACCGCAATTTTCGTTTAGAAAAATCACTACCACTGCGAACGTGTTAAAACATCAATCAAAGTTACAACGAACTATAAGAACTTTTATATTATGTTACTTGCTGCTACGAAACCCTTCCTGGGCGAGTCCAACTCGCACTTGGCCGGCTTTATTATTTCTAAGAATGTTGCTTTTGAAGTACTTTGAAGCGCTCGTGGCCCCGCGGACTCAGTGTTCTGTAAACGATCACTGCAGTAAGCAACATTTACCATGGCCGGATATGGATGGGTGACCACCACGTGGACCACTTTGTGACATTTATTTACGAGCGTTTCCGTGCTTCGGAAGGCACGATAAGCCATTGGTCCCGGTTGTCAGTAAAATGACAGTCGTTAAGCCAAGTTGAAGGCCTTACGGGCGGCTTGAAAATTTTCAACTGTGGGTCGTCACAACCTGCGCCCTTGTCGGCACCGCGTGTGTAGCGCCTATGGTGTTGCAAACGTCTATAGGCTACGGTTACCAACCTTCCGGTGGGCCGTAAGCTTGTCTGCCACCTAAGTAGTATAAAAAAAAAAATTACCTAAGTAAAAATGGTAATAAATTGACCAGTATTCGTGATATCTTAAACTAGTTATTACCAATAGAATTTCTTATCTATGGCAAATACGAGCATTTTTTTGAAAAATAGGCAGTAACCAGGTGACGATTCTGATAAACGTTTCAGTGTATATTGTCTCTATGTATTATATTATAAGTAGGTTGGCATATATTTACAAAAAAAAATGTAATTGAATATTAATATCCGTGGTCAATAAATATCTACCCACAACACAAGCAGGTTAATCCTAGCTTCTTTGAGATCAAATAAAGTTGTGTAAAGTAATAAAATAGTTTAGGTTTAAACTAATTTTTCTTGAGGAGTGCATCTAGTTATAATAGTCTTCCTCCTACTCTAAACTTTGATCTGTTCTGCACACGAGCTATTACCGTTAGGGAAAATATGGCAAAGGTCTTTTTTGATTAAGATTGAGTCATGAGGCGGGGGCAGTTGAGTCGGATCACTCTCGTTAGTATGTAGGTAGCACATGGATGCAATGAATCATGAATGGAAACATCTAGTATTATTAGCACTATAACACTTGGGCACGGTTTTGGTGAATATAATTATGTTTTGTTGGCACATTATTGCATTGAAGCCACTTTGTTTACGCAGTGGATCTTGTTTCCGATTTTGCATTCGTCGGTATGGTTTGTTAATGATCTGGATCAGCTTGAATAGTCTATAGTAGGTTGTACTTTTGTGTAAATATTCATTACTTTGTGTACTTATGTTATTTGTTATTATTTATCTTTACCATGTAAAACAATAAACAAAATGGAGTATGGAGATTGCATGGACCTAAATGACAGGGAATTGTCAACTCAACTCAATCGAACCATAGAGTTTTTAATACTCTGTGGTATAGAGTACTTTTGATGAATTGTCTTTGATTTAAGGCCAATAGACAATGGCAATCGCACTCATAATGGTCGTCAAATAAGAGCGGTGACACATAATCATCAGAGTAAGATAAAATTTACCTTGTTATTTGAGTATATGTATAAATGAGTTTTGAAGAGTCAGTGTATATTATATTATTTACTTATTATGTTTGGGTATATCTAAATGTGAAATTTAAGTGTTCTTTTTTCTTCTTTATCCTAAGTATATTTTATATTATAATCACCTATTTATGGAGGCTTGTTGTTAGCAACATATGTTTACCTTATTTATATATATCTATTTCTGTATTAGTCTGTAAGCCTTCTTCAACAATAAATAAATAAATAAATAAATAAATAAATAAATTAGTTTTTTTAGTCGTAGTTAAAATCGAGTGGTTTGTGTTGGAAAAAGTAGCGGGGGACTCATTTGGTTTAATTTAGATGTGTCATGTAAATAGATTATGTAATATTTTTGTTTTATTGTAACTAGGTATGTAGGTAATAGAAAAAGACTAATAATGTAAGCATATTCAGAAATAGTGTGTGAGAATCATTGTTGTGTGTATGACCACAGACACAAGTACGAATGGATGTAGCTGCCTCTGTGGCGCAGTCGGTGCTGATACCGCCTGCGGCGCTGGAGGTCGTGGGTTCGATTCCCACCGCAGACAAATATTTGAGTGACCCATAAATGTTTGTCTCAAGAGTCTGGGTGTTTCTATGTATAATATGTATGTATTTAAAAGTATATAAGTATTAATATCCGTGGTCTGATATCCATAACACAAGCAGGTTATTCCTAGCTTACTTTGGGATCAGATAGCGTTGTGTGAGATGTCCGTGAATATTTATTTTATTATTTATTTATTTATTTATGTAGCTACTTGCGGTAATGGGTTTCGGACACGGTTAAGCGACTTGACTTAAGTCTGACAAAATGTGCATGAAGGAAGCTTGACTGAGCGTGATTTCTTTTCACATGACATGTGTATGTATCGACGTGTATGTACACATGATAATATTGACTCAAGTCGCTCGACCGCGTCCGAAGCCCGTTACAGTGATGGTTTGGCGCCACGTCAGAATGTGTATGTGGTGTAGCTATGTGTATAGCTAGCACGCGTTGTGTTCGCAATTAAATATTAATATATCGCACAGTTGTACCTGCATTTAATGTTGGCCACGTATTGTACGTAAATATTATAACTTCAAGGATATTGTGTACTTACATGTAGTAATTAGTGTATTGTAAAACTATGTTAAGATAATCAGTAGAGAAGAATAAATGAATATAATATATTAAACTACTTAAATATTAAATACTTGTTTTGTGTCAATTTTACGCAGCGTGATTTTACCCAAATAGTTCTAACTTAAGCTTATGCTGTAAACATACTTATAAATTTTCTAAAAGGATGTAATAAACCGAGCCTCAAAAGTTTTTATCGGCCACGACTTTTAGCTTCTGATTTAATAACTAATCCCCGCGAAAATTATTTAGCCTCTAATATACTAATTCGTCCTTTGTACAACTTCACCTAAACATTCCATTATAAGCATCAAAATAAAGATCAACAAAAACAACAATAAAATATTAACACCTAATTTACTAATTCAGCCGCAGTTTTTTTATTTAATCACCACTTTATTTTAAACAGCTGCAAAACAAGAGCCTCAAAAAATTGTAATTTAAGCCTCCACAAACAACATCAGTTTTTATAACTTAGCATGTAAAATAAATATATCATTCTTTTTTCGTGAAAATAGCCACTGCAAGGCTTTACGCGAGTGCACAGAAAGTGATCGGTCATTTGCATCAATTAGAGACCGCTATTTGATATCACTTTGTAACTAAAGACAGATTAAGCTTACCAAACAAGAAAGTGAGGTCAAGAAAGCAATACTAAACTCAAAAGTGTTGTTAAACTCAAAATACATTAAACTTTTTTGAGTTTAGATTATATACATGAAGTGAATATGTGGATAATGTCGTCATAAATATTCACGATTAATGAGAAATAACTCGTTACGTATGAATAGTGTTTAGCACTGCCACGGTATAGTACCTACTCACTTTTGGGTTTAGTATTTGCTTTCTTGGTCTTACTTTTTTGTTTGGTAAGCGCTATCTGTATTTAGTTCTATAATCTGTATTACCTACATGCATACATAATGTCACCATCCGAACTCTGTATAATGTCTAGGCATTCTATAGAATACCTGAAACTTGCAGGCAAGACAATGTGTGAAGATATACGAGCGTATGGAAGGTTTGTCAGCTGATTGCGAAGGTTAGATTGGGTTAAAACAGTGACCGCTAACGCGCGAAAGCGAGCGAGTGAAGCGAGCATGCCGCGGCAGCGGCCGCCCGGCGCCAGATGTCATTATAAATTTAATATTTTGCATTATGTTACAATTTATAATTTCTCGATAGTTTATATTTTTGCGGTTTTAACAATTTTATGGTGACACACGACCCATTTATTTTACACATTGCCGGTGCACCAGCAGGTATTCTATGCAATCCCTAGGAATTTTGTACAATACCTAGACAAAGTATGAACAATCATATACTAATTCAAAACATTTCATATATTGCTTGGACGGGGAGTCCGGGGCAGGTACCTATTCTTTCGAATGCAGGTAAGTGTATAGAATTTTTTTTTTAATCTGAATTATAAAGACTGCAGGTAACACACAATAATAAAAAAAACTCTTGCAAAACAGATGTTACAAAGTGGTCGCCCATCCGAGTACCAGCATTAGCGGTAGTTGCTTACTGCAGTGATCGTTTACAAAAGACTGAATCAGTGAATACAAGTAGTTCTAGCTATTTAGGTAATATTAGTGGCTATAATTTGCTTGTTGATGGCAATTTTACTTAACTTTGATGATAAATATTAACTATGTGGGACGAGTTAACTGACAGCTTGTCTCATAATAATAAAGGTTCAATACTTAGGGTAGATATGTCATAATAATTATTAAATTAGCAAAAAGGTGTATTACACATTTCATACCCTCAAATATCTTCAGCCTTGCTTACCCGTAGACATCAAAATCTCTCTTGCTCAGTCACTAATACAACCTATTATTGACTACGCAGACTCCTGCTACTTGGATGCTACTGAGGAGCTTTTAAATAAACTTGAGCGACTGCAAAATTTATGCATTCAATTTATTTTCAACCTACGCAAGTATGAATCATGTCTTAGAATTTCGCAAGAAACTCAAGTGGCTCCCAATCCGACTTCGTAGGAATACTCGGATATTTTGTGGTTTGTTTAATATCCTTCACAATCGCCTTTGCCCTTCCTACCTGCGAGAACGTTTTTCTTACAGGCGTGGGCCTGACGCTCTTTGTAGGTCACACCTTAAATATCTTCTTACTATTCCTCGTCATAAATCTGAATTCTACTCTAACTCTTTCACTGTTCATGCGGTAAGGCTGTGTGCGCCGAAAATACAATCTTACCAATCTGTCTCACTCTTTAAAAAGAAACTGAAAGATCATTACCTCTCCTCCTTGCCGTAACTATCTGAACTTAAGTATATCTAAATGGGATATGTATGTATATTGTACACATATATAGATGTATGTTTATTGTACCTATGTATTTATTATAGTGAACGTATGTATGTGAGTGTATGTACCTACCTATGTATGTGTGTATGTATGTATAGTTTAATAATTTACGTGTATTTGAGTATGTATAGTATTTTTTTATTTAGGGTCCTTAACTTGCACACACTTAGTGATCTTTATCTATTCTTAACAACTCCTCTTACGGGCTTACTGGAAGAGATTTCTGTAGAAATAAGTAGGCTCTTGTACAATGCTGTTTTCTTTATTATGTTTTCTCTTTTATTGTAATTTGTGTGTACATAAACTAATAAATAAATATGATGCATGCACCTACCTAGATTTAGTACCTACCTACCTATTGAGCGTATCGCGGCGACCCCGACACGCCTTCAATCCACTTTTTTTTTGCGCACGCGCACTTGCCCACACGCATAACATTGTATGTGTGAGTTCCAACATCACACAAGCATGCCCCGCCTCGTGCAAGCACACAAGCATGCAGCGTGCGCGCGCGCGCGACCGCCCACAGAGCGGTAACGCTTCACACACAAATTACAGATGGAAAACTCATGTAGGTACTACCCGTTCGCTCTAACTTTGCCGCTGGCGTTGAGGCGTATAGCCGAATTGTTAATTAGACGAAGTAAATTGACAGTAGCTAATGTCACTTCGTCATAGAAAATACGCAACATTATATGAAGAAATGACATTAGTTGCTGTCAATTTACTTCTTCTAATCAAAAGTTCGACTTTAGTACGGAGCCGAACGGCAAAGTTAGAGCGAACGAGCAGTATGTACTTTTTTTCACACCTACCGGACCGGACTGAGTTTCTTGGGGTGTTCTTCTCAGTCTGTAGCATTTCCGAACCCCCGGTAGAGTCACAAAAATTTTGACCTTTTTTTTCGAGTCTGGCAACACAAGAGAACTGTCAAAAATTTTAGCTCTCTGAAAATATTTTTAAAATTAAATAGTTATTTAGTATTTAAACAAACTAAAACCAATATCATCGCATTTATAGTGTCCTTAAATAGTCAGATAATATAATAAAAGTGTTCTGTCCGTGTATTTTGGTGTGAAAAGTGACGAGTCAGGTACCCGGTTTTTTTCGAATTTTGAATGTTTTCTTTTCACGTAAATACATACTAAATCGACTGTTTCTCGTGAGTAGAATTATTATACTTGTATAAGCGTTTACTCGACGTTGACGACGGTCTGTGTATTTGCGTAAGTACATATTTACATAAAAATATTAAGTATAATTTATTGCCGGTACATAACCTTGTTACTTCTTACCATTAAACTGTACAAAGAGCTCCATCATCAATACAATTCGCGTATAATTGCACTTACTCATTAATAATATGAATACCCGTAGTCGCAGAGCTCTCGGCCGCCAGCAGGAGGAAACCAAACTTCAGTTGGTGTTGCTGGAGCTTAAATCTAAAACGGAGCTCTGTGTACAGTTGGAGAAGGAAAGAGAAGAAAATGAAAACCTATTGATAAACGCTCTGAATGACACAAAAAAATTAAAATGCGAATTATCAAGACTTCATGTAAGTTACGATGACATTGTTGCGGAGCGGGACCACCTTCAGTCAATTGTAGATAGGTTCCAAGAGTGCAGTGACGAGTATGAGAAAACCTTGAGGAGGACTACCTTTCTGGAACAGGAGCTAAGGGATGCCCAGGGACAAATCTCACACCTGGAAGAAGCTGCTGAGAAAGTTACTGCTCAAAAAACTGATAATCTTTATAGTGAGTTAATGAGTGGTATCCCGCAGTTTATTCCTTCTGCAAATTCTCAAAACCTGGACTTGACTACTATAGATCTTACAGGTGACAGTCCATATCAACGGGACAAGTCGGTTTTGTTTTGCAGCAGAAATAAACTAAAAAAATATCTTAAAATTAAAAAGTTCATACAGAAATCAAAAAAGCAATTAAAATTTCATAAAATGTTAATCAAGAAGTGTAAAAATATAGGTTCTGGTTTAAAATTTAGAGAACAAGCTAAATTGTCAATGTTAGAGCTGGAACAAAGTCATTTAAAATATTGCACTGACACACAAAAATTAGAATCAAAAATACAAAGTTTGCAATTTGAGCTACAATATATGACTAAAAAATATGAATGGTCCCTTAAGGACTTTACTAAATGTTCTGTAACCATAGATAAGGTACTCAAAACATCAAATGATAACACTGAGCGCCTTAATTGTTTCCTAAATGACCACTTATGCAATATTAACTGCCCTAAAGCAATTGAGCCGGTGGAGGCTCAGGGTGAACCGGTTACCGCTGAGCCCTTAGCTCCCATTACTACGTGCCCGCCCAGTACATCAGTGGATATATTGTGTGACAGTGTAAATAATAGTAATCGTTGTACTAAATTAATTGTATTTAGTGATGATATTGGTACCAATCTAAGTTCATTTTTAAAACAAAACTTAAATTCAAGTTATTACTCGGTTATTAATAATTGCTATCCGGGTGCTTCATTAAGTGATATTATGCAAAAGATATTAGAATATAAATTTGAAGCTAACAGTAAAATAATAATTTTCTGTGCAAACAGGGGCAAAATTAGCAATGATGATTTGTCCCTATACATGAATTACATCTTAAACTTAAATGTCATACAAGTTGTAATGTTCACACTTCCATTTATAAAAGGTGTGCCAGACTCGGAAAATTCATTTAGATATAAGATGAATTTACGTTTAAACTTAATAAGTCAGTATAATAATAAATTCAATGTAATTGACTTTAATTCTGTATTTGACACAAATTTGTCACATAGCAAGTATAAAGTCTATAATAATCACAAGGGTAGGTATTGTCTACCCAAATACTATAAAAGACAAATAGCAAGTTTGCTATTCAATTATTTTTACTCTATAGCCAAAAACTTGGCTGACAAAACTGCTTTATTTGAGCAGAGTAGATTTAGGACTTTGGAATCGGTTCCAAGTAATTTAAATTAACTTCTGGGACAACAGAGGATTTACCCTCTAGCCAAAATTGTAAATTGATAGAGTTGAATTTAATTGCAAATCATAACTATATCGGAAACTGTCCTCCGAACAAAACTAATTTAAAAAATGTAAATTATATCAGCCTGGTGCATTATAATATAGCAACATTAACGCAGGTCAAAGAGTTTGAATTGGAGCTGTTCATGAGCTCAGAAAATATTGAAATAGTTTGTCTTACAGAACATATGCGTAAGGAGTATGAGCTCATGTTCAGCTTCAGTAGTCACCGGGTTGGTAGTGCGTTCTGCAGGGTCAACACAACACGGGGGGGTTCGTTGATTTTATTAAATAAGAAGTTAAAGTATAAGGAACGGAAAGATGTTGTGTCCCTCTCTGTAGAGTGTACAGTTGAAATATCGTGCGTAGAATTGGAGCAATTCATAGTAGTATGCGTATATAAACCTGGAGTCTCACCCTTTTGTGAGTTTGAGGAAGTAATGGATAAAGTGCTATTTAAACTTGGAAAAACTAATAAACACCTAATAGTGTGCGGTGATTTTAATGTTAATATACTTGTAAATACACGTCAGACCAATGATATCTTAAATTTATTTAAATCACACAATCTCACTAACTTATTTTTAGAGCCTACTAGATATTGTGATACAACAGCTACTTGTCTGGACAATATATACAGTGATATGTTGCCAGAAAGTAAGAGTATTATCAATAAGATAAAATCAGATCATACTGGGCAAATAGCATCTTTCAAGATCACAAGAGAAAAAGTTAAAAGACGTAAAATATTATGTAGACCAGTAACTAGTGACCGCTTGGAACGTATGCGAGTTGGACTTTGCAATAAACTTCCATTTTTAGACACTGGCTTAGATTCAAATGTAATGTATAAGTTATTTTTTGATTCCTTTTACAATGAGTTCAACTCCATATTCAAGTCTAAGGAAGTCACAATCGGAGACAGGCCAGCCTTCAGTGAATGGGCCACTGAGGATATACATAAAAGTAGACAAAAACTGTATGAACTATACTCAGAAAGACAGCTTAATAGAACAGATGAATTTCTAAATTATGTTAAAACTTATTCAAAAAAGTTTAAAGCAGACTGCTTAGCGGCCAAAAGAAAGTATATAAGTAATAAAATTATCAATAGTGTAGACAAAGTTAAATCTACTTGGAAAATAATTAACGCAGAAAGAGGCCAAGCAAAATCAAATGATAATAATTTTAAACTTAAAGTAAATGGTAACATCATTACAACAGATGCCGAAGTCGCTAACAAATTTGAACATTTTTTCTCTCGAATACCAGTAGATTTGACCAGAGGCCTAGGTTCTTCTACCCCAATAGCAGAATCCTTGTTAAAAGCAAATGTTCCTTGCTGTAATGAAATATTCAAATTCAGTAAAATTAGTATACACACTATCATAAAAACTTTTAAATCTTTAAATATTAAGAAAACGGCTGACCTCTGGGGAATTTCTGTACATTTAGTTAATTCGTTAATTGAAATGGTTGCCCCTGAATTATCAATAATATTTAATAATTGTGTTGATAGTGGTGTGTTTCCTGACTTAATGAAGTTTAGTAAAATAACTCCTCTGTTTAAATCGGGTAGCACCTCGGATCCGTCCAATTTTCGTCCTATTTCTGTACTACCCACGTTTAGTAAAATCTTTGAAAAGGTAATGCTTAATCAAATGCAAAATCATTTTAATACAAATAAACTATTCCATACTAAACAATTCGGTTTCACGCGCGGTCGGTCTACCACGGATGCTGGAATTAAATTATTAGAGTGTATATATGAGGCCTGGGAGGAGTCGTATGATGCTTATGGTGTATTCTGCGACTTATCTAAGGCCTTTGATTGCGTCCAGCATCAGACTTTAATTCAAAAACTTGATCATTATGGGATCCAGGGGACGGCCTTGGATTTAATTAGTTCTTACCTAAGAGATAGAGTACAGAGAGTAGTTATAAATGGTAAACAGTCACATGGGTCTGCCGTAACAATGGGGGTGCCTCAGGGTTCAATTCTGGGACCTTTTCTATTTTTAGTGTACATAAATGATCTCCCTCACCTTATAAGAGACGATCACGAGGTAGTTTTGTTTGCTGATGACACATCTTTAATATTTAAAGTTGAACGTGGACAACGCAATCTTGACGAAGTAAACAATGCCCTCTCTAGGGTAGTCCACTGGTTTAACGCAAATAATTTATTGTTAAATGAAACTAAAACAAAATGTATTAGATTCACCTTGCCAAATGTTAGGCTCGTTAACACCAGTATTAGGATTAGGGATGATCAAGTAGAATTGGTCGATGAAACTGTCTTTCTGGGCATAAAGTTAGACTCCAACTTGCAGTGGGGGCCTCATATCGAGAAAGTCTCGGGCAGACTGAGCTCTGCAGCCTATGCCGTTAAAAAGATCCGACAACTGACAGACATTAGAACAGCGCGTCTTGTCTACTTTAGCTATTTCCACAGTGTCATGACCTATGGCATACTATTATGGGGTAACGCTGCCGACATCGAATGTATCTTTGTGTTGCAGAAAAGGGCTGTCCGGGCTATCTATGGTATGGGGTTTCGGGAGTCATTAAGAGAAAAGTTTAAGGATATCAACATCCTTACTGTGTATTCACAGTACATATATGAAAACTTATTATATACTCATAAAAATAATAGTAAATTTATTAAAAATAGTGATATCCATAACCTAAACTTAAGAAATAAGAATAAATTGGCTGTACCTAGATTTAGGCTTAATAAAATAAGCAATTCTTTTGCGGGCAATTGTATTCGAATGTACAATACATTGCCGACAGCCGTAACAGGTTTGTCAGTTAATAAATTTAAAAAACTAATAAAACTTAAATTGTGCCAGAAAGCTTATTATAGCATTAAAGACTTTCTAGAAGACAAGGCTGCCTGGCAGTGACACGAATTGCTCCTTTCTACATTTAAAAAAAAACTGTATTAGATACTAAGATGAATTAATAGGGACCGGACTGAGTTTCTTGGGGTGTTCTTCTCAGTCTGTAGCATTTCCGAACCCCCGGTAGAGTCACAAAAATTTTGACAAACCTAAATAATTTTTTAAAAATTTCAAAGGGAATAAATTTTATTTTATTTTATTTTATTTATTTATTTTATTTTGACAAACCTAAATAATTATTTAAAAATTTCAAAGGGAATAAATTTTATTTTATTTTATTTTATTTTCCTACCGTCTGCTACACACACTCGCGCACAAATTAGTTACGAAAATTCGGTTGAGACCGCCTGACCTCGTAACTGTCATGTCTATGTGTGCCTCGTCTCTGTGAATGAGGTGTCTATGTGTGCGTAGCCTCAACGAAATTAGTATGTAGGTTTCCATCTGTACTATCTCTAATTTGTGCTTCACAGGACAGCAGGCAATCGTAGGGCTACGATTTATACTATCTAAATACGGGTACAATAATGTCGGGACATGCTTTCTCCTCCTTCTCGATCGTCCAATGAATGAACACTTTCATAATGATTACAACCTGTCTTATAATAATACTAGCTGACACACGCAACTTCGTTTGCGTCACATGAGAGTAAGAAATTGGTACCTATGATATTAATATTTTAAATAATATAACTTCGTTTGCGTCACATGAGAGTAAGAAATAGTTACCTATGATATTAATATTTTAAATAATATAATTTTCCCCGTTCCCGTCGCATTTGCTTCCGTCACGTTGTTCACATTCATTAGGGGGGCCACATTTATCTACTTTGGAAGTGTCTTTCGCGCAAACTATTCAGTTTAGAAAAAAAACGACGTTAGAAATGATGTTAAAGACCTATCTATAGATAGGTATGGCTTCGATGAATAAACATTTTTTGAGTTTCGCTTCTTAGATGGGGAACCCAAAAAATTATTGCTTTTTTTTTCTATTTCTGTGTAAAATTCTTAATGCGGTTCACAGAATACATCAACTTACCAAGTCTCAACAGCCTAAGCCTTATAGTTAAGGAGAAAAGTGACTGTGACATACGGACGGACCGACAGACAGACAGACATAACGAATCTATAAGGATTCCGCTCTTTACCACTTTGCTACGGAACCATAAAAAGCTCTCGGCGAACGTTGTATTTAAAATCAAATAACACCTGTGCCAAGTTTGGTGAAAATCGGTTAAGAAATGCGTCCTCTAGACCGGAACTGACAGACACACAGACACACGGACGAAAGTGAAAATCGTTCATACTGTCGAATTGGAGACGCTCGTTTGATTCACTCACTCGGTTAATTATGCTAAGACGAAAAGGAGCGAAGCAGCAATGAAAAGTGTAGCGTAAATAGGGAATTTTTATTTCTTTGCAGAGATTTTCCTTTGCGTTAGTTGTGTAAATGGTTAAAAATTTGGTTCTAAAATAATGGATTCAAATCAGAAAAATAATCTTAACCTTTTACTAATATCTCCCCCAGTTAGGGGGAGGGGGACAACAGGACTGGCAAAGTCCTGATGTCTCCCCCAGGGGGATCGGTCAGGGGTGCTACGAGACAGCACACGAAATAAATCATCTATAAGTAGATACGTAGCTAGGTTCCTAATGAAAAATTACGAGATTCGATTATTTTGATTCCTTAGATAATGTCAAAAATCCGACAGTTTTTGGCGACAAAATCAGATGTAACTTCTTTTTGCGATACTTTAAAAAGTTTAATTTTCATACAGCTATTTACTAAATTTCTTCACGCGTTTACGAGTTACAGAGTCTTGACAGGCAGATGGATAGAAGGACGGGACAACATTGTAATCCTACAAGGGTCCGTTTTCTCGTATGCGGTACGATACGGAACCCTTAAAACACTTGTCTAACGTTTAAACCCCTTGTAAAACTGCATGTTGCTAGCTCATAAGTGCTCACTGCTAGAAAACCACTTTGACTAGGGTAGACAACTTAAGCCAGATCCGATCAGCTTTTAAAGCGTGAAAGAGTAGGTAACTCACAAACTTTCCATCTATAGCTATCACTAGCTGACTGAGCAAATGCTGTTTTGCAACATAAAGCCTTTCCGGGCATACTGGTCCAAACAACGTTTGCCCAGTATCACCAAAGAGTATCATAATAGCCTAAAGAAATGAGTCTAAACTCGATCGCAAGCAGCATTGCTGTCGCGGTGGCAGGCGACGACGACGGTGCCGCACAGCACTGAGTGCAGTCGCGACGCTGCTGCCGAGTTCGGAATGTATTCTAATACAAATCTATACAGAATGTATGGGGACGAGTGGTGCTTTTGAGGCAGTGCAGCAACCGCAGTGCTGCTTGCTTGCCGTCGAGATAGGACTCGTGGCTTATTCTCAGACGTAGTCTACCTATAAATAAACAACATTCTTTTTAAAAGAAGGTCTTAGACGGTCATTTTACCACGTAAAGATATGATGTTCTTGCCTCTTAGCGTCTCGAAATTTCTGTGATTCCAAACTGTTTCTGACGACAAAAAATGCAGTGTTAATTTGGGCATTTGTAATTTGTAAACATTAACAAGTGCGCTTCGATACCCATAATGTTAACTGCATTATAAGTATCGAAGCGCACTTGTTATTGTTTATCGGTCTCAGAATGATATTAACTATCTATAGTCAAATGTTCCTCACGTACGGTATAGGTCTTATATTCCTCTGACTGGGTGCGACACTGACTATCAGCCTTTAATACGCTGCGAACTCAGTTCAGCTACATGACGTAGTAACTTGTGTGCAACAAACTTTAAAGTACTCCCTTACTAACACAAAAAAAAGAATGAAATCAAAACACGTGTTGAGGAATAAGATACACTACAACTGAATATACTTTTTAGGGTTCCGTACCCAAAGGGTAAAGAACAGGACCCTACTCGCGAGACTTCACTCTCTGTCTATAACTTTCAATTACTTAATCAGTGTAAATACTCATAAGCCAAAGTTAATCCTTTGTCACTGTACACTGCCCAGCCGCGAGGGAGCTCAGGTGACCTGTGACACAGATTTTTCCCAAAACCTACAGGCACTTGTCTCTCACAAGTCAGGCCTTGTTCAAGTTACTTTAAACCAAAAAGTTAAGTTCTGTCTCTTGTCATGTTAATTGGAGTATTCCCGTTCGTCCCCTTGACTTCGTCCCCCTAGGGGGACGAACGGGAATTCAATGTTTTATTTTCCCGATGGTCCCCTTAATTTTTTTGGGGAGACGAACGGGAATAATTTTACATTCTTTTTTTTTGTTCTATTGCTGTAATGTAACACGTGCGTTGGTAAAAAATCAAATTTGAAATTCTATTTTTATTTACAAATGAAGATCAACAAAACAAATGAAGATCGTCAAAACAAATGAAGATTGGCGAAACAAATGAAGAGCTAGCAACCTGATGATTTTTAAAGTTCAACATTACTTCATGCTGCTTTAACCAATGTTCTGTTACACAAAAAATGTCTATTCCATTCAAATCAATGCACAGCTCCAACTCCAACTCCTTCCCGCCGAGCAGACCTTCTACATTCTGGTGCACCAGGTGTAAACCAGTATTTCCGTACTGAATAGATTCAGTGGCCGGAGGGGCCTTATGTTCATTATTTTGCTGTGGGTACATGTCAAATTGAGTGCAAGAGTTTTGCTCTTTTGTCTCATAACCTAATTTAAATTACTCGGATATAAACATATATCCTTAGTCCTACTATTACATACTATGTCATTAGACTGCTCAAAAGAAGCAGTTTGGGTAGCCAGGTTTTTGGCTAAAATATCAATATAATACTGTAGCGATTTTGCTACCTGTCTTTTACAATAATTTGAAAGCTTATGCTTTCCTTTAGTCAAATAATAATTATTTCTAACAATAGAGTTAGTGTCAATAATATTGAACTTTTTATTATAATATGCAATAGTGTTTAATGTCAAGTTCAATTGCTCCCTAAGCCTATACTCTGCAACTGGCATTGATTTACTGTAGGGCAGTGTATATATTATAATATTATTTAGGGTTAATGAATCTAATGTATCACAATACTTTACAAGGTCCTGTTTTGTTATATTGCCCCTGTTTCCTATAAAAATTACCAAATTATCCCTACTTTGAAACTTATGCCTACATATAGACTTCATAATTTGGGTATATGATGCTGAAGGCATGCAATAATTTATAAATGACTCTCCCTGGGTAAATAATTTTAATTTCAAGCCCATATCTTTTCCAATTTCATCACTGAACATAAAATTTTGACTCCCTGTATTATAAGTGGGTATTAAACTAGGACTGTTTTCTGGTTGGTTTAGTATACTACACAGCTGATCTGATGGGGTGTGTGGATTCTTTGGCTCTGACTGGCTGCATTTGCAGTCACAATCAGAATGTGTTTTGTCTGATAGTGAGTCAAAACGGTCAGCATAATGTGATGTTGAGTTTATGAGTTTATCCATTGCCATAGAATACTCTCTGATAATCAGCTGTGATTTGTCATACATGGTCTTTACAGACTGTAATGATTCCTGTAGCTGTTGAATTTTTAAATTAAACTTTTGTGTATCAGCAGCATGCTGTTTCTGACTATTCTCTAGCTGTGTTGTGCATAAACTTAATTCATTAAATAGTTTCAATCTATTTCTACAATTTTTTATACTTTTAGAGAAGTTTTTATGTATTTTAAGTCGGTTTTGATTTTTCTTTATTAATTTATTAATTTTAATATATTTCTTTATTCTTTTACCACTGTAATGATCTAAACACACTGATGGTGATACTACATGGTGTTGAGAGGTATCATTAGTGAGGTCAATGATATCAGTGCATTTCGGACCCGCAGCAGCAACTACCTGTGGGGACCTGCCTATGAGCTCGTCAAACAAGGTTTGATTTTGTTGGGTACTTACTTGCAGCGCGGCTTCTTCTAACTGAGTAATTTGTAAGTGAGCGTCCCGGAGCTCCTGTTCTAGCTGGTCTATACGTCTTAGGGCATGTTCATACTCCCCACTACACTTATCAAAATTTCCTACAATTATATGAAGGTCATCTCGTTCCCTGGTCGTCTCATCTAACCTAACGCTTAGCGAGGACAAATGATGTTTCAATTTGCCATTATGTTGTACTACAGAGATAAGCTCTGTTTCATTGTCCTCGCGTTCATTAACAAGCTGAGCAACCTGCTCCTTGGTGGATTTTAGTTCTTGTAGAACCTGTTGCAGTTTAGTCTCTTCCTGTCGAGCCAGGCCTCTGCGAGTCATCATTTTCAACAAGTTATGGTAGCAAATTTCTTAGAATGAAATCAAGGAGCAGTCTGCTAAACAACGGGCAAGTTTATTTGCTTTTAATTGATTAAAGGTAATATGACAACATGACAACGCGAACGGTGGGATTTGTATGAATTACCCTTATGTTACCAGCGTAGTATATATATTAAATATATACACGTGAACAATAGGCAAAACACAAATAGCGGTTTCAAAGTTAATACAAGTACCTACTTAATGAAATTAGTCTGGATTACCTGTCTATTATCAGCGTAGTATATATATTATGCATATATACACGTGAACAGCAGGCAAACAAGTTAACAACAACAACACTTGAATATTTTACAAAAAACCTCACCCGTCACTAGGTATGTGCGATTCGACCAATGACCAGGTCCTACTGGAATAAATAAAAGGTACTTACAAGCGTAATATGTAATGTTTAGTAACTTTTCGATCCTCAGAGCATAACTTAATTCTTCGCATAGATTATTTAATTACAGCTATAAACTTTTCCAGTGTACATAAAGTGAGAATACTTGTCAAAATATCTGAGGTTACGTTACCGACAATTATTATAAAAAAGAGACAATTTTGTATTCCTAAACTTTCTACATTTAATAACTGTTTTTACAGTATATAATCGGTTATGCCTTTTACAAAGAACATTCAATTTTTATGCATTTACTTTCAAAATAGGTACCTACCTACTCAACGAAACGGTTTTTCACTAGTCACTTTTTTTTCACTTTTACACGATTTAAACACCGAAAGCTTTATGAATTATTTAATTTATTATTTAACACTGATAATGCGGTGCAATTGTTTTCTTTTTGAGCTATTAATTCGTGTTTATTTAAGTAATTTTAAATTATTTAAATCGGAGCCAAAATTGTATGACAGTTCCGTAGTGTTGCCAGCCGCAGAGCCAGCTTAGGACATTTTTCTTTACCTTATGAACATGCACAATATTTATTTATTTTTTACATATTCATGATCGGTGATGTCTATAAACGCCAAATAGCTCATTTTTAGAGAAGTGTCATTAAGGTCGAGATTTGCTTGCATTTATCTTTTTGAATGGCAATCGCATCTGGATTACAAAATATGGCTGCAAGTAATTTTTGACCTTATGAACTTGCTTATAGTCTTTTGTTTTACTGATCTGCATGTTTTTTCGATCGTCATTTGTGTATCCGACCGTCAGTTGTTATGCCGATCGTCATTTGTTTTTTCGATCCTCATTTGTTTCGTCGATCTTTATTTGTTTTGTCGATCTTCATTTGTTTTGTCGATCTTCATTTGTTTCGCCAATCTTCATTTGTTTTGACGATCTTCATTTGTTTTGTTGATCTTCATTTGTAAATAAAAATAGAATTTCAAATTTGATTTTTTACCAACGCACGTGTTACATTACAGCAATAGAACAAAAAAAAAGAATGTAAAATTATTCCCGTTCGTCTCCCCAAAAAAATTAAGGGGACCATCGGGAAAATAAAACATTGTATTCCCGTTCGTCCCCTTGACTTCGTCCCCCTAGGGGGACGAACGGGAATTCAATGTTTTATTTTCCCGATGGTCCCCTTAATTTTTTTGGGGAGACGAACGGGAATAATTTTACATTCTTTTTTTTTGTTCTATTGCTGTAATGTAACACGTGCGTTGGTAAAAAATCAAATTTGAAATTCTATTTTTATTTACAAATGAAGATCAACAAAACAAATGAAGATCGTCAAAACAAATGAAGATTGGCGAAACAAATGAAGATCGACAAAACAAATGAAGATCGACAAAACAAATAAAGATCGACGAAACAAATGAGGATCGAAAAAACAAATGACGATCGGCATAACAACTGACGGTCGGATACACAAATGACGATCGAAAAAACATGCAGATCAGTAAAACAAAAGACTATAAGCAAGTTCATAAGGTCAAAAATTACTTGCAGCCATATTTTGTAATCCAGATGCGATTGCCATTCAAAAAGATAAATGCAAGCAAATCTCGACCTTAATGACACTTCTCTAAAAATGAGCTATTTGGCGTTTATAGACATCACCGATCATGAATATGTAAAAAATAAATAAATATTGTGCATGTTCATAAGGTAAAGAAAAATGTCCTAAGCTGGCTCTGCGGCTGGCAACACTACGGAACTGTCATACAATTTTGGCTCCGATTTAAATAATTTAAAATTACTTAAATAAACACGAATTAATAGCTCAAAAAGAAAACAATTGCACCGCATTATCAGTGTTAAATAATAAATTAAATAATTCATAAAGCTTTCGGTGTTTAAATCGTGTAAAAGTGAAAAAAAAGTGACTAGTGAAAAACCGTTTCGTTGAGTAGGTAGGTACCTATTTTGAAAGTAAATGCATAAAAATTGAATGTTCTTTGTAAAAGGCATAACCGATTATATACTGTAAAAACAGTTATTAAATGTAGAAAGTTTAGGAATACAAAATTGTCTCTTTTTTATAATAATTGTCGGTAACGTAACCTCAGATATTTTGACAAGTATTCTCACTTTATGTACACTGGAAAAGTTTATAGCTGTAATTAAATAATCTATGCGAAGAATTAAGTTATGCTCTGAGGATCGAAAAGTTACTAAACATTACATATTACGCTTGTAAGTACCTTTTATTTATTCCAGTAGGACCTGGTCATTGGTCGAATCGCACATACCTAGTGACGGGTGAGGTTTTTTGTAAAATATTCAAGTGTTGTTGTTGTTAACTTGTTTGCCTGCTGTTCACGTGTATATATGCATAATATATATACTACGCTGATAATAGACAGGTAATCCAGACTAATTTCATTAAGTAGGTACTTGTATTAACTTTGAAACCGCTATTTGTGTTTTGCCTATTGTTCACGTGTATATATTTAATATATATACTACGCTGGTAACATAAGGGTAATTCATACAAATCCCACCGTTCGCGTTGTCATGTTGTCATATTACCTTTAATCAATTAAAAGCAAATAAACTTGCCCGTTGTTTAGCAGACTGCTCCTTGATTTCATTCTAAGAAATTTGCTACCATAACTTGTTGAAAATGATGACTCGCAGAGGCCTGGCTCGACAGGAAGAGACTAAACTGCAACAGGTTCTACAAGAACTAAAATCCACCAAGGAGCAGGTTGCTCAGCTTGTTAATGAACGCGAGGACAATGAAACAGAGCTTATCTCTGTAGTACAACATAATGGCAAATTGAAACATCATTTGTCCTCGCTAAGCGTTAGGTTAGATGAGACGACCAGGGAACGAGATGACCTTCATATAATTGTAGGAAATTTTGATAAGTGTAGTGGGGAGTATGAACATGCCCTAAGACGTATAGACCAGCTAGAACAGGAGCTCCGGGACGCTCACTTACAAATTACTCAGTTAGAAGAAGCCGCGCTGCAAGTAAGTACCCAACAAAATCAAACCTTGTTTGACGAGCTCATAGGCAGGTCCCCACAGGTAGTTGCTGCTGCGGGTCCGAAATGCACTGATATCATTGACCTCACTAATGATACCTCTCAACACCATGTAGTATCACCATCAGTGTGTTTAGATCATTACAGTGGTAAAAGAATAAAGAAATATATTAAAATTAATAAATTAATAAAGAAAAATCAAAACCGACTTAAAATACATAAAAACTTCTCTAAAAGTATAAAAAATTGTAGAAATAGATTGAAACTATTTAATGAATTAAGTTTATGCACAACACAGCTAGAGAATAGTCAGAAACAGCATGCTGCTGATACACAAAAGTTTAATTTAAAAATTCAACAGCTACAGGAATCATTACAGTCTGTAAAGACCATGTATGACAAATCACAGCTGATTATCAGAGAGTATTCTATGGCAATGGATAAACTCATAAACTCAACATCACATTATGCTGACCGTTTTGACTCACTATCAGACAAAACACATTCTGATTGTGACTGCAAATGCAGCCAGTCAGAGCCAAAGAATCCACACACCCCATCAGATCAGCTGTGTAGTATACTAAACCAACCAGAAAACAGTCCTAGTTTAATACCCACTTATAATACAGGGAGTCAAAATTTTATGTTCAGTGATGAAATTGGAAAAGATATGGGCTTGAAATTAAAATTATTTACCCAGGGAGAGTCATTTATAAATTATTGCATGCCTTCAGCATCATATACCCAAATTATGAAGTCTATATGTAGGCATAAGTTTCAAAGTAGGGATAATTTGGTAATTTTTATAGGAAACAGGGGCAATATAACAAAACAGGACCTTGTAAAGTATTGTGATACATTAGATTCATTAACCCTAAATAATATTATAATATATACACTGCCCTACAGTAAATCAATGCCAGTTGCAGAGTATAGGCTTAGGGAGCAATTGAACTTGACATTAAACACTATTGCATATTATAATAAAAAGTTCAATATTATTGACACTAACTCTATTGTTAGAAATAATTATTATTTGACTAAAGGAAAGCATAAGCTTTCAAATTATTGTAAAAGACAGGTAGCAAAATCGCTACAGTATTATATTGATATTTTAGCCAAAAACCTGGCTACCCAAACTGCTTCTTTTGAGCAGTCTAATGACATAGTATGTAATAGTAGGACTAAGGATATATGTTTATATCCGAGTAATTTAAATTAGGTTATGAGACAAAAGAGCAAAACTCTTGCACTCAATTTGACATGTACCCACAGCAAAATAATGAACATAAGGCCCCTCCGGCCACTGAATCTATTCAGTACGGAAATACTGGTTTACACCTGGTGCACCAGAATGTAGAAGGTCTGCTCGGCGGGAAGGAGTTGGAGTTGGAGCTGTGCATTGATTTGAATGGAATAGACATTTTTTGTGTAACAGAACATTGGTTAAAGCAGCATGAAGTAATGTTGAACTTTAAAAATCATCAGGTTGCTAGCTCTTTCTGTAGGATAAAATGTAAACGTGGAGGCTCATTAATTCTTATTAACAAGGCTATAAAATTTAAAGAACGTAAAGACATAGTAAGCCTCTCTATTGAACGAGTCATTGAAATAGCTAGTATTGAGTTCGAGCAGTTCATTGTGTTAAGCGTATACAGTCCCCCGGATGCTCCATACACACAGTTTGAGGAAATACTGGAAGATGCTTTGTTTAAATGCCAGAGCTCTAAAAAAGCAGTAGTCGTTTGTGGAGATTTCAATGTAGATATTTTAGATTCTTCGCTGGAACCTTCAAAGAGACGGAAAATGTTGAACTTATTTAAGTCCTTTGGTTTACATAATGTATTTTTAGAACCTACTCGTATAACTGGCACTAGTGCTACTTGTATTGATAACATTTTCACTAATACACACCCCATTAAGAATTGTATAGTAGACCCTGTAAAATCTGATCATCGAGGACAATCTGTTCTGTATGCTAGAAATGTTTCCAGAAGTAAGAATGTAATCAGTTTTGTACCAGTAAACTCGAAACGCTTAGAAACTTTCAAAGAAAATATAGCCAAAAAGATAACAGAATTGCCCGATTACACTACTGTAGATAAATCTTACGCTGATTTATTTAACTTAATACATGATGAGTTTGGAAAAAAATTTACACCAAAAACAGTATCGTTCGGAAGCAGGTCTGTTTTCAGTGACTGGGCTACACCTGGTATTTATAAAAGTCGTAAGAGGCTTTATGAACTTTATTCGGAAAAAGCATTTAATTTTAACCCTGAGTTTAAGGAATATGTTAAAAAATATTCAAAGACCTTTAGACAAGTTTGTTCCTTGGCAAAGTCAAATTTCATTAGAAATAAAATTACAGCTTCGACAAATGTAATTAAAACTACTTGGAACATTGTAAATTCTGAATGCGGTAGGTCTAAAACGAGTGAACGAAGCTTTCATTTAAAGATAAACGGGCGCCACGTCACCGGGGATCTGGAAGTAGCGACTGAGTTTGAAAAATTTTTTAGTAATATACCTATTCATATAACGAATGCTCTTCGGTCGTCTTCCACTTCCGCTGAGCAAATATTGTCAGAATGTGTAGATAGCTGTCAACACGCGTTCGAATTCACGACTATTGACTGCAACGACATTCTGAAAGCTTACAGGGCTATTAATGTTAAAAAAACCGCAGACCTATGGGGGCTATCGGTAAAATCTGTATCTAGTGTCATTGATGTCATTGCCCCTTACTTGGCAACTGTGTTTAACGATTGCGTTTCGGGTGGTGTGTTTCCTGATTTAATGAAACACAGTAAAGTTATACCTTTGTTCAAGGCCGGCAGTGCTTCTGATCCAGGTAATTTCAGACCTGTCTCAGTGTTGCCGACTTTGAAAAATTAATACTTGAGCAGATGCTGACCTATTTTAACAGTCACAAATTATTTCATAATAAACAATTTGGCTTCACTAAAGGACGTTCGACGACCGATGCTGGTGTAGATTTGTTGAAGAGTATTTATGAGGCCTGGGAAGATAAACATGATGCGCTTGGCGTGTTTTGCGATTTGTCTAAGGCTTTTGATTGCGTCCAACATGAGACATTGATCAGGAAACTACAGCACTACGGGATAAGGAACAAGGCTCTCGATCTTCTGACTTCATATTTGAACAATAGAACTCAGAGTACAATCTTAAAAGTAGTACATTGGTTTAACACTAATAATCTTAGCCTGAATGAAAACAAAACTAAATGTATTAAATTTACCTTGCCCAATGTAACACAGGCAGAAACCAATGTGCAACTTAATGGCCAAGAGTTGGAACTTGTGAAATCTACTGCGTTCTTAGGGTTGACGATCGATTCTGGATTGCAGTGGGGCCCACATATTGAAAAACTGGCTGGCAGATTAAGTTCAGCAGCTTTTGCTGTCCAAAAGATTAGGCATTTGACAGATGTAGAAACAGCGCGAATAGTGTACTTCAGTTACTTCCACAGTGTAATGTCCTACGGTATGCTACTATGGGGCAATGCCGCAGATATAAATACAATTTTTGTTTTACAAAAACGGGCCATAAGAGCCATATATAGATTAGGTCCAAAGGTCTCTCTGCGAGAAAAATTTAAAGAAATAAATATTCTGACTGTGGCATCTCAATATATTTTTGAAAATCCTCTGTATGTTCAGAAAAATTTATCTAGTTTTACTAAGTTAAGCGATAGACACAATGTGAACACCAGACATAAAAACAACCTTGCCGTTTATCATTGTAGACTGAACAAAGTCAGTAATTCTTTCCTGGGTAACTGTATACGTTTTTACAACAGGCTTCCAAGCGAAATTAAAAGCATGCCCCTAATTAAGTTTAAAAAGTGTATAAAAAGTAAATTGTGCTGCAGGGGCTACTATACAATTGACGATTATTTGATTGATAAGGAAGCCTGGTAGTGATCTGCTTGCTCTACTGATGGAGTTTTAGTTTATAGTATCTACTTATTGTAAATATGTAGTGCACAAAAAGAATAACCCGCCGAGTTTCTTGCCAGTTCTTCTCAAGCGGGCCGCGTTCCGAACTGGTGGTACTATTTGCATTGTATTCATTGACGTGTCGCAAGTGCCTATATATTAGGATTATGCGAAATAAATGTTTTTTTGAGTTTGAGTTTGAGTTTGAGCTTGGACTAATTTTTTTGAATGATTATCGCATCTAGAATACAAAAAGGAACCAAGCAAATTTCGACCTTATGAGCATGCATAATATCTTTTTATTTTCTGTATATTCGTGATCAGTGGTGTCTATAAATGCCTAAAACCAATTTTTAGATAAGTGTCATTAAGGTCGAGAATTGCTTGCACCTATTTTTTTGAATGGCACTCGCATCTATATCACAAAATATGGCTGCAAGTAGTTTTGACCTTATCAACTTGCTTAGCCTTTGTTTTATTGATCTGCATATGTTTTTTCGATCGTCATTTGTTTATCCAACCGTCATTTGTTTATCCAACCGTCATTTGTTTTGCCAATCCTCATTTATTTTGTCGATCTTCATTTGTTTCGCCAATCTTCATTTGTTTTACCGATCTTCATTTTTTTTTTCGATCGTCATTTATTTATACGATTGTCACTTGTTTTTTCGATCGTCATTTGTTTATCCAACCGTCATTAGTTATGCCGATCCTCATTTGTTTTGCCGATCTTCATTTGTTTTTTTTTTCATTTGTTTATCGTCATTTGTTTCTTTTTCATTTGTTTTTGATCGAGGGGACGAAAGGGGGACGAATGGCACTTAATCGAAGAACATATTCCCATTCGTCCCCTCTTGAATTAGGAGGGGGACGATCGGGAACTGATTAAATATTATTTTTTTTGTGAATTCCCGTTCGTCCCCCTCGGGGGGACGAAGTCGAGGGGACGAACGGGAATACTCCATGTTAATGGGCTATAAAAAAATAAAACATCAAATTATATTTTTCACAAATCTATTTAAAAAAAGTTTTGAAACCTTGATAGGTTTGTAAACTAATAGTGCCCTCATTTGGTACGTACATTATTGATACTGTTAAACATACAGTAGAGTATTCACATTAATACATTCTTTTTCACTGGTCGAATTATTGCCTAATAAGTGACACAAATAAATTCAATATAAATATTATATTTATATAATCACAAAATTCATCATCTTAATCCTAATCATAAATATTTATATATATATACTAGCGACCCGCCCCGGCTTCGACCGGGTGCAATGCTGATACTTAATCGTCCCCGTAGAGCGAAATTTAACTAACTGGTTTTAGGTAAAATGAGTTATTAATGCCATGACAATCACAGATTTTTTCTGAATTTTTGTATCTGACCGCTATTAATATATATTATCTAAATAAGAAAGTTAGCTTATGTGAAAAGTCACTAAAACGCAATTATGGAATACAAGTTACAGGTGTAAATTAAATAAAAAATGTTACGGATTATTTCATTCACTGTTCTCGACAAAAAACAATAATTAAGAGCACTTCATTATTTTTACTCTAAGGTATCTGAGTCGATTTGCCTTTACATACAAAAATAAAATTTATTAAGTGATTTTAGTCGACACATTTTATGTAAAAACAAAATATATTGAATAGTAATAAATAACTACTATCTTTTAGTGAGTTCACGCACACAAATATGTCTTAAATGCGCCAATTTTTACGTAACTAAAACCATTTAATGAATTAATACCTCATGAATATGAGACCAACATCTTAAAAAATGTAATGGCGTTCTCAACATGATTAGTTATTACTTGAAACCGCAGGTTGCATCCGCGCAATTCGCCTAGATAGTAGCATGCGTCGTTTCTTTCCACACTTTCGGCTTATGAAAAAGCGATCCATTGTATCCCATTCAGCAATAAAACGGAGGCCCGTTGTATTGCTGGATGGGATACAATAGATATACGGTTCCTGCGTGATGATCAGGCTTCCTGCTTTATGAAATTTAATGCCGGGATAATACAGGGGCACATGATGTCCCCAACTCTCTTAGTTCTGCACACCAATGACATGTTGTCTCTGGGAGCATACATTGCTATGCAGACGATAGCATTCTGAACGGGTGTTATAGAGTTTCTCTGCTCGTTGAGCAGTGGAGTGAATAGATATACGGTTCCTGCGTGATGATCAGGCTTCCTGCTTTATGAAATTTAATGCCGGGATAATACAGGGGCACATGATGTCCCCAACTCTCTTAGTTCTGCACACCAATGACATGTTGTCTCTGGGAGCATACATTGCTATGCAGACGATAGCATTCTGAACGGGTGTTATAGAGTTTCTCTGCTCGTTGAGCAGTGGAGTGAACCAACACTGAGGAGAGATCTTAACAAGAATCTGGACCGCATTTCTCAAAGGGGATGCGAAAACCTGATCGATTTCAATGCCCGCTAATCACAGGCTGAGCAATAGCTAAAAAACTTTTCTTACTTTCCCCTCTATTCAGAGTACAATTATTATGCTGAAGGACGATTTAGACGTCCTCGGCATTGACGTTTGACGTGAGCTCAGCAATAAAAATGATATTCAGCTTTATTGAACCTCCATAATCATCTGCTTGCGCGTTCTGCTCACCTATATATTGACTCTTCGAGGCACTTACTGGACACACAGGGCGCTGTGAAAAGGCGTCCTATTCGCATTATATATTGTTCTGAGGTTGTGGGAAGCCTCTAGCCAATGGAGCAGCGCATTAAAATAGCGTCTCTGGCTCTGTCGAATCTATTACGGCGAGTGCTCTGAAGAGCTCTTTAACCTAATCCCACCCTCTATTTTCAATCCCATAAAATTTGCGCAAGGCAATGGTTCCCTCAGTTCTGACACTGTGTGTGTGTATAACAGTGGAGAGAATCTTTGTCAGAACTGAGGGATTCATAAGACCGTTTCTCTGTTGAACAATAAAAACTTGGAAGTAACCCAGGGTTCTTTAAGCGGAGCTAAACTAGGCACATCATATAGCTGTCAGATTGAAAACTAGGTACTGTCAATAGTCTTGTAGATTGTGAGTATTGCCCTTAATTTGCCACCACTGCTTTATCCTGACAGATCACTGGTTTATAAGGGCTAAAAGAACTGGCATTCTTATTAACATCTTTACGACTAATTCCCAGGTCGAAGACTGTGTTAAGTAGGCAAATATTGTAACAACATAATGATGGATATCCGTTAATGCTATGATGGGCCATTGCTACTGTTACTCGACACAGCGGAGAACCTTTTAGCGTACATTACACGTTTTTACGGTGAGGTTACCTAAAAAGATATCTATTGAAGTGCTTGGTTCTGGCAAAGATTCTCTCCACTGTATAAGCAAAAAAGGAGAGAATAGGATTAAATTTAAGAATACCAGAAACAGCACGTAGCTTTGAGTCATCCCAAAGGTGTGCCAAAGGAGAGAGTAGTATTCGACGCTAGAGCGAGTTTGCATCTTGTAGCTACAACAGACACCTATGGTGCTGATAGAAGAATACGCGATGACCTAAAAGTTATCGAGGTGACAGTCCCATACAAACTCAATGGTACGCTCACTGTTTTGAGCTGGACAATTCGTCAGCTACTTAGGATTTGACCTTTTCGGTATCCGCGTGATCACGCGTACTATTTGGATCTGACCATGGGAGAGACAAAACACGTGGGCAGCACGTCCTAATTATGGGCACAGGTACATCGAGTTCATGACCTCATAATAATTCACATGCAGCCTAATGACAGAGTAGGAGCCATTCTCTGGAGTGCAACCGGCACGGGGCGGCCACAAACATTCGCCTTAACGACCGATACAGCGAGTACCCCAGATGTCTTCTCCGACCGCTGTGAATGTGCCAGTTTCACCCACTTCATCTCAAGATCTCTGGACTGGACGATCCTCACCACTGCTGAACCCAACTAATATTCCATTACTACGGACCCAAACGGCATGCTAGCACTGGCCTGCCTGCTTCACTCGGATCTGACTGATCCCATGATCATCACTGTTGTATAACGAAATGCCTGTGAGATTAGGCCTGCAGCGACTAAATATAGTACCTTAATATCTACCTAATCTATTAAGTGCGCCTAATAAAAACGTAGAATAGCCCCGTCACTCTCAGCGACAAGACCGTCAATCCCACAGATATCAGAAAAAAGGAGATGTGCTGTTGAGTAAAGAAATGTATAAAAACCGGGTGTCGCTAGCTGAGCCCCACTCCGTGCTCAACGCAATCAACCCGACCAATCATCGGAATAGTAAAAACCAATCACACCTCAGCTCCGCTGCTGCAAACAAAATCATTGGCCAAAAAAGTAGGTTTCTATGCCAATGAAATAGCTCTAGTGATGGGGCAATATTTTAAGAAATGGTACAGTATCGATAGTTGTATACAGTTTTAGATAATAATGTATGTGAAGAAACATTTGTGATATACTTATTGGGAAGTACCTAAATGTTTTATAACTATAATAGTGACCTGTATTATGTATTGTATCTATGCGTGGTTAGATTAAAAACAAATAATACTGTGTTTACTCATTTAATTAACATGAAGTCAATCACAATCTTAGTACTAAGTAAATGAAATAAATAATGTCACATTTTTATGATCCGCTATATAACTATAGCAACGCATAGGACCTTTTATTTTGAATAATAGTAATAAAGAAGCGCTCGTGGCCCCGCGGACTCAGTGTTCTGTAAACGATCACTGCAGTAAGCAGCTTTCACTATGGCCGGTCCATGGATGGGTGACCATCCATGTGATCACTTTGTGACATTTATTTGAGCGTTTCCGTGCTTCGGAAGGCACGTTAAGCCGTTGGTCCCGGTTGCCAGTAAAATGGCAGTCGTTAAGCTAAGTTGAAGGTTTTATTTCAACAGCAGGCAGTCACAATCTGCGCCTGTCTATTTAAACACGGCAATACGGCTCACTACCTATTACGTGGGACAAATTATACAAAGGTGAAATGTGGGCATATAATATGCCTCTGCCTACCCCTTCGGGGATAAAGGCGTGGCCATATGTATGTATGTATGTATGTAATAGTTTTTTATAATCTAGGACCCTTAAAATTTTGAATTAGGATTATTAACTATACTCTGAATTTCAATCATATGTACTTAAGAGTACGCATATTACCATTTTAAAACACACAAACTTGATGATATAAAATAAATATTGTAGCTATCAACTCTATAATACCATTTCTCGGCCTACCCCTTGTAGGCCGAGATTTGCTGGTGAAATCTCATTTCTACTTAGAAACGGCGACATGACAAAACAAAACTCCGCTTTATTTTTAGAGGCTGAAACATTTCAGGCTCAAAATGAACTGAGCATATGGTACTATTTTTTTGTGGGGAACCAATTATCTGGCCGCCCTGTAGCATCGATCCATTTCTTTTTAAAAGTTGGATCTTTTGGAAATCTGTAAAGACAACGCAAGGCACATTTTTGATAAAAGCATCTAATTGCAATGTTACTTTTAAACCTCACACGCGAAGGCTGTGAAAACCCAAAAATAGTAAATTTTTAATAGCAAATCTTAATTGGTTACATATTACTTTGATCTTGCATAAAAGAGGGTGATTTGCAACAAGGAAAGTAACAAAAACCAGTTAATAGTTAATTTAATTGTCGCTTTATTGGGTCTAGATTTTTTTTAAAATATATACATATTTGGATGATAATTTGTTGTAAACGCCTTCCCTTATTTTAATTAAAAAGAAATTTCCAAAATAATCCCATAGAAAGCTTCAAAACCAATATTGAATTCATGCCATACATAAATGTGCATTTAAAACAGTGTAAGCGTGCAAAAAATATAAGTAATACCTATCAAGCCATTAGAATGTGAAGAAAAGGGATATTTATTAAAAGGTAACACAAGCACAGTAAAGCACTTAACACATTCCTAACTATGTAGGTAACTCACTAACCTTCACTTTATTTCAAATAAACTTACTGTATTGTTCTGGTTTACATTTTTTGTACACTGTAATATAATTTAAATATGTTTTAAAAATATTTAACATTCACTCACCAATCTATAAAATAAAATATTCCAAGGAAAATGTTATCGATAACTTCCCGATATTTGATCTGAATGACCACACCGGTACATCCCTAACTTGCTTCTCCATGCAGCGAGCGTATTATTCGACTCATGAATCGAGTACGATTCTTTCCCGCGTAACCCGCGTTCTATCCATTGCGTCGTGGGATGTGGTATCGAACTTAGTTAGTACTAGTACTACTCAGCACGACATGTATTTTGAACACAATAAGAGTCTACGTGTACTGCGGTAATACTGCTAAGTAAGTAACAAATATGTGTCGGCTGTTGTTTTTAATTGAATTTAACGGCCGAATGCCAGAGCGCATTAGGTATTTTTACCACCTCACCTCACCGCGGGCGATACCCCCGTAGCCTGCGATCGACATGAACTCATTTGACCCCAAGCACTTGTTTGGACGTTGCCAGTTGGTGCAATTGGACGTTGACAGTTGGTGCAGCGTGTATTTCATGCCGCACTTTTTGTACCACCAAATAAATTACAACAGAAGTATAAGTTTATCAAACCTTTATAAGACATTTCATTTAGTAAGTGCCTGTTAGCAGGTATATTCAAAATGGGGTTGTAAGAAACCTTTCCTTATTTTTAACCGACTTCAAAAAAGGAGGAGGTTCTACATTCGTCTGTATGTTTTTATGTATTTTCACTGATATTTCCGTCAATAAATTATAGACGGATTTAATTCTGTTTTCTTTTCTTCAATAGGGTTTACTTCTGAGGTAGTCCCATTTTTACCAGGTCAGGATCTGATGATGGGATCCAGGAGAAATCGAGGGCAACCACCGAAAATTGTAGGGACAACTAGTGCGTTTGGTAACTTTTTAATGATGTGCTTTACAGTGGGCGCACACTAGGCGACAGTCGCGGCGACATGTCGCGGCGACTTGTCGCGCAGTGTGCGCCTGCATCGGGCGACTTGACGCCGTGACAGACGTTGTGCAAGGAACACGTTGTCCAAAGCTGTCGCCGTGTCGCCGCGACAATAGCGCGACAGACGCGAAGACTCCCCTTGCTTGTCTCGGAGTCGCGGCGACATGTCGCCTAGTGTGCGGAGCTTAGAACAAAATGTATGTAATTTGGCGCCCACAGCTTGTCGCCGTGACAAGACGCCTAGTGTGCGCCCACTGTTAATGTACTACAATTTAATGAAGATCATGAGTCGATCTGATGATGGAACCGAAAGACAGTCGAGGGAATTCCTTAACGATTTACAGCACGTACCTTGTGTTTGGGCTTGATTGATTTGTATTGATAAGAACTTTACACCTAGATAGATATACTTTTCGGTCCACCCGTCACTTAAAATGATGATCAAAAAATTTTTAGTAAAAAATAGAACTGACTTCAAAAAAATCCTGTAAAATAAAATTTACTTAGCACAAAGTAATAATATGTATTTTGATTTATCAAATTGTATTCAATATGATATTGAAGTTGGTGCCATTAATAATACCTACCTCAACCTATGGGTTTACTTGGCGCCGACTTCAATATGATATTGAATAAAATATGAAAAATCAACATACATTTATCTTTGTGCCAAGTAAATTTAATTTTTCAGGATATGTTTGAAGTCGGTTCTAATTTTTACTATTTTTTTTTATCATCATTTTAATTGTGAGACGAGCCGAGAAAAGATAATAAGAAAAAAATTCGTCAATAATTTATGAAATCAATTCGAGCAGTCTTCGAAGAGGTAAGCATAGGTATAACATAAGTAGCAAAAAAATAATAGAATGCATCTTGTGAGTAAAATAATGCGTTTATTTATTTCACATTATAATATGAATAAGACAAGTACCATGCACGCCGCATGTCAGCTTAGACCCAATTAACCGAAAAGTACTGGGTCCGCAATCAAAAAGATTATTATGACGCGCCTTTTCTTGTATTTCTCGCAAAAAAAAGTTAATGTCAACAATTCTTCGTCCAGAAACCAACTGTTCATGATTATTCATTATTGTCTCCTCAACTTGAAATTCTAATGAATCATCAGGGTCACTGAAACAAAACATGATATATTTTTATGAGTTGGCAGGTAACGTGGGAAATCAGGGGAGAAGTCAAAGAAATCCAGACACAGGTCCTAGACCTCTTCCAAGGCCCTTTGAGTTCACGAGGAAGACTACCTGAAAAAGAATGGTCCCATATCCCAATATATTTTCTGACTCCTGACTTAGGGATTTACTGTCGGCGGGAGCTCAGTCTCGAGTCGAATCAAATATTTGTGTTATTTGCATCAGTTTTTTTCGGACTTTAGGTGATATATCTTCGCGCGGTTTCGGTTGGATATGTTTGCTATTATTAATGCATACGCGGACCACTGGATGTCAGACGCTCGGCAATTGAAACCGGACGGGTTTCAAAATCACGACTGAAATTTTTATACTTTTTAATTTCAATCGCTTCCCTAACCAGTCTTGGTATTTATTTATTTATTTAATATTCAGTTCACGTAGTGGCGTTCTGTCGACAGCATCTTGGGGTTATGTAACTCAATCCAGTGGTCCGTACCAGACTCCAACAGGTGTTCAGCTGTTGCGGATTTCTGTGGTTCGTTGTTTTTGACTGCCCTGATGTGTTCTTTTATTCGGCACGTAACAGTTCGTTTGGTTTGTCCTATAAACAAACTACTGCAGCTGCAGTAAATTTTGTACACTCCCGTATATGGTTAGGGAAGCGATTGAAATTAAGAAGTATAAAAATTTCGATCGTGAGGACGGGTTTCAATTACCGAGCGTCAGGCATCCAGTGGTTCGCGTATGCATAAATAATAGCAAACATATCCAACCGAAACCGCGCGAAGATACGGTAAGCGTTGTATGTCGCGACCGAGGCTCAGTGCGAATCCACAGTGAAAGTGAGAGCGAATCCAATAATTGTGGTGTTGCACGACACAAACGAGTGCGAAGGAGGGTAGATCGATATATGTGCTCCTTAGACTTTCACTTTTAACCGCCAGTACTTCAGTTCCACCGTGATCTTGCTTGCTTGCAACAGCGTCAAAATATCGCAAAAACCAATAATACATGGTAAATATCCCGATAACTCTAATAATAGTATTTATCATATTGTAAACTGACCTGGCTAGATGAGGAATGAATGTCATAGTTTCAGAAGCTTTAGGCGCACTTAATTCATTCTGTAGTTGACTTGATTTTCTAAAACAAAAATTCTCATAAATTTAATAACTAATGGGAAACTAAGAAAAAACTAATTTGAAATGTGTGGTATATTACTGGCGCTCTATATTACTGCTTAGCCCCTAGGATATGTAGCGGGATAATAATTACCTATGTAGCCTATTTGAAGACCCTACCCCTAGTTAATATTTGTGCAAAATTTGAATCAAAAATATTGAGTACTTTTCGAGATCCTTCCGGACAAAGCAAAATTAACAGACAAACAGACGACAAACAGACAAAAAAATTCTAACTACATTTTCGGCTTCGGTATCCTGTGTAGAATCCCCCACGAGTATTTTTTTTATTATGTTTAATGTACAGTTTTGACTTTTGATCTTTTTATTAAATGTATATAGACTAGGAACTTAGGTTGCCTAGAACGTTTTCAAAAACCTATTCTTAGTCTCCCGCAGGTGGCCCCTTCAGAGGTCCGTGGAAGCACAAGGGATATAAACCCTTGTTTGCAGAAATAAAGGATTGAATTGAGTACTAAACCAGAAAAATAATAAATATTTATGGGGGTCTTCCATACAACAAACGTGATTTTTTTTTGCCTTTTTTATTAATAACGGCAACAAGTACACACTTGAAATGAACGCCGCAGACGTGTCTTCGCCCAAGACTATCGGTCTCCATGACCAGGGGCCTGAGGACGGTGATGGGGCTGCTCACCGTCCTTACAGAAGCAGGCCCATGACGGCAGCGTGACGTGAGGGATTTATGCATACCCCCCTTAGAAGCGGGATCACATCCGAAACCCCCAAAGACGCGGGATTGCACCCGAACCTTCCCCTAGGCCTAGGTCAATTCGGTGAATCAGCTTATTGATAGAAATACTGGCATTCAAAATTCAATATTTGTTGTTATGGCGGCAACAGACACACATTATCTGTGAAAATTTTAGATCTCTAGCTATGTCCATTCATGAGCTACAGCCTCGTGAAGGAAAGACAGAAAGATAGACAGACGGACAGACAAACAGACAGACTGACCGACAGACAGACTGACCGATATACAGACAGACGGACAGCGAAGTCTCATGAATAGGGTCCCGTTTTTTTACCTTTGGGTACCTACGGAACCCTAAAAATTATCCACTTTTTCATACATTCATATTTACTAAGAAAGTAACGATTATTACACTCAAAATTAAAGTATGAAAGCACCTACGAGTACTAGGTACTTACGATTCACATGTATCTTTTTTTGCAAATGAACCACCGTTCAATCTCGGAATCGATGAGCTGAAAAAAAAAGACTTTGAGGGTACACTACAACGAAACGGCTAGACTACAACGAAAAATAAATAAACTACACGTTTATTCTTTTATGTCGGTAGTGGGTAGGTACTACTGTTATAATTTATACAGTGTAGCAATAAAAACGTGAACCTACTATTATACTCTAAGCGTCAAACATTATATTATTTACTACCCGTTCACGCTAAGGTTGCCGCTGTTGGACAGGATGGTGTACAGGCGTAGTATGGGAGGCGAAAGGCAAACTTAGAGCGAACGGGCAATACGTTGATTGTTCAGGCATAGTAAAAAGAGAATATTTTATACCTAGTAGTTACTGTGGTTTAGGTAAATACTATCCCTCTTCTTATCGTAAGGTCCCAAGCAACTTTGGGGCACCGAGTTCATTTCTCATAGTCATTCATTACCAAAAACAGCCGTGATCTAACTTACTGGGCCTTTGCTAAATGACACCTACCTGTACCTACGTAGAAGAGGACTGGAATGGGAGATCTCTAAGCCTATGAAGAGGCAGTACAGTAGCTAAACGTACTCAGTTTAGCTACTGTACTGCCTCTTCATCAGGTAGCAAAATAATGGTAGCTGTTGGCTTCAGTCGCTTCGCTCAGCATCAACCTTATAATTTCATCATGCCCGTCAGTGAATTATTTGGTTGTGTATTTTTATAAATATAATAAAGATAAAACAATACTTGTAGGAACTTACCATACTTGCCGTCGTAGTAGCCGCAATTGACATCTAGGCATTTTATTTCTCTTGGCTTTTTTTTACCCATATTCACTGAGTACCTAGTCACTAATCACTATATTACACGATATTTATTTATTTATACACAATAACGTACTTATCCTAATATTTACAAATAAAAACAAAATAATATTTACAGATTTCTGCAACTACTTCTAATTAAAACGATCGATTCGCGCGAACGAACGTAGCGGGTCACGCACGAATGACAGAGCGACACAGGTCCTACCCAGAACAGCCCTGTCAGGCGTATGAAGTGATTGAAGTGTACGCTAAATGCCTAATTGTTCTAGATTCTACACTTTTTATCATTGTTTTAAAATCTGAGGCGTTTAAAAAATAAATAATAGCATGAATATTGTTCATAAGATCAATATCTTTAATATAGACATGTGTTTGTATAAAATAAACAAGTATATTTTGAGCAATAACAACATTCATCTTTAAAATTTTTGCACATTTCCAGTTTTTCGAGAACGATTTTTATCATATAAAGTTTTATTAATCGTGTTGTAAAAATTAAAGGAAGCAAGAGCATCTATTAAACTATAATAATACATTTTTATCAGATCAAATCAAAGAATATTTCCTAGTATAAAGATCGCTTCAAAATGGGTCGATTTTGGTCGATTTCGGAAATACTAGCCTTAATAATAAATACAATGAATTACTTGTATTTACATATGGTAAGTGATGCCATGGGTAGTAATGTTTTTATGTTACTTCGGTTTTTGCATACAGTGACGGAACAAGGCGGCATTTTGAACTATTTCACTGTCACAATCAACTCAACACTGATCACTCTGACACGCCGCTCACGACTAACCTGATCATTTTTGTCAGATTGGACGGACACCGATACGCGCGCATGCCATTTCTCCTTTTTTCTGATTTCTGTGGTCAATCCCATATACGCTGAAGAACGGAACGCCTGCAAGCGTCTTAACGGAACGCACGCAACGCCTCTTAAACGCGCCTAATCTCCGTATCTGATGGGCTAAAACGTTAAATCCCACTGGGACTCAGTACTCTGAGTGGCAGCAGGAAACTAACCTCTCAAACCCTTGCGCTTACTACTATAAGCCCATGTATACCGAATGAAGAACGAACCATAGTCAGAAGATGAGCAGGAATTGCTCAATAGGCAGTTTTACCATTTTTTTTACCGACTTTTTTAGTTAATTTTGTTTAGTTTGCCGGTTTTTACTTTAAATGTCAAAAATACTTGAGTTAACTGTCTATTTTCGTCCTAGTTATGCTTCTTTTTAGTTTAGCATATTGAATAAACACGTAATTGTGATTAAAATATCAAGTAATAAATCACCAAATCACTTTAGGTATATGATTCAGTTAGTACTCTCATTTAAGTAATATCAAATTAAAGGCATTTAAGATAATCTCCATGACATATTTATAAGTGCGAAAACTAACTAACATTGATTTTACTAAATTACTCGTAAATTACAAAAGCATTATCCTATGTCTGATATGCAATACAATGGAATAAACAATTTTAATCGAATCTCAGTCAAAAAATTTCAATAAACATTTTATTTAAAAAGTTACGATTTTTTTTCTCTCATTGAAACTTTAAACGCCCGTATCTCAAAACTAGCCTCATGTCAGTTAGTGAAATTCCGCTCTACGGGGACGAAATACACTAAGTACAGAAAAACTGTGAACTTTAAAGCATTGTGGATCCCAAACCCGCAGGGATACCTACGTGAAATTTTTTTATGTTGTCGTATTAAAGACCATAGTTGCTTATCAAAATATAAGGTGAGACCTTTATACTTTGATACTGAACTGAGAAATTGAACCAAATAAATTTTCCCCAATACATTTTTTATTTTCATTATGAAAGTAGAAGAAGCGAAAGTAATATGTCAGGATCGTAGCAAGTGGAAAGCCATAGTCTCTGCCTACTCGTTACGAAACAGTCGTGATGTTATGTATGTATGTGCTTTATATTTCAAGCATTTGGTCTGTGGTCATCATATTACAAAGAATATATCATCTAACTTGTCGATCAAGCGGTTAAGGGTAAACAAAACTAAATAATTAGGTATGGAAGTACATTATAAGTGCATATTATGTACCTCTAATTATCTATACTTCTATACTAATATTATAAAGAGGAAAGATTTGTTTTTTTGTTTGTTTGTTTGTTTGTTTGTTTGTAACGAATAGGCTCCGGAACTACTGGACCGATTTGAAAAATTCTTTCACTGTTGGAAAGCTACACTCTTTGCGGTGAACATAGGCCATATTTTATTCCCGATCTCCCGCGGGAACGGGAACTACGCGGGTGAAACCGCGTGACGTCCGCTAGTAAAATATATAGCCAATGTGATGATTCAATCACTATAATTAATATTAGAGTTGAAATTTAGAAAATGTCATCACAGTGTCCGCCCTTATTGTAAGGATGGGTGCTATTAGCCTTGGCCCCCGCGCGTCCTTGCTGCACACCCGCCCGCACTACAGAGAAACTACCGGACGAAGGAGCGATCACCTAAAGGCAGCACGCTGGTCTCGTTCGCACCTACCTGCGAAGGCCTGGGGACCACTTCGGGAAGGCGGCTGTTTAGTTTCCAATAAACGCTCGTAAAGAACGCACCTGCAAGACGCGCGCTGCGTTGGCCACCTGTTGATAGTGCCTTTTGACGAGTGGCGACACAAAGGAACACGATAATTTCAAGTGCGTGAGTGGACCGGGACTTTTTGATACATTGATTGAGGACGCTTTCACTATCGTAAAGACAATTTGTTGTGAAGTACGGTGCGTGTACAGTGCTACAACATAACAACTGAAGGTCATGCGGAATGGCGCCTCGCCGCAGTGCAGAGCGACCGCAGCACACCCTCGCCACGCCACGATGCTCAGCATCACTGCGCACCGGAGACAGACTTCGCTAATAACTACGTTCACCCTGGATTTGAATAAAATTGGGATTAGGATCAGGGTCACTATCAAGACTACCCCGATAGCATACATGTCTGTCATGCGGAAGAGCCATCGTCGACTCCATTTTGTCAACTCACACCACCGGAATCCCCAATGCAATGCGACAAATGTGAGCTTGTCTAGGGCTCTGTTGTGTGTCAAGTTCAAACAGTTGCCGGCTGGGTACCCTTATCAAAATGACAGAAGTTTCACAAATAACCAGTCACAGGATCAGGTCGGATCTCATTTTCTCAAGATAAATAGTCAACCGGTGGGCATAGGGAATCCGATTATACTAATCACCTACCACATCTAAAATCAGATCCCTCTGATGCTCAAAATCACCATAATGAGAAGCCTGCTATCGACCAGCAACAACAAAACTTCAGTTCTAACTCAGATTACACCAGCAAATTTTACAACGCACACTCTGCCGACATTCAGTCATGCGGGTGTCAACACATACGACCCAGGTTCTACGGAACCTTATATGGCCATCAACCATCTACCTATATCTAATCTGGCTACGTTTGGCGAATCACCTGATGTAATTAAAATTAGAAACAGAGACGGTGAAACCTGATAGCGGCACTGCCACTGTACACTGCCAAGTTTTGCTAATTATTTTATACAACCTAACGTGGAGAGTCCAGTTTTTCGATCGGTAGCTACATAATTGTAGATTCGGTTAACCCTACAACCAAGCAAGTGGACAATGTTGACAAATAAACGCCAAATGTATATCATTACTATGCCTTAAGGGCGAGGCCGCACTTGCGGTTATCGCGGCGGTTTCTAACCTCAAAATGTCAAAACATTGACTTGATTTCTTTGATTTTGACAGTTTGATGACATTTTGAGGTTAGAAACCGCCGCGGAAAAACGCAAATGCGGCCTCGCACTAACAGATTGAAAGATGGCTGAGAAAAAAATGTCAGCAATGGTGAGCTAACCAAAACAAAAAATCACCCTTTCATCTTTACCATTCAAGGTGAAACACTACCATGTGACAATGTCGTTCTGTCAGGTCACAGGCAGGAATGGTTCAATTTATGTGGAGCACACCGCTAGCTGACCGTAACTAAATGCATGCAGCAGTTGGTTACTCCTGCTTGCATTTGTATTTTTTCAGCAGCGCATGCTTAAAATGTGACAAGATATTATACATTTAACAAAGGTTTCTATCTAACACAGCACAACAATGCTTATCACTCGGGTGAAAAACCGTATAAGTTTACTACATGCTAAAAACGGTTTCCTGATACTTCCACATTCAAGCATCACATCCTGAGACACAATGACAAAAATCGCCGTGCGAATAGGTTCGCGCGACTAAGACGCTAAGAGAGGTACAAAACGACAATCTTGGATTTGTGGAATCAGATACTGTCCTCATCGGACACGCTTTGAAAAATTATATGAAAGCTTTGAAGCTACTTTACAGTAACGTAGTTGATATTGCGCACTGTACCCACACCGAAGAGGCTTACCCATGCGACGATCTTTGAAAGCTCTCGCCAAAGAGTTTCTGGCTCAAGACGACCAATGCGAATGTACCGGACACTCCCCGGAGGAAAATGCTCGAACCAGTATGGACCTAGTCTTATTAAAGATTCGTGAATAACGTAGAACTATTTGAGTCTGAATTGTATTGTAAATAGATTATATTTGTAAATTGCTTATAAAAAACAAGCAGCAGTTGGTTACTGCTGCTTGCATTTGCATTTTTTCAGCGGCGCATGCCTAAAACGTGGTAAGATATTATATATTTAACAAAGGTTTCTATCTAACACAGCACAACAATGCTTTTCACTCGGGTATAAAACCGTATAATTTTACTATATGCGGAAAACGGTTTCCTGATACTTCCACATTCAAGCATCACATTCTGAGACACAACGACAATCGCCGTGCGACTAGGTGAGCGCGACTAAGACGCTAAGAGAGGTACAAAACGACAAACTTGGATTTGTGGGATCAGATATTGTCCTCAACGGACACGCTTTGAAATATGATATGAAAGCTTTGAAGCTACTTCACACTAACGTAGTTAATATTGCGCACTGTACCTACACCGAAGAGTATTACCCATGCGACAATCTTTGAAAGCTCTCGCCAAAGAGTTTCTGGCTCAAGACGACCAATGTGAATGTACCGGACACTCCCCAAAGGAAGATGTTCGAACCAGTATGGACATATTCTTACTAAAGTTTCGTGAAGAACGTAGAAGTATCTGAGCGTAAAATTTTACTGTAGGTTTCATACAATGATTACAATGAATGGTTTCATATAATTTGTCTAAGTTATTGGCCTCAATTATCGAAGTACCTGCTTATGGTGCCATTAGCGTATCTATATATACCGCGAGTGCCACCTCGTCAGGCAGTCGACCGTCAACGTCTGCCCCTAGAGCCAGTGTTTTACGTGTTACAAATTACCATGGACATAAATGGTGCGTACGAGGCAGTACTGCGGTGTCACTCGGCCGTACGTGCGAGGCAGTAGCAGGCCATTGGCCGCGGCCCTGCCGGTGCCTCCGCCTGCAACTCCGCGCGCGCTGTGGTCTAACGCTCCACTCACTCCGGCCGGTACGGACAAGGCCACCCTCGTACTCGGCATCGCTCCATCATTTGTTATCGGGAGTGATGACGGCATATAGTCACAGTCACCGGCCCACATGGTTTTCGGTGCGATATGGATAAGCCATTGAATGAAGGAAACCAGAAGAACAAAGAAATTGAGAGCCATCCAGTGAAATGCAAAGTAGTTGGAGAATAAAAGATAATATAATAATATGCAGTATTAATAAATCGTTTTAAAAAAATGTTATGAAAGCTTTGAAGCTACTGCACAGTAACGTAGTTGATATTGTGCACTGTATCCACACCGAAGAGGCTTACCCATGCGACGATCTTTGATAGCTCTCGCCAAAGAGTTTCTGGCTGTAGACGACCAATGTAAATGCACCGAACACTCCCAGGAGGAAGATGATCGTATCAGTATGGACCTCGTCTTATTAAAGATTCGTGAAGAACGTAGAACTGTTTGAGTGTAAGTTGTATTGTTAATAGTTTATATTTGTAAATAGATTAAAAAAAAAAAGAAGCAGTTGTTTACTGCTGCTTGCATTTTTTCAGCAACGCATGCCTAAAATGTTACAAGATATTTAACAACGGTTTCTATTTAACACAGCACAACAATGCTTTTCACTCGGGTGAAAAACTGTATAAGTTTACTATACTTATGCGGAAAACGATTTCCTGATACTTCCACATTCAAGCATCACATCCTGAGACACAATGACAACAATAGCCGTGCGACTAGGTGCGCGCGACTAAGACGCTAAGAGAGGTACAAAATGACATACTTGGATTTGTGGGATCAGATACTGTCCTCATCGGACACGCTTTGAAAAATGATATCAAAGCTTTGAAGCTACTTAACAGTAACGTAGTTGATATTGTGCACTGTACCCACACCAAAGATGCTTACCCATGCGAGGATCTTTGAAAGCTCTCGCCAATGAATTTCTGGCTCAAGACGACCAAAGTGAATGTACCGAACACTCCCCGGAGGAAGATGTTCGAACCAGTATGGACCTCGTCTTATTAAAGATTCGTGAAGAACGTAGAACAATCTGAGCGTAGAATTTTACGTTAGGTTAGGTTAGGTTGTAAGAGTACATTCATACAATTTGTCTAAGTTATTAGCTTCAATAATCGAAGTACCTACTCATGATGCCATTATTGTACCTATATGTACCGCGAGTGCCACCTCGTCAGGCAGTCGACCGTCAACGTCGGCGCCTAGAGCTCCCAGTGCCAGTGTTCTACGTGTTACCAATTACCATGGACAGAAATGGTGCGTACGAGACGGTACCGCAGACAAGGCCACCCTCCTACTCGCCATCGCTCCATCATTTGATGTCGGGGGTGAAGACGGCAAATAGTCGCAGTCACCGGCCCACATGGTTTTCGGTGCGATATGGATAAGCCATTGAATAAACAAAATAAGAAGAACCAAGAAATTGAGAGCCATCCACTGACATGCAACATATTTGGAGAATAATAGATAATATAACAATGTTCAGTATTAATAAATCACCTTTGTACCTATCAAAGAAATATTTATTTTGTATTTGCTCAGTTAAATCCCCACACCCGCCTAACTGCAGGACGGTAGAAGGAGGTAATGTTTAACAAATTCAGGGCAATTCTTACAGCCCACAAGAGCCAGTCGACAGTGGCCCTCATTACAGGCTAAAAGAATTTGCCTTTTCACGCTCCACTTGAAGAACCTGAGATTGTTAAAGGATAGAAACTCGTGAGACAGCAAAGCGTTCCAAGTCTCTGTGGTTTGACAGAGGAACGATATTTTGTCCTCAGAGTATATATTCATTGTTTAGCAACCAGTGCCATGTAGCAAAAGCAACAGCTCGAATCTTATCGTCGAAGTAATGTGCTGTCTGTCTTTTGATAGCTTAGCCTTAGCGGTCGAAACTGATTCCTCCGAATCGAGAATAGACGCAGAAATGTTATATTTTTATTCACTATCTATGTTTAGCTGTAAGTTTTCCAAAGATTTGAAAATAAAATAAAATAAAATCAAAAATACAATTCTGATCGAAAATAGTTAATCAAATTTTATTAAATAATGTCTACAAGCTTTCACGAACAAACTATTTACTTATATTTCTGACACAGGATTTTATATCATAATACGAACCTACCTATTTATTACAGATGCCGACAGCATCAGATTCTGTCATGAATCAGCTGCTAAATTCATCACAAGAATCTCAAGCCGCCAGTATCCTTTATCACCTTAGAAGTAGACACAAAACTGAAAATTACCAACGAATGAACTAAGAATCGATCAAATTTACAGATAACGATGACAAGCTCAATTTAAAGGTAACAAAATGGAATCTAGTTCTCTCTCCACAAACAAAATCCAAGATTCTTAAAGAATTTAATAAAGCAAGAGCTGTGGATTTGGATTGCCCACGACTTCCAAAAAGGTTTAGGTCACATTCGTAAACCGGCTCTGTAGTCCGGTACGAGAAAGTTATAAAGTTCCTATAATTCTAAAGTTGGTTTTTTTTTTACAGTGTGTGAGGTAGGTATATATAATGCTACTGTAGCGTTTTCTAACAGATCTGAGGTCGGGGCTAGGTATAGTTTAGGTATTTGTACGTCAATTCTATAACTGAAAGGATATTGAATTAGAAATAAAAATCTTTGCGCTATGGTATTAAGCTAATAATTGCCGATATATATTTACATTTTCTAACAATTTCACCCACGGGTTTACCCGTAAATTACAAGAAATTATTTTTAGGGCCTAGCTCAGTGACGAAAATATTACAGTCTGTAAAACAAACGTATTGTAACGTGGAATTCATAAATAAATGCACGAAACGAAATTCTAACAAATTACTCCACATTCTTTTTTGTTTTCATTAATCTTATCTTTTATAATCGATTACTGCTTAAATAAAATATTAGAGATATTAGAGTTTGTTGCTACTGTTCCTTAAATATCTAACAAGAATAATACAAAAAATTCTAACACATTAGTCAGTGAATTAAAAAATAAAAAGAGTTTTCTGTAAAATATTATCCCCGCAGTCTGCGCGGGTAGGGAGGGGGTTCGCAGTGCCAGTCGCTAGGATCAAGTATAACCCAGTCGTATCGTCTAAGTAGGTATCGTATTGTTGCGCGCCGCCCGTTTCTTTTCACGCCGCACACCGTTACAATTTTGTACACTTTGTTAGTAGAATTTAAAAAATATGCGATTAAACTGTTATAAGAACCAGTAAAATTTTATGCAAACTATTTACATAATAAATTGTTTGTTATTTGTTTGTTTTTATAATGACGTTGCAGTGGTGTAACTAATTAACTGCTAGGCGCAGCTTGTGGCGCAGCGGTCAGGTGACCACAAATATTTTAACTTTCTAGTAATAAAACAGTCAAGTGCGACTGGGACTCACGCACTAAGGGTTCCGTACAAAATTGACGACTTTAAAAACTATTACTATCTATCCCACTGGAAAACTGACATCAACGGTATCTTCCCATTCGCCTACCTACACATAGATTGCTACCAGGTGGCAATTGGGAATAAAATTCCCATTTGCCATCAAGTGCGTATTGGGAATTTATTGCCCCCACTTTAACTCTGCGTTGTTGTTTGATTTTCCGATTTTCCTTTCCACTTGAGACGGTCATTATGCGTGAAAAATAGGTTTTATGATAACAGAAGATACTTACCTGGTTAAACTTTTTTGCGGCGTGGTGTTTTATATTTAACAGTCCAGTCTTGATTCTTTCGAATTATTATTATAATAAACAATTTTGTAAAACTTGTCATCTGACTATAGTCCCAGAGCCAGGTGAAAATTTGGTTAATTATTTCTTCTCGAGAGATAATTGGTGATACGCATCAGACAATAGTATCATGAAGCCTTATGACCGTCAGCTGCGGCACGGTTGGGGGGAGGAGCAGTTATAACCTCTCACGCTCGAAGAAAAAAGAAATACATTCACTCATTTCCTCTCGGCTAAAAATTTATCAAATTATAGCTAACCCAATATCTCAACAAAAAAATTAAATCAGCTGGCTATAACATAGTGTATTGTACGTCAGCTGATGTCTCGATCATGGAAAAAAAAATCTTCACTTTCAGTCATATCCTCTCATATAAAAATTTACCTGATGATAGCTTATATGTAACTATTGATAAATATATACGTCAGCTGGCTGTAACTCGGTGGAAAAATCGTCAGCTGATACTTTGAAGGTCGTTACGTAGAAGTTAGCCAGAAGCATTTACTGACAATTTAAATGCATCAGCTGACTAGGTTTCCCTCGACTTACTGCTAGCTGATTTTTTTTATTTATCACAGAAACATATTTAAAATCAGCTCACAAATTTTCATGTGGGAGGAAATGACGTCTCTTTAAATATTCTTCTTATTTTTAAAGATTCAAACAATACACGCTAGCATAGCATAGACAGTATTAAGGTACGCTTGAAGGGGGCTAGTTGTACGCATGCTCGGGGTACCCTTTTGTTGAGGTCACTGGAAAACATGTTTAGAAGTAGAAAAGAAGGGTCTATAGTCGCCTCGCTGTAACAAGGTGCGTATGACAGTTGGCAGTATGACGTTGAAAGCTATCAGTACCACTTGACAAGGGATGTGTCTTTATGCCATTCATCTTTATCGCCTACGATAAATTACGTTCTGTTTATTATTGTTATGAAAAATATTGTTATATTTATTTTTAAATTAACTAAACAGTTCAAAATACCGGCCAATTGCGCGGAGGTCTCCATACCGAAAACCGACAAAAAATACGTTTAAATGTATGGGAGTTTTGGTTTGTATGGTGTTTTGGTATGTATGGATTGGTATGTATGTATGGATTGGTATGTATGGATTTGGTATGTATGGATTTAATCGTCTGAAAAAGGTCAATGAGGCAAGAGTTGCGTTGTTTGAAAAAACATATAAATTCTTGGATACTGAGACATTCAAGTTACCAAAAAAAGGTATTGATGGCTCTTCTCTACCACCTTGCGAAGCAAAGCTATATCAGCAATTTTTAAGAGCATGTTACATAGCTCAAATTTGGTCAAATGCACACCTGAAGGTTCCAACTTCTGATGATCCGGAAGACTATGGTTGGGAAGAAACTGACAATAGATATGGTTTCACCTGGTTCTTTGGAAGTCAGTTACCAACATCGATTGATGAAATCACTATCCAGCCCGAAAAAAGTAACATTTTATTATCATATTAATGATATTATGCTAAAATACGCATTCTATTTTTTTTTTTTGTACAGATGATGACGATGAAAATATTACCGCAGACAGCTCTGACAGCGACTCGGACAATGAATCAGAGAGAGATGGTTGTGACTCAAGTCATAGTGAAAACGAAAATGATTAAATAACATTGTCATTCTTATTGTAATTTTTCATATTTTTTTATAATAAACTAGCTGATGCACGCAGCTTCGCCCGCGATGGCGCTGTATGTGAAAAATGATTTTCCCGCTTTTCTGTTGAAATTTTTCCTGAATTTTCTTTGCTATAAACCTCACGGAGCCCGATACCTATCCAACGAATGCAAAACCGTGGAAATCGGTTCGTGCGTTCTGGAGTTATAGCGTCAGGAAGGAAAACCCGATTAAATCTTTAAAACTACGCAACGGATTTTGATGCGGTTTTTTTAATAGATAGAGTGATTCAAGAGGAAGGTTTATTTGTATAATAACATCCATTAAATAGTGAAGTAATACTGTATACCCGTGCGAAGCCGGAGCGGGCCGCTAGTATTTTTATATAATAGATTTTTTTTATCAAGTAACTAGTTACTTTATACTAAGCAAATAGATTATTTAAATATTGGAATAGAATTAAAATTATTTGAATATACACGTATAAGTTTAAAAAATATTGATACGAAATATTTGTTTCACCTCAACACTCATATTGGAGTGCTATGCCGAATAATTAAAGAGACGTCATTTCCTCCCACATGAAAATTTGTGAGCTGATTTTAAATATGTTTCTGTGATAAATAAAAAAAATCAGCTAGCTGTAAGTCGAGGGAAACCTTGTCAGCTGATGCATTTAAATAGTCAGTAAATGCTTCTGGCTAACTTCTACGTAACGACCTTCAAAGTATCAGCTGACGATTTTTCCACCGAGATACAGCCAGCTGACGTATATATTTATTAATAGTTACATATAAGCTATCATCAGGTAAATTTTTATATGAGAGGATATGACTGAAAGTGAAGATTTTTTTTTCCATGATCGAGACATCAGCTGACGTACAATACACTATGTTATAGCCAGCTGATTTAATTTTTTTGTTGAGATATTGGGTTAGCTATAATTTGATAAATTTTTAGCCGAGAGGAAATGAGTGAATGTATTTTTTTTTCTTCGAGCGTGGGAGGTTATAACTGCTCCTCCCCCCCCCCCCACCGAGCCGCAGCTGACGTTCACGAGACTTCATGGTTCGATTTTCTGATGTATTTTACTAATTATCCCTTGAGAGGAACTTGGTCATATATATCTGTTACTGGCTCTCGGACTACTATGCTATGCTTGGGAAAATTTTAGGGATAACTTGTCTACTAATGCCGAAATTGGACTACTCCTAGTATCAAGTATCTCTTAAGTATAGTGTCTCTTAGCCCGACTTTATTTTATTGTTGAGACGCTGGAAAGGCAAACTGCATTAACAGCCAATTTGGTCGAATATGAGTTATATATATCGTTAGAATCGCCTGATTTTTCTCTTTCGAATGGTCTAGGTAACGATTTAATCTGAGCACTTTGGTGGTCGTTCAGACACCGGTGATTTTCGATATTTTAGTATATTTTTGTGTTTTAAATCCACTCATTTTTTGATTTTGGTTCATAAAGCGCTCATGACAGCAGCTAAATACTGATAAGTCATTTAGCCTGCACATGATTTAAAAAATCATTATTTTATAACATTTAGCCATTCCATTTTTTGAAAATTTCACGGCATAAAAAATTTTAGTGGTTGGTAATTATTATAGAATTTCAAAATAAGTCAATTAACTGGTCAATAAATTTTAGTTTATTGTCGTATAAAGCCTTTTACCTTCCTTCTAATTGTAAAAATTAGGACGTTAAACCAATTTTGTCGATGGCCCTTACTAATAAATTGGTCGATAACACAATTTTACCTGAATTTATTTTGATGTGTTTAGAGCACATAAGCTACTCTGCTTAATGCAAAATTCATTTTATTAGTGTGATAAAACCACCAAAAAAGAAAGACAAATATAAAACACTGGCGGTTAGACTATACGTCAAGGTCGTCGTTTGCAGTTAGACCGCGGCTGTTAGCTAAGAGCCAAACGTTCTGTGGGTACTTCAGCCACCTATACGGTATAAAACTGGGAGACTACACCCATTGTCACTAGTCATAATTGACTAGTGACAACGGGTGTCATCTTCCACGATTATAACGAATGCTAATTTCTGGACATTTGCGAAGGCGAATATCTGCAGCCGATATTTGCACAAATGCGAAAACCTACTTATTGAATTCCAAATTTGCGTCACTTCACTTCACACGTTACAAAAATTGATTAAATTATAAAAGTATATTTATTAGTATTGCAGCTAACGGGATATTTTCCATGTGTTATTGAGAATATTTGATATTTCGGCATATGGTCAGTATGTGCATCTTTATCACAAACGGTCCACTGAATCTGTTCATAAATACCATAGATGTGTTCAAAGAAAAATAACAAACAATATAAAGATAAGAAGAAATAAACACATTCAAAGACGAATACAGAAATGAAAGTAGATTGCGGACGTTCTTCGTGGGGCTAAAAAGCAGCCACACGCAGCAAGACCTATAAGACGTTTTTAAGGTTAACATCTGCAAACATAGCGTAGCGTCTTACGATCTGGTTAATATAAAAAACCGCAATCATTAAAGTAGAACACCTACGATGCAATATCCAGTCTTTCTAGCCCTGCAAAACAGCCGGACCAACCGAAGGGGGATTCGCCGCAATCGCGGCGGTCAGACCGGTCATGGACAAGTTTCTGGAGAAGAGCCATGGTGCTCTCTCCTGCCGGTTGTCACAGATACTTACCGGCCACGGGAGCTTCGGTAAGTATCTGTGGCGAATACACCGGAAAACCACGGCCGAGTGCCAGCACTGCAAGGAGTGCAGCGAGGACACAGCGCTTTACACATTGGTGGAATGCACGGTGTGGGCGCAATAGCGCCAGGTCCTCGTGGCAGGTCTGGACGTGGACACTCTCTTGCTGGAGACGATGGTACGAGCCATGATCTCCAGCGGGAGTAAGTGGGACTGCGCTGCCTCTTTGCTTGCTCACCGTCCTTACAGAAGCAGGCCCTAGACGACAGCGTGATGTGAGGGATTCATGCACGCCGCCAAAGATGTGGGATAGCACTCAAACCCCCCGCCCCCTAAATGAGGCCGCAGTGGTAGCCGTAGATTTGTTGGGAGTCCTGGGGTATCCTTTCGAGGGCTTACCCGGGGCTCCCAACCGTAGGCTGTTAGGCATAATACCAAAGCAGTTCGCGTTAGGGTAATTCTTTGACGTCAAGGAATCTTCAATTCTCCGGTATTAATAGAAACTACCCTAAACTGCGAAAAAAGTGACAAAGACAAGTCCCGCGCGGTCATTGACCCGTGACGCTCGCGTTCGTAGTTGATGCGCCGTGCGCTTACGTGCAGTAAAAATGTCGGCTAACGTGTTAAAGTGCAACAATTGTAATATTGTTATTTGTGAAGTTCTTGCGTTCATACAGAATCAGGTGGATGTGATGAACGAGGAAAGCATTGTTCGGTTATGTGCAACTGCTTTTTCTGCTGAAGAGGTGGTGGCAGCCAAAGATTTGTTGTATTTGTCAGTTCAAACATCCGAAAAAAAGGTGACAAGAAAAGGAAAGGCAGAGGCTAAAATACAAAAAGATATAGGAGACATTATTTCCCTCATAAAATGTACATTGGCGGAGCACATCCCAATATTTGTTGCAAGAGAGTTGCGTAAATTACCACCGGTCACTTTTGACCATGTTGATGTGAGCAGGCTTCTTAAAGACATCATCATTCTACAAGACCAGATGCGACGTGTGAGGGAAAATTATGTTACAGTTGAGCAGTTGAATGAGATGAAATTGGAACTACTACAGCTAAGGGAGGAATCATCAGTGGGGGTGAGTAATCCTTCCCACAATATAACCCTTTATAATAGTACGAACAGTGATAAGAATATTAGTCAGGCAGGAAATAGAAATAGGTCGAATTCTACATCTAAATTAATTACGCCAAAGCGGGTAGGCACAACAGCTGATTGTAGGTACGATACTGCGTATGCGCAGAATCAAGTTCAAGGGCAACCGCACATGCTATCTCTGTCACACTTGGAGGGACATCCCGTTATCTCAGTCGCACAGCAATTAGACAGAGAAAGTGACGGGAAGTCCGTTGAGGCCGGCCACGGTACCGTGGTTCCGACACCTAGAACATTGTTAGACGATACTTTATGCGCTTTTGAGGCCTCGCCGGCGCGTGTTACAGTTGACGGCGCGACGTCACAGCCACCGATGGTGAATCATAATTATAATAGAAGTTGTAAATTTGCTCAAATTGCTCGAACTGAGGGCGATTTTAAAACGAAAATAGACGAAAATTGGACTACGGTACAAAGAAAGAGGCTCAGAAATAGATTTGTAGGAACTCAGGGTCAGTGTAAAGACCACTCGGGCAAGTTTAAAGCGGCGGATATACAGCTCCCTTTATTTGTAAATAACGTGGACCGGGACACGTCTGTTCAGGATATTACTGACTACATATGGAGTAAAACAAGTGTCATGGTAAACCTAGTGGAGATTAATATGAAACGTAATAAGGGATACAAAGCCTATAAAATATATGTGCCTAAACAAAAGTTACAAATGTTTTTGGATGAGAACCTGTGGCCAGAGGGTGTGTCGTTTAGACGTTTCTTTGACATCAATGCAAAGACAGGGCAACAGTAATCGAGACCGAGGTAATTGAGGCTAGCAGTATAAATTGATTTTTATTTTAATAATAGAATCACTCAATTTAAATAATCAAATGATAAAATTTGTAACTTTTAACTGCCAATCAGTTATAAGATCTGTGGAGGGGGTTAGATATCTGTGTAAGACAGCGGACGTTATTGCTCTTCAGGAGACTTGGCTTTTGCCCCATGAAACATCGCTTATTGGAAGCATCGAAGTTTGAATATACGAGTAAATCAGCGATCGATACCACGTCTGGGGTACTCAGGGGTAGGCCGTATGGTGGAGTTGCTTTAATGTGGCGTAAGGGCATTTTTTCGGAGGTGTCAGTGGTGCAGTGTACAAGTATGAGATTAACGGCTATTAAAGTGAGTGCGGCAAATAAAAGTTCACTTATTTTTTCCGTATACATGCCTACAGACTGTAAGGACAATTTACCAGAGTTTATGGAAGTTCTCGGTGAAATAAATGCAGTTATTGAGACTCTTGACGTTGAATCAGTGATAATAATCGGAGACTTTAATGCGCACCCAGGTGAATTATTTTTTACCGAAATGATGTCATTTTGTGATGAGCGTAGGTGGGTCTGTTCCGATGTGAATCATCTTGCATTGAGCTCGAATACGTACACCTATGTTAGTGACATTCACGAAAACTGCAGAAGGTGGTTAGATCATTGTATATGTACACAAGTAGCGGCTAATTGTATAGTAGATGTAAAGGTATGTGATGATGTATTTTGGTCTGACCATTTTCCAGTAGAGATTAGTTATAAATTTAATAATTTGCCTGCAAAGATTAATTATACAGATATTAAATCATTGAATAATAAGGTTAGGTGGGGGCAAAGAGATGATAGGCAAAAAGGAGTTTATAGTGACATTTGTAGGAATAAACTGAGGGATATTGGTTTTCCTTCGGAATTTATACACTGTGCCGATAAATTGTGTCATAATTTGAAACACAGGACTGTAATAGATAGTTTATATAACAATATTGTTAATATTTTAAGGGAAGCTGCGGAAGTTACTTCCATGGCTAAAGTATGCTGTAGAAGCAAAAAAGTGATAGGTTGGAATAAGCATATAAGAATTGCACATCAGCAGGCGCGGCTTAGTTTTCAGCTGTGGGTTTTGCAAAGTAGACCAACGGCTGGAGAAGCTTATGAGAGAATGCGTGAGACAAGGAGGCACTTCAAGTCAAAGCTAAAATGGTGTCAGGACAACGAAAACCAAATTAAAATGGATATACTGGCTACACACCATAAGGCTAAAGACTTCAAGAGCTTCTGGAAAAACACGAAGCAGCTGGAGACTGGGTTACAGGTGCCTTCATGTGTCAATGGTAGGCATGAGCCAGCCCAAATTGCAAATATGTTTCGAGACCACTTTAAGAGTACACCAGCAGTACATTCGCAGCAGCAGGTGCTCAGTACTGATCAATCGAGTATGCCACTTCTTAGATTTTCAGCCAAGGATGTGGCTAATGTTATAAAAAACATGAAGAGGGGTAAATCTCCAGGGCATGACGACCTCAGTATTGAGCACTTGCAGCATGCCGGGGTACATCTACCAAGAGTGCTATCTTTATTATTCAATTTGTGTATAGGACATCAGTATTTGCCGAGGGAGCTTATAAGGACCATTGTCGTACCCATTCTGAAAAATAAGACGGGTGATGTCTCCGATGGGTCCAATTACAGACCGATCTCACTGGCGACAGTAGTGGCGAAGGTGCTGGATGTGATTTTCAACTTAGCAAGACTATAGTTCTACACGAATCACAATTTGGATTTAGACCCGGTTTCTAAAGAAAGAAAGAAAGAAAAAGAAATTTATTTCACATAGGCATTTACAGATGCTCTTGTAAAACGTCCAGAATATAAATCAAAAACCAGTTCACAACGCGACCCACCTGAGAAGAACTGGCAAGAAACTCAGCGGGTTATTCTTTTTAGAGCTCTATTTACAAAATGAATCTAAAAACTATGCATTTGACAATTTTTTGAGAATCCAGTAGAGCAGGTCATTTCCAGGCTTCTCCATCCAACAAATAATCACCAATTGTATAGTAGCCCCTGCAGTACAATTTACTTTTTACAACCTTTTTAAATTTATTAAGGGACATACTTTTAATTTCGTCTGGTAGCCTGTTGTAAAAGCGTATAGTTACCCATGAAAGAATTGCTGATTTTGTGCAATCTGCTATGATAAACAGCAAGGTTACTTTTATTTCTAGTGTTGACATGGTGTCTATCACTTAACTTAGCGAATCTATGTAAATTTCTTTGTACGTACATAAGATTCTCAAAAATGTATTGTGATGCTACTGTAAGAATTTTAACCTCTTTGAATTTCTCGCGCAGAGAGACCCTTGGACCTAATCTATATATAGCTCTTATGGCCCGCTTTTGTAAAATAAAATTTTTATCTATATCAGCAGCATTGCCCCACAGTAGAATACCGTAAGACATTATGCTATGAAAGTAACTGAAATAGACTATTCTAGCCGTATCTACATCCGTCAAGTGCCTTATCTTTTGTACAGCAAATGCTGCTGAACTTAATCTATTTGCTAGTTTAACAATATGTGGACCCCATTGTAAACCAGCATCGACCGTTAACCCTAGGAACGTCGTTGATTCCACAAGTTCCAACACCCGACCATTAAGTTGAACATTGGTTTCTGACTGTGTTACATTACCTGATTTACCTCAGAGTCTCAAAATAGCTGTCTCCACGGAGACAGCTATTTTGAGGCTCAAGCATACTGTCCAGTACTATGTTACTCGAAAAACCCCAGTCTATGCCTGTTTCTTGGACTGGTCGAGGGCATTTGACCTGGTCCAGTATAACATTTTGTGGGATAAGCTTCTTAGGGATACAAACACCCCTAAAGAAATTGTAGGCATGCTGAATTATTGGTATAGCCGTCAGCTCAACTATGTTAGGTGGGCGGGCTCATACTCAGAAGAGTACAGGTTGGGGTGCGGTGTGAGACAAGATGGTCTGACATCTCCGCGGCTCTTTAACTTGTATGTAAACGCGCTGATGGGGGAGCTCAGCAAGGCTAATGTCGGATGCTCAATAGACGGCAAGATAGTCAATAATATCTGGTATGCTGATGATGCTGTGTTGTTGAGCCCTTCGATCAATGCCTTACAAAAATTGCTGGGGATTTGTGAGGGGTATTCGTTGGCCCATGGCCTCAGGTACAACACAACTAAGAGTGAACTACTGGTTTTTAAATCAGGTAACCGTTTACCTAAGTTTATTCCGCCACTTAAACTTCAAGGGATACCGCTAAGTAGAGTCACCAAATTCAAATACCTGGGGCACTGGGTCACCGAGGACCTCTCTGATGACTTAGACATAGAAAGGGAACGTAGGGCCTTAGCGGTAAGGTGCAACATGTTGGCTCGTAGGTTTGCTAGGTGTACGAAACAAGTAAAAATAACGCTGTATAAGGCATATTGCCAGACCTTTTACACATGCAGCCTATGGGTTAAGTATATTAGGAAATCCCTTGATGCCCTACGAGTCCAATATAATAATGGATTCAGGATGCTATTGGGGCTTTCACGGTACTGCAGCGCGTCGGGTATGTTCACAGAGAATAATACAGATAGTTTTCAGGCTATAATAAGAAAACGTGTGGCCTCGCTGTTGTGTCGTGTGCGTGACAGTGCCAGTAGTATTCTGAAAAATATCATAGGTAGGACAGATTATCCAATAGTGCGTCACTGGAACTTTATACACATGGGTTCCAGAGCACCACTTTTCAATATTAGATAGGTAGTTTAATGAAATTAATTTAATATAATTTAATTTAAAATCTTGGAATTGTATTTTATTTTATATATTGACATTATTTAATTTTAATTTATTTATTTTATTATTTTATGAGACATTATGTAATTTATTTTATTTTATTTTAAATTGTTAGATTTTAATTGACATTATTGTATTTGATTTTTATTGTATGTTTATTATTTATTAGAATTTTAATTTATCTATAAATTGTACTTTTAACTTATTATTTCTTAATTATTGATAAATGTATTCTAATTGCAATATAATTATTATTAACATAGTCTAAGTTTACTAACGAGCTATGGATTTTTAATCTGAAATAAATGAGTAATAATAATAATAAAAATGGGTGAAACAGAAAATGCTGAGACACCGGCTAATGGAGTCAGAGATGGCAGCCGTAACTTGCACGATACACGTGAGTAAGGGAGGATACCTATCGCTACTTATGTGATGTCTGGTAATAAGATGAATAATAATAAAATTAAGAGGATGCTCATAATAATATACACATAGGTATATTCCGACTTTGGGGAACTCTTTGTTCTCTCTGAAGAAGGCTCTGGCACAATGTGTAAAGCAAAGAGACGAACCTAAATTAAGATAATGCAAAGCAGTGCTGAACCAGTGAGACTGAACAACAACGCTCTGGAAGTGGTCCAAATAATAAAAGAAATGGTGTCAATGTGTGAAATCACCGCAATCACTGAGAGCGCGCAAATAATTTACTACCAAACAAACTCGGGAAAGGCAACCATATACAGCGACAGTGAAGTGGCATTGAAATTTAAGTAAGAAAATAATAACATCAGCAATCGTGAAGGAATATAGAAAGTCACTTGACATGTTGGAGGAAAAGACCGAAGTATACGTACATAGATTGGGTACCTGGAACCTAGGGAATTTCGGGTGACGAAACAGTAGATAATCTAGCCCCAGAGGGACCAGATGAATGCTTGGTTGAACCTAAGACTGAACTTCCCATCGCTCATAAAATCACCAAGGGCGTTATCAGCAGGAGCATAATGACAACGAGAAGTTTAATCTTAGATTGAGATTTTCAACGGGAATGAGATAGTCAAAGCTAACAAGAGGAAATATTAGGCTAGTTAACGAGATAATTACAGGACATTGTAGCCTGAATAGTACTTGACAGTACTGGTTAAGAGTGATGGATTACCCCTCACGACCGATATGCTCCTGCTGGAGACCAGTCTCAACTTATGGCTGAGTATAAAATAATTTCAATTAGCAGATCTAAGATTATGGGTACGACAAGAAAAAACCAAGAAAATTTCCAGTATCTGGATGGGTCAGATAGTACGATCCTGTTAATGACGAGAATTTGACCAGACGCCGTGAAAACTACTGGAATACTCATACTCATCTTTAGGGGAAGTCTGGGGAAACCGATTGTGTGGTGTTACACGCACAAATTAAAGCTTTTCCATTTTAATAACAGGGATTCATTTCAGAATCGTGTAGTTTTATTTTTATGATAATCCATAAAGTTACGCTCTTGATTTTTAAGAAAAATCAGTATAAAAATATAATGTAATTTGAAGATTATTTTACCGGTCACTTCCATAAGTCATTCATATTGGGAGATAATACTAAAAGTCTAGGAGTGACTTAACGTTTAATGCCGGATAAGATAATCTGGCTGTCATCGTTTGACTTGATTCAGCCCGATAAAACATTTTACTTTGATGTGAAACTATGCTGAACAGAATATAAAACATTTATCTAGTTCGTTTTATACAGCTATTTGATCATTCAAACGTCTTTAGCGAACCGCAATGAGGATGTTACAGTAACTTAAGTCATTTTTATCTTACCAAAATTATGTTGTGCATTGTATTATCTCCAATATATTAGGAAGGAGGATACTCACATTTTTTTATTTATATACATTTCATAGTAAACGTTATTTTATAATAACCATTCTGATTTACAATGGGATTACTCAAGTGGTTAATTAGTTATGATTTTTTTTGCAAAATATGAAACTTTAAATGCCTCTCCTGAACAATTCATATAATGGTCGTTAATGCAATTAGCCTTTCCAGCGTCGATATCGCTACTATACGTGCCAATTTGAAGAACTGAGATCGTAAAGGAATTAGTAAACAATAGACTAACATTATCATTTCATTGTGCAGTCTCAAGTGGAATCGGAATCGATCGATCGAATAATAATAACCGACGAGAGACCGTTGGCGGACCGGCGGCGCACAGCCGTGGTACGCATGCGCAGTCGACTGCGCATGCGTACCACTGCTGCGCGCCGCCGCGTCGATGTCTCTCGCGCCGTTTTGAATTATGTTCGCGCCATTTTAAAGTTTTTGTTATTATATTACATATTTCTTGACTAATGTCACAGTATCGATATGTTGTTTAACCAGTATTGTAGCTCCCTACAAACGGACGAAGCGCAAGCTGTACCTACGATTCTCGTTTTCGGCAGGCCTTTCAGCACGCAAGCAGCGTCCGCAGGCGCGATTGTGCCGAGTAGACGAATGGACGGTGTGTCGTTTTTGAAATAGTAACCGCGCGTGTTTTATTTACTAAAAATAATTAATATGACAACTAGAGTCTATTGTGAATATATGTTGCCTGAATTCGTCACAAGCACCCAGAGATAACGTTTTTTAGATTACCTGGGAACTCCGAAAGGTAAGACTATAAATTGATTTTACTTAAGTACTAATTGGTACTATACTACTAGTTGACTAAAGTTAAAAAAACTGATTGACACGAGTGAACTAGGTAGTTACATGAAGTAGGTATGTTTGTGTTCAAAACTAGACTTGTGCTTGCTCAGTCAGTGAACGGTGCGATCCAATATAGTACAATATCCAAAAAAAAACTAGTTCAGAACTCTAGTACGTGTAGGTAGTACATTTAGTTCCGTTGTCAGTTCGTAGTTATTTAATTGAGAGCAATGATTTAGGTATGTTTCAAAAGTATTAATTTATTTGTGGATGACCGATGTTACAGTACACTTAGCACCGTATGACTTTGATTGACAGCATTTTTGTTACCTTTGATTTTTATTACACGCATAGAGACAAATTTGAACTTCCATAATTTAACACAACTTGACAATGTACGAAAAGTACTAGTGTACTAGAGACTGACTAGTACTTTCAAAGCGAAAGATAGTTTTAATTTTGTAAATCAAAAATTTAACGCAATGATTATGAAGACTAGAATTCCGTGATTCTATCACTGACGAAACATGTGATAAGCCGATTATTATTGTCTACGCCACTTACTCGTTTTCAAATTTCTATACCCGTCTCACACAATCGTTAGTAGATAACGGGCGCTGCCACTCAAATTAGCCAAAATTTCAGCTCAGACAGTCGTTATTTAAGATACCGAGACTACAGTAAGATTAATTCGCAAACTATTTTAATCGTGCCCAGAGACGACTTCGTGGAATATGTAGAAAAACTGGAAGAAATTTTCCGAACTTCATTTAAAACTAGACATATAAATTGTAAAGTAGCTGCAGATATCTATGACCAAATAAAAGACATTCCTTTTTCTCCGCCTTGTCCATGCTTTCCAAAACAATATTTAGTTAAGCTCTACATTCGAATGCGGATTTATTATACTTTAAAATATAATAATTAAGCATTTCGTACATCTCAGTCGAGGCGCAAATATTTTTCGGTCGCAAATTTATAAGGGCATGTATTTAAATCGATATCAGTTTATTCCCTTTTTTCGAACAAAATATTACAAAGTTAAACCAAAAATACTGACTTGCACACTAATTATGTACACTAAATAAGAAAAATTCAATAAACTGTTTAATGGTATTTGCAGAACTATGTTACTGAACAAATCACTATTATCAAAATAGCATATCTAAAAATTTCTTTGCTTAAAAAACATATTAAAACTTTTTTAAGGAAAACCATCGCCTAATTTACTTTTAGGAACATATTTTATTCTAATTAAAAACCCAATTTAATCAGCCATCTTTACAAAATTAAATTTTATTAATAAAAAAATAAATAACTAACCTAACCTAACCTAATCCGTTATAAGATGGGATGCGGGGTCCTACTAACATCTTAAGGACCCCAATGGGTCGGATCCTCCTCGTGGTGCATCCTGGGCAACGGAGTAGCGACCACTCCCCTTTCTCTGTGGGGGAGTTGTGCTACTCTGGCTAATTCCGGCCGAGGCGGGAGTAACCCACCTGTGGGTTGCTCGGTGGTGCGTGTTGCTGCCGGCCGTGCCGTTATTCACGGCCGGCAGCAGCAATGATGGGTCGCCGTCGCTTCGCCTCCTTTGCTGGCGAGACGATGGCGGCAAAGTGGGAGAGGCACTGCGTGGGGGGCGGGAGTTTGGGTAGATGCTGCCATGCAGTTCGGGCTGCCGGCCGTGAATAACGGCGCGACCGGCGGCAACAGTGCTGGGCCGCTGTCACCTCGCCAGTTGACGAGGTGATGGCGGCAAAGCGGGAGGTGCACTGTGCGGGGGAGCGGGAGTAACCGATAATGCTCCCGCTCTGCCGTGCAGTTCGGGGGCGCCGCGGTGAGGAGTTACTGCGCGCCCCCGATTGTTTCTTGACCGTGGGCGTAAGGTCGGGGGACCCCACCCACCAACGGTCACATGGCGGTGGGCACCTTTTCCGTGTTCCAGGGGTGCCCATTAGCGCACGCCTGCGCCAGCCACTCTCTGTCTCCTCTATTACAGAGGGGCGCTCGAGAGCGGTGCAGGCGTGGACTTCAGCTCCTTAGGGAGCTTTGGGGAGCCGCCCATCTGGCTCCCCCGAGGAGAGCCCCGAATAAACGGGGCGCCCCTAGCCGGGTCGACGTGAATAATGTTTTGATATCCCTCGGCCCGGCTAAAGGGTGAGGAGGAACACCGCGGGGTTTAGTGGGTAGGACGGTCCATTCCGGACCGGGCCGGGAGTCCCACACACCATCCCAGCTGCCCCCGCAGCTGGGATGAAGGCGCGTAAATGCGTTCCCCGCGACAACAAAAAAAAAATCCGTTATAAGATTGTAAAATTTGGAGTGCAAGTTAGTATTTTTGATAAGCAATTTGTAGTTTTGTTTAGCAAATCTTATATCCGGTGCACGAACCACATTTTTGGTTTAAATTCGATAAAAAAAGGTGATATCGTTTTGTGTAACATTTTAGTTTTTTAAGTATTACATGTTTAGTTAATCAATTGGTTTTTTTGTACAGTGTTCAGATTTCTGGTATGCATTCCGTTAATTAGTGGAGTTACCTAGTGTGCAGAAAAATTATATAGATGTGCATTTAAAAACATATCATTTATAAGACCAATTTGTTAATAAATCACACATAAACATGGTTTTTAAATATAATCTAGCAATCAAAAGATACATGCATTTTTATTATTTTTTATTGAGAACTTATTACTCACAAAGGATTTTTTTGTTTAAATAAAAAAGGTACATATTTACTCGAAATGAAAGCCGGTTGTCAGTAAAACGACAATCCATAATACAAATTGAAGGCCTTATTGGCGGATTGAAAATTTTCAACTGCATTAGGCTCATTATCTATTACGCGGTACGTAAGACTATAAGGTAAAATGTGGGCGTATACTATGCCTCTGCCTACACCTTCGGGGATAAAGGCGTGACAATATGAATGTATATATGTACATATTTACAATTACAATATTAAATAGAAAGTCAAAGTAGGCACATATTATTAAAATGCTATAGATGGGCAGCCCTATCGCATGCTTACGTACCACGCGGCTGTAGGCATTTATTCCTAAAATCCGGCCGAGTCAAACTACAGTATACAGTGCTAATGTGTTAGAATTTTTTGTATTATTCTTGTTAGGAACAGTAGCGACAAACTCTAATATCTCTAATATTTTATTTAAGCAGTAATCGATTATAAAAGATAAGATTAATGAAAACAAAAAAGTATGTGGAGTAATTTGTTAGAATTTAGTTTCGTGCATTTATTTATGAATTCCACGTTACAATACGTTTGTTTTATAGACTGTAATATTTTTGTCACTGAGCTAGGCCCTAAAAATCATTTCTTGTAATTTACGGGTAAACCCGTGGGTGAAATTGTTAGAAAATGTAAATATATATCGGCAATTATTAGCTTAACACCATAGCGCAAAGATTTTTATCTCTAATTCAATATCCTTTCAGTTATAGAATTGACGTACAAATACCTAAACTATACCTAGCCCCGACCTCAGATCTGTTAGAAAACGCTACAGTAGCATTATATATACCTACCTCACACACTGTAAAAAAAACCAACTTTAGAATAATAGGAACTTTTGAACCTTAAAACACTTAGTTTTACTGGACTATTGGAAATCCTCATGAATACATTAAAATAATTCTAATACACTCAGGGACAAATTTAGAGGAACGCAAAAAAAAGGTCGACTACGTTAATTGTTTTATACTTACACACTTGTCACCTATAACAGCATTTGTATTATTTAAAGAAAGACATTTTTTCGTCTTTTTTTCAGAATATCATTTGTTTTTTTTTCTCTACGTAGTAATGTAATAAATGTGTGTCGTAACTTCGTAAGAGAACAATTTAAGAGTTTATTTACATATTTGAAAACTTTAGTAAATCTTTTTTTATACAAAAATTATTCGTCAGAGTATTACTTAGAGACTTTTTAAAAAGGCTGAAGTGATAATGCCGGATCTCAACGTAGCACAGGTGTCCAAAGCTGTAACTTTAATCGAACAAGGTTACACTTACAATCAAGTGGCTCAAATGTTGCGAGTTTCCAAATCAGTTATCTTTCGCAACGTAAAACGATACCGGCAGACAGGCGAGTACACAAGATGCAGAGGACAAGGGAGAAAAAAGAAGACCACAGCTAGGGACGATAGATTTATCGTAAGCAGTGTGCTAAGAAATCGTACCTCGACGTCTTCTGAGGTAAGAGCAAGGCTCCAAGAAGTCCGAAATGTGGCAGTTAGCACTAAAACGATACGAAGAATACTTAAAGCAGCCGGAATAGGGGCATTTATACCTGCCAAAGGACCTCTTCTTACCACAGGTCATCGTGTAGCTCGGAGTAACTTTGCTCGCATTCACCGTCACTGGAATGACAATGACTGGGGAAGAGTATTATTCACTGATAAGTCCAGATTTTTCCTTAAGCCAGATGATGGAAGGGTGAAAGTGTGGAGACGACCAGGAGAAAGATATGCACAGTGTAACATTGTCGGAAGAGAACCTTACGGTGGAGGGTCATTGATGGTATGGGGCGGCATTTCCTTAGGAGGACGTACGGAGCTCCACGTCTTCGAAAATGAATCTCTGACAGCAGCACGCTCCGTAACTAACATTTTAGAAGAAATTGTGATACCATTTGTCCCATACATAGGTGATAATTTTCTACTGATGCATGATAATGCTCGGCCACACACTGCCGCTGTAGTTTCAAGATACCTTCAAGGGTTCGAAATCGATGTTTTGGAATGGCCAGCCCGCTCGCCAGACTTAAACCCGATTGAACATGTCTGGGATAAACTGGGAAGACAAATAAAAAAAAGAATCCCTGCAATAACCAACTTACGACAACTTAAAACGGCGTTGGTAGAAGAATGGGACCAAATGCCACAAAATTTCATAGACGAATTAATAAAAAGTATGCCCAGACGATTGGAGGCAGTTTTAACAGCAAGAGGAGGTAACACCAAATACTGAATGTACCTACGAGTGGTCATGTTAACTTTTACTAGAGAAGAAACCAGACATTCCATAAATTTCATGATAAGATTAAATTTCATTGTTTCCTTAACATTCTCGTTAATGAGCGATAACTTCAATATTTGTCTATTTTTAACAGTAAATTGTACATTTCTGTATTTTAAAAAGTTAAATTAATTAAGAATACTCAAATGAAACTGTATTAAACATAAATAAATTGTTTATTTTATTACTACCTGAACATTTCTTTGCGTTCCCCTAATTTTGTCCATGAGTGTATTTGGATTTTTGTTTCACCTTCATAACTAAACTAAACGGAAGCGCTCATTGCTTTGCTAGCTTAGTGTTTTGTAAACGAAATGGATGACGAGTTCCGACGTTTGGAAGGTGAGGGTACCTATATGAAGCTGTTGGTACCCGCTGCTGGCTTAATGGCCTACAAAGTTAAAAGTTTTGCAAGACGCTTTAATATTTCATGAAGCCTTGGCTACCATCCCACTTCAGCATGACAATCCTCTATGATATGAAAAATGATATGAAAGCTTTGAAGCTACTTCACAGTAACGTAGTTGATATTACGCACTGTACCCACACCAAAGAGGCTTACCCATGCGACGACTTTTGAAAGCTCTCGCGAAAGAGTTTCTGGCTCAAGACGACCAATGTGAATGAACCGGACACTCCCCGGAGGAAGATTCTCGAACCAGTATGGACCTCGTCTTATTAAAGGTTCGTTAAGAACGTAGTACTATTTGACTGTAAATTGTATTGTAAATAGATTATTATATTTGTAAATAGCAAAAAGTGGTAAATAGATAATAAACTTGATGTTGATTTCGAAATAAAAAATGTGTATAATGGACCCCTACAAGATATATTATTAGTTGAAAACTACTTGTACTATTCCACAATATTTATTATTATAAACCTGACCGGTTTTGCTTTACAGCATTTTCAAAGGTCTAGCCCTTCAACACACTAAAAAAATATATCGAAAATCGGTAATCGCACGGACCTAGCTCCACCACCCTAAAAATGAAAAAAGATTTACCATTTCCCAAAAAAAAATTTTTATCTCACTTACCAGACCAAATTTTTCAATTCTGCAAACAGCAACCGGATTATTGATAAATTGTTTATTTTACTGTGTATAATAATAAACAATAATGAAAACACATTATACTACACAAACGCACGCCATCCATGCGCAATCCACTCTCAACTTCAACTGTTCGATTTTTGTAAAAAATTCTGGCCCATTGACGTCATTTTATAAGATTCCAAAAACAAGAAAATGTTATAAACTACACATGCTATAAACCTGTTCATAGAAAAGTAGGACGTAAGTAGGCTAAATTTAAGTTTAAAGTCGTCTGGGTAGGTGCGGCGACCGGTCGCCGCGCGGGGCTTTACGGAAAAGCTTGATTATTATGCGCGGCGACCGGTCGCCGCGAGGAGCTCTAAGGGCATGGAAGGACACCGTATTAATATATAATACCGTGTCCTTCCATCTAGACCTTTGAAAATGCTCCACAATATTTATTATTATAAACCTGACCGGTTTTGCTTTACAGCATTTTATAATAATAAATATTGTGGAATAGTACAAGTGTCGTTTTCAATATGTGCAGCAAGTTACACCAAGTGCCGTCAATCAAAAGTATAAATAATATATTAATAGGTTTGTTATTGAAATGTCAGTTAAAGATGGCAAGGCCGTATGTATTGTGCTTAGGCCTGCTATGGTGTAGCACATCTCTGTATCGATGGCGTAGACACCACACCGTGCGGAGAACATCCGAGGATGATTTTCGGAGATCTTACATTTACATTTGTAGGGCCGTATGCTTGTCTGCCACCGTAATGGTATCAAAACCTTCTTTTGATCCTGATGTTCTGCGCGGTTCCTGTTGAAGAAGGAGTGGAAAATAATAAGGTAGTTCAGTTGTAAATTCTCAAAGCGTGGTCTCATTTCAACAATTTTCTTGGCGTTAAAATTGTAAAGTATAATAAGGAGTGTTTCAAATTTACCTATTCACAAGTTAGAGACATTTTAACCTTCACTAATCCTAAAGCTCAAGGGTTACTTTAAATGTAATCGTTCTAAACTGGCGTGTGGGTTTAATCATACAGAGTTTGAGAAGTTCTATAATAAAGTAGCAAACAATGCAGTTTCACTAGCTACTACGAGCCTGATGAAGAAATACCTGTCCATACGTTTCACTCGATCTCTCTCTCTCTCTCTCTCTCTCTCTCTCTCTCTCTCTCTCTCTCTCTCTCTCTCTCTCTCTCTCTCTCTTGTGACAAGTAAACGGTTTTTAATAAGAACTATGTACGTCTGTACGCAAAATTTGGTTTTGCTATCTCTAAAACATTGTCTCATATCAACATAAAAAGCCCTTTTTAAGCAATCTGAACCACCTACTTCTGTGTGACAATCCTACCACGGTTTTATCACTAAACTAGGAAGTTTTATTTTAGATCGATACAATAGCATTTGACAACGAGCTTCATAGGCTGATTCGAAAAGAACGAGAGAAAAGAATAAAACAAGAGAGACAATGTTATGCATCAATTCTATTCTGCGGAGTCAGGTGAAGCTGATGATTTCCTAGAGAGCGAACAGGCGCTCTGGTGAAGGAGGCGTGAATTAACGCTTTTGTTCAAATATGTAACTACATCGACCATTTGGAAACTTTAGTACTTAAGTTTATTGCAATATTACTCATATTTAACTGTTAGTTCCTAGTTTCAATACGAGTATTAAGGCTTTTGTTGTTCAGAAATTAGAGCATCTCAACTTTCGTCACAGCTGGAATTCAAGGGTTACTTTGAATGTGAGGGTAAATCTAAACTGGCGTGTTTATTTAAGGTTACTGTAAAATAATTTAGCCTGAGGTTTTAGAATACACTTAATCTTTAATCTCTTTAAAGATTAAGCAAACAGGGCACGCTGCTTGATGAGTCTGATGAAGAAATACCTCTCCTTTCGTACACCTTATGTGACGTAAACGAAGTTGCGAGGTTCAGCTAGTATTTATATAAAAAAATTCTTTGCGTTTTCACATTTTATACTTTAATTTATATCATACATTAATTACTGTTTAGAGTAGTGTCCTAATTTTCCTTTATGAGCTACATCATAGGTAGGAATAAGTTATACCTACATTGTGCCAGGTCTATTGAATGACTTCAGGCTCCGCAGTGAAGGCTGCGGCCGACGCGGCGTGATTTTGGCGCTGTGTAGTCGCCGCGGTCGCTGGGAGGTGTCGCTCAGTGTCGGTCGACTGCGGGTAGTGAGTGTCTGTCGTCTGCGGGTGGTGGGTATCGGTCGTCTTCATTGTTAAAATGCTCATCATTGTCCGTATCCACGTCGCAATATCATATATCGCAGGAATCGTCGAACGATAATCTTCAGACAATGATTTATCGTCGCCCTCTGAAGCGGTGATGGTACTTTTGTCGCCCGCCGTCCCTGTCACTCGTTGTTCGCAAAAATTCTTCTCTAAGTAGTAGAAACTCTCTCATCTGCAGATAGACAAAGAGTCGCCTATTAAATGAGGATCAGGAAACGACACTGCAAAAGCATATGAGACAGATATTTCGCATTCGTTGGCTCGTTGAGCAGTTAGTAGTGCGTACGAGTATGATCTATACCGACAAATATTGGGAGGGAGAGAGGTCAGCTGTGGACAGTGACAGATTAGTCGGATAGATTGATGTATCGTAGGTGTTACATTGAATATTCAATGCAATGTTTTCTTGACGGACCCCGTACTCACGCATCAAAATCAGTTAATGTATCTATACTAATCAAAACAAAATAATGGCCACTTGCGTATTCTACACTTTGGAGTGGTTTAATGTTTTGGTATTCTATTAAATGGGGATTTTGAGAATATTAAAATGATATTTAGTTTTCAAGTAATAGATAAGAGTCAAAGTATCAGCAAAAATATTCTGTAAGATATGGTTTGGACGAATTTTGTAAATACATACATATAATCACGCCTTTATCCCCGAAGGGGTAGGCAGAGGCATAGTATACGCCCACATTTCACCTTTTAGTTTTATGTCCCACGTAATTGGTATTGAGCGTATTGCCGTTTTGAAATGGCTGGACAGGCACAGGTCGCCGCGGCCCGCAGTTGAAAATTTTCAAGCCACCCATAATGCCTTCAACCTGTCTTTGTACTCTCAACCGGGTTTCATTTCGAGTTTTCTTTCTCTACACAATGGATCGTTTTGCGAAAGTTTTCCCTTAGTCGCCTCTTACGGCCCCCTCGGGATGTACAGGGTGGCGATATTTTGTACTCTTACCCGTCGAAACACGAGACCCCGTCGTCACACGGAGCATTTGTAAATAATGGTCATAAATGGTTAGTTCAGATCAATACATTGATTGCGTTTCGATACTGTTCTTGACCGTATTGTTCTTCACCGTATTGCTGCATGCTACGATTTGTTTTGGGTATTAATATTATTTAAATCTATTCTTACATTATGCTATGTCTAGATTTCGACAACACATGACCACTGCTACGGCAACTACAGCTATTGTAACAATTGAAAGTGGTCAATAGCAATGTTCCGTATCTAGAAGTTTCTAGAAGAACTGTCCAAAACCTATGAAATTGGTATCAGAAGACAGGTAATATATGATTATCCAGAAATTGTGACTCAGGGTGAAAATACTAAAACTTAATTAATTTACTATCTAACCATAAATTCAAAATAAAAGGAGAATCTAATCATACTAAAACCACAAAAAAACTAAACTAAACTTAATTTTAAAAGTATTGTTGAGAGAAAATTATTTTTTGACTGTTAAATATTTATTTATCTACTGATTTGTAGTTGGATGAATATTTCTTTTTACATTATTCTAATTTTTTTGCTAATTTATAAATAGACTTAGAAAGTTGTTTTATACTCTAAGAATAATTCTACCTGTAATTCTATTATTAAACACTACCTATCTATCTATAATAATATTATAAAGAGTAAAGATATGTTTTTTTGTTTTTTGTTTGTTTGTAACAAATAGGCTCCGGAACTACTGGACCGATTTGAAAAATTCTTTTACTGTTGGGAAGCTACACTCTTTGTGGTGAACATAGGCTATATTTTATTCCCGTATTCCCACGGGAACGGGAACTACGCGGGTGAAACCGCGTGACGTCCGCTAGTGTTTTTTAAAAGTTTAAAGGTAAAGTTCTACAATAATCAGTTCAGTTGGCAGACAAGCTAACGGCCTCTTTGTTTGTCTGCCACAATATCATTTGAAAACATTTTGTTTCCAGGCAAAATAATAATATTCGTTTTAGGGAAGACTCTTGTAATAACTAGGTAGGTACATATTTTTCCGAATTAATGAGATCTATTGATAGGCAATATTTTATTATAAATCTGGCTCCCTTTACACAACCATGTACGCAAATTGAACAAAACAAAGAGGTGAACTCTTTGCTTTGTTTAATTTGCAGAACCTATCATGATAAAAAATATGATATTTTTGTTTTATTCCTGTACCTGAGTTACTGTACCTGCCTGTTAGCTAAACTGAATAGGACATAACTATTATTTATTTTGTCCTTTCCATTTTATTTTGTGTCATTCACTATATTTACCGCGGTTATATATTAAAATACCAGAAATCAAAATGCCTTTACTTAAAATGCATTAGACCAAAATACCCGAATTCGAAATACCTTAACATTCAAAATACCTTATTTCAGTACACCTTACCGTAAAATGTCTAAATTTAAAATACAAATAATTATTATATCAGAATTCAAAATACAAATTTTCAAATATCCTTAATTTAAAATACCGAAAATAGAATACAATGTGTCACTGTCACTCACACGTTTTGTTATTTGGTTTTAACTTATTTACACCACCCCCCCCCCCCCCCCCGCCCCACCTAAGTGAAGCCGCAGTTGTAGCCGTAGGTCTGTTGGTCCTTGGGTATCCTTCTGAGGGCTTAACCGGGACTCACAACTGTAGGCTGTTATGTAGTATACGTGTGGTTTTTAGTCGGTAGGAGTCCGGCATAGTATCCATGTAGGATTTACCTCATGTTAAAACACTTTGATTCAGAGTTACAAAAGTACTACAGTGGGCTAACGAAAAATAAAAAAAAAATAACCACGAAGGCTAAGGCGGGAGCTCCGCTTCGCTTCGCTCCCGCCTTAGACTTCTAACCTAACCTATCCGAGTCGGGGTGTTAACCATTCACAGATATATAGCATCCATGTAGGATTTAAATCATGTTAAAAAAAAAGGTATTTTGTGTTTGAACATTTTAGGATAAGGTATTTGATAAATTTATTTTTTGGGTTTCGGTTATTCGACCGTAAGGCATTTTAAATTATTTATATTATAAATATTTGCCTTTTGAATATTGATATTTTGATTTCGGGTATTTTGGGCTACGATATTTTGAGTTAAGGCATTATAATTTCTGGTATTGTGACGGTATACCATTTACCGCACAAGCAGCTATGATTATAGTTTTTTTTTTTAATTCTTAAGAGAAGGCAATAAACTTAAGTTTAGGTTTATTACTGTTATAAGAATCCTACCTGCCGCTGTTTTTTTTTCCTTTAACGTTAGGGAATATCCTTCATGGATGCTGTGCCGGAATCTTACTGACTAAAATATCTCACGTCACACCCAGCAGCCTATGGTTGGGAGCCCCGGGTAAGCCCTTTGAAGGATGCCCCAGGACTTCTAACAGACCTAACGGTTACCACAGCGTCCTCGCCTAGGGGGTGGTTCGGGTGCTATCCCGCGTCTTTTGGGGGTTTTCGGGTGTGATCCCGCTTCTTACGGAGGCGAGGTGTGTATCCCTCACGTCACGCTGCCGTCATGGGCCAGCTTCTGTAAGGACGGTGAGAAGCCCACTCACCGTCGTCAGGCCCCCGGCCATGGAGGCCGATAGTCTTCGGCGAAGACACGTCGGCGGCGCCCAAGACGCCGACTGCAGAACTTGGATGCGAGAGTTCTCTCCCGCTCCCGCCTCGCCGCCTCTTTCACGAGCATGACCTGCTCGCAGAAAGAGGCGGCGCAGTTCCACTTACTCCCGCTGCAAACCATGGCTCGCACCATGGAGAGTGTCCACATCCAGACCTACCACGAGGACCTGGCACTGTTGCGCCCACGCCGTGCACTCCACCAGTGTATGGAGCGCTGTGTCATCGCTGAGGTCCTAGCAGTGCTTACACTCGGCCGTGGTTTCCCGGTGTCTTCGCCACTGATACTAACCGAAGCTACCGTGCCCAGTAAGCATCTGTGACAAACGGTATAAGATAGCAGCGTGTCTCCTCTCCAGCCACTCGTCCATGACCGGTCTGATGGCCGCGATTGTGGCGAATCCCCCCTTTGGTTGCTCAAGTCGCACCTTCCATGTCTCCACGGTTTCCTGGTGGAGCTGGGGCCGCTGGGCCTCGATTACTCGAGACGCAGGCCTTTGTTTAGTGTTAAATAGTGACGCAAGGGCTCTCGCTTCCAGGTCCCATGCAGGTATCCTGACCAGGAAACATGCCGCCTCACCTGAGATAGTGCGGTATCCCCTTGTCAGCCTGATGGCCATCGCCCTCTGCGGGCTAAGCAATCTAGCCACATTGCTGGCTGTCAGGGTCTCCGCCCATAATACTGTTTCACGTCACCAATGTACTCGTCTAGAAACTTACACATATTATCATGCCGTTGGTAGTTACCAAACTGAGTTTATCGATCCTCGCCGCCACAAACCCTCACACGCGACCAAAATCTGAGTAAGACTTTATTACAGAATAACTTGCAGGTTTTACTTAACTTAATAACTTGTAGGACTTATTCTAAAATTAGTGTGATTTTCCATTTACCGACAACTAATAGGCACAACGTAACGATGATAACCTCACTGAAGTATACCTACTACTTTTCAGTACAAGTTATTCTCTCTAGTAAGTATATTCTTATTTGATTCATAGATAAATGTTACCTTGCTACTACAATAATGACAAAATGAACTCAATGAATTGCTACTTACTCGCTTTAGTGTGATGTGACATCATAATGTTGGCAAACTATACACATATTCAACAAAGCATTTCAATATTCACTGCCAACAAATCCTTGTTTAATCACCTGTTTATTTACAACTATTTACTTTCTTCTCACAATTTTTCATATTATTGCAAATACAAATTAATAGAATGGAACTGAAATGGAGACCATTAATTCACACATCACACAATATTTCTGTACTTGGCGGTATGTCTACAAAAACAAATTATTTAGTTACCTCCCGGCTAGTCGCAACTGTGTTACGGCGAGGTAAGATCTCGTTAGGTCTATTATGCGCTATAACCGGATGACATAAAGACGATATTGTAGCATGCACAGTCATTTGAATACAAAAATACAATGGGTGAGTCTATCGTAAAATCATACCCTGTACCTAGAAATACCTACCTAGCTATGCAAAACTTTCAGACAGCATTTTTAGGGTTCCGTTATTCTCAAACGGGACCCTATTCATGAGACTTCGCTATCCGCCTGTCTGTCTATCTGTCTATCTGTCATGAGGCTGTGTATCTCATGAACGGTTATCCCGTTATAAGGTGCAGAACCCGCACGCGCCCCTCTTAAATATTTAATTTTTTTACAACAGAAACGCTAGAGAGATAAAATTTTCACAGATTATGTTGTGTAGTGTGCGGCTTTTGCAATCTAGCCGGCTCCGTATAGGGCCATACTTCGCACGATTCCCAGGTGGATATATCGAGCTTTACCAGGTGGTCATGGAGGAATGGATGGAGCGACTTGGACAACCAACAGCCGGGCGCTATAGTTGAGGCAATAAGGCCTGTAATGAAGGACTGGCTGGAGAGGCGCCATGGCTGTCTCTCCTATCGGATGACGCAGGTGCTCACCGGGCATGGTTGCTTCGGTGTGTACCTGTAGCGCATACGGTGAGAGCCAACGTCAGATTGGCACCACTGCTCGGACTGCTTACAGGATACTGTGCTCCACACTCTGGTAGATTGTCCAGAGTGGACGGAGCCACGATGTGGCCTTTCAGTCGCCATGGGAGTCATAAATATCACGCTTTAGGCCATGGTTCAGGATATGATCAGCAGCAAAAGTTTGTGGAACTCCGCTTCCTTGTTTTGTGAGGAGGTGATGGTTGCAAAAGAGGCGGCTGCGAAAGAACGGGAGAGGAACAGCAATCTTCCGTGCCGCAGAAGAAGACGCGCAAGGCGCCGGAGACCTCAGAACGATCTCCGTCCCACATAAGCCTGAGCATGGGGGCGACACTCAGGGCTGGCTGTCGCCCTACCAAAGACAGGTCCAGGATGGCGACGCGTGACGTGTTCTAGCACGCACCTCCCTTACACAGAAGGAGCAATGTGTGGTCTCTCTCCACGCGGAGGGGTCGCCGGGGAATGGCGACCAGGGCTGGTCAGGGTCCCTGGGATTTCCTTTCGAGGGTGCTCCAGGTACCCTGGCAACATACAGCCAAGACGGAAAAAAGAAAGGTAGGTATATCGAGCTGTGTATTTTCATTAAATATAAATTATAAATTATTGTCATTTTTTGGTACGTCCCTCCGTACGCGAATCCTACTCGCACATGGCCGATTTTATTTTTCATTTCGTTAGAAGAGTAAACAAATTACATTATAATTTATCTTCCCTACCTGCTTTCTATCTTTCTAGGGTTCCGTACCCAAAGGGTAAGAAACGAGACGATACTTCGCCGTCCATCTGTTTGTCTGTCCGTATGTCTGTCTGCCGCCACGAGACTGTATCGCATAAACAGTTATAGCTGAAATTTTCACAGATTAAAAACAATAAAATAATAATATTTAAAGGCATGTATTTAAATCGATTTCTGATTATTCCCTTTTTCCGAACAAAATATCACAAAGTTAAACCAAAAATACTGACTTGCACACTAATTATGCACACTAAATAAATCAAATTCAATATACTGTTTAACGGTATTTGCAGAACTATTTTACTGAACAGATCACTATTATCAAAATCGTATATCTAAAAATTCCTCAGCTCAACAAACTTATTAAAACTTTTTTCAGGAAAACCATCGCCTAATTTACTTTTATGAACATCTTTTATTCTAATTAAAAACCCAATTTCATCAGTCATCATTACAAAATTAAATTTTAATAATCAAAAAAAAATTCCCCTAAACCTATTCCGTTATAAGATTGTAAAATTTGGGATGCGGGGTCCTGCGAACATCTTCGGGACCCCAATGGGTCGGGTCCTCCTCGTGGTGCATCCTGGGCAACGGAGTAGCGACCACTCCCCTTCCTCTGTGGGGGAGTGGTGCTACTCTGGCAAATTCAGGCCGAGGCGGGAGCAGCCCACCTGTGGGGTGCTCGGTGGTGTGTGTTGCTGCCGGCCGTGAGTAGCAACACGGTCGGCAGCAGCAGTGCTGGGCCGCTATTGCCTCGTCAGTTGACTAGGTGATGGTGGCAAAGAGGGAGGCGCGGGGGAGCGGGAGTAATGGAAAATACTCCCGCTTCGCCGTGCAGTTCGGGGGCGGCGCAGTAAGGAGTTCACTGCGCGCCCCCGATTGTATCGTGTTCCTGCTGTCGCTCCACCACATTTGCTGGCGAGGCGATAGTGGCGAAGTATGAGAGGCACTGCATGGAAGGGCGGGAGTTTGGGTAAATGCTCCCGCCCTGTCATGCAGTTTGGGGGCGCCTGCGCTAGGAGCTAGCGCACGTCCCCCGATTGTTTCATGACCGAGGGCGTAAGGTTGGGGGACCCCGCCCTCCAACGGTCACATGGCGGTGGGCACCTTCCCCGTGTTCCGGGGGTGCCCATTAGCGCACGCCTGCGCCAGCCGCTCTCTGACTCCTCTATGACAGAGGGGCGCTCGAGAGCGGTGCAGGCGTGGTTTTTTCAGCTCCTTAGAGAGCTTTGGGGAGCCGCCCATCTGGCTCCCCCGAGGAGAGCTCCGAATTAACGGGGCGCTCCTAGACGGGTCGACGTGAATAATCTTTTGATATCCCTCGGCCCGGCTAAAGGGTGAGGAGGAACACCGCGGGGTTTAGTGGGTAGGACGGTCCATTCCGGACCGGGCCGGGAGTCCCACACACCATCCCAGCTGCCCCTGAAGCTGGGATGAAGGCGCGTAAATGCGTTCCCCGCGTCAAAAAAAAAAAAAAGATTGTAAAATTTAGAGTGCAAGTTAGTATTTTTGATAAGCAATTCGTATTTTTGTTTAGTAAATCATATATCCGGTGTACGAACCACATTTTTGTAGTGAATTCGATAAAAAAGGTCATCTTGTTTTGCGTAAAATTTTACTTTTTTAAGTAGTACATGTTTAGTTAATCAATTGGTTTTTTTGCACAGCATTCAAATTTCTGGTATGCATTCAGTTAATTAGTGGAGTTACCTAGTGTGCAGAAAAATTATATAGATGTGCATTTAAAAAATCCCATATTTAAAGAGGGCTCCCATACAACAAACGTGATATTGTTTGCCATTTTATTTTATATTAATATTAACTATCTTACCCTCGCAACTTCGTTTACGTCACATAAGGTGTATGAAAGGAGAGGTATTTTTTTATTCAGACTCATGAGAGCGTATGAAGCTGCCCTGTTTGCTTAATCATAAAAGAGTTTAAATATTAAGTCCATTCTAAAACAATTCAGTTTACGCCTTCGGCGCGTACAAGTAAAGGATTTTCCATTTTACCAATCCCTACTAATATTATACCTAAATGCGAAAGTAACTCGGTGTTTCTGTCCGTCCGTCTGTCTGTTACGCTTTCACGCCTAAAGCGCTGAAGCGATTTAAATGAAATTTCGTATAGAGATAGTTTCAGTCCCTTGGAAGGACATAGGCTAATTTATAACCGACTACGTAAAAAGAGGGTAATGATTTTACGCGCTAACGACTTTCGTATGTCTATCGTACTTCGGATATGGACACGTTCCGGAGCGGTAGGGCACGTTAAGAACCGATAGGGGCTTTCTTCCGCGCACGCTTAGAATGATCTCCCTGCCTCAGTTGCCCCAAACGCCCTGCAGTATGGGGTTCATAGGCTGCGGAGACCACCAGTCCTTCTAGTGGGCCGTATACTTGTCTGCCACCTTAGTGGTATAGAAAAAAACTTAAATTGAATGGTAACATCATAAAAACGTCAAAAAAGCACAGCGGTTACGCATACTTAATTTACCTAGGTACTTAAATTATTGAATATTAAATATAGCGTCATCTAGCACTTTCAGCAGTTAACTCTTAGGTAGTTACGTCATAATAAAACGAAATGAAATGTCATGACAAGTCTCAATGTAACTGCAACTTTGAGAACCTACGTAAGTTGGTTACATTATAATTCAATGCACAGTTATAGGTATTGCTGGTGCGCCGCTCCAAAGAGTACATTTCTATACGATTATTATGAGACCATCGACATACACCTATCATATGTGAAGAGAAAAAAAAATCAGCTACTTAATATAGATAAACGTTAATTTACTCTTAAAGTTACAGGAAGGTGAAGTGCTAAGTGTTTTTTTATTAAATTATGCGCCGAACTAAATTGGTGAGTTCTATATAATTTACACTATACCTAATATACTCGTAGTTCTAATAGGTTTCATTTTGTATACCTACCTGGTTTTAACCCATTCATTAATTAATCTATTTTGTATTGGTACTTATATCTATAATAAAACTGTAGGGGATGACAATTTGTACATCAAAGTTATTATTTCGAACCTTTTGTATAACCTTTTATAATCGATACCGAAGTCAGAAATGTAGGTAAATTGTTTTTTTTGTCTATTTGTGTGTATCGCGAAACTTCATCACACCGAAAATACAGAATGTGTCTATGTTTGTATCATACTTCGCTCAATCTTAACCTTCAATCTGAGAGGTTTTAGGATTCTTTTGGTCCTAGTACTCTACCCCGTTCCTTTGGGAGAGGAGATAAAAGATAAAATATTTTTAGGTAGTTAGTAGGTACTTACTAATTTCTCAAGGCGTATTCAGATTTAAGAAATTATGATAGAAATTACACGCGGGCAAAGCCGCGAACAACATCTAGTATTAGATACATTCTTTTAGGGTTCCGTATACAAGGGGTAAAAAACAGGACCCTATTCATGAGACTTCGCCGTCTATCGTGCGTGTCTATCCGTCCGTCACAAGGCTGTATCTCAAGAACCATAATAGCTACAGTTGAAATTTTTACACAAAATGTAGGTTGCCTACCCGGAAGGATTTCGAAACGTACTTCAAAGATTTGATTCAAATTTTACACAAATATTAACTAGGGGTAGTGTTTTCAAATAGGCTATATATTTTCACGCTACATATTCTAGGGGTTAAGCAGAGAGTAATCAAATTGGCATTATAACATAATTTTCACGCGTACGAAGTCGCGGGCAACAGCTAGTACTAAAATAAAAAAACCGGCCAAGTGCGAATTAGACTCGCCCATGAAGGGTTCCGTAGCAGCAGGTAACATAATATAAACGTACTTACCTAATATTACGTACTTACCTAGCTACCTACTTTCATGTGAGTAGGCGTGTTTACTTTAATATATTATTTTTTATTATTTTTAGACAAACCGAACTAAATAATCGTGGTCTGATGAAGATATTTCTGGTGCAGACTGCTTCAAAAAGGAGTCAGATATTAGTAAAATACAGAATCATAGAGCTGATTTTGAAAAGAATCTAAACAATGTTAAAATAGATAGCGAGAATTACAATATTGATATCAGAAAGCATTCTTTTGAGAAAACTTATGCCTTTTAATGGCGTCAATAATTTAGATGATTTTCTATTAGCAGAAGAACACAAGTATGAAAATATTACATTGTACGTTGCTGTCCCCTAAGATGCTATGAGTTTGGATACCTCTTCGGACGATGATTTCGAAGATAAAACTAATAGGTACTCAAGTTACAGATAATATTGCAAACGATCTAGGTCATAATAACTTGTTATGCCAATATAGACTCAATTATATTTGGGGCGACCAAACGACGCCAAATGACTTGAGTTTTTTGAAGTTGTTCTCGACGATTTAAATGACATTATTATTGAAAATAGAATAAAAGAAGCTGCGCCTCAATCATCCCCTACATCTCAATTGCGGGAATTATTAGACACTCAAAGTGATCATACTGGAGAAAAGGTAGTCCAGATAAATGAAGATCAGCCACTTGATAAAATTTCTGATATTGAGTCCAATATCGACGATGTCAAAACCTGTGTTCCTTTTAAAGATTAGAATATAATATCGAATTTACACTTTGACTGTGACAAAGAATCATGCAGCAAATCGTCTCTAAACTCATCTAGTCAACTGGCAAAGTCACACCGCTTCTATAGCTCGAACGAGCATAAGCGCTCCTGTACACGGCGCCGCAACCGCACCGGCGCGGCGCCGCACCAACGCCGCAACTCTGTACTGTGTATACGCGCCGCGTACACGCCGCAGCCGCACCGCCCCGCCGCACCGGCGCCGCACATTCGCCGCGCACACGCCGTGTCTCTAACCGTGTTGCCATTCCATTACTGGCTGGCTATGATAGTGCATGTGTATGAGTTTTTCAGCAAAAAACAATCATGGAAAGTTTTGATCATGAAATTTTCATAACTTTAGTTGAAGAGAGGGAAGTAAATTTAGAAATTTACAAAGATAAGCGTAAAACTTTAAAAGCTTGGTTCGACATCTGCCTTATTATGATCGAGAATTTTGCGGAGCTACCCGATAGAAAACATGGTTGTTATAATACCTACATAAATACCTACAGCTATTGTACGTACTAGCTACCTACATATAGATCGATGATACAAACTTGCACACATGACTACTACCTACACTCGTTACTATTTCGTGAGGGTTCCGCTTTTACCCTTTGGGTACGGAGCACTAAAAATAAGTAGGTACTTCTTAATCATTACTTAAAAATAAATCTAAAAAGTCACACAATTTAGACTCTAACCGTTTGCCATTTCTTGTACATATAATAAGCCAAGAGCAACTTCTTTTTTTTCGTTAAATTAGACATCTTATCACGTGTGATCTGTGTAGCCAGCAATGTATTACTAACAACTGTGTAGTGGTATGATAAAATAATGCGGCGCCGGTGCGGCGGCGGTGCGGCTGCGGCGTGTACGCGGCGCGTGTACACAGTACGGAGTTGCGGCGTTGGTGCGGCGCCGGTGCGGTTGCGGCGCCGTGTACAGGAGCGCTAACGGTTACCGTTTAAGGTATTTGTAAGTAAGTTTAGTTTTTACAATTAAATACCGACTAGGCTTATAACGATAGGAAGCATGTGTGTATTTTTTTTCTGTGTATACTCGTAGTCACAAATTAAAGATAGTACAGATGGAAAACTCATGTATGTGCTTTTCTTTCACACCTACCCTCTGACACTCGCGCACAAAGTCGCCCCAAGACGTACCTATATATGAGGTGGAAAATTTGGTTGGTCCGAGTAGGTTTTGGTGGCTAAGTTGTTAAGCATCTTGCACGGAATGCTAGAAGATGCAGGTTCCATCCATTTCTCCAACCATTTCTTTTTTCATATTTAAAATTTATGATCCGTTAGCATACTAATTGCTTTTCAAAAATAATCTTAGTACCTAGTTTATTAGTGTTTTAATGTGTATTTTTTTGTCTTCATTTTTTTTTGTTCATTTTTTGTAAATTCTGATCAATTTTGATATTTTTAGGGTTCCGTAGCCAAATGGCAAAAAACGGAACCCTTATAGATTCGTCATGTCTGTATGTCTGTCCATCCGTATGTCATAGCCCCTTTTCTCCGAAGCTATAAGACCTATGCTGTTGAAACTTGGTAAGTAGATGTATTCAGTAAACCGCATTCAGATTTTCACATATTTCATCAATTTTTTTTTTTTTTATCAAACCCATACGTGTTGAGTATCTATAGATATAGGTCAACAAAAATACTATTGAGGTTTCTGACATCATTTTTTTCTAAAGTGAACAGTTTGCGCAAGAGACACTTCCAAAGTGGAAAAATGTGTGCCCCCCCTCCCCCCTCTAACTTCTCAACTAAGAGAATGATAAATCTAAAAAAAATACATAATGTACATTGCCATAAAAACTTCCAACGAAAATTGGTTTGAGCGAGATCTAGTACGTAGTTGTTAGGGTTTCGTAGCCAAATGGCAAAAACGGAACCCTTATAGATTCGTCATGTCTGTCTGTCTGTCTGTCTGTCTGTCTGTCCGTCCGTGTGTCACAGCCACTTTTCTCCGAAACTATAAGGCCTATGCTTTTGAAACTTGGTAACTATGTGTATTCTGTAAACCGCCTTAAGATTCTTATATAAAAATAGAAAAAAAGCTGTAAATTTTGAGGGTCCCCATATGCAGAACTGAAACTCAAAAATTTTTTTTTCATCAAACACACACGTGCGGGGTATCTATAGATAGGTCTTTAAAAATGCTATTGAGGTTCTTAAAATCATTTTTTTCTTAATTGAATAGTTTGCGCAAGAGACACTTCCAAAGTGGAAAAATGTGTGTGTCCCCCCCCCCCTCTAACTTCTAAACTAAGAGAATGATAAATCTAAAAAAAATATATGATGTACATTATCATAAAAACTACCAGCTAAAATTAGATCGAACGAGATAGAGCTGGTAGTTTTTTTTTAATACGTCATAAACCGCAATTTTCGGTGAGAAAAATCACTACCACTGCGAACGTGTTAAAACATCAATCAAAGTTACAACGAACTATAAGAACATTTATAATAGATGTTACTTGCTGCTACGAAACCCTTCATCGCCCATGAAGGGTTTCGTAGCAGCAAGTCCAACTCGCACTTGGCCGGTTTTTTTAAAACGTCATAGACCGCAACTTTCGCCCAGAAAATCACTACCACAGCGAACGTGTTAAAATATCAATCAAAGTTACAACGAACTACAATAACTTTTATATTATGTTACTTGCGGCTACGGAGCCCTTCATGGGCGAGTCCGACTCGCACTTGGCCGGTTTTTTTTACTTATAGAATAGGTACCTCAATCAGTTAAAATAAGTTAAAATATAGGACCTAGATCACCGGATTCTTCTTCTCCCGTTCCAGGTTCCAATATGAGTTTGTGAGGAATGACGTCATTCAACGCGACCTTCGTGTGGAGAGCCTGGACCAATTCATTAGGCGCCTAGCAGTGAAGATGTTTGAGCGCGCCGATGTGTCCGCGTGGAGTCACATCCGCGGACTGGCCCCATGGCACACTCGCCCACTTGACTGCCCCGCGACCTCGTTGCGGACATGTCCAGGACTGCACAAAGAACCCAATCACAAAATCACAACTCAACCTAGCAACAAACAAGGAAGATAGAGGGCCAGTATCCTTGTTCACACCTTAGATTTTGCACCACCGGACGACAACCTCCACAGCCCCGCCTTGGCGATGCGGCCCCACCCACTGAACGCTGCTGCATGCAGTCAAAGACTTTTAAATAAACCGAGGTAGACATGCCCTACGCACCGATTTTTGAAACCTATAAACTGAGCTAATTAGCAGCGTTGCTCGCACTGTTGTGAGTCAAAACTTCGAGAGAAGGTGCTCGACTTGCAATCGGAGTCCATACGCCTTCTCTTTTACTCTTTTTCTATTCGTATATTGCTATTGGGTGTAGTGAAAATTACGTAAAAAATATTTATAAGTGAGTGTAGTCTTATTAATGTGTATATTTGAGGATTGCTTTTGAAATCTCGTTTGTTAGAGTAAGGCGCGTCTACCTCAGTTTATATAGAAGTCTTTGCATGCAGTAGGTACACTCAGTCTGCTGCGGGCGGCAGCTGCGCCGTGCGTACGCGCCACGCGCCCCGCCACCGACACCACAGAGTACATTTGTATATGATGAGATAGAGACGTCACTCGACTAAGTGACGACACCAGCGGTGCCAAGCAGCTATTACAAGAAACTGTCTGACTGCTTGGCCATGAAATTTAAATCGAGTGTAACAAATATTTTTAAGGTAAACTTGAATCTTTTAGAAAAATTAGTTTTAAGATCGTAAAAAATAATAATAAACTACCTTGGGCAGAAAAGTAGTCTTACTTATATGACCCTATGTAACGAAACCATACCGCGATTTAAAAAAAGGCACAGCGCCATCTAGTTGTGAATTTTTAACTAAAATATTAGATTTTTTAATATTGCATACAGCGCCAACTACCACGTGTTTCTGGAAACTCTTACGTTATAATGAAACGAAATTAAATATCATGTCAAGTCTCAATGTAACTGCAACGTTGAGAACCTACGTAAGTTGGTTACATTATAATTCAATGCTCAGTTCTAAGTGATAACACCATGACCGACACCACGCAACTGGCCCCACGCGCTCCGCAAACCGAGTCGATACCTAGCCGGTTTGCGGAGCAGGCGGCCCCCAACCACAAATCGTCCGCCCGTTGCGACCGACATGCGCGGATACTCCCCGCGATATCCGTGCTATGTGCAAGCACGGACGGATGATGTTTTCCTACCGGACGAACACCGGGCCGTCGCCAAAGCCGCCACTCCTTGTTCTCACCTGGCTGGGGCGAGCGGCGTTAAGGTGGCGGCCCCGACTAACACCCAGACACGAACGGAAGACCCACGTCTTCAACCCCAGGACCCTCCCTTATTCAAGGGAGGAGAGGAGAGTTTCGTGGAAGAGGTGTAGTGATGAATACGAGCGTCAGGCAGTTGACCGTCTATGTCTGCCCCTAGAGCTCCCAGTGCCAGTACCCTAGTGTTTGAACGTGTCATCATGGACAGAAATGGTCCGTATGCGTCAGTAACGCGGTGGCGCTCAGTCGCACGTGCGAGGAAGCACCAGAGCTACGCCGCGAGCGCGTGGGGCGCTGCGCCCTCGGCCGCGGCCCTGCTGGCGCCTCCGCCTCACTGGCGCGCCACCGGCAGCCGTAATCCCGAGCCCGCTGTCCCCATGTGCTCCACGCTGCGACCGGTACGCAAAAGGCGGCCTCATACTCGGCCTCGCTCCATCGTCTAATGTCGGGGGTGATGATGGCTAATAGTCGCAATCAGCGACCCATATGGTATTCAGTGAGATTTTGATAAGCTCGAAGAAGATGAACCTAAGAATATACCACCGACACCGCAAAGAACGAATCAAGAACCTGTGCACTGTGCAGGTTCTTGATTCCTTCAGCCAGTTCGTATTCATCAGAGCGCCAGCAATATAATATTGCTGGGGCTCTGATAAATCCGTTCAAAAAGGGAGTGAAGAATCTAAAGGCCGAAAAGTGTGTATTGACATGACCCTGCAACTTCACTAATTGTCATAGTTTCTCAAGAACTAAAACCTCTTAGAGATGCAAAAAATTGTTTTAAATCGCTACCACTGTGTAATATAATCTTTCGATGAGGTACTTACCTACTTACTCATTATGTATCAAATATAGTAAAAGTAACTTTAATATTTAAACAGTGTGTTCACTGTCTAAGTATAAAATATATGAAGATCTGTGTGTATGTAAATTATAAAGTTTTGAAAATAAGTGTTTGTAAAATTTAGGAATTCATTTAATGATGTACGAGTAGTGTAGGTATTATTTAATGACTATTATATAGGTATTGTTTAACGAATATTAGCTTTAAGAATGGCTTTTTTTCTTTTTTTTTTATCTGCCAACAAGTGAAGTGAAATCTACGTTATTGAAGAAATCTAGATATAATATTTAGCAGTAAGAATATAGGTATGTATTGACAATTAAAATAATATTTATTTTGTATTTGCTCACAGTTAAATCCCCACACCCGCCTAACTGCAGGACCTGGTAATATTTAACAAATTAAGGGCAATTCTTACAGCCCTCAAGCCAGCCGACGGAGGCCCTCATTAGAGGCTAAAAGTATTTGCCTTTTCACGCTCCACTGGGTGAACCTGAGATTGTTAAAGGACAGGCACTCGTGAGACGACAAAGCGTTCCAAGTCTCTGTGTTTCGAAAGAGGAACGATCTTTTGATTCACCTCAGAGTAGGTATATTCAGTCTGTGGCAACCAGCGCCATGTTGCAGAGAGCAACAGTTGGAATCTTATCGTCGTAGTAATTAGCTGTCTGTCCGCTACGCGGCGCTGCTCGCCACTCTCATAATCAAGTAGAGAGAGACTCGCTTGTTTTAAACTTAGGCTCAATCCAGCGTCTTTTCATGATGTGTGCCCCTTATACAGGATTATTCAGCTAAAGTGAAGCCTCCTGTAGAACTTTCATATCGACCGAACCGTTCAAAACGATTCAGTAGTTCGGCGTGATACTAATTCGGGATACAGACAGACAGACAGACGGACAGACTTAAAAAAATTAAATTACATTTTTGGCTTCAGTATCGATTATAAAACGCCGTACAATTAAAATTTTCAAAATATCTTCTATGTACAGACTCTCGACAGTTTTATTATATGTAAGATGTATAGACTAGCTGACTCTCGCAACTTCGTTTACGTCACATATGGTGTATGAAAGGAGAGGTACTTCACACCGAAACTACTTAACCAATTTGACTGATACTTGGCACAATCTGAGCTTATGATCCGAGAAGGTTCTAGAATACTTTTGACTCAGATATTTTGCGCGGTTCCTGTGGGATAGGGGATGAAAGACAAAATGGTTTTTCAGTTTTAGATTCTCAACGCGTCGCCCGATTTCAAAAAAAAAATTATTGTCAAAAAGGGAGTACTTTAGGGATTCTTTAACAGAAGTTTCAATGTTGTGAGTTTTGTAGTTCAGAAATTAGAGACATCTCAACTTTCGCTAAACCTAAAATTCAAGGGTTTCTTTGAATGTGAGGCTAAATCTAAACTGACGTGTTAGCTTATATAAAAGAGCTTAATGGAATAGACTTAATCTTTAAGCTCTTTTATGATTCAGCAAACAGGGCAGTTGCATACGCTGCTTGATGAGCCTGCTGAAGAATTACCTCTCCTTTCGTGCACATTATGTGACGTAAACAAAGTTGCGAGGGTCAGCTACCTACTCTATTAATAAAATTAGCTTATCTTACAAATGTCTTACAATTAGCAAATTCGACCAAAATTGGAGTAAGACTATACTACAGAATAACTTGTGCCTATTGAAGTAGTCTACTTTAGTATGGTCACTGTATACTGTAGTCTGACTCAGCCGGATTTTAGAAATAAATGCCTACAGCCGCGCGGTACGTAAGCATGCGATATAGCTGCCCACCTATAGCATTTTAGTAATATGTGCCTACTTTGACTTTCTATTAAATATTACATATTAATATTAATAATACATACATTCATATAGTCCGCCTTTATCCCCGAAGGTGTAGGCAGAGGCATAGTGTACGCCCACATTTTACCTTATAGTTTTACGTACCGCGTAATAGATAGTGAGCCTAATGCAGTTGAAATTTTTCAATCCGCCAATAAGGCCTTCAATTTGTATTAAGGGTTGTCGTTTTACTGACAACCGGCTTTCATTTCGAGCAAATATGTACCTTTTTTATTTAAACAAAAAATACTTTGTGAGTAGGAATATAATATCCCCGCAACGGCTGGCGGCGCGGGGCGGCGGCGTGGCGGTGCAGCGCCCTTTATCTACTAACGATTGAGTGAGACGGGTATAGAAATTTAAAAACGAGTAAGCGACGTAGACAATAATAATCGGCTCATCACACATGTTTCGTCAGTGATAGAATCACGGAATTCTAGTCTTTATAATCATTGCGTTAAATTTTTGATTTACAAAATTAAAACTAGTTTTCGATTTGAAAGTACTAGTCAGTCAATAGTACACGAGTACTTTTCGTACATTGTCATGTTGTGTTAAATTTTGGTAGTTCATATTTGTTTCTATGCGTGTAATAAAAATCAAAGGTAACAAAAATGCTGCCAATCAAAGTCATATGGTGCTAAGTGTACTGTAACATCGGTCATCAACAAAGAAATGAATACTCTTGAAACATACCTTTACTAAATCATTGCTCTTAATTAAATAACTACGAACTGACAACGGAACTAAATGTACTACCTATAGTCCGTTCATAGTTAATTTACCTCAAGCGCTGATGTTGGCTTGTGTGATTTTCGTGTTACCATACTAAGATTTTGTTTACCCCATGTACTCTAACCGTAAAGTCGAAACTTATTTTCTTTTTTGTTGCCGTTTTCGGGCGCGGAAATTATTTGAGATGTGGAAGGAGTAACTTCGCCGTCCTTGCTGTTCAGTGTCTTTTTTAAATATCCATATCAATAAAAACAAAAGTTAAGTACAATCTTATAGTATCAAAATCACGTGTTTATTAAAGTTATGTATATTTCAATTATTAATATTTATATTATTATGTATATAGCAATTTCACTTGGTAGAAACCCCGTTATAGAATCATTGTTAAATTCATTGCGGCTAGAACCTAACCATAATACTAAGCCCTTGTTAGTTAAGACTGTACTAAGATCCTTCGCTAGGAATAAAGTTTGGAACTTTCACCTAGAGTTTCCATCCTGAGTTCCAGCCCCAGGCTTGTGATTAGAAGTTCCGGGGCCCTGCCGCTGACTATCTGGCATATTATGGTTGATGGACCTATAACCAACTGGCGCCCGAGTAAGCATCATTCATTTTCTAAATACATAACCCAACATATACCCCTTTTTATTTTTTTATATTACACGGACTATACACGTACTAGAGTTCTGAACTAGTTTTTTTTTGGATATTGTACTAAATTGGATCGCACCGTTCCCTGACTGAGCAAGCACAAGTCTAGTTTTAAACACAAACATACCTACTTCATGTAACTACCTAGTTCACTCGTGTCAATCACTTTGTTTAACTTTAGTCAACTAGTAGTTTAGTACCAATTAGTACTTAAGTAAAATCTATTTATAGTCTTACCTTTCGGAGTTTCCCGGTAATCTAAAAAACGTTATCTCTGGGTGCGTTATTGACGAATTCATGCAACTAAAACAAGCACATTAGACTCTAGTTGTGATATTAAATATTTTTAGTAAATAAAACACGCGCGGTTACTATTTAAAAAACGACACACCGTCCATTCGTCTACTTGGCACAATCGCGACTGCGGACGCTGCTTGCGTGCTGAAAGGCCTGCCGAAAACGAGAATCGTAGGTATAGCTTGCGCTTCGTCCGTTTGTAGGGAGCTACAATACTGGTTAAACAACATATATTTATACTGTGGTATGGTTATCATAGTTACGTCTACTTCAGTATTATATATTACTAGCTGACCCGCGCAACTTCGTTTGCGCCACATAAGAAAGAGTATTACCTGTTCCCGTCACATTTGCTCCCGTCGCGTAACTTTTCCCCCGTTTTTGAAACATTTACTATTACTGCTCCGCTCCTATTCGTTGTAGCGTGATGCTATATAGCCTATGACACTCCACAATAACGTAGCTTTCTATTGGTGAAAGAATTTTTAAAATCGGTTCAGTAGATCCCGAGATTACCCCTTACAATTTAACAAACACACAAACTTTACTTCTTTATAATATTAGTATAGATTAGTTGTTGGTAAAATGAGAAATCATACTACTTTTGGAACAAGTAGGTAGCTACAAGTTGTTATTCTCTATTAGGTAGATATAATCTTACTCCGATTTTCGATCGTGTGATTGAATCGTGTGCAAGTGTTTGTGTGGGCAAGGATCGGTCAACTCAGTTCAGTAACTACCAACCGCATAAATATGTTTGTAGGTTTTTAGACGAGTACATTCGGTGACGTGAAACGCTTTGACCAATTCCGACAAATTTGACTTGAAATGACATCTTTCCGCATAGGTTGTCGATATTTTGTGATATTTAGGTATACTGATACAGAATGATAAACAATTGGTACACGTACTTAATAGCTTAGTTAACAAAATTCTAACATCGGCAGGTAGGATTCCTATAAGAGTAATAAACTTAAACCTAAGTTTATTGGCTTTTAAGAATTTAAAAAGAAACTATTATCATTCCTGCTTGCATGGTAAATTTTATATAGGTAACTACCTAGTGCATGACACAAAAAGGAAAGGACAAAATAAATAAAAAGTTAGGTCCTATTCATTTTAGTTAATTCAGGTAGGTACAGTATCTCAGGTACAGGTATAAAATAAACATGGTACGCATTACAAATTACACAAAACAAAACAAAGAGGTGACGAGTTGTGAACAAGAGAGCCGGCTTTATGAAAAAAACAATGCCTAGCAATAGATCTCATTCACGCTCTCATTCACGCTGAAAAAATATTGTCTATACAAGTGTCTTCTCTAAATATTATGATGTTGCTTGAAAACAAAATGCTTTCTGATATTATTGTGAAAAACAAAGAAGCCGCAGATAAGCTTGTCTGCGACCCTAAAACAGATAGTTCTAGAACCTTCGCTTTAGGCTTTTAAAAGCGTAGACAGGTAGTGAAATAACAGTAGATTTAAGACAGTTAGAATTATTTGACTGTCTGTATATATGTATATTTGACTGTATTATGTGACTGTTAGACTGCCTTGTTGATCTGGAGGTCGAAATGTGCGATTTCAGATCACGAGGTCGTGGGTTCGATTCCCGCCGGGGACAAAAAATTGTGTGACCCATAAATGTTTGTCTCAAGAGTCTGGGTGTTTCTATGTATGATAAGTATGTATTTAAAAGTATATATTATATCTAAGTGTTAATATCCATGGTTATTCCTAGCACACATCCTACACAAGCAGGTTATTCCTAGCTTACTTTGGGATCAGATAGCGTTGTGTGAAATGTCTGTAAATATTTATTATTTATTAGGTATTATTATGTCTCTCTTTAACACGGGTATCTTCTTTTTTTTTACGAAGACACCCGTACTTTTGGTAGGCTTACATGGGGACACAGGTCCAACATGCAGAGGCCCTTTGAGACTTTTAATCTAATAGAATATGGAACACCCACTACAAACAATCCACATCCGCCGTATGTGGAAGAACGGTAATGGACCATCTGCAATGGGAGCTGGCTATTGTAAAATATGCTAAAGTACCTAACGTAGGTACTTAGATTTCGCAGACGATACACAAATTTACAAATTGTTCGTTTATTCAGTTACAGGTAACCTGTAACTGAATAAACGAACAATTTAGGTAGGTATTTTGCTAAGCTATTTGTAAAATAGCTTAGCAAACTACATACCTACTAACAGCGACAGGTAGAAACTCCTACCTGCCCTGTAAGAGTAATATATTTATGTAGGTACCTTTTTTTTATAAGTCAGTCAGTACATCAGTCAGTCTTTCTGTTCCCGGTTCCCATTTCAGTGTTTCCAATTTCTAAGTCCCGATCCAAAATCGTAGTAGAAACCATTTCTAAGAACAGTTCGAGCCGGGTTACAGTTATTTCTAATTTTCTACCAATTTTTTTTCTTAAACCTTTTCCTGATAATAAAAAACCCAATAAAAAAAATAATAAGCCAAATCATTCCAGCCGTTCTGAAGTAATGCGCGAGAATACATTTCGCAGATTAACTTTTGAATAATCTCAATACATACCTACGTAATGTTAAATAATTCATTTTCGTTTCATTTTCAGTTCTAGATGCATGTATGATACAGGATTTTATTCTTTTCTCAATGACTTTCAGAAATATGCGGGATCCCGCAAATACCGGGATTACTATATAGTTGCGGGATTGCAATCCCTAATTGTGACCATGATCAATTCGGATCAGGATCACTATC